>CM053785.1:163939807-165139807 GCA_028749045.1 Cupressus sempervirens
ACTACAAAAATCTATGATATTGATGATAAATTGATATGAAAAGGAGATCAAACAAGAAGTAATCTATTTTATCTTGATATGGAAAATGCTTCTTGTTTTGTTGCAAAATTTGATGATGTGTGGTTATGACATAGAAGGCTATGTCATGTCAATTTTGACAATGTAGTCAATATCAACAAAATGAAGAAAGTCAAAGATTTACCTAAACTAAAGAAGCCTGACAACATCATGTGCAAACAATGTCAGCTAGGAAAGATGACTAAGTCAAGTTTCAAGAGAAAAAATTATACATCTAAAGAAATACATGAGTTAGTCCATACTGATTTATGTGGTCCAATAGAAGTGCAAAGCTACAAAGGAGATAAATATATAATGTTATTTGTTGATGACTATTCTAGGATGATGACTGTTATGTTCTTAAAGAAAAAATTTGATGCTTTTCAAATGTTTAAGTGGTATGTGGCTAGAGTTAAAAAAGAAACAAGAAAGAGTTTGAAATGCCTAAGATCAGACAGAGGTGGAGAATCCACATCAAATGAATTTGAGATATTTTGCAATGACAAAGGAATCAAGAGACAAACATCAACTCCTAGAACTCCCCCATAGAATGGAATTGCTGAGATAAGAAATAGATCTATGATTGACTATGCTAGAACACTGATGATGGAAAAGATTGTTGCTCTAAAATATTGGAGAGAAGCTGTAAGTATAGTTGTTCACACACTGAATCAAGTACAAGTCAAGAAAGGTACAAATGCAACACCTTTTGAATTATGGTATGGTCACTCACCCAATGTAAAGCATTTCAAAGTATTTGGATGCAAATGCTTTATCCTTAAAGATACTCAAAATGGAAAATTTGATGCAAAAAGTGATGAAGGCATATTCCTTGGTTACTATACTAGAAGTAAAGCATATAAGTGTTTAAATACTAACACTAACAAAATTGTGGAAAGTGTAAATGTAAACTTTGATGAGCATACAGAAGTCCAAGTTGAAGAACCAAAGAGAATGGATGAATACAAAATCTTTTTATATTCTTATGAAGGAATGCCTGTTGACGAGGATGCTATCAATCAAATTGGGATTAAACAAAAAGTTTCAATTTCAGCCAAGTCACAACCATTGAATGTTGAGCTGCATTCAAAAGCCGAGTTGCAGAATCAAGAAACTACTCATTCTGACTTTGAAATCAGTACACATGAAAAAGATGTAGAACTACTTGAGAGCAATGTGCATAATGACCTTGAATCTAAAAAATCAAACATGGAAATAAGGACAAAACCAAGATTATCCAAATATGTGAAGAAACATCACCCTACTAAACAAATAATTGGTGACAAAGATGCAAGACCAATGATAAGGAATAGATTGAGAAATGAATCATGTCTGTTAAGAAAATTTGAACCTAAGATAGTGTATGATGCATTGCAAGATGGTGACTGATATAAAGATATGGAAGAAGAGATTGATCAAATAAAGAAAAACAAAACTTGGAGTTTAGTTCCCAGACCAACTGACAAGAATGTGACTGGCACCAAGTGGGTATTCAGAAACAAGCTCGATGAGAATGGTGAGATTACTAGAAACAAAGCCAGACTAGTATGTAAGGGTTATGCTCAAGAAGAAGGATTAGACTATGGAGAAACATTTGCCACTATTGCTAGAATGGAAGGAGTAAGAACTTTACTTGCATATGCTGCATATAAAAGTTTTAAAGTCTATTAGATGGATGTAAAGTCTACTTTTCTAAATGGTATATTGGAAGAGGAATTCTATATTGAACAACCAAAGGGATTTGTTGATGAGAACAACAGGGATATGGTTTGTAAACTACATAAAGCACTCTGGTTTGAAACAAGCACCTAGAGCATGGTATGAAAGACTTCACAAATATCTTGTCAAGATAGGCTTTGAGAAAACAATTGATAACAATAATCTGTATATCAAGCAAGAGAAAGGTAAATATTTTTTGATATCTGAGATCTTTGTTGATGATATAATATTTGGAGAAAAAGATGCTCTATACAAAGATTTTGTTGATCAGATGAAACATGAATTTGAGATGTCAATGTTTGGAGAGATCAAATTTTTTGTTGGATTGCAAGTACATCAACTAAAACATGGTATATTTGTAACCCAATCAAAATATATCAAGGATATACTCAAAACATTTGGTTTAGATGAATCAAAACTAGTAAGTATACCAATGGTAATAGGTCATAAGTTATCTAAGAATGATGATTCAGTTGAAGTAAATCAAAAAATGTATAGATCCATGATTGGAAAGCTACAATATGTTGTACATAGTAGATCAGATATTTCCTTATCTGTTGGAATAGTGGCAAGATTTTTTGCAAACCCAAGAGAGAATCATCTTATGGCTATCAAGAGAATAATGAGGTATTTAAAAGGTATAGAAGATTTTGGTTTGTACTAAAAGAGGACTAAATTTTTTGATTTAAAGGCCTACACTAATGTAGATTGGGGAGGTAACATAGATGATAGAAAATGCACTAGTGGAGGAGTAGTTTTCTTAGGAAAAAGATTAGTCACTTGGACTAGTAAAATGAAAAGTTGTACATCACAGTCCACAGCAGAAGCTAAGTATGTTGCTGCTGCTATAAATTGTCCCTATATTGTGTGGATCAAGCATTTGTTGAAAGGAATGAAGGAAGAAATAAGTGAACCTATGATACTTTATTGTGATAACACAAGTGCTATCAACATATCAAAGAACCCTGTGATGCATGCCAAAACAAAGCATATTGCAATCAAGTATCATTATGTAAGAGAATTGGTGGAAGACAAGCAAGTGAAGATGGAATATATCAATACAAAAGAACAAACTGCTGACATCTTCACAAAACCATTACCTAAAGATGCATTTGAATATCTTAGAGGTAAGTTAGGGGTGATACCCCTAACCAAGGCTACTTAAGTAACAACAAGACTATCCTACATCAAATGAGTTGATTGTTCAGATGATATAAGTTGATGCAGAGGGTACTTACTTTAGGTTTAGCTTAAAGTAATCAAAGTACTAACATTCCAAACAAGTCACAAGCAATATGGTAGAGGGAGATATTGGAAGTTCTTGTAAATGCTACAGTTGCATGATAAGATGCTGAAATAATGTGTCTTTGGCATTGTTGTCAAAGAGGGAGAAATAGTAGAAACTGATCAAAGCAAAGAAAGAGGGAGAAAGTAGAAAGAGGGAGAAATAGCTACATTTGGTCAAATCCTTGAAATAGAGGAATAGAAAAAACTAATCAGATCATGAAGCAAAAAGGACAGAAGATATGAAAGGGAGGAGGAAAACAAGAAATCAAGATGACAGATCTCAGAAGGAGCAGATCAAGAGATTCATTAAAAAGATAGATCAGAGGGAAATAAAAAATTCAACAAGTTTTCTTTTTGGCATTTGACTTACTATTTGAGCCTAGTTAGAATTTTATTAACTTGGTTGATCAGTTTGGTTTGCCATCAATGCTAAAGAGGGAGATTGTTGTAATTTGATTGAAATAGATCATTGTATGAAAGATATTGTTACTACAGAATATGTTCAATCATTATTTTCTCACTGATGCCAAACCTACTATTTGATGGAATGGAAATTACTTGTAAGATCCAAGCATTATCACTTAGTTGATTGATGAAGAATCAATGGCATGTAACAAAAGCACCTTAGGGAAAGGTTGAGTTATGTTTTTGGAATGAAGCGCAAAGATTAGTTAAGACAATGATAAATTGATGTATTGATAATATACTTGAATATGAAGAGGTTGGCTACACTTAGAAATTGTAGAAGAAGAAGTCATAATATAATTATCTACTAAGCTTGATTAAATTCATCAGAGGGAGCTGAGCAAGCTAGTTCAAGTAGACCAAATTTTCAAGTGCTGAGTGAAGATCAAGTACCGAGTGAAGATCAAGTGCCGAGTGAAGATCAAGTGCCAAGTGAAGATCTAGTGCTGAGTTATGTTCATGTGTTGAGCATCAAAAAGTCAATAAGTGCCGAGTTACTACATTATTTGAAAAGTCAAAGATTCACTAGATTTGAGTTGATATGGTTGATATCTAGAATTTTGTGAACTAGATAGAAGATAAGAATGATGAGCTGGTGGCATAGAACTCTATGTAAAAATGTTTTGAGTGAATACAACTAGATTCTAGATGAAGTTTCTAGATAAAAACAAGATATGGGACAGATACATTTTATCTACCTAATCTATTGAAACTCTAAAGTTGGAGAGGGAGAATTGTGCAAGAAAATTATTCAAGATTTCTATTTAAGGAGTCATAAGGTCATGAAGCAAAGTTTTTGGTCAAGTATGAAAGCATGAAGAGTTGAAGAAGGTGCTAAGGAGGAAGAGAGCACAGAAACTCTATTTTGATAGGTGACCACATAGATGATTGCATTGGTACGATGAGCAAGAAGACTCAAGGAGACAAAGCTTGAGACGAAGACAAGATGTCAAAGCCACAGTGATTGAAGCCAAGCAAAGGATTGAACTAAAGTATGATCTAAAATTTGCAAGATATGTTGTGAGTTGTATCAGATCAAAAGCCCTTATTGTTACTCTCTAGCAATTGTAATAGTTAGTATAAATCCTATGGACTTAGGTTGGTCTAATAGCCATGTTGTAAATCCTTTAACAGGGTGACATTCCAAGTGAATGTTCCAAAGTCCTTTGATCAGGCCCACTCCTAACAGTGTGGTGAAATCCTCTAACAAGGTCACATTTAACAATGTGTTGTAAGCCTTTAACATGGCATCACTTTAGAAGAGTGAAAATTGAGTAGCATGTTACTAGTGGTTTTTCCCAAATTGGTTTTCCATAGGAATCATTGTGTCATGTGTTGATCTTGCATGTTTTATTCCTACATTTTGATTTGCTATAACTTGCTAAGATGGTTGTTTTAAGCTTGGATGCATGAATAGTTTAATGGGCTCACTATAATTTGTGAAAAAGTATTATTAGGGCATTTAGACCTTAGATAACTGATTCACACCCCCCCCCCCCTCCCCACTCTCAGTTATTCTAAAACAATTCCAATAGGATCTTGTTATATAATTTCATCATAATACATCACATTTCATAATGGATAATTTCTTACGATTAAAGTATATACCATCTCTAAATATTTCCTTTCACAATTTCAACAATACATAATGATAATAGTTCTCTTTTACATCAAAATGAAATCACAATGGGACTTTGAAGAGCACAATACAATTGGGATGACATAAAACATGGATCTCTCTTTACACATTTGATTATCCAACATTTTCAAGGGTGAAACCCTACATCTTCAAGGAATCCATCTTCACAAAACCTACACATGCAGACAAACTAGGAACCATGGAGGCTCACATCCCATCCTAGGCTTCTATGAAGCCACCCACCAGGCAGGGGAAACAAGGACCAAATGGGTTATACACATACATCACTTGCCATTGCATGAACACTACACAAAACACAAAACAAATCCCTCCCATGGCTTACACAATGATTCACCATTGGAATCATCTCACATTGGGTGAAGGTGGGCTCTCTAAAGAGGAGATGCCATAACCATCATAAACAACATATTTCCATTGCATTTTGCCTCTAAAGGCCATCATAAATATCTCCTACTTAGTCATACAAAACCCCTTGTATCTCCCAAAATAATAAAGGTATATTGCTTCAATGGAGCCCATATTCCATGAAATAAGACAAATCCTCATCATGAGGTAACTCTCTCAATTGTAATGTTGAGCCCAACTATGCCCTTCACCCAGGCTTCTCTTCCCTCCCAAGGGTGAGTGAAGTCTTCACACCCATGAACACATTCAACACTCACATTCAAACAAGAAAATCAAGAGGACAACAAAACCAAAAGTAAATCTTCAAGAACACATAAAACATTCACATTTCCACAAAAAAATTTCAAAGTCCACAATGCAAGATTTAAAATAAAATGCATGCTCCATCAACAAATCCTTTAGACTTGTAGATTTATTTTTCCACACTAAAAGAAAAAAGAAAAGAAAGTGAAGCATAGTTTGAAAACCACCAAACTTGGTCCAAGCTAGGGTAATGATAGTTGTAGTAGAGCTCCCTTAATCTCCCTCCAAACCTAACTGTCTCTAAACTTAGATAGTGGGTGAACCACCCCCCAATTTTGTCCTAGACTCTTTAATAAGGCTCTCTCACTAATTATTTTAGCAAGGACACCTAGCCACTTCCTCTTACAAACTTTTATCCTCTAATTTTTCTATTTTTGACTTAGTAGAAACATGGGAGAAAACACAAATGAAAACTCCAAATTCGAATTGATGGAAGAATGCATAGGTAAAGGGGGCCCCTAGGCTATCTAGGCACTCACATGATCAAAATTAGGTCCCTAACTTGATATACTATCATATGGTTAACTTATTTTAACATAAAGGAAACCTTGGGACCACCTAATGGCCCCTCAAAACCCTAGTTAAGTCCAAATTCGAATTTCTTATGATTGAGACCCATCCTTCCCTTGTCAAGTGGGTTTAATTACTTATTAACAAAGTAATTAGTTTTAGGGTAAATTTTCACCATGGTCAAAACCCAAAATGACATGTCAATCATAGAAAAAGTTCACAAGTGTCAAGTGACACATAAAAACACATTTACATTAACATGAATGCTCCTAATACATCTTTATGATTAAACATTTCTACAAGCAAGAAAACTTACATTTACAAAGAAAAATACTTTCACAATGAGGCTTTTGAATCTTCCAAATATTCACCTTGGTTAAATTCTGTTCACATGGTTTGGAACTTGTTTCCCCAAAAAAATTCCATGGTTCCTCTTTGTGCACATTAAACTCGAGCATCAGTAGTCCAAGGGGTCAAATAAACATATAAAACATAAATGCATATAATAATAATATCCATACTAGCATAATTCAAATTAAATTTCCTTTCCTGGTCATTTCAATTATTCCATTGAAAATGTTAAGATAACAAAATCTACATGTCATAAGTCATCATTATCAAATTAACATTTATCTGCCTATCATAACCATTCATCTACATATCATAAAGCACCATAATCAAATTAACATTTATCTATAAATCATAAATCATTAGAATCAAATTAACATTTTGCATCACGTCAAAATTGGATAGTATCATGTCATAAAATTGCATCCATATGTGTTCGATCATTTCTTACACAGTAAAAGGTTCTTAGTGCATATTGTAATGTAAAACACTACTAAAGTATCAAAATTAATAGATAAAAAAATCCACTATTGATCTAATCCTTGAATAACTATGAAAATATCAATGTCTCAAATATCAAAATGGACATAAAATATCCATACTATGATGAGTTAGGGTGAGGCCTCACATCATCCTCCCTAGGCATGAACTTCCTCTAGTAGTTGATCAAAAAGATATGGGTATTGTGCCTTCATGTAAGCTGCATCCTCCCATGAAGCCATGACCTCATCATAACAATCCCACTAGACCCTAACCTAGTCCAACTATTTTCTTTGAAGTGTGAGGGTCCATCAAGCCAAAATGTGAATGGTCTACAATGCTATCTATCCATCTAACTCCACTTTCAAAGCATCCCAATCTATGATGTGAGACTTGTCATAAGCATACTTCCTTAATATAGATACATGAAATACATCATGAATGCATGATAGGCTAGGTGGCAGGGCTAAATGATAAGAAGCTAGTCATATCTGCTCCAAAATCTGAAAGGGACCCACAAAGTGAGGTGCTAACTTAGAGCCTTTTCCAAAATGGATTGGGCTCTTATGTGGTCACACCCTCAGAAATACTTTCTCACCAACCATGTACTCTCTATCCATCCTCTTTACATCTGCGTATTTCTTCTATTTATCTTGGGCTTCTCTAAGGCACTGTTTGATCAATACCACCTACTGCTCCATGTCCTTGATTAACTGTGGCCCTATAGATATCCTATCTTTGATTCTATCCCAACTTAAAGGTGTCCTTCAAGGCCTACCATACAAGGCTTGATAGGGTGGCATGCCTATAGAAGTGTGATGTCCATTGTTATAGGAAAATTCTTCAAGATGGAGGTACTCTTCCCACTTTGACTAGTGGCCCATCACATACATCTGCAACATATCTTCTAGGATCTGGTTAACTCTCTCTATTTGCCCATCTATTTGAGGATGATAGGCTATGCTAAAATTGAGCTTGGAACCCAATGATGTTTTTAATTCCCTCCAAAATGAAGAGGTGAATAAGGAGTCTCTATTTGATATTATCTTATAAGGAATGCCATGTAGTCTAACAATGTCTTGCAAGAATACCTGTGCCATTGCAGGTGCTGTGAAGGTGGTGCAAACGAGTGAAAAGTGAGCAACTTTGGTCAAAGTGTTACCCATCACCATGATGGCATCATGCCGATGAGAAGACATCAGAAGACCAACAATGAAATCCATGGAGATAGTATCCCACTTCCACTCAGATATCTCATGTGGTTGCAAAAGTTGACCTAGATGACCATGTTCTGACTTACCTCTCTAATACTCTAGTCATTTTGCTATGATGTTGGTAATCTAAATTCTCATTCCTTGCCAATGATATAACTGCCTTAAATCTTCATGAAGCTTCTTAACACCTAGATGTGCTACATAAGGTGCTCTACAAGCCTCCAAAATGATGAGCTCATTTAAGTCACCCAAGGATGATACATATTTGCATCCTTTATGGCTTAGTAATCCATTTTGACCCAATGAAAAATCAAAAAACCTTCCCTCTAGGGGTCTTTGGGAGTGGACTAACTGATAAAATTTTGTATAAAATACATCTTTAGGAAGATGGTGCAGAATGCACTCTCTCAAATCCGTCTCAGTGATCATAGAAGATATCTCATGACATCTCCTACTCAAGGCATCTGTAACTACATTCTCCTTTCCTTTAATATAATGTACATGAAAATCACACTCAGATAAGAAATCCATCCATCTCCTCTATTAGGCATTTAGATTTGGCTATGTGAAAATATACTGCAAACTTTGGTGATCTGAATGAAGCTCAAAGTGTTGTCCTAGAAGAAAGTGGTGCCATCTTCCCAAGGTATGAACTACTGCTACAAGCTCTAAGTCATGGGTGGGATAGTTGAGCTTGTGAGTCTTGAGTTTCCTAGACTCATATGCTATGACATGACCATTCTACATAAGTATGGCTCCAATACCATCCAGTGAAGCATTTGTACATACTACAAAATTTGATGATGGATCAATTACTGCTAGGATTGGTGCACTAGTGAGTGCCCTCTTCAATTCTTGGAAGGCTTTCTAGCACTTATTTTTCCATTCAAAATTCTCCCCTTTCCTTTGAAGTGAGGTAATGAGGTGAGCTATTGTAGAGAATCCTACCACAAACTGCCTATAATATCTTGCTAAACCCATGAAGCTTCTAACTTTTGCAACATTAGTCAATGCTAGCCAATCCATAATAGCCTAGATCTTGGATGGATCCACTATGATTCCATCCCTTGATATCACATGACCTAAATAATGCACTTCCTTCTTGAAAAAGGCACATTTAGACAAACTACCATATAGTTGATTTTCCCTTAAGCATTGCAATACCTGCCTCAAGTGTTCTTTGTGTTCCTTCTCATCATGTGAACATACCAATATATCATCAAGGAACACTACCACAAACTTATCTAGAAATGTATAAAACACCCCATTCATAAGGCTCATGAATATGGCTAGGGCATTTGTAAGACCAAATGGTACCATTGTGAACTTGTAGTGGCCATACCTTGTATGGAATGTGGTCTTATGAATATCACTTTCCCCAATTCATAATTGATGATATCTTCACTTCAAATCTAGCTTGGAGAATACTCAGGCACCCTGCAATTAATCAAACATATCATCAATTCTAGGTAGTGGATATCAATTCTTGATCGCTACCTTATTCAATTGCTAGTAGTCAATATCACTGGTGCACCCCAAGGTGAGATAGTAGGATAGATATGTCCCTTTTCCTAGAGTTCCTCCAACTGAATTTTAAGTTCATTGAGTTCATCTGTAGCCATCCTATACAAAGATCTAGAAATGGGCTCGGCTCTTGGCACAAGATCTATGTGAAAATCAACTGCCCTAGGTGGTTCATACCTAGAAGCTTTGAGGGAAACACATCCTTAAATTCTTGTAGTATTAGGTAGTCATCTAGAGAAGGTTCTCTCTCATCTTCTTCCTCTCTATTACTGATAGATACTGCAAATAACTAACATCCCTTGCATAGACACCTATTAAGCTACATGGAGGAGGTCATACAAAGGGACAGTGGCCTTTGCATCCCTAAAATCACCATAGGAATACCATCATCATAAGGGCACTCAAACTTCTTCTATCTACAGTCCATTTTAGCATTATGTGTACATAGCCAATCCATACCAAGGACTATATCATATGATCCTAGGGGAGTAACTCAATGATTTGTGATTGTGCTTAAGTCTCTTATTTGAATCTGACAATTATGAATAAGGGAATTAACTATCACCTTAGTCCCAAATGCCAATTTGACTTCCCAATCATCATTTTGCCTAGCCACCACTAACTCACAATGCTCTAGTATCAAAGGAGATACAAAAGAATTGGTGGCTCCACTGATTACTAGCTACTAGTCCATGAGGGAACTCTCTGGCTATATGTCCCATACCACAACAAGCATAACATGGTCCTCAAGTCTAAACCTAAACTCCATATGGCCTAGACTATTGTGGCTGACCACCTATCATGTAGGATCTACTATACCCACCATAGGAGGACTCTTGAGTCCTAGCTAGTTGTACATATGGAGCTTGTGGCCTTCTATCTCATCAAGACCCTTGGGACTACCACTACTTGGGCTTAGAGTCCTGATACCCCTTTGTTGACTTCTACCTATTATCTTGTTGTGAATTTTGCTGTAATTGTGGGGCCTTAGAGGACCCTACTAACTGACCCTGGTTACCCTTCCATGAGGGTTTCTATTGTCCTAACTTTTGGGAGTAATTCTAATTATGGGACTGATCTCAAGATTCCTATTTGTTACAAAGTTCTTCCACAACTAGTGTTATCTCAACTGCCTCCCTAAAGGTGCTTGCGAAAGCTAGGCATACTAGATTCTGTAGAGACAAGTTTAGACCCTTGGTGAATCGATAGATGCGTAGCTTCTCATCCTTCATGTAGTCTACATAAGAAAGGAGATCTAAGAGCTTGCTCTCATACTATGGTACAATAAGGCCCCTCTGCTGGAGGTCATGGAATTCCTCAATCTAACTCTATCTAAAATGCTTTGAGAGATACCTATCTATGAATTTGGCAACAAATGCCTCTCAGGTAAGTGTGTCTACTGTGACTTCACCTATGGTCTCTTGCTTCCACCAATTGGAAGCATTGTTACTTAGTAAGTGGATTGCAAGTTGGGCCTTTAGATTGTTCCCAACCTCTACAAGCTCTGTAGCTATGCCTTTTCCTATGTACCATCTATGGTTCTAGTGAAAAGAGGTGGTTTGAGTCAGATCAAATAAATAATCTCATTCCCTATGTCCCGGGGTGCTCTCTCTACTAGTGGTGGATCAATCTGATGAACGAAGGCTTCTTCCTAGTCACCTTGTCCCTCTACATCTCTAGGTGGGGGAATCCTACTTCTTTCCCTATTATCTGCTCTTTGTTCCCCTAATCCTTGCTATATGGGTGGTGGAATTATAGGTGACATTCTCTCCTACACTACCTTGATAAGATTTTGGATGGCTATAAAGAGTTGATTAAGATTTTCGGGTTGCTTGGGTGTAGGTTCAAAAATTCCATGTCTTGCCCCTCCGGATACTACTCGTGCACCTTTAGGGCCTCTAGCCTTCTGATGACCATTATGGGTAATGATAGGCATTCTAGACATAAGTTTCAATTTTTAATAAGTTAAGCACAATAGGTTAGATTGTAGTGTTGTAACCAAAAATCTGATACTAGAATGTCATGCCCTAAATTTGTGAGACAAAACACAACCAAAATTTTTTGTAAGTGCATTTTTGTGTGTACTATAAATTCTATGTATAGGTCTATGCTTGTTATGAACGTTCTATTGAATGGTGAGTAGCCTAGACAAAAAATTATATTTCCTCGAGGGGAGACATTACGTAAGTAATTATGAAACATAGTTTTCTTGCATTGTTGTCGTTGTAATGGTTTCTTTATTTTTTTTTGTGAATAATGCTTATGATTGTCCTAGTTAAAGATCTACACCACATTACATTCAATGTTCCCTTTGATTCTTAATTTCATAGAAGACTATTTTGATGGAAATCTTGCACTGTATTCTTTCACAACTTTACCCAACTAGATGTTTGTAACTAGGTATTATAAATTGTTTATCATTGTTTCTTTATCTCAATCTAAAATGTATTACTATTTAACAACCCCTTATTGATTATCCTCTACAGTCCTATATAAAGATACCTACAAAATGAATATACCTATATTACTTTTTTTTAAAAATCTTTTTATTTTACCTCCTTATATATATATATATATATATATATATATATATATATATATATATATATATATATATATATATATATATATATATATATATATATATATATGTTTCTATTTCTTTGATTTATTACTATTACTAATACTAACAATGATTCCAACATCATTTTTTTGATAATACTAAGTTTGTCTTCAATTTAAAAATTCTTAACCCCATACCTTATTACTTGTCTCATTAATTAGTTAAGAAACATATATAATACCTTAATCCTATATAATTATTTAAATTTCAACTTAATTATTTTTATTGACATTCTAAGTTATACCCTAGCAACCAATTCCCTCCTTAAATCATCTTATCTCAATTCTTCTTAACAATATTATGCATATATTCATATTAATATTAATATTATTATTTATTTAATTTTCACATACCTATATCCAAATCAAATACAAAATTAAATATAAACCCAACCATAGAAAAAAAACAAAGTAAAGTAAAATATAACCCAGCCATACTTATCTACCCAACAACCTAACATGCATTTTCCCCTACACCATACCCTTAATGATTGACACAAATTAATATAGCAATGGATGCTCCAAGACCACAAATTCCACAATGGAAGACTTAGAATACAATGGATGCTCCATCAAAAAATCCCTCACACTTGTAGATTTATTTTGCCATACTAAAGAAAGAAGAAAAGAAAGTGAAGCATAGTTTGAAAATTGCCAACCTTGGTCCAAGCTAGGGTAATGATAGTTGTAGTAGATCTCCCTTAATCTCCCTCCAATCTTAATTGTCTGTAAACCTAGAGAGTGGGTGAACAACCCCTTAATTTTGTCCCAAACTCTTTAATAAGGCCCTCTCACTAATTATTTTAGCAAGGACACCTAGCCACTTCCTCTTAGAAACTTGTCTCCTCTAATTTTGCTATTTTTGACTTAGTGGAAACATGGGAGAAAACACAAGTGACAACTCCAAATTCGAATTGATGGAAGAATGCATGGGTAAAGGGCCCTCCTAGGCTGTCTAAGCACTCACACGATCAAAATTAGGTCCCTAACTTGATATACTATCATATGGTTAACTTATTTTAACATAAAGGACACCTTGGAACCACCTCATGACCCTTCAAAACCCTATTCAAGTCCAAATTCGAATTTCTTGTAATTGAGACCCATCCTTCCCTTGTTAAATGTGTTCAATACCCAAAATGGCATGTCAACCACACACAATGTTCACAAGTGTCAATTGGCACATAAAAACACATTCACATTACCATGACATGCTCCTAATGCATCTTTATGATTAAACATGTCTACAAGCAAGCAACCTTACATTTACAAAGAAAAATACTTTCACAATGAGGCTTTTGAATTTTCCAAAGATTCACCTTGGTTAAAATGTGTTCACATGGTTTGGAACTTGTTTACCCCAAGAATTTCCATGGTTCCTCTTCCTACACATTAAACTAGAGTATCAATAGTCCAAGAGGTCAAATAAACATATGCAATATAAATGCATATAATAATAATATCCATATTAACATAATTTGAATTAAATTTTCTTTCCTAGTCATTTCAATTATTCCATTCGAAATGTTAAGATATTAAAATCTACATGTCATAAGTCATCATTATCAAATTAACATTTATCTGCATATCATAACCATTCATTTTCATATCATAAAGCATCATAATCAAATTAACATTTATCTATAAATCATAAATCATTAGAATCAAATTAACATTTTGCATCGCATCAAAATTGGATAGTATCATGTCATAAAACTACATCCATATGTGTTCGATCATTTCTTACACAATAATAGGTTCTTAGTGCATATTATAATGTAAAACACTACTAAAGTATCAAAATCAATAGATAAAACAATCCACTATCCATCTAAGTCTGAAATAATTATCAATATATCAAGGTCTTGAATATCAAAATGTAAATAAAATATCCATGCTATGATGGGTTAGGGTGAGGCCTCACAATAGGTGTGAAGGTAGAAATCAAGGATCAAGTGGTTATCTTTTGTGATAACACAAATACAATTAACATATCAAAGAATCCAATGATACATACCAAGATGAAGCACATTGCAATAAAATATCACTTTATGAAAGAATTGGTGCAAGACAAAGAGGTGGGATTGGAATATGTGAAACCTAAAGAAAAAATTGCAAACACATTCACCAAGCCATTACTTAAGAATGAATTTTTGTATCTAAGAGCTAAGCTAGGGTTCATTCCCCTACATGAAGCTCAGTAAATTAAGTTTAGTAATGCATCAACTAGAGCATGTTGAAGATCAATCAAGTTGATAAAGTTTTGAAAGGGAAGATTGTATATGAATCAATAGTTAAGGTACATTGGAAACTAGATTGATTATGGTCTTTGACATAAAATGTCAAAAGGGGAAAGTTTGATGTCATAATTATATGGAGATTTTTGGGTCATATAGCAAAGTTTGACATGCTGAAGATGTCAAAGAGGGAGAAATTCATTAAAGTTTTTTGAAGAAGAACTTGGTCAAAAAATTTTAGAGCTAATATCAAAGAGGCAGAGTTTTCTACTAGAAGAAGATGTTGTAGTTAGAGTACTCAAAATTTGCTGATAGATTGCAAAACTGAAGTCAATAGGAGTTCACACTGATAGAGGAAGTTCTCATGGATGAGAATCAGAATGAAACTAAGGATATTATCCTTACCTTTATTTTTCCATAAAATTTCATTGTATTATAACATGTTGTGTTCCCATTAATGCCATAGAGGAAGATTGTTGAAAAAAAATGATCAATTGTATATTGTCTTCAATACTACACAAAATGTCATATATCAACCAATCAGTGTTTGCAAAGCTCACTCAGGCAAAGAAGATAGTTTCTTGTGTTTGCCAAGAATGCCTTTATTTTCCAAGTTCAAAAGATATTGTCTATTGAGTTCACTAGGGAGACAAAGGAAAGATGGCAGGTAGCAAGTTTTAACTGAGCTCACTTGGCTACCAAAGAGAATTCATAAAAGACAGTGTCTATCGAGTTCACACGAGAGACAAAATAAAGTTGGAACGAAATTAGTGTTAACCAAGCTCACTTGGTTAACATAGGAAAACTAGTAATGACCTCCCCGATCAATATAAACCAAGATAATTATTTTTCAAGTATGAGTGCACACAACATCATCATATAGGGATCACAAAGATTGTAACATAAGACTTAAACACAATCCTAACAACCACTGAATCTTCAAATGCCACTACCTGAACTAACATGACCAACTAAAGGATGAAAATTGACTATGATAATAGAACCTAAAATATCTAAACTATAGAATAAAGGAAACACTCACAAACCCAAATGGTACTTAAAATACCAAAATGTGTTTCCCAAAAATAGTGGAGATACCCCTTTTTTTTGTGTAAGGATGATAGCATCTCATGCGAGGAAGTGAAACACTACTTGCGAGGATTTGTATTTCACATGAGGAAATACATCAAAGGGCATGCAGAAGTACTTGGTTTAGTAGCCAAAATATCCCAACACTAGTGTGGGCTTTCACATGAGAAAGTACTAGAAGCTATGTTAGAAAACCCAACACACCATGTGAGCTTTTGTATTCTCACATGGGAATGTACAATTTGGTGTGAGACTCCAAAACATCATGCTAGAAACTAAAAGACAAAATGCTAGAAAATAAAGTTCCTCTACACTAGGGATTATGAGATCCACATATCAAGGAAAAATACTTGATGAAATAAATGAAAGATAGAAAGCCAAAATCTAAACCTAAAAATTTAAACATAGCAATGAGGGGGAATAACTCAAAGCAACATCACAATGTACTGAAATAAAAAGCTAAGTATAAAATTCCTCCCAACCAAAATAGAATCATGAGACCCCAAAGGTCCTAGCCATCTCCCATGCATAACATTAGAAGCTACAAACTAGATAGTTGGATCTATGTTATCAAGATGTCACTACTAGAGCATAATAACATCATAAGAACAAGAAATCTAACATGCTAAGAGCATAATAACATCATAAGAACAAGAAATCTAACATGCTAAACCAAAAGTATTCCAATGAAAGCATAAATCATATGCTAAACATCATAACAAGGGGATGTGTTAATAAACTTGTTAACCTCATAATGGTTTTTGACAATTGAGTGCCAACACACTTAATCACATTCTACATTGGAACCGAGTACACTATGTATGCCAAGTGATCTTCAGGTGTCGAGCAGCTTTTAGATGCCGAGTGAAGATCAAGTGCCGAGTGACTTTAGGTGCCGAGCATGAAACAAGTGTTGAGTGATATTAAAGTTCCAAGTTACAGATGATGCTGAGTAAGCCAGTTTGTTATAAGTACCAAGAATTAGGAAATAGCAAGTGTCGAGCAACAAAGAATGCACATATAAGTTTGTAACATTACAAATTCATATGTAAATCATTTTCATGGCTGACATATTAACGAATTTCTAGATAAGATCAGATCTTTTGTAATTCCTCTGTAATCTACATGCAGCCAATAAGAAAAATGTAGAAGGCATGCAACCAATAAGTGAAATGCAAGAAATGAGCGAGAAATGAAGACTCAATATGAATCGTAGATCCATACCTAACCGTAAGTCTTCAAATGTCTTTATAAGGAAGACAAAATCACATTGAAGAAGTGATTGAAGAAGGGAATGCAAGGAAAAATATTTTAGAGAAAAGAGTATAAGATCTCAGAGGATCAAGTTCATAGAAAGTATATCAAGTGCCTGTATTCAGCAATCGAAGGATTGTAAGCTATCAGGTTTATTATACCTAATACTCTTTAGCAATTATATTAGAAAGAAAATCCTATGGTAATAGGTTAGCTTAGAAGCTATTTTGAAGATCCTTTCATTAGGTGATTAAATCCTTTAACAGGGTGACACTTCATGTTAAGTGTTTAAAATTCCTTTAACCAGGTCACTATTGATATAGTGTAAAGCCTTTAACAGGGTAGGCCTTTAGCAAGGTAGACCATCAGAAGTGGTTGAACACTATTACTGCAGTAATTTTTGTGGGTATCATCGCCACCCCAGTTTTACCTTCTTATTCCTGGAGGGTTTCTAGGTTACCAAATTTCAGTGTTATGTGTTGTTGATGCATGTCTTAGTTTCATGTTTACTTGATGTATTTACATGCATGCAATTTACTTTCAGTTAAAAGTTTTATTGGTTAAAGTGTGATACTTTTGATTCACCCCCCCTCTCATAAGTATTCTTTCCATATTTGAATATTCCAAAAAAACTAACATCATCTAAACATGATATACAAGTATTCCAATGAAAGCATAAATCACAAGAAAGCACACTTTAGAACCCAAAGTATCAAGTGAAAACATCTAGCAATAGTCACACTGGGATAGTAGACTATCTCTATACACTAGTCCCCAGTAGTGGTGAAGGTACCTATGCCTCCCAACCATGTGGAACCCATAGGTCCACTCCCACCATGCTGATGGAGATAATGATCTAAACACAAATGCACCAAAGAAAACATCCATAGCTATCACTCATGCTAGATAGTAATGATGAGAAAAACCAAGACCAATAAACAATGCAAGTACAATAGGTCCTAGTCAGACACTCTATGGGTAACTATGTAGGGACTCTTGGTGGAGAGTTGGTAGCATGCTAACAAACTATTCCCCTTGGTGTTCCCTCAGGAGGGTGACATCTTACATCCGTAGCTTAACCACAAGGACTATGAATTACTAACCATTCCCCTCAGAGCCACCCTTAGGAGGCTAACTTTAATAGTCTTATCTTATTTAATTCTCTAACAATTAATTAAATTATCACTTATTAGAAACTCCCTAATGCCAACCTAGGCTAGGACACCACGGTTGCGTTAGGAGCCCCTCCACTGACCTTATGCTACATACCCATACTCATTATACAATGAGTGCCAGTAAGCATGCATATTCCCAAACCAACCCCAAATGAACATAACTCCACTAAAATAAAAATGGGAGACTGGGCCTCACATGTCACTAAAAAATTGCATGCACACATGCTTGTGTGTGGTGCACCACCATCATAAAGATCAAACATAAGGTTTGGACGAGAACATAAACATAAATAACACTTAGTTGAATAATAAATCAAGAGGATGGATGTGACACACATCAAAATGCAACATAAAATGTGTAACAAAAATCTAACTGACATCCTATATATGATCTAATTCCATGATCAAAACATGCCAATAAAATTAGAGAAAACTAGGTGACACACAAATTGAGGTAAAAACCCCAAAAACTCAAAAACATAAAAAATAAAATCCATTTGGTTTTTGGGCACAAAAGCCATGAAAATATGATAAAATGTGAGAAAAAAAACCATATGCAAAAATGACCAACAGAATGGTGTGAGACCTCAAACCCTCATCCCAAAAACTAGGAAAATATTCATACCTAACCAACCAGGTAGAACCAACAAATAGAAATGAAAGGAAACACAATTTCTCAGCCTCCAAACAACTAGCTACTAGAAACAATAATAATAATGAAGCCAAAATATGAAAATGGGAGAGCCCTAGTTAACATCAAAAGGGGTTGAAATAGGAAACAACATAATAAAATAAATCACCCACCTAAACTGCCATAAATCATGGCATAGTAACGTCTCCCCAAGCTAGATCCAATGAGATTGACGTTGCAAAGATCCCACACCACAACTCTCACAACAAACATTAACATGATCCTCCAAAAGAGGATTCTAAGAAAAGTTCTTAATTTTGTATTTTGAAAAAGTGAGAAGTGAGGAATTAAATTCCTCTTTCAATGCTTATTCACTTTTTGAGTGAATAATAGATTAGAGAAAATAGCTAGTTAGACTAGCTAGACTTTGAATGAACCCAAACTAAAATATGATTTTCTGAGTAATATGAATTCATCTATGAAAAAGCTACTAGAAATTAAATTCAATAAAATTTATAGCTCAAAAACCCAAAATCAAAGAAATTTCCTTAACAACTTCGTGACAATGTGAACCTCTAAAATGCATGGACAAGCTTGTTGGTCTAGTCACATAATGCAAAACCTATCACTCCATATCCTGAAGCATCTCTGGACTCAAAATAACTTAGTCCTCTAACCAATCCCAACTCAAAGTGGTATGATAGGATCTCATATATAAGGCCAAAAAAGATGACAAGCCAAGAGAACTATGATATCCATTGTATGCAAACTCAACAAGGTATAAATAATCCTCCTACTTCACCTACCTATCTATCATATGCAATCAAAGAATATCTTCTAGAACTTGGTTCACTCTCTCAGTCTGAACATCAGTCTTTGGGTGATAAGCCAAACTAAAATTGAGTTTCACACTCAAAGCATGTTGGAGAGACATCTACAATGTAGAAGTGAACACTGGATCTCTATTCAAAATAATTCAATGATAGATTCCATGCAAACAAACAATATCCTCCAAGAAAATGTGTGCTACAAATGAAGTTGAGTAGGATGCTCTCATGGGTGAAAAATGTGCTACCTTGGACAACTTGTCCACTGTCACCATAATACAATCATGTCTTTGTGATGACATAGGCAACCCTATGATAAAATCAATACATATCATATTCAACTTCCACTCTAGAATGGTATGAGGCTGCAAAAGACCTGCTAGATAATGATGCTCTACCCTCACTCTCTAGCACTTAAGACATTGAGCAACAAAATTAACAACATCATATTTCATACTTGTTGAAAAGTATAGCTATTTAAGATTAGCATGCATCTTCTTAACACTGGGATGTGTAGAATATGGTGGACAATGTGCTTCTGACAAAACCAAGGTATGAATATCACTAGACATGAGTACATAGATACACCCCAAGTGCCACAATAGTTCATCAGACTCAACCAAATAACTTGAAAACCTCCCCTCAAGGGCACACCTAGACTCAATCTTCACCCTCACCTCTTGATACCAAGTGTCACTAAGAAAATCCTCAAAGATATGACCTCCTAAATCTACTCCCAATGACAAAATTGATACCTCATTTTGCCTCCTACTCAAAACATCCATGATGATATTCTCCTTCTCTTTAATGTAGTGAACATCAAAGTTGTATTCGCATATGAACTCCATCTAGTGACATTGTTGTGCATTCAAGTTTGGTTGAGTAAAGATATACTACAAGCTCATATGATCACTATGCAACTCAAACCTATGTCACAAATTAAAATGCCTCCAATAGACAAGGGCGTGCACCACCACCATGAGTTCCAAATCATGGGTGGTGTAGTTAAGCTCATGATCCTTGCGTTTCTGAGACTCATAAGCAATCACTTGACCATCCTACATCAACACCACACCCACACCTTCCAATGAAGCATCTATACAAACCATGAAATCACCTATAGGATTAGGCATTGCAAGGACTAGTGCACTGGTCAAACACTCCTTAAGAGCATTAAATTTTACCTTTTACTAGTTTGAAAAACATACTTCTTCCCATTATGTTAAAGAGAAGTGATGGGATGAGCCACTTGTGAGAAATCCTTCATGAAGTGACAGTAATAACCCACCAATCCCACAAAACTATAAACGTCTAAGACCTTAATGGGTATTGGCTGATTAATGATAGCACAAATTTTCTTTGAATCCACTAAAATACCATCATGTGTGATGATGTGTCCCAAATACTTCACCTCTAATTGAAAGAACTTGCATTACTCTAGTTGTTGATGGTCGCTCAAGCACTACAATACTTGATGTAAATGAACTTCAAGCTCCTCGATAGTCTTTGAATAGATAAATATATTATCCAAGAGTACAATGACACACCAATCAAGGCAAGTGCAAAATATTTCATTCATCAAACTCATAAACACTGATGGCACATTGGTCAACCCAAAGGGTACAACCATGAATTCATAATGCCCATACTATGTACATAAATTTATTTGATGAATGTTAGCCTCTTGGATTTGAAGCTAATGGTATCTCAACTTGAGATCAATCTTTGAGAACACTCATGCTCCCTTCATCTAATTGAATAAGTCATCCATCCTTAGTTAAGGGTGCCCGTTCTTCACTATAACCTTATTCAACTATTAGTATTCAATGCACAAACACAATGATCCATCCTTCTTCTTCATGAAGATGATTGGTGCACCCCATGGGGATACACTAGGATGAATATGGCCTTTGGCCAATAATTCCTCGAACTACAAATTGATCTTACTCAGCTCTTGAATAGTAATGTAGTAAAGATCTTCTAAAATTAGCTTTACTTTTGGCACAAGATTAATCCAAAAATCAATGTCACATTGTGGTGGCATACTAGGTATGTCCTTAGGAAACACATCTACATACTCACAAAGGAGTGGGTGATCATCAAGTGTCACCATATGACTCTCGACTCTCTCAAGATCATTGATAGAAACAAAAATAACTAATAACCCTTTCACACTCTTTGATTTGGATAATTAGCTAAGATCATACAAAATGAGACTGGTCTCTGAACTCCCCAAAGTATCACCTACCCATTTGTGTCATCAACACATTGTATGAACTTATGATGGCAATCTATATTCACCTAATGGGTGGCTAACCAATTTTCTACTAAAATAATGTCATAAAATCCTAGAGGTAGGATATGAAGATCCACTATGGTGATGGTACCCAAGTTCAAACTACAACCACAAACCAAGGAGTCTACAACTACTTTGGATCTTGTAGCTAACTCAACCTACCACCTGTCAACTTGATGTGCTACCACTAGCCCACATCGTTGAATAAGATGGTGAAATAAAAGAATCTAAAGCACCAGAGTCAAACAAAATTGGAGCTAAAATTTCATGCAATGTACCTATAACCTCAATTACTGTACCTCGATGCTCATCTTGGTGGTTATCCACCACTGCAAAGACTCTATGATTCTTTCCATCATCTCCCACTATAGGCTCTAATCTAGCCACACTCTTACTAGGTCATGTGGATGGTTTGATAGAACACTAAAAATATTTATGGCCAGGCTTAGCATAAAAATAATAGTTTCCCCCAAAGCTAGAACCTATTCCACAATCACCAGAGTAGAACTAGAGTATGGTGCACTACCCCTGCTAGAGTTTTGTTGACCTCTCTATCAAAGGTAGTTCTACTGAGACTTTTGATCATGGCTCTAATTTTTTCCCTTCCCTTCTATGGTAACTAAACTTTTCTCCTCTTTCTAAAGGGAATACTGGTGGCATCACCCACTACATTTACTACCACCTTGGGAAGGTGCAGATTGGGATTGGCCCTTTCTAGAATACTGAGTGAACCCAATTTGCCACTAAAATCCCTAGCCACATTGCTCCCTATATTCCTTTCCTTCTCTAGGGAAAGTGAAAGTATCCTCAGATGGTGAGCACAAACATCCCCAATGATAGAGTGCCTAAGGAAAATAAAAAAATGTTGAGTGAGGAGTGTCTCATCATGCCTATAGCTTGAGTACTATCTCAACCCAAGGAACTTCTTCTCATAATGATCTACTATCATAAAGCCTTTCTTAAGCTCATGAAATTCATCAATTTGAGCCTCATGGTACTACAGTGATAGGAATTTCTCCCTAAACCTCTCCTCAAAGATCTCCCAAGTGAGATACACTACATTGATATGAATCTTATGACTCTCTTTATCCCACCAAATGGAACCATATTCCCTTAATTGCATGATCACACAATAGGACTTCATGTTGCTCCCATAAGGTAGTAAGGAGAAATAATACTCCATATATAAAAACCATGTCTTAGCCTTAAGTTGTATCCTCTAGCTATCAAATAATGGTGACTTGGACCACTAAAGTTCTTGCATCATGTCAACCTAAGTGAAATCATTATTGTCACCTCTTCATTGGTGCCTCCCACCACTAGGTGGTGTATATGAATGTTTTCATTCATGCTCTTCCTCTCTATGCTCTAATTGATGGGTATCTCCATAATGAGATCCCTCTTCTTGATTATGATCCTATTGGTGTTCCTCTACATGAGGGCCCAACCAAGCAAGAATCTCTTGAAGCACTGACATCAATAACCCAATGTCATTCTAATTATTATCACTCTATTCTCCCTCACCATCCTACCATTATTGCCCATGGTGTTCTTCTTGAAAAATCATTAGTTACCACCCTAACCACTAGACCTATGTGTAGGAGGCATCACTATGTAAGGCATAAGATAAAGTCAAAAAACATCTATCAAAAACATAAGAGACACAAGAATGAACCAATAAGATATCACCATATCAAACATATAATATCAATACACAATAGAAACACAAACATAGTGGAAGCATAACAAAGAGATCCCAATGTTGCAACATGGGCTTTGATGCCAGATGTAATGCTCTGCTTGGAGATCATTGGAACAAGGATTCAATACAAGCAAAGATAAAAAAATTTCAAGTATGAGTGCACACAACGTTGTCATATAGGGATCAAAAAGATCACAATGAATCTCTAGATACCACTACCCAAATTGACATGACCAACTAAAGGAAGAAAATCCACTATGACAATAGAACCTAAAATATTTTAACTACAAAAGAAAGGAAACACTCGCAAACCAAAAGGGTACTTAAAACACCAAAATACATTTCTTGAAAACCAATGGAGATACCCCCTATTTTTTGTATGAGGACAATAGATTGATAGAATTTTGGGCAAGGAAGTGCAACACTACTCATGAGGATATTCCTTCCATGTGAGGAAATTCATCAAAGGGTGTGAGGAAGTACTTGGCCTAGCATGTGGTCTTTCATGCAAGAAAATTCTAGAAGCCATGTGAGAAAATCCAACACACCATGTGAGCTTTTGCATTCTCGCATGAGAATGTACAATTTCACATGAGAATGCAAAATAACATGCTAGAAATAAAAATTCAAAAAGCTAGAAAATAAAGTTCCCCCACACCAAGGAGTACTAGATCTACGTATCAAGGAAAAAGACTTGATCAAATAACCAAAAGATGGAAAGCCAAAATCTGAATCTAAACATTTAAACATAGCAGTGAAGGGAAATAATTGGAAGCAACATTGCAATGTACTAAAATATCAAGCTAAGTATGTGGTTCCTCCCAAACATAATAACATCAAGAGACCTTAAAGGTCCTAGCCATCCCCTTGCATAACATCCCAAATTTCCAACTAGATAGTCAGAGTTTTCTTATAAGGATGTCACTACTAGAGCATAATAACATCATAAGAACAAGAAATCTAACATACTAAACAAAAAGCTATAGATACACCAACTAAGAAGATAACATCATCTATCATAAGCTGAACATCATAATAAGGGAATGCATCAATAAACTAACATCATCTAAACATGATATACAAGCATTCCAATGAAAGCATAAATCACAAGAAAGTATTCTTTGGAACCCAAAGTATCAAGTGAAAACATCCAATAATGGTCATACTGGGATAATAGGCCATCTCCATACACTGGTCCCCAATAGTGGCAAAGGTAGCTATGCCTCCCAACCACATGGAACTCATAGGTCCACTCTCACCGTGCTAATGGAGATAATGATCCAATCAAAAACACACCAAAGAAAACATCCATGGCTATCACTCATGCCAAACAATAATATGACTAAAACCAAGACCATGCAACAATGCAGGTACAAAAGGTTCTAGTTAGACACTCTATGGATAACTATGTAGGGACTCTTGGTGGATAGTTGGTAACATGCTAACAAACCATTCCACTTGGTATTCCCTTGGGAGGTTGACATGCTACATTTGTGGCTTTACCCCAAAGAGTATGAATCACTTTCCATTCCCCTCAGCACCACCCTTGGGAGGCTGACTTTAATAGTCTCATCTTATTTAATTATCTAACAATTAATTAAGTTATCACTTATTAGAAACTCCCTAATATGAATCTGGGTTAGGACACCATAGTTGCATTAGGAGCCCCTCCACCAACCTTACTCTACATACTCATCACATGATTAGTTCCCGTAGGCATACCTATTACCAACCCAACCCAAATGAACATAACTCCACTGAAATCAAAATAGCATATCATGCCTCATAAGTCACCCAAAAAATGCTTGCACATGTGCTTGTGTGTGGTGCACCATCATCACATAGATCAAACACAAGGGATGGATGAGAACACTATATATGAGCAATGTTAGTATGCTAATAGAAACCAAATTTAAATAAAGCTTCTACAAACTAAACCAAATTCATAAACTTCAAGATAGACTAAGATGAGCTCTCAATTGAGAATATGAGCCATTAATGGGCTCTCTCAATGAGAAGCTCTCTTGTTGAGTGGCTTTGTCTAAATAGATAAGATGTATGCTCAAGCTTATGCTTCAAAAAGGGCTTCAAATGGAGTTGGAATTTGGGTGTAACTGTATGGTTTTGATGTAAAATGGCTTCTTAAAATGGCATTATGACTTTACTTCATGGATTGTGTTAAAATGGCTTGGGAGAGGATTCCTTAAATAGGCAAAAGGCTTGAGGGATGGAGGGCTAAGATGCAAGGATGGGAAAAAGCTCGTGGAGGGCTCAGATTGCATGAGAGGAGAGCACATGGATTGTGCTTTCTTACAGCCAATCAGCGAGTGACACATGTCACAGGGTGAGAGGATGGAGGAAAGGGGAAGGATGAGTCAACAAAGGAGGTCCAAGGGATAAAATCTTCATAAAGACCCTCATAATGGCTTGTAAGAGCAATGAAAGGGCTTGGAAGAGTCATTTATGGCCTAGTGGGCTTCATAAAGTTTTATGGTTGGGATATTTTGAGGGAGATGAGAGGAATTTCGACTTGGACTTGATTAGGAAGGTTTTAAGCTTGCTTAGGATTGTGCAAATGATTAGAGGATGGATTAGGATGGTTTAGGATTAGCTTAAGGATAAGCAAGTGGATTAGGATGGTTTAGGATTGGCTTAAGGATAGGCAAGTGGATGACATTTAATGAGGGTGGGTGAAGGAGGAGATATTTGTTAACTTTGGCTTGGGTTAGTAAGTCTTAACCCATTTTTAGGTAATGTGACAAGGTTAGGAGTGGATTAGGATTAGGTTTAAAGACATCTTCTAGAAGAGTCTAGAATTTGGATGAGGATAAAGACTTTCTAGAATAGTCTAGAACTTCCTAGGATGAGGATGAAGACTTTCTAGAAGAGTCTAGAACTTTTTAGGATGAGGATAAATAAGGTTTCTAGGACATAAATAAAGTTTTATTTATTTCAAGGGTTTGGGTTGAGGAGATATTTATTAAAATATTTTTAATAAACATGAGGATTAATATTTAATCTTAATTAAATATTTTGAGTTGGGATTAGGGGTAGGAAATGATGGGATTAGCCTTTAATCGAAATTAAAGAAGGATTAGAAGATTTTGGAACAGGATAGTGGTCTTAAGAAAATTGGCCAAGTTTTGGGCAAAAAATAAATAAATAATTTATTTTGGGATTTTTGGTCAATTTATTAATTAAATAATTAATAAATAAGGAAATAATGTTTATATAAGATTTAACATTTTTGGGAGGGATTCCTTAATTAAATATTTTTAATTAAGATAAAGGGATTTAATGGCATAAAAATTAATTAATTAATTAAATAATTAATTAATAAATAAATGATGATGTCATTAGGGACTTTTTTTAGAAAATAAAAATATTTTATTTCCTAAAGAATTTTTAGGTGTCTACATTATGCCCCTCTTTGATGTGATGCCGCAAGTGGCATGACATCAAAGATAAGAAAATAAGATGCCCAAGGCTAGAGCAGAAGAGGAGAGAATGGACTACAAGATGCCCCCTCAAGAAGGCGACAGGGAGAGAAAGTGAGGTTTGACGGCTTCTTGAAAAGTACAAGAATCTTGGTGGGTGGGAGGATGAAGAGTGGCTTAAGAGAAGAGGTTTAGGTAGCTGAAACTCTTACTATGGGAGAATGATAAAGGAGAATCAAATGCACAAGAGGAAGCAAGCTTAAGACTTTAGGGAAGGTGGAGGATGAAGGAGAAAAGCGCTATAAAAAGGAATCTAGGATAGGGAGAAGGATGAGGGGATTATAAAGCTGATGCAATTGGATTTCAAAGAGTCAGATTGGCAGAAGATGGTTTTCGGAGATCCCTAGGACTAGGATTGTGGATCTCGAAAGATGAGGCTTGGTGGATTGATTTGATTGGTGGATCCCTAAGACTAGGATTGTGGATCCCTAAGGCTAAAAGTGAAGATTGATTCAAAGAGATACTGATGCATAAGCTGGGGTAGGAGATATAGATGTCAGATATGGATGGGGGATAATGGAGATGAAGGGAATCCATTGAAGCTTATTGAGTAGGGGGATACTTCAAAGAGAAGTACCACTATGTAGTTGAGCACTAGATTTGCTATAGGACTATTGGTTAATTCCCAAGGTTACCAAGAACATCAAGGCCTTTTCACCAACTGTCTAGAGGACTAACGGACTGACTCAAAACAAACACACAAGGATTGCCCCAGCATCACACATGAATCCTAGGGGAAGCAGCGTGGAACCGAAACTGGGTAACACACAAGCAAAAAAGAAAAATAAACAAAAGACCTAATCAAGACCTTACACTCAAATTACCCCATTTTTAGTATACCATGATATGGAAGATCGTGGCAACCTTAAGGAGGGAACAAGGAGATTGCTTGAAAAAGATACTTCAATACGCAAAAGGAAAGATTCTAAATCAAAGGAAAGAGAAAATTCAAAAGAGAACCATTTGCCAATGAGATGGGTAGGATGAGGTACTAACGGACCAAGATCAGACATGTGGAATGCTATATCCTACAAGGATCTACCGAAGAGCACCTAAGCTGATGGATTTTGGATGAGTGATGTGTCTGGCAAGCTGAACTAAGAAGCATAACACTTTGGTGATAGAAGATCTAGCTAAAGGATGCATTGGAATAGCTAACCAAGGGTTGTGTGATGTGTGCAAGATGTTGATCAAGGATGAACTGATATGAAAGCCAGATAGATACAATGGTACTAAGCTAAAGAGGATGTACAAGCTGACAGACTAATATATGGTACAAATGTACAAGTTGTTTTGGACAAGATTGGATATACAAGCTATGATACAAGCATTTGATACAAGATTATTTACAAGCTATATAGGACCTTCGGATGATAAGATAGTAGGATGGCTCAAGTTGGTGCAATATGTAGAAGCTAAGGATGAGGTGATAGTGGAAGATATGGATTTGGCAGGATGCATCCAATGATGATGATAGATGTGCGACCAAGGATGGGGACAATGCTAAGGTTGGTGGTAGCTGAGCTGATAGATGGCACTAGAGTGAATGGCTAATGAGAGGATGACATTGGATTTGCATGAGGATAGCCTAGAGCGAGATACCAATGACAAGAGAGGATGGACAAGACAAGATCTCCAAGGAATACAGTGCCCCCAGTCAGAAGATGACAAGTGGAAGGAGGTCTTATGATGGATGTGATAGGATTGAAGCTAGGATGGAAAAGCTGAAGGCACTAGGGAGATGGATGATAGCTGGGATGATGGGGTGAGGTTGTAGAAGATAAGTGGATAGTGATAGATAAAAGCTAGAGGATGAAAGATAGGTGGACAAATTGGAAGATGGAGCTGGATGGCAAGATGTGACCAAAAGCATGAGGATGATAGGCTAAGCTAGGGATGGTTGGATTAGACATGATGCTTGTTTGCCAAGTTTTCATCAGTGGACTCTTTATTTTTATTTTTGACTTTTTTGACTTTGGACTTAGCTGAAATGATTTTGGCTTTTTTCAACTGCTTTTGGCTTTTTTGGGATTTTTCACTAGCTATTGGAATGTTCAATTGTGTTGCTAGCTATTGGTACATTGGATGTGTGATTTATGCAATAGATCAGATTAGATGGGATTGATGGTAGGAGATGGAGGGATGAAAAGGCTAGAAAGGAGCATGAGATGGGGATGTTTGCAGGATCAACATTGGCACATGTTGGAATGGGTGTGAAAAGAGCATATGGGGAATAGACCATAGATGCAGGCTTGATGGAGGATTTGTGGAAGTGCGCTTAGGGATATAGGCACCCAAGATGGAGTTAGGAGATGGGGGACACAAGTCACTGGATGGGGGATTAGCAATGGTGGATGCCATTATGCATTGGGTTTCAACTTTTTTCTTTGGGATCCACATGGTTTTGGATTTTCTTTTCATAGGCTTTTGCATTGTTTTGCATTCTTTGATTGAATTTTTCCTTTTTGGAGTATGTCTTTCAGAATATACATATGATTGTCTAGGATGTAGATTTTTAGCTTTATGCATTTTGAAGTTGGCATTCACATTGTTGTGGTAAGCTTTGGGAAGATGGTTAGGAGAAGCTTTGTGAGATGGAGAGGATATGGAAGAGCATGTAGGGGGATGATGATGGATGATGTGCCCTGATATGTGCCTTTGTTTATCTTGTGTAGGAATGGAGGGAATAGAATTTTTATGATGGCTGATAGGAGGATGGATGATGGTAGATTTTGGGACATAGGGACCCAAAATCGATTTAGCAAATGAAGGGGGGATATGGTAGGTTGTTTTGGGTTGCAAAGATGGTGGAGGGGGGATGACATAAGATTTCTTGAAGGAGTGATGGGAGGCTGGCATGGTGGGCCTAGAGATAGGCTTGGTTTGGGGATGGCATGTACCAACACTTTTAGATGGTGAGCCTTTGGATACATATCCAAGACCATGAAATCCTAGATTCTTTTATGCAATAATAGGCATTCTGATTCCTTGATCTTGTGGTCCTAAACCTTGACCTTGATAATGCCATCGATTGAGCATTTGAACGAGCTGAGGAAACTTTTTGCTTGTAGAAAATGGTAGAAGTGCTTTATTAGATGTACTGCAATAGGGAGATACTATTTTTAATTCTTATACTGAGAGGGGGCCACCATGGATGAATGTAAGTGAACCAAGAGGGTAGATTGTAGATGGTGGAATAGCTTGGATAGGTGGTAAGATGGAAGCATGGAGTGGAGGAGATGGTAGGATAGGATCTTGATTTAGCTGATGGGATGAAAAGATATCTTGTAGTAGAGGAGGTATGGCTTGAGGTTTTGGAGATGGAGGGGATGGCGACTGCACTATGGATGGAAGACATGGTACAATGATATCTTTGTTTATGCTTTGGGGGATGTCAACATGCTTTTGGGCAGGATCTTGATAGGATTGGATTGGAGTGGATGGTGCGATAGGAGGTGAAGGGATGGATTCTTCAAAGGCAACAAATGGATAGATGGGAGATTCAGTATTGGAGATGGGTAGTAGAAGATGGATGCATAAGGGTCATTACGGGAGATTTGGGAAATGCTTGGAGGTGATGTGGATAGGATTTGGAGGGATTTGACAGGTGGTGGGATTTTGATGCTTGTGGGAAGTGGAAGGATTTTAAGCAATTTGATGGATGGTATGGGGATGATAGCTATGCGAGATGGAGGTGATATTATAGATGGGGAAGCTTCATCATTGACTACTTCACATGGTTGGATTAGATGACATGAATCATCGGCTCGAGGAGATGGATTGGTTTGTGGTTCCTCTATAACTTTCCTTGGAGACTCGCATTTCAAAAATGGAGATGGAGGATTGATAGGAGTGGCTGGTGTGATGAGGGTGGAAGATTTTAGGCTTGGTTGATTGGGTGATGGAGGAGAAGCTGGGATATGAGATGGCATGACTAGATAGTTTGGAGGAATGCTTGTAATTTGGGGGATGCTTGGGGGAATGTTTCTAAGGCTTTCAATATACCCGTCATAGTCAAAAATATTTTCATCATCATTGGAATAGGAGGTGGTGGGAGCAAGGAAAATGCGACCAAACTCATCATGATAGGATTGGGACTTCATGCTTTGACGATGAGTTTGATGGGGATGAGGTCTTAAATATGGATGAACACAGAAGCTCATGGTTGGATTTGGATTAAGCTTAGATTTTGGATTGGGTTTGAAAATATTTCCTAGGGAAAGTCAAAGCTACATGACAAACCTAAGGAGGATTGGCTGAGGATTTTAGGCTTTTCTAAGGATGGAAGACTTCAAGGGCATGCTATCAAAAAGTGAGGGTTTTGCTTTTCTATGCACTGGATTTGGTGGTGGCTATGTCAACTTGAGGATAGACTAATGATCCTATGGGCATGACAAGAGATTGATCACTTGTGGATCCCAACCTTTAGCTCAAGGTGATGAGGGATACAAGTGACAAAGCTAGATTACCCTAGACAATGCTCTATTAGAGGGATAACCTTGGTGAGATTGGTTGATTGGTAGGATTGATTGGATAGAAAAATCTAGCAAAGTGACAACAACTCTTTAAAGGCTTGGGTGATTTTGGATTGGGTTGCTAGCTAGCTGGGGGGATGATTTGGATGAACTTTGGATTTGGGATTGTTCTAAAGTAAAGAACTAGATAGAGTCGGTTGCAGCGGGGGAGCTTAGATGGTTTTTTGATGAGGTAGTGACTATGCTAAGTATGCCTTAAGCTGGGAGATTTCTACTTTTTTGAGATTTTGACCAAAGTTGGAAAATATTCATTCAAAAGCTATGAACAAACAAGCAGACAAAAGTTTAGAGCAAGCACGTCAAACACACCAACATCCTAGGAAGCTTTCTACAAGGATGAAATTTGGTTTAGCTAGGGAGTCCTCGATATACACAAGGTGCATGAGGCCCAAATCTATAGATTAAACCAAAATAATGTCACACAGTCGAGAGGAGTGGTAACCCACTTCTCCTCTTTCACTTCTCAAGGGTATAAAGTTCCTTGAGGCTTAGCCCGAGTGACAAGATTTATTTCCAAAAGAGGTGTCTTTGGATTCACCTCCCAATCTTTATACTCCGTCGAAACACCGGAGTTGAGGTTGTCCCAAGGGGTGATGAAATCCTCAAGTAGGCCTCCTAAAAGCTAAGACAAGATTTTGGATCCTAATCTTATGCACCCAAGATGGCCTCGAAAGATGACAAGGGGAGAGAAGACTTGGATGATCTTGGGCTAAAAGACAGAGTTTTTTTCCAACTGACACTTTAAATTTTCTGATCTAGACCTTTTGAAAACACATGTGATTTAAGATGCAAAGGTTCAATTCCAATTTGAAATGTGCCAACAAAAGAGAAGTGATCGAAGAATGAATACACCAAGAAGATTTAGGGTCAACAAAAAGTAAACTCGCGCGCCCAGAGGCCCTCCACATCAAGTATCGATTGATTTTTTTTAAGGCATTCAAGATTGAGTGTGATTTTGTTTTAAGCCCAAAACAAAGATGTGTGTAAAGCTCAATTTCAAGTGCGTGCTCGGAGGCCCTCCACATCAAGATTTGTTCAAGTTTTAATGTCCAAATGAAGTTTTAGCAAGCCTAATGTGCATTCAAGGAATTTTCTAAGTTAGAAAAACTAATAAAAACACAAGTAAGTGAAGTTTGATCTTTGTGGAGCACTTAACACCCTCTTAGGTGGACCCATCCCCATAAATGGTGCTGAGATTGAAAACAATGGTTAGAATGATGGGTGATTAAAGAGGGTGAGTCCAACAACAAATTCACTCAAAGTGTCTTTATTTATTTTTATAACTTAGAAAGTTTCTAAAATGTGGATTCTTTTTATGCCCCAAAAGATGATTATTTGATCTATGACATTCAAGATTGGATTTGTTGTTTTAATCATGCATTCATAAAAGCAAACTTGATTTTAATCCATGGCACTCAAGAGTGATTTTAGCACCATGCATTCAAAGACAAGTGATTAGACATTCAAGTTTTTTCCTTTGAGCATTCAAGATTGAGATTTCGTGTGTTGTTTTAAGAACTTTGAAGTGCTTTATTTTAACTTTAGAACATTCAAGATTGTTTTGGACTCAAAAGTGAAAATGACTCTTTGGACTTTGGTTTTCATTCAAGATTTTGTGTTCTAGTTTGCATATTTTAAGCCCAAAAATGATATTCCTAGATTGTTTCGATGCATGAAAAACCTAAGAAACATTCAAGATTTTGTAACAAGACATTTGTTTAGAAAAAATAACAAAGCTTTTAGGACAATTTTTGGCAACCATTTAGGACTCTTAGTTTTTATGAGATTTTTAAAAGAACTTTAAAATATTTGCAAATGAGGTTCATTTTATCCTTGATTGATGCTTTGAGTTTGATTTAGATTTTAGTGTGTACTTAGTGTTGATTTTGAAACTTTTGAAATGGAAACTTGAAGTTCTTTTTAAATTCCCAAAAATGAAGTGTTCCTAACTTTGCATGAATGCATCTAAAACCTTGATGTTGCAAGGATGCAAATGATTGGATCGGTTTAGTTTCACTTGTTAAAAGATTTTATTTTATTTTTTTGCAAATTTTTAGTTTTTTTAATAGATTTAAGTATGATTTGGGGGTTCATTTTAAGCACTAAAAAGAAGTGTGTATGATTTTTCTTCCTTAAAAAAAAATGGCCAAGATCTCCCACAAGAAGAAGAAGAAGTAGATGGAATAAGAAGAATATAGACAAGAAGAGGAAGAAGAATTCCAAGTGCTTTGTCCACCTATAAGCTTGAAAAATCTGCAAACACTATGAGATAGACTATGAGTTCCTTTGTCTTCTTCATGCTCATGTGAAACTACAAAACCAATTTATACAATCCTACCAATCACAAAAACAAGCAAAATTAGCCAAAATTAGCAAATAACATACAAAACTTGACTAAAAAAGTTAATGAAGATGACCCATGCGGGGTCCCACCGGGCGTGCCAAAATGTATATGAGCAATGTTGGTATGCTAATAAAAACCAAATTTAAATAAAGCTTCTACAAACTAAAAAAATTCATAGACTTCAAGATAGACTAAGATGAGCTCTCAATTGAGAATATGAGCCATTAATGGGCTCTCTCAATGAGAAGCTCTCTTGTTGAGTGGCTTTGTCTAAATAGATAGGATGTATGCTCAAGCTTATGCTTCAAAAAGAGCTTCAAATGGAGTTGAAATTTGGGTGTGAGTGTATGGTTTTGATGTAAAATGGCTTCTTAAAATGGCTTGGGAGAGGATTCTTTAAATAGGAAAAAGGCTTGAGGGATGGAGGGCTAAGATGCAAGGATGGGGAAAAGCTCATGGAGGGCTCAGATTGCATGAGAGGAGAGCACATGGATTGTGCTTCCTTACAACCAATTAGGGAGTGACACATGTCATAGGGTGAGAGGATGGAGGAAAGAGGAAGGATGAGCCAACAAAGGAGGCTCAAGGGATAAAATCTTCATAAAGACCCTCATAATGGCTTGTAAGAGAAATGAAAGGGCTTGGAAGAGTCATTTATGGCCTAGTGGGCTTCATAAAGTTTTATGGTTGGGATATTTTGAGGCAGATGAGAGAAATTTTGACTTGAACTTGATTAGGAAGGTTTTAAGCTTGCTTAGGATTGTACAAATGATTAGAGGATGGATTAGGATGGTTTAGGATTAGCTTAAGGATAGGCAAGTTGATGGCATTTAATGAGGGTGGGTGAAGGAGGAGATATTTGTTAACTTTGGCTTGGTTTAGTAAGTCTTAACCCATTTTTAGGTAATGTGACAAGGTTAGGAGGGGATTAGGATTAGGTTTAAAGACATCTTCTAGAAGAGTTTAGAATTTGGATGAGGATAAAGACTTTCTAGAATAGTCTAGAACTTCCTAGGATGAGGATGAAGACTTTCTAGAAGAGTCTAGAACTTTTTAAGATGAGGATAAATAAGGTTTTTAGGAAATAAATAAAATTTTATTTATTTTAAGGGTTTGGGTTGAGGAGATATTTATTAAAATATTTTTAATAAACATGAGGATTAATATTTAATCTTAATTAAATATTTTAAGTTGGGATTAGGGGTAGGAAATGATGGGATTAGCCTTTAATTGAAATTAAAGAAGAATTAGAAGATTTTGGAAGAGGTTAGTGGTCTTAAGAAAATTGGCCAAGTTTTGGGCAAAAAATAAATAAATTATTTATTTTAGAAATTTTGGTCAATTTATTAATTAAATAATTAATAAATAAGGAAATAATGTTTAAATAAGATTTAAACATTTTTGGGAGGGATTCCTTAATTAAATATTTTTAATTAAGATAAAGGGATTTAATGGCATAAAAATAAATAAATAAATTAAATAATTAATTAATAAATAAATGATGATGTCATCAGGGACTTTTTTCAGAAAATAAAAATATTTTATTTTTTAAAGGATTTTTAGGTGTCTACAAACATAAGCATAAATAACAACTTGGGAGAACGGATACAACATGAATCCCAATAGAACATTAAAAGTGCAAAAATGATCTAATAGACATCCTATGGATGATCCAAGTCCATGACCAAAACATGCCAAAAAACTCAAGAAAACTAGGTGGCACACAAATCGAGGTAAAAACTCCAAAATTCAACAACATAAAAAATAAAATCCATTTGGTCTTTGGGCACAAAAGCCATGAAAATCTAAAAAAATTTGAGTTCAAACACCATATGTAAAAATGATCATCATAATGGTGTGAAATCCCAAATCCTCATACCAAAAACTAGAAAAACTTTCATACTTGACCAACCAAGTAGAAGCAACAAATAGAAATAGAGGGGAACACTAGGTCTCAGCCTCTAAATCAATAGCTACTAGAAACAATAATAGAAACAGAGCCAAAATATGAAAATGGGAGAGCCCTAGTTGACAATAAAAGGGGTTGAAATAGGAAACATCATAATAAAATAAACCGCACACCTAAACTACTAGAAATCATGACACAACAAGCTCTACCTGACCCAAATCCAACGAGACTAACCTCATGAAGATCCCATGCCCACAACTCTCACAATGAATAGAAACATGATCCTCTGGAAGAAGATTCCAAAAAAGCTCTCAATTTTGTATCTTTCAAAAGTGAGAAGTGAGGAATTAAAGTCCTCTTTCAATACTTATTCACTTTTCAAGTGAATAATTGATTAGGGAAAATAGCTAGTTAGACTAGCTAGACTCAAAATTGACCCAAACAAAAACAAGATATTCTTAGTAATAGGAATTCATCTATGGAAAAGCTGCTAGAAATTAAATTCAATAAAATTTAATGCTCAAAAACCCAAAACCACATAAATTTCCTTAACAACTTCGTGACAATGTGAACCTCTAAAATGCATAGACAAGCTCACTAGTCTAGTCACATAATGCGAATGAGTTTGGCTTTAATAATCACCAAAAGGTTTAATTAAGAAATTAACATAAGGATACCTCGACCATACATGGATGACATTGGTAATAATGAACAACTGAATCATTAACTACAGGTGCCACTACTAGGGATATGAATCTTGCACACTAAAACACATGATCAAGTGCAATTGCATAGAATAATATAGCCAAAGCAATAAATACATTAAATATCTAATTTAACCATTTACTCAATTATACTAAAATACTCCATTTACATCAATCACATTTGCATAAAGCATAATGAAAGAAGGACGAAGTAAATCACTATAGCATAAATCCACATATAACCAAGTCAAGGATATGTCCAAAATACTAGATAGCTAGATATCATCATAGACCTATTGTCATCTCAAAATGGCATCAATATGCAAATATGATAAACTAAGTAGTATAGCATTTATGAAATTGAAATCAAAGTATCAAATGTAGAAATAATAACATGAGTACAAGTATCTCTCAAATCAAAATAAGTAAGGTACAAACTATGAACATGAGAGGCACTACAATATCTATTTTGGTTAGTGTCTACCGAGCAGGGTCGACTAATAAAAGGATTTTCTTGTTTTGGTCTATTGAGTTTAATGGATTTTTTTGTTGGTTCTAGTCATTTGAGGAGATGAATATTAATTATTTTAAGTTGTATTCAAGATGACTTGTTAATGTATATGAAATAATTATAAGGTCAAGTTGAGGGATTGAGTGTGAATATGTAAAGATAAGAAGATGCTTAGAGGAAGTGAATTGGAAGGATAAATAGGATATCCTTGTTGGGCTACAAAGATTAATCCAATCAAGAAGGATCAAGTATTCAAGCTAGAGTTGAGATCTAAAATCAACAAAGATAGTTGCATTAGAAATCAAGTCATATCATTATTACTCTCAAAACATTGTAGCAGTTAACTGAATCTCTTAATAGAGTTGGCTTAATAGCTATTTGTAAATCCTCTAACAAGCTAGCATTTCTACTTGAAGTATCTTAAAGACCTCCAACAAGGGCACTCCTAATAGGGTTATTAAATCCTTTGATAGGGTCACACCTAATAGTGTTTTGTGTAACCTTTAATAGGGTTGGCTCAGAATAGGGCTCACTTCAGAACAATGAAAAATAGTAACTAGTTGCAATTGGTGGATTTTTCCAAATTGTGTTTCCATATTAATTCTTGATATCATTTGTGTTCATTCTGTTTATTTTATGTGCATGCAACTAAGTTAATTAAGGCTAATCACACTAAACATCTTAAGATCTAAATATTCAATAGTTATCGAGTTACAATTGATATTTTAGTGCTTGTCGAGTAGTAGTAAATTTTAGTGTTAACCAAGTTCCTCTATGTTAACTGAGTTACAATAAAATATAATTTTAGCAGAGTTTATGTTTTGAATTGTGTTGACATCTAAGGGATCTGGGATTTATTTTTGTGTTAACTGATTCACCCTTCCCCTCTTGGTTAGTCCTCTTATATTTCCAATAGACTCATCATCACATTTTCTTTCTTTAAATATGCATTACATTTTTAAATCCTACTATCCTCCTCTCTAGGAGATGAATCTCTAACTAAACCCCCTATAGGAGCCTATGTGGTAGGTGGTACTTGGAGACCCTATCCTATGCCCACATCAATTTTCTATACCCCAATATTACCCTCCCTCATTTCCTCCCCCTCTCTTCTTTTGTCTCCACCTCCTACCACCTCCTACCTTGAATGCTCTCATACTGGCCCCTCTACCTATCAATCTATCTTTGGCCTCACCTTGTTGCCCATGTATTGTCTCTCCTCCTCCACAATATCTACACTTCCTATAATCTATAAAAAACTTTATGACTATGCCACCGAGATAAATAAACCTATCTTTCTCTTATATATGCTAATCTACCAATTCAGTCCGATGCATGTTGTTGCATGTCTCACCATGGTTGCAAAAATCTATCTCTGCTCAATCTTAACCTAATTATAGTAGTGGAATCACATATCAAAACATGATATCAAAAAATAAAATACATAAACATCTTATGGCCAATTGAACTTATGCATCACCCTATCTAGGTGATACTTCTCTACTACACATGTACACCCATTACCAAAATACAAATGCATGAGTCATAGTGTACGAAAGATGTAGCTACTCATCTAGCCATAGAGATAAACCCACATATGACCTATACATACTAGTTTGATGTCATAAAAAATTACCTTCCAATAATCCAGGTCATATGTATGGTAGTAGGTTAAGGGATCTTCCAAATTATACACCACTAGTTGATCTACTCACTTATCCTGGAAAGAAACTAAATAGATCACTAAAATATGCTCCCATCCCCACACCTATAAGAGCATCAAAAAACCAATACTCCTTGGAATAGCTTCATCTCTATGATACGCAATCTAGTGGAAGTCTCTTTATAACTTGACCAAAATCATAGCACCCCATACTACTGATGCACTTGCATCCATGATATACATTATGGTGGCAATCAAGCCTAGAGTCACACACATTCCACTTATGTCTAGGGAAAGGTACCATGACACAAGTCTACACACATAAAAATATAGTTTCTTACCTAGTGTAACGTCGAGGTAATGGTCCAATGCAAATTTACCCTATCAAATCCTTAAAGAAACACTAGGACCCATTATTTCTCACTCTTTGGTCATATCTTGGGTTGCCAAGACCTCAATACCTCACACAAGAAATCAAAATATTTTGTATGCATCCTCAAGAGTAATGATGTAATGCCCTGCCTAGAGATCCTTGGAACAAGGTTAAATATAAGACAAGATATATATATATATATATATATATATATAACAAGTATGAAAGCACAAAACAACCATCATATGTGGATCATAAAGATCAAAATGGAAGACTACCCAACAACCAACCACCAAAGATCTCCAAGTGTCACCACTGACTGAAAAATAAACAAGAAAACACAAGAGATCAACAAGCTAAAAGAAAAATATTGACTCCTAAAAGTTTGCTAAGTTTAAAATCTTGAAGCCCTAAAATTTGGCCAAGTCTAAATTTGTAAAGCCCTAAAATATCCTAGAATCTTTATCTTAGCTTGTAGAGGTCTAGAACCTATCTCAAAAGACTCGTCGCATTTATTAAAATATATCTTAAGTATAAGGAATTAAATATACTTCAACTTTTACCTAAACAATATATTTTAAACCCCTTAGGAAATATATTTTCAACTAGGAAGGTGTAAAACCAAAAAGGGTATCCAAAACTAGTTTCCATACTTTTCTTTGACAAGCCTAGATAGCCCCTATTTTTTGTGTGAAGCTAAAGAATACCAGATTCTCATGCGAAGAAGTACCACATGCTACATAAAGAAGTGTATTTCCATGCAAGGAAGTACATTACCAACAACATAAACTAATGTTGGTTTTTATGTGAAGAAGTGCATTTTTACATGAAGAAACCCAACATGTTGTGCAAAGACTTGCATCCTCATGTGAGAAAGTGAAATTTTGCACGAGATCCAAAATTAGCTCACAAGAACAAAATGCAACAAAAAACTAAGGAAACTACGAAAAAAAGTTCCTCCACACTAAGGAGTACCAGATCCACATTTCAAAGCAAGGACACTCGAATCATAACTAAAAGACAAAAAATTGGAAGCAAAGTCTAACCATCTAAACAACAATGAAGGAAAGAACAGAAAGGAACCATTGCAATGAACTAAAAGCAACATCGTAGTTAAACAAAAACAACATCATAATGAGTAAAATAACCAAACTAAGTACATGGTTCCTCCCAACCATCAATGGCATCATAAGACCATTGTGGGCCCTAGCCATCCCCTATGTGTAACATCCCAAACCACCAATCAGATCATCAGTACTATCATGATAGGAACATCACTACTAAAACATGCTACAACATAAGCATAAGATAATCCTACAAAGTAGATAACCTCACCTATAACATGCTAATCATCATAATAAGAAAATGTGACAAAAGATATCATCATCTAAGCATGATATACAAGCATACCAATGAAAGCATAAATCACAAGAAAGCATACTCCGTAAATCAAAGTACTAAGTGAAAACATCCAGCAACGGTTGCACTAGGATACAAGACTGTCTCTATACATGGGTCCCTAGTAGTGGTGAAGGTAGCTATGCCTCCCAACCACGTGGCATCTATAGGTCCACACCCACTATGTTGATGGAGATAATGATCCAATCACAAGCACATGTAAAACAAACATCCATGGCTAACACACATGCCAAGCAGTATGATGACTGAATCCAAGACATAGACAATGCATAAACTATAGGCCCTTGTTAGACATCTCAATGGGCTACTAAGTAGGGGCTAACATCATGGAGAGTCGCTTGGCATCAAGAAGCCCAAGCTTGGATCGTGTTTCCTCAAACTTAACTGGGTGCTCACACATCGTGTCCCTAAACTTAATTGGGTGCTCACACATTTTATTATTTGAAGTTTTATTACCACTCAATATTTTCTTTTAATTATCACTTAATTAAAACTTCCTTCACCAACCCTATAGGAAGAATAATCACCAGGCTATGAGATAGAAGCCCCCTCCATATGCTACCCTATCCTATCCATGCTCATCCAATGATGAGTGCCCATAGGCATGCAAATTCCCAACCCAACAACAATGATCATAACTTTTGGAAGTACCATGGAAGATTGGGCCTTGCTAGTCACCTGAAAAATGTATGCACATGTACTCATGTGTGGCACACCACCATCATGAAGATCAAAACAAAAGGATTGGATGAGAACACAAGTAGAAAGTCACTTAACTAAAAAATAGACTTAGGAGCACGGACACAACACACATCTCAATGCAACATAAAAATAAAATAAAGGTCTCACCAATATCCAAATAGATAATCTAGGTCCACAACCTTACTCATGCCAAGAAAACTTGAGAAAATAGGGTGGCACACAAAATGAGGTAAAAACCCCAAAAATTGGAAAATTCTAAAATTAAAACCCATTTGACCCTTGTGTAAAAAAGCCCCAAAAATCCAATAATAAAAGAGTTTGAACGCTATATACAAAAATTGCCAGCATAATGGCTCACACTAGTACATTTGGGGTCATTTTTGACCTTTATTGGTCAAAATTTTGACACAAATTTTGACCCAATTTTGACCAAATTTGACCAGCCCATTGGTCAAAATTTTGACCAACATACTGGTTGATCAAAATTTTGAATAATCTATTGGTCGAAAACCTTCCAGAGTAATTGTACAAGCTTTACCAGGAATTGGTCAAAATTTCAACCAATGAAGATAGAAAGTTTCAACTAATGAAGGTAGAAAATTTTGACCAACAAAGGTAGAAAAAAATTTAGGTGTTGGTGGAAATTTTGACCAATGAAGGTAGAAAAACCCAGGTGTTGCTGGAAATTTTGACCAATAAAGGTGGAAAATTTTTACCAATGAAGGTAGAAAAAATCCAAGCATTGGTAGAAATTTTGACCAATGAAGGTGGAAAATTTCAACCAATGAAGGTGGAAATTTTGACCAACACCTGGGTGTAATTTTTTTTTTAGGCATTCTATAAAATAGTTCACATGCCTTGCATATGATATGACATTTTTCATGCATCCTACACTTTCTCATCTGACTAATGATGGATTACAGAGAGTGATCTGAAAACATGATACTAAAAAACACACACAATCAAATCCAAAACAAACTTGCATTACAAATGGATTGTGGAAATCTTATATTGTTAATTTTGCATGCATGTCTACTAGGACAAATATATGTTTAAGTTGTGATTGTCCTGGTAGACATGCATGCAAAATTAGCAATATCAGATTTCCATAATCCATTTGTAATGCAAGTTCATTTTTGATTTGATTGTGTGTGTCTTTTAGCATCATGGTTTCAGATCACTCTTTGTAATCCATCATCAGCCGGATGAGAAAGAGTGTAGGATGCATGCAAAATGTCATATCATATGCAAGGCATGCAAACTATTTTATATAATTCCTAAAAATACTAATAGTAACTAATCAAACTATCTTAAACACCAAACAGTAACTAATATGAAGAATACATAATTAGTTATACAATTGCAGCAGAAGGGATGGAAAGTTTTTATAGTTATAGACCACAAGTCCAACATTTTGGCTGTCAGTGTAAAGAGCATGATAGCATAATAATTAAGATAAATCATGTAATTTGTATGAAGGCAGCCCATGGCTGACAAGGCCCACCAAAAGATAAAACATATGATAAAAAGACTCATTTTCATGTTTTGAACATATGGGGTACACATAACATGACTTATTATTTCACAATTCAACTAAGTTTAGTTAATTTCAATAGCGATTGTGCCCATTTAATGGTGAACAGTTTTCCACATTTCAAGCCTTTTGATTATATAAAGAAGTAGATAGCATGAAAATTTTAAGTAATGTCAAGCCATTTATTTACTTGATAAATAATGTGAATAGAACTATTATGTTGCTCAACAACAACAACCAAAAAAAATTATCATCATGTACCCAAAAAGGGATGGATGGAATGTCGGAACTGACCTCCAACTAACTACTATCACCATCCCTCTATATTATAAGTTATAGTGGTGCTCTGGATTTGCTCTATTCCATCATACACTTACATATCATACACTTTACCATAGTCCATATCAACATGGTGAAAGAGATCAGTTTCATTTGACTGGTATATGGAAGACCTTGATGTTGAGAAGTTGTGTGATTCATGTGGAATGGAAGCTATTTTGGCTCCTTGGAAGGAAGCTTCATCTCTTTTACTAGCTTCTTTATTTTTATTTGGAGAAGCATATTTCTTTGAATTGTCCCCATGGCTCCTTGTAGATGATGCCAAGAGTGTCCTTGTTGTTTTCTTGTGCCATAACATAATGTTCACAAATTGTTAGAATTGCCTCTAGATAAAAAGAAACTATAGAAGCTCAATTGACATGTGATCTTAGTTAATGTAGAAGATAGATTATGAAATATCATCTGAAATATTGATACAAAAGTCTTCCTAAAACAAAAATGTAAACCATATCAATCCTAAAAATTATTTATATCATTAATCAATGTAAAAGAGAGTAGAAAGAAATCATAACTAATACCTAAAATGTGAACCTTGTAGGCATTTGATCTTTGAAATGAACATGTTCTCCTAATGAAGGCTTAAACTAGTCTGGATCCCTACAGAAACACATGACATGTAATTGAATGGATAAAATTTTATGGTACAAGCACTTGAAACACTTAGATTAAATATTGCAGCTCAAGTGCCAAGGTCTTGAAAAATGTTGAACACATTTACTTATTGGTGAAGTTTATATGCAACATAAGGCAAAATTTTGTTATATGGTGTAACACATTCAATCAAAGCTAGTGATCAGAACAAAAATCATCTTATAGAAGGATATCGATCATATTAAAACTGCATAAGATTATATATATTATACATTGATTCTTTCTTTCTTTCTTTCATATCTTGATTCTTAACATTATATCTGATTAGAGATTGAACCTTTAAATTGAAAATTCTGGGTTGATTTCATATTCATGCTAGTTGTTCAAAGTTGCTAGGTATTATACTTGTGAGCTAGGGTTTGTTCTATTTTCTAATGGGATGTTACACTTGTCCATGATGATTAAGGGGAACTCTCAAAAGCTTCAAACACACTTAAGGTTTTGACTTTTTGGTATATATAAACACCCCTCTCTGAAATTATGGATAAGTAAGTTAATAGTTTTGACTATTGATAAAGAAGGAATGCAAATCTCATGAAGTCAAACTTGATGTGCCACTTAAACTACTTATAACATGTTCTTTCTATACTGCTAAATCCTAGAAATCTTTTCCATGTTGATGGCTAAAGTAATTTGAACTTTATGCATTTATTATTAACTGATACTTTCTATTTTTATAATTTAGTTTTCAACTCTTTTTTTCTAAAATTATTAATGTTAAAATTGGCCATCTTCTAGCTAAAATCATCTGTTTAGCAAGAAAAACTCTTTACTATTTTTCCCATTGTTCTTTGCACCATCAAGTTTTATTTTAACTATTCTATGTGGAAAAAATCTAATCTAGAGAACAATTTCTATTCTACCAACAAGTTGCATATACATAAATGTCAAGGATTTTATATTATTCCAATATAAACCAATTAGAAAATTTACCTCAAAGTTTTGTAAATCTATCTCCGACTAGCTGGAAGCTATGTAACAAACTAGTTAGAGCTAAAGCAAGCCACCATATTAAGATGTTGAGGAAGAAGTACCTCTATCACTAGGAGCTTGTGTGTCTTCCTCATTACATGCTTGGGTTGAATATGTGACTGCAGAATCACATGTTTCACCTATTGAAAAAAATAGTACATTAGCATGGCGGCAAGAAGGCTTCCATCTTTCAAAAATGCATTTAATGAAATGAACATCTCAATTGCAACAAGCACAGTCAAGGAAAGTGTCATAGCTTTAAATTTTCTAGTTGAGAAGTGATCGCATGGATTTCTATCAAAGGAAAAAACTTGTGTTCCTACCTTGAAGGGAGACACAACAAGACCTTCCCAAGAAGAGCACTAGTCCTAGTTTCTGAGCTAGGAAAAGCTCACAAGAGTATGACTATATTCCAGTAAATCTATGCCCAAAAATGTTCCATGGGTATACCATATAGAAAAAATACCAACTATAGCTACACCAACATAAAGAGCAATAACCTACAAAATAAAGATGTGCAATCAGAATTAGTTTTTACTATTATATTATGCCACCTTTCATTTAACAGAATAATTAATTTGATTGATAGAGAATTGAGAGAAGAAAATACCAAGTAGTGGAATAACACCCATGCATTAATCAAAGAACCATCACTTCTTTGAGGGGGTTTCTTTGTTATGTCCACATCTCATGGATTAAAACCCAAAGCCATTGCAGGTTCCCATCAGTCACCAAGTTTACACACAAAAGCTAGATAGGTATCAAGCCCTTTGGCATACCTAATGTTGCAGTTAAGAATATTGAGACAACTTCACCAATATTTGAGGATATCATGTACTTGAAATCCATTGATCCAAAACCAAAAATTAGAAGTAAATTCCCAAACAATCTAAAATTAACTCTTTCTTAAAAAAATTAATCTGTCAGTGAAGTGAATTGATATTTTTTCTTCTTTTAGATACATATGTCATTGTAGCAAATAATAATCTTAAAACCAAGGAAATTGGTTTCCACAGTTAAAAAGACAATTTTGTCTGATAACTAAATAATGATGATCAATTTGTTGCTTGTGAAAACTTAGAATTTTAAAATGTAGGAGAAAATGATTTGATCACAGAACCAACCCATGATGATGATGCCTAAAAATACATGCGCAGAAGGCATTTTGTTAGAAAATGATGAAGAAGAAGGAAAAAGATGAGTTTCACTTGCCAATGATGGATAAATAGTATAGAAGAATGAATTTAACTAAGAGAAAAGGCATTACTCAACCAACTGTCACCAATGAATAGATTATTGCGCTTAGAAATAGTTTTATTTCAGTTTTCTCGACATTGCATGCCCCATGATCTAATGAAATTGTTTATGGTGGAATCTAGAAGTATTCTCCATGTATATATTGTAGCAGAAGAATTAATAAATTAAGTTATGTGTCTGTCCTACCTACTATAGGAGTTAGCATGTGTATAATATGAGTATATTATACTTTGTTGCTAACCTTGTTGCTTGTAGGGAAAATCGATCCAAAATAGAGAATTTGAACTTATTGCAGCAAATGCTTTAGTCTCATAACATCCCAATTGTGTAGCAGAGATTACATATCACAAGTTATTAATTTATTTGTAAAGTGTTGCACCTGATACTTTGGCTAGACCATACACAATGTAAACATCAAAATCCAGTTTAACAATTTGCTTCCATGTGCTATCACTTTTTTGTAGTTTTCACTAATCAAATGAATTTCTCACCTACAAGACCCAAGCTCTATGCCACTACCTACCTTTTTATAGTTCAACAAAGGCATCTTTCCTAAACCAGAAGGGTCTAAAGTTTCAAGGTGCTCGAAGGCTACAAGTAAGATAGTCATAAAAAGCATTATACTTAAAAACAAAGCAACATGATCCCATGTTATACGAACAATAACTTGCAAAAAGAAAAAGAAAAATGCTAAAATTAGCTCTATTTATGCAACTATAAGTAATAAAAGTATTCCAAAGGTTGTTAAAATCTTATAATATAACTCCCCATGGAACTTTAGAATTGTGCTTGGGATGACTATATATAGAACGTATTGGGAGCCTAGCTAGATGTGGCAAATATTTTGTGCCATTAAATGATTTGTAATTATCAATCTCATTAAAAATATTAGTACCAACTAGTTTATGTATTTATTATTTTCCATGGATTTGGACCAATGAAAGGTATCATATATTTTATTCAAGTCATCTATATAAGGAGCTCTAGTTTGCAATCCAAACATGATATTCATCCTGATGGTGGATCAAGCGGTGGGATCTGAAATGTTGATTTGAAAAAATAATCATGAAGTTTGTTCAAATTTTTTTTGCAAATATTATGGATAGAAAAAAGCCTTGTTTGGGGTTTTAGTTCTTTCTAAGTTTGGTTCTAGTGTATGTAAAGGTAAGTGTTTGATTATACAATCTAAATACATTTGGATTTGAATGGGATTGATGATAGAATATGGTGAGTAACTACTAATAGATCTTAATGGTTCTTTAATAGATTCATTAGTTCATTAAGGTTATATAATCACTTTATTTTAAGCCTTTCATTCCTTCAGATGATACAATGGTTGTAGATATAATACTGAGGTGCATTTCATAATTAAGAGAATGTTAAACAAAAAGACATAACTAATATATATATAGATATATCATGGATTTTTATGTGTCTTGATGCAAGGAAACTTTACACTTGATTGAACTCTTAAAGCTTGATAAATTACATTAAACTTCAATTGAGATAATACATGAGCATCAACAAACAAATTAACATCACTTAAATCATGTGATCTCAGTTAAACAAGATAGGAGTGATCTCAGTTCAACTCCAAACTCTACCACCTATGAAAATAATCTAACAACCTCAAGTACAGTTCAAAATTCAAATCAACATAACAAATTCAATTTCAGTTTGCACTCCCATAGGTAAAATTTTAGTTTGAATGTAATAAGGAAATAAACTTAACAAGCCCTAAAAATCTAGCATTGTGAATGATATATTCTATGCTTATTTAATTAAGACATTTATTTAATAAAAACTCTACTTACCTAAATAGCATAGATATTTATGCAACTGGTTTATTTTCCCTTGCAAACACACATTCATATAAGTGCACAGACACTAAAGTGAGATAAAGATTAAATGTTCAAATACATTCCACATTTAACTTTGGTATTTAATTCATAGATCATATATCTATTATAATCTCTATAGAGTCACATAGTAAATGAAATGTGTGTTTGAATATTACTATTCCTCTTGGTCTGTAAGTAATCAAATTACACATGTATGAATATTCGTGCATGACATTAAGAGTTGTAATAGTATACATTATGGATAAACTAGAATTCTTTGCCAACATGAGCTGAGTCTGCTATGAACACTATTAGGCAACAAACTCTTTATAAAATCACTCTTTCAACTATTCATAATATGAATTACAGTTACAAAATACATTTCTTAGAAATAAAGGGAGTTTTCTTTAAGTGAAACACTTGATTTACACACAAAAGTAATTTTAGTAACATTCTAGATTTATATTGCAAGGTTCAAAATCATAAGTGTCTTAGTAACTTACACATTCTCTCACATGCCAGAATGAAAAAAAATTTCGTTACAGAAACTCACAAGACACTTTTGAATATCATGGTCACACAAGCTAGAAGGAAAATAAGTCAAGTCTACTTAAATTTTTTTCACATCTAAATGACTGATAGCAAAATGAGTCATTATATGCTAGTGTGACTTCTGACTGATGTTCCATACTACATTAACAATAAATTTACGATTCAGAATATGCATAGCCTCCTGCTCATCCCCTCTAACAATAGTTAGTGACCACCAACCAACATGCTGGAAAACATAAAATTAAGAAATATATATAGAAATAAGTGTTTGAAAATAATTTGAATAAAATGGAAATCAAATTATACCTCTATCAACATGATAAAGAGAAGAATACAATTCACTATCTTTTCAAGTTCAACATCTTTTGAGATGTTGTACATAAATGCAACTATTTTATGTACTATTGAAGCATGTAATGACATATTACCAACCTCAATAGTTCTAGAAACTTCATACCCATCAATCTTGGTTTTTATTCACTCATTTGCAACAAATGGCCAGGTTATATGGAGCATAATGCTTGACATATAGTTGCTAAAAATCTACAATCAAAACAACTTGGTAAATATTAAAACTTAAGATATAATAAAAAAAAAATTTGATGAAGAAGGTGCGTGTGATATGTCCAAAATATAAAAGATAACATGGAAATGAAAGTTTCCACAATAGCTTGATGTAGAATAATATCAACATTGGGAAAGTGGGAAAGATAGATAGGAAGGACAAGAAAAATTTCAATAGTTTTCTTCAAATATTAAATTACACCAAATTTTTTTGTATAAAATGCCAAGCAGGCCCCTACTTTAATATCAACATTTTCTTAGCAAAAACCTAGAAAAGCTTACCTCTGCATTCCTTATTCATGATTCTAATGAAGCAAAGTAGTCCTGTTGTTGGCAGGTATAAACTAAAGTCTAAAACTCAAAGCACACATTACAACATCAAACACTTGAAGAAAATATTAACAATACACCATAGCTAAGGTGGAGCCCCTTCTGATGGTAGAATAAAGTAATATTAATTACCTCACAACCAACTAGAGTCAACAATACTATCATCGCCTTCTAAATAGAAGAGCCCATAAGCTGAACAAATAAGGCCAATATGGCCACCCCCACTGTAGTATAAAGAGAATTGGTGGTGAATTCAAGTCCAAGCTACAAAAGCAAAGACATTTACATAAAAACTAAGCAACCTTATGTGGAAAGAAAAGATATATAGATATTTCTGACTAAAATCACAAATTGATGCTAAAGAACTTAAACCATAAGAATTGTTCTGTAGGATAACAAAACAAATGATGATAGCATACATTTCTCATTTCTAGGTTGTTTTGGTGCTCAGTGGTAGATATTTGTACTTGTTGAATCATGCTACATAGAATTATATGGTATATTTGATTATTTAATATAATCTACATGCATTGATGAGGATGTTTGCATGGTCCTTGTTGTTGACAATGCACCAGGCAAAATTGGACTACCAACTGAAGGAGGAGTCCACACTTCATCATGAGTTGAAGAATACAATATTGTTAGCAAAGAGATTTGCAATGGATAAAGATCAAATGGGATACTAGCTAGAAGCATCCACAAAAAAGAGAGGTAAGTGTTATAATGTTGATGAAAACGAATAAAGAAAGTGTTACTTACACGAAGGTTGTGTGCGACAACCCTCACCATGTTCACCATGTGATATCACAACTAGCACATATGTCTATACAAGAACACATACAATTAAAGATCATGATCTATAAGATACTATAATATATTAACATATATTGAACTTCTATTATTGCTTTAGTTGAACTACTACTTACCTTCAAAGATTGGATTCTATGATCCAATTCTTTTCTCAGTGCCTCTTTCTCCTCGCTTCTATCACCCTCGATGATAATGTTAACAAGTTCATCAGTGTATCTTTGTTTAATTTTTTTGGTGATGAACATAGGGTCAATACTAAGGGTGTTGTCATGTAGAAATGATGCTTGTATTTCAGATCGTATTTGACCAGCGATCATTCTAGCTTTTTCCTATCATTTGTGACATCAATATCAGTAAAATTTCATCAAAATAACTCCAAATCCATAAAGAAAAGAAAATAATAATACAAAATTCATTTCTTTATTAACATTAAAGATTACAATAATTAATGTTTACCTCTGCTCTGAGATGATGCATCCATGTCGCCCTGTGAAAAAAAATAGTAAGTCTTAGAAATCAGCAGCAAAATTAAAGTAATAGGCTTACCAAAAAAAATAATAATAATAAATTAGATTGTATATGTAAATCATTTGTCTTAAGTTGGCCAAAAATTTGGTATAACTAATGTGTATATCTAAAAAAAAATTGACATGTTCTACTTAATGTTTATATCTGCACATATGGTTTGGAAAGAAAAAATTGGTTGTACATGACCCCATCTTAGTTGACATTGATCCTACCTAGATATTTCATTGATCATCATGATCTTCATCCATGTCATCATCATCATCATCATCATCACCATCATCACACTTGTCACTTTGATCATCGTCATCACCACCACCATCTTCATCACCATCATCTTCATCTTCATCACCATCACCATCATGACCATCATCACCATGATCATCACCATATTTATCACTATGATCATGATCTTCATCAACATCATCATCATCATTATCACCATTGTTGTTAGCATGACCAAAATCATCACCATCTTCTTCTTCATCATCACTAGGTAACTGTCGTTCTTGATAAACACTTACTTTGTCTTGTGCTTCTTCAATATCTTCTTCTTCCATCACATTATACTTTACTAGCCTTCCTCTTGGGTCATGTCTAACAAAAAATGACCAACCTAGTTTGTGTGGAACACCAAAGTAAAACACTTGCTTGCATTGGCTTGGAAGAACATAGGGCTCATCTTCGATTGGCTCAAATGACCTTGTATTAATCATAGTAAATCCACTATCATGTTCAATAATAGTCCTATCATGATCATTTTGATTCAGTCATAACTTGAACCATTTGACAATAAATAGAAGTATTTTGAATGAATTAAAGTCACACTCAAGTATATCATCCAAAATGCGATAGTATCTATTTTTAGATTGTTGAGGATGTATGTCAGTTCTAGATGAAATATTGGTGACTGCGAAGACAACACTTATCCCAGAATCACACATTTTATTCATTTTGTCTAACTTTTTTGTGCAAAATTTATAGCCATGGTAGTACATAGCTTTGTAGTGTTTGACCTACATTTATTCAAACATGTCAAGATTATTTGCATCACTCTATGAGTTGATATTAAACTTATGTCTCATGATTAGTAATCTTATGTGTACCTTTGTATCTCTTAAGCCATATATTAGATCAAGTACCATTGGCATTACATTGGGATCTCCATTATGATGAGATTCTTTAACCAACAATGCAACACCATCCCATGTTAATGAGAAACCGTTTTCTTGATACAGTTCAATCCATACTGTCATCCAATCAAGACTATTTGCAATATACAAATGTAGTGCATCCCACTCATGACCAATGATAAAGAAGACAAGTACACCAGTTAGAAACAACTTATATATATTGATGATGGATAAGAATTATTAAACTATAAAAAAAAAAACTTATAATTACCTCTCACCCTCCTCAATCTACCTTTCCCCATCAGGTACTCTCCTTTGAATTTGTCATTGGAGTTAGGATCCCAAATCTGATCTACATGGATGTCTGCTACAAACTTTGAAAGATATTCACTAATATACACCATGGTCTGGTATACTATATATCCCTCTATCATAGAACCTTCAGGATGTTCTCTTTATCGAACCAAGCCCTTCATAAATTTTAAGTACCTCTCAACCATCCACATTGACCTAGTTTGTACAAGTCCACACAATTCAATCTTCTTAACTTGATGTATGAGGTAGTGTTCTTGAGCATTGAAAAAGGATCAAGGTAAACACTTTTGCATTTCACACATAAGTTGTGAAATTTTTTTCTTTCAATATTTTATATATTTTTTATCAATTTCTTTATATTATAACCACCTAAAAGAGATTCAACATGCAAAAACACATAAACAAGATTTCAAATAAAATTATATAATAGATTTTAGATAAAAAAATACAAATCTAAGAAAAACACTTCTAACCTCATGTATTTTCCAAGATCATATATGACTTGTTTAATACTATTGTCAAATTTTTGTGGAAGGGATAGAGGTAGGATGTACTACAATCATTAAAAAATGATCATTTTAATATATTATTAAATAATGCAATAGGTAGTACATTCAATTTTATAAATATATTATAAATAGAGAACATGGCTTACCTTGATGAAGGTATGCCAATCATGTATTTTCAACCCTGCCCCAAAATCACCTTTCTTTGATAGAAGAGTGCTTATATTTGCAACAAATCCTATTAGAAATTTTACTCTTTTTATGACTTCTTTTAATGCATCACTTTGTTGCTCCATTAATAACCAAGGAAGGACACTTATATTTATGTGGTCTCCATTGCTATTTTATTCAATGAAAGCTTTTAGGGCATGATTGGATTCATGAATGTTAGTACAAATTTTGGCAATTTGTTCTCTATCACACCTTCCATCCAACATTTTCCATAGTATCTCTATTACATTCTTTCCAATATGCATAGCATCAAACAAATGCACGATTGAGAGATCCTTGTAGTACAGTAACCTACTAAATTGAGTAGGATAACTTTTCATTCCTATAGGAAGTTAGTCATTGATGCCTTGACAACCTTCATGAGCATCAATTGTAGAATTAGTAAATATAAGACAATATGAAAATACAAATTTTAAACTTCAAATGACAAATTGGGTATTACCTTAACGATTTAGTCGATCGTATTCCAACTTCTATAGATGAGGTGTCATTCTTCTTGGCCTTGATGGTTTCTCTTCTTTCCTATTGAAAAGGTATTTTCCAAAAATTTGATACCTGTGATTATTGTGGAGAAAGTGCCTACACTCATCAAATACCTACTTTCCTAAACTTCTCGAATGATGAGATTTTATCTTCGGATCACAAATTGAACATGCAAATTTTCCCTTTATTTGAAGACCTAAAAGATCATGTATACTTGGATCATGTACAATTATCATGCACAACTTAAGAATTCAATAGTAATGTGTAAGCACTATAATAGACCAAAAATATGTGATCTTAACAATATAACAAATTGCAAAAATGAGTTAGCCCAGGGATATCATGTATTGTCCATACAAGCATTGCATGGAATTGAAATTGTTGATGTTCTATTGGTGTAGAGATGTCACACATAGTGATGTCATTCCATAACTTCAACAACTCATCAATTAGGGGCTTAATATACATGTTCATATCTTTAACTTGGTATTTATAGGGATCACAACAATCACAATGGAAGACTTCACCACAATTCTGACAACTAACAAATCTCCAAATGCCACTACCAAACTGACACACACAAATAAAGCCAATAATGACAACGCACATGATGAGGGCTCAAGAAATGACCACTCATCAAGAAAACACCAAGTTGGGGTAGAATGCAAAAACTTGAAATTTGGCTAAGCCTAAAATTTTGAAGCCCTAAAAATTGGCTAAGTCTAGATTTCTGAAGCTCTAAAATTTCCTAAAATCTTTATCTTATCTCTAAGAGATCTAAAACCTATCTCAAAAGATTCGTCGCATTTATTAAAATATATCTTAAGTATAAAGAATTAAATATACATACGTCAACTTATACTTAAATGATATATTTTAAACTCCAAAGGACTACAATAGAAACACACAAAAAAGATTTGAAAGAAAACAACCTAAATCTAAAAAGCAACAACATAGGGTTGAAGAACACTAAAAAGGGTATCCAAAACAACTCTCAAAAAGTTCAGATCAAATCAAAAAGTGTCTGCTGCCGGCCCACACAGGTTTTTATAAAACCCGTGCGATACTTTAATACAGCACTAAAAAGTATTGTGCACCATTTCTAAAGGAGGAGGGTGACACTTTCAGAGTTTGAGCGATACTTTTTTCAAGGGTTTTTCATACTTTTAGGGTATCGTATGACATTTCTCCAAAGGAGGTGTCATACTTTCCAATATCGCACAATATTTCTTCAAGTGACGTGCGATACTTTCTAGCATCGTACAACATAGTTTCTATGGGCATGCAATACATTTTTAAGTCACACCATGCTAATAAAATTTTGCCCATAGAAACAAAAAAAAACTTAAGGAAAACACAAAAGGAGAAAAATAGAGTTCAGAACCTCCACACTAGGGAGTACCAGATCCACATAGATCGAGGAGTGAACACTTGATTGCATAATCAACAAGATGCCAAGATTAAGGAGATAGATCCACCATCTAAAACTACAGTAGAAAAGAACATACTGAAATAAACATCACAGTGAACAAAAGCAACATCGCAATGTAAAGAAATAACATCAAAATAACAAAACAACCAAATTAAGTGCATAGTTCCTCCCAACTGTCAATAGCATCATAAGACCATCATGGATCCTAGCCATCCCCCACACGTAACATCCCAAGCCACTGATTGGATCATCGGTACTATCGTAATAGGGATGTCACTACTAAACATGCTACTAACATAAGCATAAGAAAATCTAACATGCTACTCGTAAAGCATCAGATAATTCTGCAAGTAGATAACATCACCTATTACATGATAAACATCAATAAGCAATAGATATGCTACTATAGCAATTCACATCATCTAATCATATGCTAAACATCATAATATGGGAATGTATCAAATAACTAACATCATCTAAACATGATATCCAAGCATTCCAATGAAAGCATAAATCACAAGAAAGCATACTCTAGAACCTGAAGTACCAAGTGAAAACATTCAGCAATGGTCACACTAGGACAAAAGATCGTCTCTATACACTGATCCCTAGCAGTGGTGAAGGTAGCTATGCCTCCCAACCATGTGCAACCTGTAGGTCCACACCTGCCGTGCTGATGGAGATAATGATCCAACCACAAACACACATAAAGCACAACATCCATGGCTAACACTCATGCTAGATAGTATGATGGCTGAACCAAGAACCTACAACAATGCAAGAAGTATAGGTCTTGGTTAGACACTCAAAAGGCTACTAAGTAGGGGCTGACATCATGGAGAGTCACATGGCATCGAAAAGCCCAAGCTTGGATTGTGCGGATTTAGCATCCCTCAATGGAATGGCTCAACATAGCATTTTATTATCTTAAGTTTTATTACCATTCATACATTTTATTTAGTTATCATTTATTTAAAACTTTCTATCCTCCACCAACCCTATGGGACTAAGGTCACCAAGCTACGAGATAGAAGCCTCCTCCATATGCTACCCTACCCTACCCATGCTCATCCTACGACAAGTGCCCGTGTGCATACATACTCCCATCCCAACTCCAATGATCATAACTTTTGGAAGTACCACGAAAGATCAGGCCTCGCAAGTCACTCGACAAATGTACGTGCATGTACTCATGTGTGGCACACCACCATCACAAAGATCAAAACACAAGGATAGGATGAGAACATAATGCAAAACAAAAAACCCAACCAAAAGCAACTCAAGAGGACAGATTCTACACAAATCCCAAAGCCAATAAAACCATACATCATAAAATCACTCAACTAGCATCAATCTGAGAGTATAGATTCTACATAAATCCCAATGATGCAACAAGACCAAACATCATAAACTCACTCAGCCGGCCTCAATCTGAGAGTATGGATTCTACATGAATCCTAACACTCATGAAACAAAAGAAAAGGTCTAAAAGAAACAATAACACTAGGTATAAAATCACTCAATCGAACACAACGTCAAGAGTACGGATACAACATGCATCCCAATGCAACATAAAAGTGCAATAGTGGTTTGACTGATATCCAAATGGATTATCAAGGTTCATGACCCAGATTGTGCAAGAAAACTCAAGAAAATAGGGTGGCACGCAAAATGAGGTAACAATCTCAAATTTTGAAAAAATTGCAAAATTAAAACCAATTTGACCTTTGGGCACAAAAACCTCAAAAATCCAAAAATAAATGGAATTAGACACCGGATGCAAAAATGGTCAGCATAACGGTGCAAAATCTCAAACCCTCACCCTGAAAAATAGGGAAATGTTCATACCCGCCCAACCGGGTATAACTAGCATACAAAAATAGAGGGGAACACTAGTTCTCAACCTCTAAATAAACAACTACAAAAAAATAGAAGCAAAAATGGAACAGAAATGATAAAAAGGGAAAGCCCTACCTCACAGCCAAAAGGGCAAAACAGGAATTTGAACCAAAAAATAAAATGCCCTCAGAAGTGGCCGAAAATCATGACAATCCAAGGTTTCCTCGAGCTGGATCCAATGAGCTCAACCTTGCAATGATCCCATGGCCGTTGCTCTCACAACGAACAAAATAATAAATCCTCATCAAGAGGATTTTGGGTTTTACTCTCCAACTTTCTAATTCAAAAGTGAAAAGTGAGGAATTAAATTCCTTTTTAGATATTTATTCACTTTTTGAGTGAATAATTGATTAGGGCAAATAACTAGCCAACCTAGTTAAACCCCGAATCGACCCAAATGAAAATAGGCTATTCCTATAAATAGGAATTCATCTATGGAAAAGCTGCCAGAAATTAAAATAAATCAATTAAAAAGCCCGAGAAACCAAAAACACATAAATCTCCTTAATAACTTTCGCGACAATGCGAACCTCTGAATGCACAGACACGCTTACTAGTCTAATCACATAATACAAATGAGTTTGGATTTAATAATCACCAAATCTTTTAAATTAAACATTTAATTAAGGATATGTCAACCATACAAGGATGACATTGGTAAAATATGAATGGTTGAATCACTAACTCCATGTGCCACTACCAAGGATATAAATCCTGCACACTAAACAACATGATCAAGTGCAATTGCATATAATAACATAGCCAAAGCAATAAATGCATTAAATCACCTAATTTAACCATTTATTTAATTATATTAAAATAATCTATTTACATCACTTATGTTCACATAAAGCATAACAACACAGGAATGAAGTAAATAACCATAGCATTAAATCCATCACCTAACATAATTAGAGGTATGTCCAAATACTAGATAACTAGATATCATCATAAAACACATTGTCATCTCAAAATAGCATCATCATGTAATATGATTAACTGAACAACATAGAAGTCTAATATCTATGATACTAAAATCAACGTAAAACATCTGACCCTTAGGTTGTCTCAAATGTAAATCATCACATAATTAACACATAACTCTCAGATCAAAATATCGCAAGGAAAATGACTGTAGCACATAACCAAATAATCCCACATAAACAATCCATTTCTAATTACTTAAGCATTAAATAATTATTATTTACAGAATCAACAAAAAGGCACTTACAACACATAAGCAAACACAATCATAAACATGACTAATCACTGCTACAAGAACCTAGTCTAGTGTAGCATGGTAAAAAGTACACAGTGCAATCTTTACACACATCTCAAGGTAATCACAAAACAATGTCATGATACCACATTGATCTTGGTAACCACTGGCACAAACCTTAGTGAACCATAAATCACATCATAATCTCATAGATCAATCAAAAGCATAATCAAAGAAACTCATACAAAAACATAAATCCAAACACCTCGATGGTGTAGACCACTCAGGGTCACAATCATGATCCCATCTCAGAAAAAGATCAACAAGGTTACATCCATAAGGATGACTCATAGAAGTCAAATGGGAGAGGCACTATAGGAGTGTTATCCTCAGCTTGGATATTCACACCTCCATGTTCCTTCAATAGGAAATCCACATTCAACAATGGATGAAAATTGTGGCCCCCTTCAATGTGACCACGTTGCCTACAATGACTCTAGGCTGTTGTGATTAGAATTCTTCGATTCTTTAAGCTTTTACACTTTTTTGAAGGACAATAACATTTGTTAGGTTTTCTTTGGAATTGAGCCCACAATGTAGCCATTGTCTCATTATTTTGTTCTAGGTTCATATTGTCAGGAGTGGTCTTTCTTCACAGGAAAATATATCTACAAATAAATTGTACATGTTGTAGTTAATGTTTATATCTACACATATGGAAATTGTTGGTTAATGTTTTCAAATGTAACTAAAATGATCCTATAATTTTTAGAAGGCCTAGATATTTGCAAAATGTGGAGTTATAGATAATGTATCTTAATTATTTGCAAAATGCCTCAAAGAGATGTCACAAGGTGAAAGTTAGGAGCTATCAGTAGCATGCCTTGACTAATCTTGAAAGAAATGACTAATGTAATTAATGCATCAACTAATGAAGATGACTAAAAGATTGAAACATATTAATGTATAGCAATTTTTTTCTTGAGGAAATATATGCCCTTCAGTAAGATATAAAAGGAAATATGAATTAGATGTGATCTATGTGTGCTCAAGGCAGATGGACATTACCTTTTGAAAATTGTTCAGTAGGGGCAAGCGTGTTCTTAATAGGTATATTTATTATTTATATGGTTCTAATCTCTAATTATGAATAATATATACTTCTTTTCTCAAGCAATACATCAAATTTACAAGGGTTGCTATATTACATAGCAGTAGTCAGCATTGCATGGTGGTCATATTTGTGGAATACTTTTTTGTAAATATCAAAAATTCAAACCTACAATACAAAAATTGTTTGTTATTTAGTTTAAAAATTATTACATGCTTTATTTTAAGATAATCAAATAATTTTCACAAATAACCTATGCAAGTAACTAGCCCAGTATGACTCCTAACTCTCGTGTAGCAAAGGACAGAGCTTGTGCAAAGTACAAAAGCTAATTCTCAGATTTGATTTGAAGGAAAAATTAGTTGGGTTTTCATAGTAGTAAAATAAAGAAAACTATTTGCAAAATTTCTCAGAGTTTAGGTTACAAAAATTTTGATATGAAACAATGTAGCATCCTACAGTGGTATCAAAGCACAAAACATCCTGCTAGCCTATGTGTAGTGATTTAGTATTGGAGATGGCTAATGTGGGAATAAGTCTTTCAAACAGCTAAGTGAAATAAATTGTTCAAAGATGTTAAATTTTTACCTTCAAATGAGGTTCTTGAAGTGAGTATTATGCTCTTCCATTTGGGAACCTAGATGCCCTATGCAAAAATAGCTATTGGTTTTGATCATCCCACAGGAATAGAGGATCCAAGATGTCAGTATGTAGGAAAAGTCTGAAACAATCCCAATTGCATTGCTTTAGTATGAAGAAAATCAGATTTGGGTTAAGAAATCTACTAGGACCCCTTGTGTCAATATGACAAAACCTTGAGAACTTTTGTGTAGCCATCCTTTGAGAGGCCTTGTGAGGGAAAATACTTTTAACTATCATTCATACACAAGTGGTAACATATGTGCTCCTTACAGCTACAAGATCAAGGCCTTTTTTGAAACACAATATGTGTAACCCTCCTTTAAAAAGATGCTTCAAATCATTGTGTAAGAAACACTTGTAAATCATTAAACTTTAATTTATTTTCTTGGTCATCATACTTGCATAAAAGAGACTGTGTTCCTATCAATGCAAGGACTTTGTAGCTTACACTAAAGTCTGCTTTCAAGAGTTTGGAGATAGAGTGAAACACTAGATCACTTTAAATGAACCTTATGCCTACGTGGCTATGGAAACATTGAAACCATGAACCACAAAGAAAAATAGTCATTGATTCCTTTCAATTTAGTACTTTCTAAGAACCATTGAAACCATTAAAGTTTGATAGTGAGTTATACTATTTAAACCATACTAAGCCACTATACAAGCATTGATGGGGACACAACCCAACAACATAATAGACACAATAGAAAGGGGAATTATATTAACTGAGAAAATATGCCAGTACAAACAGTGCAGAGAAAATAAACTTCAAAACATGCCCTGCGGGCTTACAATAGCATAAATCTGGAGAATATTTCTCCTTTTAGCACCTCCTCTCAAGCTCCAATCCGAACTGCCTTTTACAATGCCAGAAATCTCCTTAAATAGACCCCGGAGGGTTAAGGACTAGGAGTACATTCTAGAAAATGCTAGTAAGCATCCACCGACAAAATGGAAGGTTCCAAAAGCTGCGTTAGAAGTCGGTGCAAATCTAGAAGAATCCAGAAACGGTAGCCGAACTTCCGGGAGGCATAACTTTTGAACCGTAGCTCCGATTGACGAACCGTTTACATTTTTGAAAAGCTCTCGAAGCGCTCTATAGCCCTATGGACAAGCGTTGCTTGTCCCCCATTTTTTGGCCCTTTTCGAGGTCATTTAATGCCCCAAACCTGACTTTGAAGCATTCTTAGGGGGTCTCCAAAACCCGAAAAACTGCAATAACTTTCAAACCGTGGGGCTGTTTGACCTAATTCTTTTTCTGGAATGCTCTAAATCCCAATTACATTCATCTGGCCAAGTCACACCTTCTAGGTCACCAAAATGATGGTCAAATTGCATGCTCCTATTTTTTCGGGATTTTCAAATGCACTGATAGTTGAACTATGAGAGTTGGAACCTTTATTTGAGCCAAATGGGTATCCAAAAATGTAAAGACATAAAATAGAAACTAAGTCTAAGTACATTTTTTTGGGTGACACAGGATTGCCCTTATACCTCTGGATGCTCCTGCATCAAGCATAAATCAATACAAAGTCACATTCAACAAACATTATCAATAATAAGTATTAACTCTTGGAAAGGTAAAAGCTAATTTGCATAATATAGCTTCTATTTTAAAAAAAAGACAAGAGCACATTTAATGATCCCCAAAGAGGTGTAATAGAAAAGGATTAGGTTTAACTAGCTCGCTGAAGTTAGGCAAAGTTCAAGAGGCAGTTACTATAATGACCCCATCAAAATAAGGTTTGAGAATAAATTAATAATTGTGTAATATAACAAAGAACTATAAAATTAATAATAAGAATAAATTGAAATAAAAATAAAATTATAAGTCCATAACATTAATATAACATGATATGTTATTTTATGTCAATAATATAATTATTACTTAACATAAGAATATATATAATAAATAAATGAGGTATAACTATTATCAATTTAAATAATATTCTTGGTACTAATAATATAATTTTTCTTAATATGAATCCTCAAATACATGGTCTGACTTACAGTAGGTATACCACATATACCCAACAAGACATATGAGTCAAAATAGCCATGTACATAGGTCCAACAATTGGAATATGAATAGAATAATGGATCACATATAAAGCATTATATACAGAAACAAATAAGATACAAAGTGACCCATATACCAAATGAAAAAATCTTCCCTACTTGAAGATAATCTTGATAAATATAGAGTTGGAATGTCAAAGAATTAAACATCAGATAAATACATAAAACACTTGTGAACAAAGTTGGAGAAGATAGCGATGGTGTAATTAGTAACACTCATATTATAACAGAATACTAAAAATAGAAAAGACTAAGGTCAAGCAACCCATGCAACATTTTGTAACTCTATACATATCTTGTCAAATGTGCTATATGCACACACGACATACATACACAACAAATGTTAGGAGGACATAAATAATAAATAACACTCAAATAACAAAAAACAACATAGTGCAGATATTTCTAGAAATACAATTATAATGAAGACAGTGACATATTTGAGTCTTTAGCAATGGCCCAATAAAATAAGGATATGATGGTAGTGGTCTAGTCAATTAGAAAGAATGACATATTCATCAAACCACAAACATGTATTAGAGCTTATGAAGTGTAGAACAAGAGAATGGGAATGGAATTTTGGAGCAGATAGACAACGATCACAATAAGAAGAGCATGTTAGTGAATTTTAATAAGTCAACGATAAAGTTCACATTCACAACATTCTAAAGAAGACAAAATGGTGGAATGATACATACTAAACAAAGAAATTAATTATGAAAAGGTATGTTGTCAATATGAGAAGTCCCTATTCCAAAGAGACACATCATTTACATGGAAAGTAAACATATAAATAAGATGTCTATTATTTTCAAATAAAAAAGGGAGGAGAGAAGAATAGAAAAGGAGAATATATATATATATATATATATATATATATATATATATATATATATGATTTGATATGTATATACAGCAAAATAAAAGAGATAGATGAATACATAATTGAATATATGTGAAGAGAGCAAAAAGAAGAGTAGTGAAGTATAAAAAGAAAAAAAATGAAGTAAGATATAAGTAGATTGAAAAGTAAGAGTGCAATAAAGGTATATATATATATAATTTTCAATTTGATATATATTTTTTAGCAGAATATATAGGTAAGTGGGTATAAACTAGTAAGGGTAGAGAATTTGTACTTATTGACTCAAATTTCTAAGACACCTTACAAGGGGATATTATAGTACAATATTCCTCTATTTTGATTCTTCTTACATTCAAATGCATTGCATGGGATGAATTTCAAAGACTTGCATTTATATGTTTCAGTTGCTTTGCTATCTGACAACATACTTGTGTAGATGACTAGTATCAATAGGTTAGGAAATTTGGTAGGATGTAATGATAAAATATAGAACATATGGCAGGCTATGAAAATAAAATATATCCTTCCCACAATAATTCATGTCAAATGGGATCAATTAAATTGCATGATAAGCTTTGAGTTGATTATATAATAATGTATCACTCGAATCTGAAAGAAGAATCTCAGTATTGGACCAGCCTACATCACAACTCCACAAATCTACGACCACTATTCCTTGAACAATACAATTATATAGACATGATTCCATGAAAATTGTGAAACTTAATTTAATAGTATCATAAGTGTACAACCACAAGCCACAACTAAGCCAAGTAGGCATATATACATTAGATGTCTTAGGTTTAGTAGCACAGGAAAATCCCCTTGTACCCTCTGGTTGCACAAACTCCTCCTAAATTTTGTTTTATCCATACCCAAAAAGATTAAAAGAATGATTCACAATCCACAATCTTAACAAAACTCAGATCTTGGAAGAAATAGCCCATATTATCTACATGAATGAAAATTTTCTTTATCATCCCTATATCCTACGTGAACTAAAAACTACCTTAATAACTACAATCTAAATCAATCAAGGATGACCTCCATCAAGCACACTATAAAAATTTCTTTAGTCAAAGCCATACCTCTTGTTGTATCAATGGAAAAATTTCTCCAATCATCCACCTTGATTGAATTGGTTCCATAAACAATTGTGTTCCTACATATCATTCTTTTGAAAGATTAGAGCACTCAAATATAGCAACTTAAACCCATACATACATCACATAGACCAATTTTGATCAATCAAGGGTAACTCTCATAATCAAACACATCAAAATTTCATCAAGAGATCCCCCATCTATTTGTTCATCTCATCTTTTTCTAAGCTTCTTGACATTCACTTTATCTTGGGAGCTTAAGTTCCTTTACAAGAAACCTTGCAAAGAGTGTTGCATTAGCCTTTAATTGGAAAAATATCTTTGCCACTATTTAAAGGCCATATTTTTATCATCACAACCTCATAGTCTTTTAGTAAGTGGGTGGAAGGGGGTCCATTAAGGTCTACCATCACTTAAATTATCTATCAATTCCTACTAGACAATATCTAATTTTATTTTGGTTTATCTTCCACTATTGTCTCAAATAATGGGACATATTTTTAAAATGAGGTAAAATAGTTACAAAAATATTTTGTGTCCTACATCACTTCTCTATACCTTATTATTTTCAATCCATCAATTAGGCAGAAGCCTCTCACCTTACCATTGAGAAAATATTGCAAACATTTGTAACTAAGAATAGGAGAGATTGGCATACCCAATTAACCTATGCTTTTTGGGCTTATTGCACTAGTGTCTCTATAGATACATGATCTACTCCTTATAGCCTAGTATACAAAGCCAATGCTATCATGCCCCTAAACTAGAGATACTATCATTATGTGTCTCCCTTAAAGGAGTGATTGATGATGACACTAATAGTTTGAATCATTTGGATGAGTTAAAAATGTTGGATGAACATACTCTATACCTTTAAGCTTATTAGAAAGAACTCTCTACGCAATATAATCAAAATTTTCTTTCTCATAACTTTAAGGTAGGTAATCTCATTCTTTGAAAATCCAAATGAATGTAAATGTGTCACCTAGTCAAAGAAGGAAATTCAACCCAACTGGCTGGGGCCATATGTTTTCACGTTTTGCTTATAGGTATGGAGCCTACAAGTTAGCCCCCATGGACAATACCCCTCTCAAGGAAACCATGAATGTGGTACATCAATGATGGTGTTATACCTAAATGTGTCATGCAGTATGAATCCAAGTGATCCCCATGACATATTGTCATCAACACCAATGTTTATCTTTGTGGTAACAACCATGTTTGTGATATGTGTGTGCATGTATGGTGTGACTACAACTGTACAATGTACATAAAGAGAGCCAAGATAACAAAAGAATGGTATCTAAACTCCAAAAACCTATATAATGCTAGAGACCCTACAAAATAACCTGGTTAATGTTGCTACTAAACAAGAGTTTGTGGCACAGTCGATATAGCCAGTATCTTATGATCAATACACTAGTAATTAATATGGGAACCTGATCATACTAGATTTTTAGGTAGGGACCTAGGTCCCCAATTGAAAAGCCAAGTTGTCTAGAACATACCCACTATTTAGAATTAGTAAGTTTCTATATTCTCTAATTAAGTGAATTTTTTGGCTTTTTGGACCCCAGTTCTAGGACTTTTGTAACAATATTTTTTCTGATTCTAAGCAAAATGTGTATGTTGGATAACAAGAGTATCATAAATTTGGAAGTTTCTCTTGATGGACAAATCACAAGAAAGAATTTGGTACATTTATATACTATCTAGTGTCTTGTTAATATTGTCATCAATTGAGACTATTATTTATATATCCTCTAGAGATGTAAGACTGTCATGCTTCTGGCTACATGTACAAATAGGAAGTTTGAAACACCATTGAAGCATTTAGCACACACTACTATCAAATTTTCTAGGTGGTAAGTACACTGCAGATTTATTGAAACTTCATGGAAGATGTTTGGTATCATTCATTTGTGATTCCTAATTATGTATTGAGGCAATAGTTAGTCTATTTTAATTTCAACCTTTTCTAATAGCCCTGGGCTAATAGTTTTGATTGGTTACTATCATGTTCATAATTCTACCACATTCAATATGGTAGTTGAATCAAGACATTAATCCTTGGCTGGAGCAATGGAGATATGGTGTATTCATATACTCATAACTATAGGCAAGCTGTCTAGACTCTAGTGCAAAGTTGTAGAATGATTTAATCTAAATCATTGGTGAAGAGACAAATTGGACCTGAATATTGAAAGCAATCTTTAACAACTTTTTACTATTGCCATATTTTTAGGAATCTAATGATACACTTTTCTTTGAGTATCCCATGAACTATTTTGAAATTATTCTTAAGGTTGATCCTTCCAATGTTTTATACTGTGTCTAGTGAAAGGGGATGTTCTAGGGATAGGGACAGGATATCCTCCTTCTTGCCCCTAGTGGATGTCTCCTGGGAATCCTCCTCATTGGGAAATCCCAAGGGGATGCAAACCCATCCCCAAAATCCCCATGCTATCTCAAAGATATCCTAAAGTCCCCTATAGTAGCCAACTTTCAACATGCAAAAAAGGAAAAATTTAAAATTTTATCAAAAAAACCATGTTCCTAGATCCTCTTAAAGCTAAGCAGCAAAGGCTCTTGGTATTTCAAGGTTTGAGATAGGAATCCCCATCAACATTTCACTAAACATGTAAGCCTTTAAGGGTAAGCTCATGTTAGTGACCTCAAACCTCAAGTCTCAAGATTCCTAATAGGAGAAAATAATTCAAGTACTTTGGAACTCTTTGTCTAAGATTCTCATTTCTATAATGATAAATTATTATACATTTTAAGGGAATCCAAAGAAACATGTTTCAAACCACAAGTTCTAAAACCACACCTTTAAGCAAGAAATATTTTATAGTCCTGTACTCCAAAATCCTTGTTCAATGCATATCAACCAAATTAGGCTTTGCTCCCGATCTGTCTTCTTGTAGTTTCTTTTTAGAGAGGTTTTTGAAGTTGAGTAAGCTAGTATTCATAGTCATTATTTGCAAGGAAGAAAAAAGAGTAAAATACTCATCCTCTTCACTATTTGCAATAGAAAAAGAAAGAATAAATTCCCATCCAAGGAACAAAAAAGAGTAAAAACCCAAATTATTCATGATCTATAAGAGAGGAAAAAGGTAAACACACATCCAAATTATTGTTTATACTATGAAGGTGGCTTTCAACTCAAGAATGATATTGAGTTAACTAATTGGTTTTTATTGACTTATGTATGCAAGGAATTTGATGCATTTGACTTGTTAGAGTATTGTGTTTCATACGAGTGGCAATTGCTAGTTATTGTTACTGAAAATGTCTCATATTAGAATTCCATTTGAAACCACTAAGGGCAATCATTATTGAATGCAAGTAAAGAATGAAATATAAACCTTTATTGCAGCCTACAAATATGATATTGCATAGTAGCTTGGGAACCCTCTGAATAAAAATAAACTATTTTAAAGAGTTGTAGAATATATATTTACAAATAAACAACTCAAGTTTACTTTTATTAACAACATTTAAAAAAAAATTAAATAGTATAAAAATTGTGAATTGCTACATGCTTGAACACTAAACCTATGGTGTAAAATGAAGATAACTATCAAAACTTTTACTCATTGCCAATGTATTGACCTAGTTTATTAAAAGAAAATAGCTCTTAAATAGAAACTAATTACAGATGGTTATCATGCCAATGGTTAATATGTTTTAAATGATGTGTATACAATCACTTCCCCTAAGGAGACTAGTTACAAGCATCAATGGATAAAAAAGAATCTATAACATGTAAACTGTTGTGCTCAATACTAAATTTTTTGTCATTCTGATCTTAGAAGTGAGGAGAAATTAGGCTCCCACATTAATGGCTAGCAGTCTTGGAAATTGAGTTTATTGCATTATATTAGCTTCCATACAGTGACCCTAGAATGTGTTGCTTGCAATTTCAATCTAGTGAAGCAAGGATCAAAGATGTAAACTTACCATAGAGATAAAAGGAGCCCCAGAGAAAATAAGTTGTTGGTATGTAAAATTATTCATAGTCAGGCTCCTCTTATTAAGGCAATGATCAACATTCCTCATCTCAAAATAAAATAAAGAGCATAGATTCTGAAGCAAATTTTCTATTTGGATTCATCAAATGCCATTTTAACAAGATGTGCTTTGTGATTTCAAAATATTTGATAAGGAATCTATATAATGGATGAAATTCAGCTTAGAAAAATTTGTTTGACCTAAGCATAAATCCTTCTCCACTTCCATGCAAAGATATATGTTAATTACTAAGCAATTGATTTGATACGATTCCTCTGCCACTAATATTACCTAATACACAGAGACACACTAAAATGAAAAAATCTAGATCAAAAATCTGTGCTAAATAATGACAATTCTAATAACTAGTTGTATAGCCAAATTTGGAATTAGCTTTATATTTTGGACTTCACTATTTCCTAAAGATGTAGCAATATTGAAGTTTTGAGATAGAATACAATGCGCTTCAAAATTTTAGGGACGCACAACTATAAAATATAGGGGTTTGAAGTCTACATAATAGTAGCTTAGATATTCAAAATGTGCTCTATAATTCTAATATACCTTCAATGCAAATGCAAATTGAATGAAAAACACATAATTCTTCCCAAAAAAATTAGAGAAGGATAACTTATCAACAAAATCAAACTATTGAACAAAAAATATCTACACCAAAAATATCCATCAGTATATCTACAAAAATCTTATTGCTATAATCTAAAACATTTAAACCTAGAATATACTGACTCCAGTTGAGTGAAGTTGAAAGTTGAAATCATCCATAATGTAAAAAATAAAATAATAAGTGATTTCCTTCTTATGATAAGTTTGAAGTACTCACATTTATTTTAGTTATCTCTAAAATCATTTTTTTTTGGAGATCTCCCTTTTTCAAATGATCTCATATGGAATGTGGGTCTCAGATATTACAAGGCTCATATGATCGGTAAAGCCATTGGATTAAATGATCGAGCATAAAAAGGTAAATGCTGCTGATAATTTTCATGACAACACACAAACAGATGAAACTAAAATGTTTGTGTTTGTAATGAAGAAAAGAAGGGTAAGAACCCTTACTATTCTGGAGGTTGCACTGAAGTTGTCAAACCTTGTTGGCATTGAAGCTGTAAAACCCTATTGGCACATAGTCCTAGCCACAAAATTTAGTGTAGGAAATAATTAAGTGCACAAGTTGTCTTCTAGGTCGCGTAACAATGAAATTAGGGTGGAAAAAAGAGCTTTTTTTAATTTTGACATAGTGTAAGCCCATGTTGGTCAAAATTTTGACTAACATGGGCTTGTAGTTAAAAAATATATATGTTGCCTTGCATATTTTGACCAATTTGACCCCATTTTATTAGATGGTGAAAAATTTTGGTCTAAAAATGGGGTCAAATGTACTAGTCTCAAAATCCCAAACCCCCATCTTGAAAATAGGGAAAATATTCATACCCAACCAACTGGGCAGAACCAACAAATAGAAATGGAGGGGAACACTAGTTCTCAACCTCCTAACATACTACTACAAGAAAAGGAAGCTAAAATGGAGGGAAAAAAATAAAATGGAAAGACCCTACCTGATAGAAAATGGGGCAGAATCCATAAATAGCTTGATAAAATAAACAACCCACTAAAATTGTTGAAAGTGGTGGCAAAGAAAGGTCTCCTCGAGCTAGATCCAATGAGACTGACCTCGTGAAAATCCCATGCTCATAGCTCCTGGAACAAACAAAAAATGAATCCTTCAAAAGAGGATTTCCAAAATAGCTCTCAAATTTTTATTTCTGAAAAGTGAGAAGTGAATAATGAATTCACTTTTTCAATACTTATTCACTTTTTGAGTGAATAGTCAATTATGGAAAATAGCCAATTGGAATAGCTAAACTCTGAATTGACCCAAATGAAAATAGGTTATTCTTCATAATATAAATTCACCTAAGGAAAAGTTGCCAGAAATTAAATTTGAAAAGATTTAAAACCCAAAAAACCCAAAATCATAGAAAATAACTTAACACTTTTGTGATAAAGCAAACCTTTAAATGCACAGACATGCTCACTGGTCTAATCACATAATGTAGATGAGTTCAGATTTGCTAATCACTGAAAGGTTTAATTTAAATAATTAAAATAAAGATATGTTGACCATACAAGGACAACATTGGTAAAATATGAACAGCTAAGTCACTAACTCCATAGGACACCACTAGGGATATAAATCCTACACACTAAAACACATGATCAAGTGCAATTACATATAATATAATAGCCAAAGCAATTAATGCATTAAATAACTAATTAATCCATTTACTCTACTCACATTCGCAAAAAGCATAAATATACATGAATGAAGTAAATTACCATAGCATAAAAATCCATCACATAACGTAATCAACAGTTATGTCCAATAACCTGTAAAACTAGATATCATCATAAATCTACTGTCATCTCAAAATAACATCAACATGCAAATATGATAAACTAAATAGCATAGCAGTAAAGCATCTATGTTACTAAATCAAAGTATAACATCTGACCCTCAAGTCATCTCAAAGTGCATATAATAAGAGTACCAAGTATTTCTTGAATCAAAATAGACAAGGTATAGACTGCAAAAACAAGAGGCACTAAAAACAAGCATCTCCCCTATAGAAAGATGGAAATTTATAGCTTTAGAATGTCATCCCTTGCATATATCCATCACCATTTCCATATGTGTCTGCCTTTGGGGCATCTATATAAGATACCTCAATATAATAACATCCACTTGAGTCCACTCTACTAGTCCAAAGTTCTTAACAACTTGTAAAAATGGCACCTCTTTCTCTCTTGACACAAGCATGTCTATCAACCATTATATCCACATAAACATAACATTGTAAATCATTTCCTATAGCTATTAAAATTCCTACATTGCTACCCAACCCTCTAACTCACACTCACCTCCAACACCCAAACTAATTATTCTCTATACCCTATCCAACCCTAGCCCCAATGATCATGACATTTACCACATTCCTTTGGGTTTCTATTCATGATCCTATAGGACACTTTTCCCCTATGGTAAAAAATATAACTCATTCTTGTGATCCACTTTAACTATCTTACAAATGTTTTTTTGTAAATGTTCCCATAGGGACACACCCTAGCAGGAATAGTTTCCCTCAAATTCCTACATTGATCAAACCCATAACCGTGTCCCACATTGACTGGCTACACCTAATACCTTTTCTAGTGAGAACACATTCTCGTAGGTGAGATCACATTCCTATGAAAAACTCCTATTGGGAATACACCCTTGCAAATAATTAATGCAAGATTGCAATCCCATATAATAATACATAAAGCACCATGTTACCATACCTCCAATGGCTTTTTCATGGGACCACAATCTTGCAGGTCTCAATTTTTATCCTACCATACCTAATTTCATGGGAACACGATTCCAATCAACTAAGAATGTGATATACATGGAAAATGAAAAATAAAAGATTTGAGTTTTAGGCTTACCATGATGTCTATTGACCCCCACACCCATACACGTCACACTATCTCAGCCTAGTACACTGCAAATCCCTACACAACCATCTTGATAATGAAAATTGAATCTCCAAATGGCCATATCTCTATACACAAAATGAAGAAAAGTGTCCCATTTCAACCCTTCTAGAACCTTACATAGAACCCTTTCTAAGACACTCTTCTCCAATTTTCCTTCCTAAAGCCCCCATTTTCACCAAGTTCTAGCTAATTTAGAATTCTAATTACAATAATTAACCCTTGGAAAACCTTTCTACATCCACTTCCTCATAATGTCTTTGTACTTTTTGAGATACTGTCAGGTCTCATTTTCTGTTCCTACTTCCTTCTTAAGGGAGCATGCATAGTCTAGTCTGTCCTCTTTTTAAGATTGGAGAAACCTTGTTTCTTTAAAAAAATTATTTGCATAATATATTATTAAATAATCTTTGAAATATTGTTTTCATTAGAGAAATTTAGAATAACTAAGAGGGGGGTGAATTAGTTATCCAAGGTCCAAAACTCCCAATCAAACTTTTTAGTGCTTAAAAAAACTCATACATAGATCTCCTTATCATGTATCTTGCATGTATCCATCATATCATTCAAAACTTAAACTTGTAGGTTACTCTTCTAGGTCAAAATAGCTTGGTTAAAGGATTTCAATCACCTTGTTAGGAGTGAGCCTTGTTAGAGGACTTTAGGTCATTACAGTAGAATGTCATCTGGTTAAAGGATTTTCAAATGACTATTAGGTCAACCTTAATCCAAAGTATTTTACCCTAAATTGATACAATGATTAGAGAGTAATAGTAAGCCATGTAGTAGGTTTGACATTAGTGAAAAAAAATGATTGAAACACATTCTCACACTTGTATCAATATTTTCTCAATAATCTTCCTCTTGGAATTGATGGAAAACCAATACCAATAAAAATACCAAAAAGAAAATAATTCCTTCTATTGAAATCTCTCCCTTTATCATTAGCTTCCATCTTCTATATAGGCTACGAAAATTGTATTTTGATAAAAAAAAAAAAAAAATCAATTCACTCTTATTGATGACTCCCTTCATCTATCATCTTGTAGGGTTTCTCCTTTTAACTTTGTCTAAGCACTCCCTCTTTCTGATATTTAGGTATCTATCTCTCTATTTGTACTCATTTCTCCCTCAAGAATATGTCTCCCTTTGAATAGATATTTCAGAATTCTTTTTCCTTCAAAAGTATTTCTCCCTCTTTTTGACTTTGTTTGGTATTTTCTATTTATCCCTCTTTGACAAAAATGCCAAAATACTTGTCATCTCAATATGTAGATGTTAACAATTTTAGGTTCCCCCTATGTCACCTAACTTGTGATTGATCTTCTATTCTAGATCTTTGATTACTTTAGGTAGCTCCTAAAGTAAAATCTACTGAGTCAATGTGTAACATATGTTATTCATCTTAGTTGATGTAGAAAACTTCTCATGCCTCATAAACAACTTTGGATAGGGGTATCACCCCTACTTTACCTTTTAGATAATCATGGGCATCCTTAGGTAAATCTTTTGTGAATATATCAACTATCTATTCTTTGGTATTCACATATTCCATCTTTACTTCTTTGTCTTGAATCAACTCTCTCAAGTAATGACACTTGATAGCTATATGTTTTTTCTTTGAGTGCATCACAGGGTTCTTGGATATGTTTATTGCACTAGTGTTATCACAGTAAAGTATAATAGGTTTAGTGATTTCCTCCTTCATTTGTTTGAGTAGCTATTTGATCCATACTATATTGGTACAATTTATTGCAACAATAACATATTTAGCTTCAATAGTAGATTGAGATACTATAGTTTTGTTTCTTAATAGTCCAAGTAACTAGTCTCTTCCCCAAGAAAAATGGTCCACTACTTGTACTTTTTCTGTCATCAACATTTCTAGCCTAATTGACAATTGTGTAGGCTCTTAATTCAAATTTCTCATTTTTCTTATAGTATAGACCAAAGTCGTCTATTCCTTTCAGATATCTCATAATTCTCTTAACAACCATCAAATTATTCTCCTTAGGATTTGTAGAGAATTTTGCAACAATCCCAACAACTAATGAAATTTTAGGTCTACTATGAACTACATAATGCACTTTTCCAATCATAGACCTATACAAAGTTTGCTTCACATTAACAAAATTGTCATTCTTTAATAGTTTACATCCTGTGACTTTCAATATTTCCTTCACATACTTAGATCGAGTGATGTAAATATCTTATTGTATTTGATACATTTGCAAGCCAACAAAGAATTTAATTTCTCCAAACATTGATATCTCAAATTCTTGCTTCATTTGATCAAAAAATGTCTTGCAAAGTACATTTTTTCCTCCAAATATGATATCATCAACAAAAATTTAAGCTAGTAGAATGCCTTTACCACCTTTAGGCTTCAAGTATAAACTATTATTGTCATCAGTTCTCTCAAAACCAATCTTCAAAAGATAAGTATAAAATCTCTCTTACCATGCTCTATATGCTTACTTTAAACCATATAAAGCTTTGTGTAGTCTACATACCATGTTCTTGTTGTTAGCATCAACAAATCCTTCAAGTTGTTCAATGTAAACCTCTTCCTCTAATATACCATTAAAAAAATGTAGATTTCATATACATTTGGTAAACTTTTAAACCTTTGTATAAAGTGTAAGAAATTAGAGTTCTTACTCCTTCTAGTCTTGCAACGGGGGCTAATTTTTCTCCATAGTCTATTCCTTCTTAAGCATACCCTTTGCAAACTAGTCTTGCCTTATTTCTTGTGACTTTGCCATTTTCATCTAAATAGTTTTTGAACACCCACTTGGTACCAATAAAATTCTTGTTCTTTGGTCTAGGTACAAGTGGCCAAGTTTTGTTCTTCTCTATTTTCTCATGGCTTTACTCTAGTCATCATTTTCTAGTGCATCCCTAATTGATTTAGGTTTATGCATGCTCAATTGACATGTATCACTTCTCAACTTATTTCTTGTCATAGTTTTTGCCTCTTTATCTCCAATAATTTGTGTAGTAGGGTGATGTATCTTGACATACTTTGACAATCTTGGTTCTACTCTATTTTTTTCAATAGGTCTTTCAACTTTTGAATCATTGTTTGCTTCTCTATCAGGTAATTCAATATATCTTTCATCTACACTAATCTCATTATCAAAATCTAGCTTAGCTTCATTTTGCAACTTGGCTCTTAGTTGTAGCTCGGTTCCTAAATGCAACTTGACATTCATTGTATGTAACTCAATAGTCACTAAAACGTGGTGTTGTTGATTTATCATGTCATCATAGAAATACATAATAGATTTTTAATCTTCAAGTTCTTTTACAGGTTCATCTTTATGTACTTCCATATACTCATCAAATTTCATATTTTCACTTTACACAACTTTGTTAGTGTTAGTATTTAAACACTTATAAGCTTTGCTCCTTGTGAAATAGCCTAGGAATATACCTTCACTTTTAGCATCAAATTTTCCATTCCTATTATCCTTAAGAATATAGCACTTGCTTCCAAATAACTTAAAATAATTTACATTGGGTGAGTATCCATACCATAATTCAAAAGGTCTTGAATGTGTACCTTTCTTGACTTGTACATGGTTCCGGGTATAGACAACTATACTTACATCTTCTCTCTAGTATTTCAAAGCAACATTCTTCTCCATCATCAGTATTCTAATCAGTCCATTACAGATTTATTTCTCCTTTCAACAATCCCATTTTTTGGAGGGGCTCTAGGTGTATAAGTCTGTCTTTTGATTTCTCTGTCAATATAGAACATCTCAAACTCATTTGATATAAATTCTCCACCTTTGTTAGATCTAAGACATTTCAAGCTTTTTCTAGTTTCCTTTTCCTACACTCTAGCCAAGTACCACTTAAGCATTTGAAATGCATCATATTTTTGCTTCAAAAACATAACTGTCATCATCCTAGAATAGTCATCAACAAATATGATAATACACTTGTCACCTTTATAGGTTTGCACATTAATTGGTCCCCATAAATCATTATGAACTAACTCAAGAATTGATTTTGAAGTTTGAGTGTTTATTTTAAAACTTGATTTAGATATCTTGCCTAACTAACATTGTTTACAATTACATTATCTAGTTTCTTCGATTTTGGAAAACCTCTATCTCTCTTCATCTTACTGATACTGACCAAATTATTAGAATTAGCATGACATAGTCTTCTGTGCCATAGCCATACATCATCAAATTGTACAACTAGACAAGTAGCATCATTCATGTCAAGATAGAAAAGGTTACCTCTAGTCTAATCATCATTTCTAATTATCTCTCCATTAGCATCATAAATCTTGGCTTTTCTATTTCCAAATTCAACCTTGCAACCAACACTAATCAATTGTGATACACTAAAAAAATTATAATTCAGTTCTTCCACATAATAAGAATTATCACAAATGATCTTATTTGTCAATTTAATAGATCATTTTCCTTTGATAAGACATGCTGCATCATTTCCATATCTAACCCTATTTCCATCATAATGCACAAGGGAATTGATCTTACTTTTATCTCTAGTCATGTGATTGGAACAACCACTATCAATAATCCATTTGTCACTCTTATTCACATAAGATACAAGTCAATTGCCTCATCTCATCATATTCATCCTTCATTGAAACATAGACAACTTCATCCTCATGATCATCGAATTCTTCATTAGATTCCTCTTCAACAATGTAGTAGGATTTCTTTCCTTTGTCTTTGTAATCATTTATGATCTCATCTCTTTTTCTTTTGAATTTGTGTCATCTTCTATTGTTCTTCTTCTCTAGACATCTAGCAAAATATGACCAATCTCATTACAATTAAAGCATATGATAGGCATATTACTTTTGTATTTTCCTTTGCCTCTTTAAAATCTCCTAACCAGCAGTGCTTCAATTTGTTCAACATCTTCCTCATCTATATCACTATCACTGGAAACATGTTTTCTCTCTTTTTCTTTTTCTTTTCATTAGATTCTTTCAATGACAACTTAGCTTTAAAAGAAAATTCAGCATTCTTGGATTTGAACTTATCATAATTATAGAGTTCAAGGCTAGTGATCATACCTACCAAACCTTCAATGATTAGACTATTGCTAGGCATACATCTTAGCTCTTGTATGACAGAAACTCTAATAGCATATATGGGAAGAAGTATCCTCAATACTTTTCTCAATACAATATCACCATCAATGTTACCAGTAGATCCTCTGATAAAATTTACAAAATCTTTTATTCTAGAGAAATATTGAACATTATTCTCACCTTCTTCTATTCTCATATCATCAAACTTACCTCTAAGACTTTTAGGTTTGGCTCTCAATTTTTTTTTGTCTAATCCATAAATGGTTTGAAGAAAATCCCACATCTTATTTGCATATCATAGCTCTTGATGTCATCAAAATCTGAGTAACTTAGGGCAAATGCAATCTCCCACATTTTTTAATTGTGTTCTTTCTTCCTTTTTTAGATCTTCAACAATGAGGGTTCCAACAAGGTCAACATGTTCAATAGTAATGGTAGTTTATGCATGATCTCTATGTCCTCTAGCCATAGCTTCATCAAACTTTACCATGTAACAAAGTTCTCCTTGTTAAGCTTGGGTACCTCTCTCTTATGAATTTTTAACTTTAACTTATATTACCTTGAAACTATCTTACACAAGAAACCAATGCTTTGATACCAACTATTGGAACAATTTAGAATAATTGAGAGGGGGTGAATAAGTTATCCAAGGTCCAAAACTCCCAATTAAGCTTTTTAGTGCTTAAAAAAACTCATACATATATCTCCTTATCATGTATCTTGCATGCATCCATCGTATCATTCAAAACTTAAACTTTTATGTTAATGTCCTAGGACAAAATCACTATGTAGAACTATATACATTAAACATAACAAAATAATTCACACATATGACACAAAGATGTTATGTTGAAACCCAATTTGGGAAAAACCAATAGTAACATGCTACTAATTCTCTCTCTTTTGAAGTGATTCCCTATGAAAGGCCAACCTTGTTAAAGATTATAATACACACTGTTAAATGTAACATGGTTAAAGGATTTCAATCACCCTATTAGGAATGAGCCTTGTTATATGACTTTAGGTCATTCCATTAGAATTTTACCTAGTTAAAGGGTTTACAAATGACTATTAGGTCAACCTTAATCCAAAGGATTTTATCCTAATTGATACAATGATTAGAGAGTAATAGTAAGGCTTTATCTGATAACAAATTACAACTCACTTGTAGGTTACATATCTCTATTTTAGTTTCCCTTTCTTCTTGGCTTCATTCACTTCAACTCAAATAGCTTGTTCACCCTTCAAGAATTCATCCCCTTAAGACTTCTTTCTTTGCATTCCAATTGTAAACTCTATAGTTCAGCATCCATATGAAGCAATACCCTGGAATCCTTGTCTACATTGGTTGTTGCACATGCTAGAACTATCCAACTATTGCTCCATGCCTTGTATCCATTTATACATAGAATTTAGATCTTTTGGCACTCAATCAAAATTGTCCATTCTATGGTTAGGTCAGAATCACCGAGTCTTCCCACTTTTCCATTTTTCTCCCTTTAGAAATTTCCTTCACAATCCTCTTTGAATCTACCTCAAAATAGTTTACCTTGAATTCTATGACACCATCTCATCAAGCTTATCTTCCACATGGTTCACATAATCCAAGAAATCAACCTTATCAACTTAGATTCATTCAATTTACAATCTAACTCATAATGTTGTCACTCGGCATTTACTAACCTCTGATGCTTGACACACACTATGTTGCATGACATCCACTAACAATTCACTCATCACACGCTAAAGTTTATTGATGTTCAACACTGACTAAACTTTACTTGACTTACACTATTTTCACTTGGTACTACTAAATCTTTAGTTTGTGTAAGAATTTGGTATAGCTATGATACCATGAAGAATTTGCCTTAGGGAAAAATAAACGAAGATCAAGAAGCACAAAACTTAGCACAATATGGACCAAATGATGTATGATCATTACAATATGAGAATGAATAATTGATTCTTTGGATATTATATTATTCAATGATAGATGATTTCATCATGTATCTCATTTACATACACACTAGAAGTGCTTGTATATAAAGGCATCTAGAATGACTAAGAGTTAGTGAAAAGATAAGCTCAACAACTAAGCACATGTCCACCAAAAGTGGATTATCCTCCATTGTGCATGAATGCATGTGCAACAATAAGAGGATAACTATGACAAAGTGTATCTCATATATAAATGTTGTAGACACCATGTGCTAAAATGAGTTGCTAACTCCTATGTTGTCAACAAGACAACTCATATAACTATGCATACTCCTAGGTGTCTATATGAAAATGCATTTAACCTAAGTAAACTTAAGTAAAGTGTAATAATAATTAATTATTTACACTTATAACCCCCCTTAAGTGAAACTTAGAGGAATTCACTTAAGCTCACAAAAACTACGATGAAAATGCATGATGGGCCTCAGTTACCAGGCCATGTTAGGTACCCATATATAAATGCTAATGCAAGAGCATCTTGGGTTTCCTTGTAATCCTACACTTTTGGTCTTTCTGCCTTTGGCTACCAAGTTCTTTGTGGATGCCAAGCATTTAGTTGATGTTGAGTCATTCCTTTGATTGCCAAGCTCCTGTGGTTACCGAGTGAACTCTTTGGATGCTGAGTCATTCTTAGTTGCTACCGAGTTCCTTTGGTTGCCAAGTGAATTCCTTTGGATGTCGAGTGAATCCTTTGGTTGCCAATTTCCTTTGGTTACTGAGTGATTTTCCTTAGTTGCTAAGCATTAGAGGATGCCAAGTTCATAGTTTCTACTGAGTGATTCCTATGGATGCTAAGCTCGTGTGGGTGCCGAGTGCCAATTTTTATGAAGTCTTCATTTGCTGAGTTGTCTATGTCTAGTTCCAATTTGGGCCAACTTGGCTCATAGTTTATTTTAGTATGTAATTAATATCCATTTTGAGCTAACTTGTGGCACTCTAGAATCTTCTATAAGCCATTTTGGCAAGTATTTAAAGAGGTCTAGGTTTGAGTTTAGAAAAAAAGTTAGTCAGGAGAAGTAACTTAGTTAGGGAGAACAGAGAGGATTGAATAAAGGATGTGAACTTGATGTTGGTTGTCTAGATTTGAATCTATTTGTAATTGGCCATAACCTAGAAGGCCTTACAGTTGGGCATGTATGTTGGATATTCGATAAATCAATAAAGATATTCTTGTTCTCTCACTCCTTGGTGATATTTTTTCATGTTGTGTTTCCACTGTGTTAACTCTTGTAGGTTGGTTTGGATAGTTGGGTGAGCCTTTGGCCCTAGTTATTCCTTCCTTGCCTATGTAAGGTGGTATCAGAGCTTGAGGTTCATCCTTGTGAAGATTGGATTGTGTAGAACCCTAATTTGGAATTGGTTGTAGGGTGGTAGATCTACAGATTTGACCTATAACTTGTAGAAGGTTATGATCTTGCAAGAACTTGATTTGCAAAGATGGTTCATGGTAGAGGAAATAATGCTAATAATGAAATATTGGATACATTGAGAGAAATTGTAGCCAGATTAGATGTTGTGAAGACAACCCAAAGAAGAGGAGCACATCTTGATGATGTAAGTGATGATGAAGTAGTAGCACTAAACCCTAATCAAGAACTAGAAGAAGACCAAGATGAAGCTAGATTGTTAAGAGTATTGTCTAGAGTGAATTCAAAGCCTATTGTGGAAGTTGTTCCTTATGATGGAAAATTGGATACCAATGCTATGTTGGATTGGATCTCTAAAATAGAGAATTTCTTTGAGTATGAAAACACCCCTGATAATAGAAAGGTGAAAATTGTAGTTACTAGGTTGAAAGATCATGCATCACTATGGTGGGAGCATTTACAAACTGATAGACAAAGGTGAGGAAAGGAGAAGATCAAAACTTGGCCAAAGATGGTAAACAAGGTAAAGAACAAATTCCTTCTTGTTGATTACCAAGTTAGCTTGCTGAGAAAGATGCAAAATTTGAGACAATGAGACATGAGTGTGAAAGAATATACTGAGGAATTCTATAGATTAGAAATTAGATTTGGACATGTGGATGATGATGTTGAGAAAATTGAAAGGTACATAAATGGATTGAGATCTAGAATTCAAGATGAAATAAGTTTTGTGAAGTTGGAAAGTGTAGAAGAAGCATATCAATTTGCCTTGAAAGTTGGGGAGATCTTGAAAAAGAAACATGAACAAAGACAAAGAGATAGAGGTGGTAGATTCCAAAGAGGTAGAGGTAAATCTTATGGAGAAAGTAGCAAATCTAACAATTCTATGTAGGATAAAGGAAAATTTGAATGGAGGAATGATGACAAAGGCAAGACCAAATGGAAAGGTAATAATTCTTACCTAGGAGGTGCTAATTCCTATCGAGGAAGAGGTAATTCTTATTCTAGAGGTGGATTTCATGGTAATTGTTTCAGATGTGGTAAAGAGTGACATAGATCTTTTGAATGTAGATCATCTGAAAGTAGGCAAGGTAACAAAAATGTTGTGATTCAAGGAGATGATTAGGGTTCACCAAGTGGACCCGAGGCTAGTAAAATTTGATGGTGATAAGAGCCTTATGTAATAAGGGAAGTGATGAGGAACCTAATTTAAGGAGAAGTCTTTTCAAGATAAGATGTAAGATGGTTGGAAAATGCTGCAAAATGATTATTGATAGTGGAAGTTTCACAAATCTGGCATCAAAAGAGCTAGTTACAAAGTTGTAGTTGTGGAGGCTGAAACATCCCAAACCTTATCATGTTTCATGGATCAAAGAGGAACATAAGATATTTGTAAGTGAGAAATGCCTTGTGAAGTTCAAAATTGGACATTACTTTGATGAAGTTTTGTGTGACATTATGCCTATGGATTGTTGTCATATTTTATTGAGTAGACTTTGAAAATATGATAGATATGCTATACATGATGGGAGATTGAATCAATATACTCTTTGGGTAAATGGGAAGAAACAAATATTGCTACCTTTGATTGAAAGTCCAAATGAGGTTAGTTGTACTGCTATAAAACTTTGCATGGTTAATGGGAAACAATTTGAAAAGGAAATGAAGAAGAATCAAGTCTATTTTGCTATAATTCCTAGAGGACTAAGTTGTGTGCTAACAAATAGTGTTAGCTGAGTACTAGTCAGTGGTGATTGAGTGACAATAGAAACTAATAGAAGCCAAGCACTAGAAGAAATTGAAAATTTGTTGAGTGAGTAAAAAGAGATTGTTATTGAGGATATTCCTAAGAAGCATAAGTCATTGCATGGATTTGATCCTAAAGCTAGTTTACCAAACAAAGCACCATATAGATTGACACCTATACAAAATGAAGAACTTAACAGACAAGTGCATGAGTTGTTGCAGAAAGGTTTGATCAGAGAAAGCTCAAGTCCATGTGTTGTACCTACTATATTAGTAGCTAAAAAGAATAGAGAATGGAGAATGTGTACTGATTCCAGATCCACTAACAAGATAATAGTGAAATATAGGTTTCCTATGCCAAGGATAGATGACATAATGGATTGTTTGAGTGTAGCAAAGTATTTTACTAAGATTGATTTGAGGAGGGGCCATCATCAGATCAGATGTAGAGAAGGTGATGAACAAAAGATTGCTTTCAAGACAAAAGATGGTTTGTATGAATGGTTGGTTATGCCTTTTGGTTTGACTAATGCACCTAGTACTTTCATGAGGTTGATGAATGAAGTTCTGAAAAGATTTATATGTAAATTTGTGATTTTTTATTTGGATGATATTTTGATATTTACTGAGACTAAGGAAGAACATCTTGAGCATATTAGACAAGTATTATAGAGGTTGAATGAGGAAAAGTTGTTGATTAATCTAAAAGAATGTTCTTTTATGCAAGAGGAGATTGTGTATTTGGGATTTGTGATTTCAATTGATGGATTGAAGATGGATCTTGAGAAGGTTAAAGAAATTTTGGAATGGCCTACACCTAAGAATGTGGGTGAGGCAAGATCATTTCACAATTTGGCTAGTTTTTATAGAAAGTTTATAAAGAATTTTAGTGTTGTTTGTAATGCTATGACTGAGACAATGAGGGGAGATAAAAAGGAATTCAAGTTGACGCATGAAACTGATAAGAGTTTTGAGACTTTGAAACAAAAGGTTGTTGAATTACTTGTATTAGCTTTACCTGATTTCAAAAAAGAATTTCAAGTTGAATGTGATGCAAGTGGTAATGCAATAGGAGCTGTATTATGTCAAGAAGGTAAGCTTGTTGCTTTCTTTAGTGAAAAGTTGAATGATGCTAAAAGGAAATATTCTGTGTATGATGAAGAATTTTATGCTATTCTCCAAGCATTGAAGAAGTGGAGACATTATTTGATTCCTAAAGATTTTATCCTATATACTAATCATAAAGCTTTACAATACTTGGGAAGTCAACATAAATTGAATCAGAGACATATTAAGTGGGTTGAGTACTTGTAGAGTTTCACATTTGTTATCAATCATAAGAGTGGAGTTACTAATAGAGTTGCTAATGCATTGAGTAGAAGATGTTCTTTGTTGACTGAAATGAAGGTTGAAGTTCTTGGTTTTGATGAAATGACAAAATTTTATGATGTTGATCTTGATTTTTATGAGGCATGGAGAGAGTGTAGAGCACCAAATTTGATAGATCACATAAGTAAGTATGATGAGTATTCTATTCAAGAAGATATGTTGTTTAAAGGTATTCAGTTGTGTATTCCTAGAAGTTCTATCAAGTTGAATCTGATTAAGGAAAAGCATAGTGGTGGGTTGGCTGGACATTTTGGAATTGATAAGACATTGAATTTGCTAAAAGAGAAGTATTATTGGCCACAAATGTATAGGGATGTTCAGAAATTTGTAAAGAGTTGTGGAGTTTGTCAAGTTGAAAAAGGAGCGAGTCAAAATATTGGTTTGTATACACCTATTACTATTCTTAAGAAACCTTGGATTGGCATTAGTATGGATTTTGTTCTTGGATTACCCAAGATAGTGAAGAGGTATGATTCCATATTTTTTGTAGAGGACAAATTTTCTAAGATGGATCATTTTATACCATGTAAGAAGGCATCAGATGTTGAACATGTTGCTGAACTTTTCTTTAAAGAGATTGTGAGATTGCATGGATTATCAAGAAATATTATTTTAGACAAAGATAGTAAGTTTTTGGTTATTTTTGGAAGACTTTGTAGAAGAAGATGGGTACTGAATTGAAGTCTAGTTCTACATTCCATCCATGAATAGATGGTCAAACACTGGTTGTGAATAGAAGTTTGGGTAATTTGCTAAGATGTTTAGTTGGAAATAAGCCAAGTAATTGGGTGATGGTATTGGCACAAGCTAAATTTGCATATAATAATTCTATGAATAGGAGTACAGGGAAGACACTTTTTGATCTTGTTACTGGAATGCACCCTAGAGGTATATCAAATTTGAGAGATATTGCTAGTGAAGAAAAGAAAAACATTGTAGGAGAAGAATTTGATGATTTTATGGAGTCTTTGCATAAGGAAGTGAAGTTGAGGTTGGAACAAAGTAATTAGAAGTATAAGGAGAAAAATGATAAGTCTAGAAGACATCATGTTTTTGAAGTTCGTGATGAGGTGATGCTTCATTTGAAGAAAGGCAAATTTCCTATTGGAACATATAGTAAGTTGAAGATGAAGAAATTTGGACCTTGTAAGATCTTAAAGAAGTTTAATAGTGGTAATGTATATGAAGTTGAGTTACCTAATGAGATGGATATATCTCCTATATTCAATGTTTCTGATTTATACAAGTATTATGAGTCAGATGGTGAAATGGTTGTACTTGATGATTATCCTAAGAAGCAGTTTGAAGAAGTTGAACAGATTTTGGATTTGAGAGTTAGCAAGAGTACAAGAGGAAAAGATTACTATGAGTATTTAGTGAAGTGGAAGAATAAACCAATTGAAGATGCTACATGGATTTCTCAATCTAAGTTGGATTCAGCTCGGGTTGTGACACTTGCATGATTCAAGAGAATCATTTTCTCCAACCTTGGTTGTTTGATGTAGGAGCATCCTAGGTTTCCTTGTAACCCTATAGTTTTTGTCTTTCTACCTTTGGCTGTAGAGTTCTTAGTGGATGTTGAGTGTTCAATTGATGCTAATTCATTCCTTTGATTTTTGAGGTCCTGTGGTTACTGAGTGAACTCTTTGGATGCTAAGTCATTCTTAGTTGTTGCTGAGTTCCTTTGGTTGTCGAGTGAATTCCTTTGGATACTAAGTGAATCCTTTGGTTGATAAATTCCTTTGGTTAAGAAGTGATTTTCCTTAGTTTCCAAGCATTGGAGGATGCCAAGTTCATAGTTTTTTCTGAGTGATTCCTTTGGATACTAAGCTTGTGTGGGTGTCAAGTGCCAGTTTTTGTGAAGTCTTCATTTTTTGAGTTGTCTGCATCTAGTTCCAGTTTGGGATGACTTGGGTTGCATTTTATTTTAGTAAGTAGTTAATATATATTTTAAGCTGACTTGTGGCTTTCTAGAATCTTCTACAAGTCATTTTGGCAAGTATTTAAAGAGGTCTAGGTTTGAGTTTAGAAAAAAAGTCAATTGGTACAAACAAGTCAATTAGGGAGAACTGAGAGGATCAAATAAAGAATATGAACTTGAAGTTGGTTGTCTAGATTTGAATCTATTTATAATTGGCCATAACCCATAAGGCCTTACAGCTAGGCATGTATGCTAGATATTTGATAAATCAATAAAGATATTCTTGTTTTATCACTCCTTGGTGTTGTTTCTTCATGTTGTGTCTCTGTTGTGTTAACTCTTGCAGGTTGGTTTGGATAGCTAGGTGAGCCTTTGGCCCTAGTTATTCCTTCATTGCCTACATAAAATGCAATGTTATCTCTCTGAAAATGGAGAAAGAGGGGAAACCTCATGGCAAAAAGCCTACCCCAAAAAGAGAGATATGTATAATAAAGAAAGATGCATGTATGGATGGAATAATCAAGACCCCATTATGACATAGATCATGCATATACAATAGAGAATCCCTCCATGAAATACCCCCCTTAGTGAAGGACTCATAAGGATAAGTGCTTGAAGATAAAAGAGAGTCCAATTTTGACAAACAACATTTCTCCCTTTAGGAAGAAGATACACCAAGTATAGGTGCAAATATGCTTCCCACTATAGATAAGAAGATGAAAGAGGGATCTATATGTAGTATGTTGTAGATGCTAGCCTCTAAATTTTGTTCATATGGTGACAAGTCCTTGATGAATGTAGATGCTACAAGACAATTTGGTGAATTCCCAAGAGAAGGTGGAAAACAAGGTAACATGTCCACGTATGAAATTGAATCAACCTCCAAAGACAATGAATAATCCTGATAGGAAGATGTAGGAAGAGAAGCAATGTAGCCTCTCCTCAATGATAAATACACACCCATGATAGAAGCTCAGATACACCATGAAATTTGAATGACATTCCTCCTTATAGGAAGAAATGGTACCATAGGTGTAGTAGAGAATGCTCCCCAACTAGTAGGAATAATCCTCAAAAGATAGGATGTCTAAGGAAACTAGAATACAATCTCCAAAGAATGATATATCTCCTTTAAAGTAAAAGAGTCCATCTCCAACTGCTGTAAAGAAGTGTCCACAATAAAGTCAGTCTCAAAAGAAAGATCAAGTGGTTGAGGGTTAGAGTGTTCCCTCACAACAACTAAAGAAGAAGTCTCCTCAACAAAGAGAAGATTGATGCCATCAATGATGTCTCTCACATCTTCAATGTATGACTCCAAAAACAACACTATAATGTATAGAAGGAAGTCATCCCATGAAGCTAAAATGGGAAGACATGGTGTATCCTACTACACTAAATCAGGAGCATCTATGGTTGGAATTGGATTAGTAGAAGCAATAGGAGCATCAAGAGGTAGGATCGCAACTGGAGTTGTAAGTACCATAACTGAAGTGACTGGAGGTAGAATGTCCTATAGGAATGGAAGGACTAATGGATCTCCATATGCTTCCCAAAGACACATCCAAATGTCATGAGGAAAACTTTCCTCACTAAGAGGAACAAAAGATTCCTTACTCATACTATTATACATAAATCAAAGAAGAAGAGAAAGATGTCCCCAATTAGTATCAGGTGGAAATATCTTTGACTATAGATAAGGAAACATTTATTTATGTTCTCTTAGATGATCAATCATTAAAACACTCCTTTTGTGATAGTTTCTCTTTGTCAACCTTAGTCTTAAACCAAACTGATATTTGTGACAAGACTCCATGAGATCAAATATTGTATACAACCCCCAAAATGAAAAAAAAATCAATGAACCCCGCCAATGTATGATTTGGCACTTGATATTTAGTGTGCTTACAATAGCCACTTGCTAATTTAGGCCGAAGTGGTCTTCTAATTTTTCTATTAATAACCTCTTCTTAGATTTCAAATCTGGTACTAAGCAATGTAGCTCAGATATACAATAATTTTGAAGTTTTATCAAAGCAATACAATACAAAAAGGACCTACTTTTGAAAATGGTATTTTTGTCCACACAAACCTATAATCTGATTGTAGATTTAGGAAGTAGACAAAAAATTATTCACATTCAAAAAAATGGAACCTAATTATGTGTTCAATGAGCCCAAAGTAAGCCTTTAAAGTTGCAAAAATCTAGATTTTCAATTTGCAAAAAAAATTAGGAACATAGATTTCACATATGTTGCACCAATGTGTAGATCATGAAATTCTACCCTAAAACAAAAAAATTGCTCAAAAAAAGGAGTCTATATGAGGGAGATATCACTGTTTGAAAATCACCTCTGTAATTATTTTTACTAAATCAATGCCATAACACCTCCAAAAATTAGATGACTCTAGATTTCACCTCTGATGTCTAATTTTGATGAAACAAAAGTTGATTTGGGCATTTTTGACCTTTTGAATGTGATGCCAATATTTGATTTGCACCAACAAGATCTAATCTTTTCCTGCAAAAAATCTCTACTACAAGCTTAAAAGGCCAATTTTTTCCAGAAAAAAAATAAAAATCCAAAAAAATTGTAGATCTGAAAGGAGATGCAAATGAAAAATGCAGATCTAAAAATTAATTACACAAATCTGAAGAGATCATACCAATTTTGCAAATCAGGTCTTTGGGTTTTGGTTTGCAAAAAAAATGTTTCCTTAATTTGACTATGGCCTAGGGTAGACAAATTTATAATCAAAATTCACCAAATCAACACTCTAGACACAATGGTGAGGTCTACTTTGGCTCCTGACACTCCCAATAACTACAGATACTCCAAATCTAAATCATGTCCTTCGAGACGTAAAGAAAAAATGATCTCTAGTGACTATAAAATAAAACTCCTATGGCTGTGATGCCATGTAAGAATTTTGTATAGATCTAATACCATGTAAGAATTTGGTATAGCTATGATACCATGAAGAATTTTCCTTAGGGAAAAATAATGCTAAGATCAAGAAGCACAAGACTTAGCACAATATGGACCAAATAATGTATGATTATAACAATATGAGAATGAATAACTAATTCTTTGGATATTACCATATTATTCAATGATAGATGATTTCTCATGTATCTCATGTACATACACACTAGAAGTTCCTATATATAGAGGCCTCTAGAATGAGTAGGAGTCAATGAAGAGATAAGCTTAACAACTAAGCACATGTCTACCAGAAGTGGATTATCCTCCATTGTGCATGAATGTACATGAAATAATGAGAGGATAAGTATGACAAGGTGTATCTCATATAGAGATGTTGTAGACACCATGTGTTTAAATTAGTTTCTAACTCCTGTGTTGTAGACACTATGTGCTAAAATGAGTTGCTAACTCCTGTGTTGTCAACAATATAACTCATATAACTACGCATACTCCTAGGTGTCTATGTGAAAATGCATTTAACCTAGGTAAACTTAAGTAAAGTGTAATAATAATTAATTATTGACACTAATAGGTTACTTGGCTCCAAATTATTTTTTTCTCTACTTGCACTAACTTTTCTCAGCACCTATTGTACACTTGGTCAAGCTTGGTAGACATAATTCTTCTTCCTTTTTCTTCTTGACTTAATCAGTGTATCCATCCTTTGTAGCCTTAAGTAGATAAAAAATACACTATATCATCAATGTCTTAACTAATCTTTGTACTTATTTTACATACCATAACTCAACCTTTCATCTAGGTGCTCTTGTTATCTCATTTGATCAAATCCTCTTTAACAATCAAACAAATGATAGTACTCAAATCAACTAAAAGGTTGTCTTACCAGCAAGTAGCAAGTTTTACATTGGAAAAAAAAACAATGATTGAAACACATTCTCCTACTTGTATCAATCTTCTTTCAACAATTGTCTCAACATTATTTCAAAAAGGGGCAAAACATAGACACCTAAATATGATTACACACTAACACAAAAATATTTAGTCATATTCTAAGGCATTATTGATTAAATATTTAATTTATATATGTCATCCCTAATTACTGAATTTAATTAATTAATTATAGTCTAATTAATAAATTAAAGGACAACCAATAGTTTGATTTATTAACTAAGTCACACTTCCTCTATTAAATTAGAAAGCATAATTCTTGTACTTATTTCTCCTTACATCCTGAACCTCCCATATGATCTTCCTATTTTTCATCTCGACCATCCATTTCCCTTATATATGTAAAGGTTTTTAGGATCTCTGATAAAGATAAACTAAATCTCTTTTGATGCAATATCAATATATTGATCTAGATATTAGCAAAACTATATATATAACTAAATCTAGTTCTAATTAATAATAATGATGTGCTCTTGATATGGTAAGTATATCGATAATGTTTTTTATCATAGTCTAAATGATATGTCTTTAATAGGTTTGAGTGTGTCAACAATATTATTTGAAGGTTATCGTTGATGAAGAGAAGATCATTATCATGTAATTTTTGATCTGATTCATATAGTGATCAATGATTATATATGAGAAGTAGAGGTGCATGTCCCATAGGGTCATGACTATGTGTGGCCAATGGCCACATAGAGTCATGGCCCTATGGGGTCACGTACTTCTAATAAACCAACTATTCCAATAATAAAATAACAATAATTAGACACTGATTATGATTAATATATGACAATTAGTAAACATATGTTAGGGATTATATATGTGTATTTGTGTGTGTGTGAGGAAATCACAAATCATATAATTAACATATCTATGAACTTCACTTCTTTTGAAGCTACACATTAACACTACCTCTTAGCAAGGGAGAAGTGAAATATCAATCATATCTCATGAACCTTAACAACATATCAATATTAATGATATCCAGACACATAATATATTATCTAACTTTAATACTCTGAAATAGTGACTTGTGAAATAATTATAATCACTATGTTTTGAACACTATCATAACATGTATTATGATATCTGACATTCCAAAACAACAATAAGAGTGATAATAATAAAATCATTATCAATGACTTTTTATGTTGTTGGAAATATAAGAGGAGTAACTGAGAGGGGAGGGTTGAATCATATACCACTAAAATAAATCTCAAAACCCTTAGATGCCAACATAGAACAGAAACTTCACTAAAAATATTATTGCTCAATAAACACACAAGCAATCAATTTAAACTAGTAAATGTTGTAACTCAACAAATGCTTAATATGAAAATCTTATGATATTATCTATGATTATCCTTGACTTAGTTGCATACACATAAAAGAAATAGAATGAACACAAGAGACAGCAAGATTTAATGTGGAAATCCAATTTGGGAGAAACCACCAATTGCAACTAGTTACTTATTTTCACTCTCCTAAAGTGAGCCCTATTAGGATCCAACCCTGTTAAGGGTTACAAAACACACTATCAAGTGTGACTTTGTTAGAGGATTTAATCACCCTGTTAGGAGTGGCCTTGTTATGGGTCTTTAAACATTTCAATCTAGAAATGTCACCTTGTTAGAGGATTCACAAATAGCTATTTAAGCCAACTTTGTTAAGAGACTTAGATCACTGCTACAATGGTTAGAGAGTATCAATGAGATGACCTAATTTCTAATGCAATTAAATTGCCTATTATAGATCTCAATTTTGGTTTGTATACTTAATCCTTTTTTATCAAATATATCTTTGTAGCTCCAAAAGGATACTCTACATATCCTTCTAATTTTCTTCTTCTAAGCATCTTCTATTCTTCCATTCACTTACACACATTTAATCCTCAAGTTGACCTTATATTTATATTATATCCATTGTTTAGTAGACTTGAATAAAACTTAGAATAATTAATATTCATCTCCCCATTCAGATAGAACCAACAAAAAAATCTATTAAACTCAATATGCCAAAATAAGAAAATCCTTCATTAACTGACCTTGCTCAGTAGACACTAACTTAAAAATGATTTTCTTGTGTTAACTAAGTGAACTCACTACATTTTCAAAATCTTCTTTTTCTAATTGAGTGAGATCAATTAACACTATTTCCATCCATTTTTTCCTTCATTAACTGAATGAGCTTAGTTGACACTCCACTTCTACAAACTTCTCTATGTCATTTGAGTGAACTCAATAGACACTCTCTTCTGAACTTGGAAAACACTGGAAAACTTAGAAGACACAGAAAAATTTCTTCATTACCTAAGTGAGCTCAGCATACACTAATTGATAAAGATATGAAATTTTATGTAACATCAAAGACAATACACAATTAACCAATTGTATTCAACATTCTCCCTCTTTAGCATTGCTAGCAACACAACATGTCATAGTATAATGGAATTTTTAGAGAAAATATTCTTAGTTTCATTTTGATTCTCATTCATGAGAACTCCCTCTATCGGTGTTAACTCCCTTTGTTAACAAACTCTATCTTTAACATCTTCTTCTGATAGAAAAACTCTGCCTCTTTGATATCAAACCAAGTTCTTCCTCTTTGACATCTTTCAATTTTTTTTTAATGATATGATAGTATATTCTCCCTCTTTGAAATCATATGCCAAAGATAATATTCAGTGAATAGAAATGTACCTTATATACTAATTCATATGCAATCTACCCTTTCAATATTGTATCAACTTGATTGATCTTCAACATGCTTTGGTTAATACATCACTAAACTTCTTTTAATGAGCTTTAGATAGGGGAATAACTCCTAACTTACCTCTTAGATACAAAAATGAATCCTTAGGCAATGGCTTAGTGAATATACCTACAATTTGATCTTTAGTATTCACATATTTAAATCTTACCTCTTTAGCTTACACCAATTCTCTTAAAAATTGATATTTTATTGAAATGTGCTTGGTCTTGGTATGCATCACATGGTTCTTTGATATATTAATTGCACTAGTGTTATCATAGAAGATAACTACTAGATCCCTGATCTCTACCTTCATACCTACCAATAGTTGCTTGAGCTAAACAACATTGGAACAATTAACTATTGCTACCACATACTCTGCCTCTATTGTAGACTACGAAGTGCAATTCTACTTATTACTTGTCCGAGACACTAGTCTTTTACCAAGAAAGAACTCTCCACCACTAGTGCTCTTCCTGCCATCAACACTTCCTTCCCAATCAACATCTATAAAGGCTTTCAAATCTAGATTGTCTTCTTTCTTGTGTCATAATCCAAAGTATTTAGTACCCTTCAAATACCTCATGATTCTCTTGATTTCCATCATATGATTTTCTTTAGGATTTTATGAGAATCTTGCCACAATGTCAACTGCTAATGCAACATTAGGTCTTGTATGCACTACATATTATAGTTTTTCAATCATTGATCTGTATGTGATCTAATCTACCTCCTTGGAATCATCATTTTTGGAAAGCTTATGTCTAGTAGACATAAGTGTTCCAACTAGTCTTGAATCTTTAGTCCCAAACTTCTTTAGTATCTTGTTGATATATTTAGATTGAGTAATGTAGATACCATCTTTCTTTTGCTGAATTTGTAATCCAACAAAGAATTTTATCTCTCCAAACATGGAAATCTCAAATTCTTTACTCATCTCTTCTAAAAAATATTTTCATAAATGATCATTTCTAGTAAATAATGTGTCATCCACAAAGATTTCTACCAATACAATCTTCTTGTTTGGTCCTTCTTTGATGTATTGGCTACTATTATCATTTGTTCTTTGAAAACCAATCTTCATCAAATAGTTATGAAGTATTTCATACCAAGCTCTAGGAGCTTACTTAAGACCATACAATGCTTTGTGTAATCTACAAATCATATCCTTTTTTCTAGGATCTACAAAACCTTTAGGTTGTTCTATGTAAACTTCCTCTTCAAGAATTTCATTCAAGAATGTAAATTTCACATCCATTTGATAAATTTTAAATCCTCTATGTGACACATAAGCAAATAGAGTTCTAACACCTTCTAATCTTGCAACAAGAGAAAAAATTTCACCATAATCAATACCTTTATCTTGAGAATAACCTTTGCATACTATCTTTTCTTTGTTTCTTGAAACTTCTCCATCTCCTTTTAACTTATTTCTGAAAACCCACTTTGTGCCAATTATATTCTTATCCTTGGATCTAAGAAGAAGAGTCTAGGTCTTATTCTTTTCTATCTATTATATCTCTTCATTCATTTCTTCAATCCATCTTTCATTATTCAAAGCATCTTTAACTGATCTAGGTTCAAATTTAGTAAGAAAACATGTACCTTTTAATTTGTTTCTTGTCATTGTTCCATATGACTTGTCTCTAATGATCTGATTAGGTGCATGGTTCCTTCTAGCATATCTTGCTAACATAGGTACTTTGAATTTAGAACTTGTTCCACTAGCCTTGCCATGATCTTCTATATCAATCTTGGGTCCCACTATCTATGACTCAGGTCCCTTAGACTTGGTTTGTTCTAGCTGCAAATTGGTAGCCTCTGATTGTGACTTCAGACTATGACTTAGGTTGCACTGGAGATTTTGGGAACTCAGATGGTAAAGTCTCATGACTTCCAATTAGATTTGGCAATCTATCAGGTTCAAAGTAAATAAACCTTTTGTAATCCTTAGGTTGTTTGTTGCTCTCTTCTTCACACTTTTCTGCAAACTCATCAATTCTAACATGTGCATTTTCTATGATCTTATGAGAGCATAAATTCAAACATTTATATGCTTTATTTCTACTGGAGTATCCTAGTAATATGCCTTCATCACCTTTGACATCAAATTTACCTTTCCTATTCTCTTTCATAATATAACATTTGCTACCAAATACTTTCAAATTTATGTTAAGTTTGTAGCCATACCATAGTTCGTAAGGAGTTTGATTTGAGTCTTTATTCATTTGTCTTCTATTTAAGGTATGCACTGTAGTACTGATTGCTTCCTTCTAGTATTTTATTGTAATATTCTTTTCTATCATCAAAGTTTTTGCACAATCCATTATTTTTCTATTCCTTCTTTTAGCTATAACATTCTATTGTGGTGTACTAGGGGTTGATACTTGTGTTTTGATTATTCCTCTTTTAGTGTAGAATTCACCACCTCTATTTGACCTCAAACACTTCAGCTTCTTCCTAGTTTTCTTTTCTACTCTTGCTAGATACCACTCAAAATTTTGAAAAGCTTATAACTTCTCTTTTAGATACATCACAACCATTATTCTAGAATAATCATCAACAAAAAGAATAAAATACTTATTTCCACTATAGCTTTTTATTTCACTAGGTCCACATAAGTCTATATGAACCGGCTCCAAGACTTCTTTAGAATGATAGTTCTTTCTTTTGAAACATGTCTTGCCCATCTTACCAATTTAATAATTTTTGCATAGGCCTATATTAGGTTTCTTTAGACTAGAAATACCTCTCACTCTTTTGTTTTTTCTTATCTTGACCAAATTGTCAAAGTTCACATGACATAACTTTTTATGCCATAACTACCTTTCTTCTACTTGAGTAATGAAACATGAAATTTCACTAAGATCTAGGTAGAATAGATTACCTTTGGTTTTCTTACCAGACCCAACTAGATTTCCTTTTCCATCTAATAGCTTGGATTACTCATTCATTAATTCTACCTTTAATCCAATATTATTCAACTATGCCACACTCAGTAGATTATGCTTTAGTCCATCAACCCAATAAGCATCATCACATTTAAGTTAATTGGTTAATAAGATACAATCTTTTTCCTTTATGCAACATGGTTCATTGTTTTCAAACATCACACTTCCATGATCATAATGTTCTATATGTTCAAACTTTGTTTTATCACTAGTCATATGATGTGAGCAACCACTATCAATAATCCTTGTATCATTTTTTATAACATGAGAGATAAGTGCCATTTTATCTCCTTCATCATCATATGAGAAATATATACTATTTCATCATCTTCACTATTATATGAATCTTTAGCCATAAAGAAACATTTCTTACCTTTGTCCTTGTAGTCCTTGAAGTTCTTGAAATTCTTCTTGCCTTTATACTTGTTGCACTTCTTTTCATCTTTGTCTTCTCTATTTGGACATCTTTCAACAATGAGTCCAACTTCTTCACAAGAAAAATAGATCAAAGGAATTTTACCTTTGTATTTTCATTTTCCTTTAGGATACCTTCTTGCAAGTAATGCTTCAATGGCTTCAAGATCACTATCAAAACTATCTTCCTCTTCACTCTCAAATTTTTTTCCTTTAGACTTTGTACATTTTTTCTTCTTCAATGATAACTTGGCTTCAAATGTAGACTCAAGATTTCTAAAACTAGGAGTATAATTATCATAGTTACCTAGTTCAAATGCAGTTGATCTTTCAACTAGAGCATTCAAAGTTATCTTGTTATTTGGATCACATATCATATCTTGAATAATAGACACTCTAATTGCATAGATAGGAAGAAGGGTTTTGAGTACCTTTCTTACCACTATCACATCTTCAATTGTTCCTGTAGAGGCATTGATAACACTAACACTAGCTTTGATTCTCTCAACATATTTTGCAATTATTCATCATCTCTCATCTTCATCGGATCAAACTGACCTCTCAAGATTTTTTCCTTGGTACTTTTCACATTATCATCACCTCCATAGATATCCTTTAGTTTGGTCCACATGTCATGATTAGTAGCACATCCTTTGACTTCAAAAAATTTAGCATAGTTAAGAGTTGATGTAATATCAATCATCATAATTTTATGATTTTTCTTTTTAGCAATCTATTCCATAGTAACTATTCTAATAGGAGCCTTGTAAGAATTTTCCAAATATTTCAAACCTGAATCATTGATGGTTTCCAAGTGCAACTTCAAAGGTTATTTCCATGCCTTGAAGTTGTCTCTGTTTAACTTGGGAATTTGTCTTCTGTAAGACATCTTGATCTTTAGCTTATGTCCTTGAAACCTTCTCTCCAAACACCAAAAAGTTATGATACAAATTGTTGGAAATATAAAATGAGTAACTAAGAGGAGAGGGGTGAATTAGTTACCACTAAAATAAATCCCAATTTCCTTAAATGTCAACATAGAACACAAACTTCATTGAAAATATATTATTGCTCAGTAAACACACAGGCACTTGGTTTATACTAGCAAATGTTGTAACTCGGTAAGCACTAAAATAATGATGAAGACACAACCCAAGTACAGAATGGACACAACAAGAAAGGGAAAAATTTATTAACTATGAAAATATGTCAATACACTTAGTGCAGAGTAAAAAATCTCCAAAACATGCCCTATGGTCTTACAATAGTATAAATCTGGAGATAATTTCTTCTCCTGGTACCTTCTCCCAAACTCCACTCTGAATTGCCTTTTATAATGCTAGAAATGTTCTTAAATAGACCCCAAAGGGTTAAGGATTAGGAATACATTCTAGAAAGTGCTATTTGGCATCCACCGCCAAAAGAGAAGGCTCTAGAAGTCACATTAGAAGTCGGCACAAAATTAGAAGAATCCAAAAATAGTAGCCAAACTTCCAAGAGGCATAACTTTTGAACCATAGCTCTGATTGACGAACTGTTTACATATCCAGAAAGCTCTTAGAGTGCTCTATAGCCCTATGGACCAGATTTTCTTGTCCCCCATTTTTTTTGTCTTTGTACAATGTCATTTATCACCTCAAACTTGACTTTGAAGCATTCTTAAGAGGTCTCCAAAAACTAAAAAATTGCAATAACTTTCTAACCATGGGGCCTTTTGACCTAATTCTTTTTCTAGAATGTTATAAATTATAATTAAAATCATCCCTCCAATTTAAACCTTCTAACTCACCATAATTATGGCTCAATTACATAGTCTAATTTTTTCAACATTTACATGTATCCCAAGGTGCTTAAAAACTCTAACCCAGGACACTAATAGTGGAACTGTGAGAGTTGGAACATTTATTTGACCCAAATGGGTATCCAAAAATAAAAACATATGAAATAGAAACTATGTCTAGGTATATTTATTTTGGGTGACATATGATTGCCCTTATACCTCTGGATGTTCTTGCATCAGACACCCAGGGTAGGTTGAAAAGTGACCCTGTCACATTATGGATGGTAGAGGAAATCCCAAATGGAAAACCTTAGTTGCTAATATCCAAGTTGAGTCCTCTATCAGTCATCCTTTCCACTTAACCACATACTCCTCATACTACCTATTTCTAGTACTCCTGCCCACACGACTATCTAGAATCTCTTTTATCTCCTCCTTCTTAGAAGTAGGAATTGGACATGGCTCTAGCATCAACCCCTCATCTACACCATCATCGTGATACTCTGTTAAGTCTGCAATGTTGAAGATAGGAGAAATGGGAATTCCATCTAGCAACTCCACCTCATATGCATTTCCTGAGTCATGTTTTTTCAAAATTTTGCAGGAGCTAAATTTCTTCATCTTCAGCTTATTGTAAGTACCTACTGGAAATCTTTCTTTTATTAAGTGTACCATGAATAGATCCCCTACTTGGAACTCCTAATGTCTTCTCCTTTGATGAGCTTTAGCTTTATACTGTTGATTCATCTTGGTAATGTGTGCCTAGACCTCCTCATGTAGATGCTTGATATGTTCAACAAATTCTTCTACTTCAGCACTTGTCCTTTGCCCTTGCTCCATCTTCCTCAATTTTGGTGTAGTCCTTGGGCTACTTCCATATACAATTTGGAATGATGATCTACCAGCACTCCTATTTATGGAGTTATTATAAGAAAATTTTGCTTGTGGTAATATCAAATCCCATCCTTTGGGCTTATCCCCAATTAAACATTTCAACAAATTGCCCAGACTTCTATTTACCACTTTTGTCTATCCATCAGTCTACGGGTGATGTGTAGAACTGAACTTCAAGTCCATTCTTAACTTCTTCCACAATGTTCTCTAGAAATACCCAACAAATTTAGTATCTCTATCAGAAACTATACTCCTTGGGAGACCATGTAGTCTCACCACCTCTCTAAAAAATAAGATTGCTATATGGACAACATCATGAGTTTTGTGACATGGAATGAAATGTGCCATTTTGGAGAACATATCAACCACCACAAATACTAAGTCATTACCCCTTTGTGTCCTTGGAAATCCAAGAATAAAATCCATACTTATGTTCTCCCATGACCTTGAATGAATAGGCAATGGCTGATATAGTCCAGTATTGTGACTAAATCCCTTGGCCGCTTGACAAACCTGACAACTCTGTACAAACTTCTTCACATCTTGTGACATTTGAGGCAAAAAATAATGTTATCTAAGAATGGCAATGGTCTTATCTCGACCAAAATGTCCTGCCATCCCTCCATTGTGTTTCTCCTTAATCAAATTTTCTCTCATGGAACTCCTTGGAATGCACAATTGACTGCCTTTGAACAATATACCATCCTAAATCAAATAGTCTAGCCACTTGGTTTTGTCTATAGCAACAGGTTCTTTACAAGCTTCCCATGCTTTGGCAAAATTAGGATCCTTAGGGTATAGATTCTTGAGTTCATCAAACCCAACTACTTCAACTTGCATTACTGTAAGCAATAACTGCCTCCTACTCAATGCATTTGCAACCCTATTAGACTTTCCACTTCTATGCTTCAACACAAATGTATAGCTGTACAAGAACTCTACTCACTTCATATGCCTCTAGTTCAATTTACCTTGGCTATTTAGTTACTGTAATGCCTGGTGACCAGTATATAAAACAAATTCCTTTGGCAATAAATAATGCCTCCATTTCTTTAAGGCCTAAACTATTGCATAGAACTCTTGATCATAAACATAATACTTCTTCTTTGCATCATTCAATTTTTTACTAAAATATGCAATAGGCTCAATTTTTCATAATACTTCTTCTTGGCTCAATACAGCCCCAATAGCACTGCCACTAGTATCACAATCCACCTGGAACACCTTACTAAAATTAGGAAGTGCCAACACAGGTTGTTTTGTCACCTTCTTCTTTAGCAACTCAAAACTTTTCATAGTTGTTGTAGTCCATTTGAACTCTTTTCTATCCCCTCTTATTGTGTCAGTTAGGGGTGCACATATGCCACTGAAATTCTTAATGAACTTCCTGTAAAAAATAAACAGACCATGAAATGATCTTACCTCAGTAGAAAATCTTGGAGTAGGCCATTCCAAGATGGCTTTTACCTTCTCTGCATCCATTTTGAGAACTTCAGGTGATACAAAAAACCCCAGGTAGACTAACTCTTTTTTAGCAAAGCTACACTTCTTCAGATTAATTAATAGTTTCTCTTCCCTCAACTTTTCAAGGACACTATGAATATGCAATAAATTTTCTTCCAAAGTCTTGCTGAAAATTAAAATATCATCCAAATAGACAATAACAAATTTTCTCAAGAACTTCTTAAGTACCTCATTCATAAGCCAGATGAAGGTGCTTGGGGTGTTCTTCAATCCAAAGGGCATGACTAGCCACTAATAAAGACCCTCCTTAGTCTTGAAGGCAGTTTTCCACTCATCTCCTTCTCGTATTCATATCTAGTGATAGCCACTCTTGAGATCTATCTTTGTGAAGTACTGAGGTCCGCACAAGAAGTCCATAAGATCATCCATTCTTAGCAAAGGAAATTGATACTTGATGGTTATCATATTTATAGCTTGAGAGTCTGTACACATTCTCCACTCTCCATCCTTCTTTGGTGCTAGTACTACAGGTACTACACATGGACTTAGGCTCTCTCGAATCAAACCCTTCCTCAATAGCTCCTGAACCTGTCTATTTAGCTCCTCAATTTTAGTAGGAGTCATCCTATGAGTAGCCTTGTTAGGAAAACTAGCTCTAGGGATTATATCTATCTGATGACTGATTTGCCTTACTGGTGGAAATCCTTCTGGAACATTATCAGAGATGATATCCCCAAACTCACTTAATAAATTTGAAACTTCAAGTAATATTTCACTACTACATTCCTTATCTTTTCTAGGAATCAAAGTATAACACATATGCTGATTTTTCATGCCATCCAAAAAATTTCTTCCATCAACAAGATAGATCCTAGCACTATTGCATACCTTTTTTCCTTCCTTTATCATGGGCTTTAGTTTGTGGCAAACTCCATCCTTTGTTAGAGTGTATGTGTTTGCATGACCATCATGTACTACATGCTTATCAAAATGCCATAGTCTTCCCAACAATAGATGGCAGACATCCATTGGAATAATATCACAGAGAACTTCATCATGGTAGCTCCCAAATTTGAGCTTCACTAAACATTGTTCACTTACCAGGACCTTATGATCATCCTTCACCCAAGCGATCCAATAGGGCTAGGGGTGTTTCTTCCTCTTGAGCTTCAACCTAGAGACCATCTCCTTTGACACCAAGTTTTCAGTGCTACCACCATCAACGATCACATCACAACATTTATCCTCACACTTGCACTTGGTATGAAATAGACTCCTTTGTCGTAACTCAATCTCACCACTTAGTAGAACCCTTCATTTACTAAAGTCTCTCCTCTTTTTGCATCCTCTAAATGTGATGAGTGTGCATCCTCATCCACATGAGCAACCCTATCTTGACCCTCAACTCTCCTATATGTCCTTCCTTGTCATTGAGGGCTTTCAAAGGCACGATGACCTTCTTCATTGCAATGAAAATAGGTACCACAGAAACCTCCTCTTCCTAAACCTTGTCCACATCCTCTACCTCTTCCTCTTTATTCTCCAAAGTTTTGACTATAGGAGTGGTTAAAATTCTCATTCCTTTGGTTCCTACTAGTACCCACATCTTCATTTTTCTTTTGAGTCTCATTTTGGCCTCCAGATGACCTGCCACTACCCCTTCCTCCTTAATTGTTCCCTCTTTGTATCCCTTCAAACTTTTTATTTAGCTTCTCTTCAACTCGCAAGGAAAAGTGGTATGCCTCTTCAATGCTGGTCATTCTTACCAGACTTAATTCCTCTTGGATGCTAGGTTGCAACCCACTGATATAATAAGAAACCTTCTCCTTATTTGCTTTTGCATGCCCTGCTCTAATCAAAAGTTGGTAAAACTCCTTCGTATATTCTTGGACTAATTTTTCTACTTGCTTTAACCCATGCATCTTCTTAAACAAATCAAGCTCGTAGTCAACAAGAATGAACTACTTCTTTAGTTTGTCCACCATACGATCCCACCTTGTGATCTTCTCCTTTCCTCTTCTATTTCTTTCCAATTGAACCTCTTGCCACTAGATTTTGGCATGGCCTTTTAGTTTGGCCTTTGCAAACTTAACTCTATTTAGGTCTCTAATAGCCTCATACTCTAAGTACTCCTCCAGTTCATTGATCCAGTCGATCAACTTATCCGATTTCAAATTTCCTGAAAATACATCACATCAATTGTAGGTCTTTTTCCAAACTTAGTAATGTCCCTCAAAAGCCTCTCCTCTACCTGATTCAAAACTTCCCCTTCAACTTCCCCTTCTTGTCCAATGTCTTCTTCTTCATTATTGTCTTCACTTTCGTCGCTTGCGGCAACATTTGTTCCTCTATGGAGCTCCTCCTGCAATGCTTGAACTTGCCTTTGGAGGGCTCTAACTTCCTCAATATTAATAGCTTTAGCCCTTCCACTAGGCTCTCTTTGTGGAGGCATCTTCTTAACTCAAACCCACAACCACATAATCTTGGTGCAAATTGCCTCACATTCGGTGCTCTATCTACACACTCAAGAAAAATTGCTCTGATACCACTTGATGAAGACACAACCCAAGTACAAAATGGACACAAAAAGAAAGAGAAAAATTTATTAACTATGAAAATGTGTCAATACACTTAGTGCAGAGTAAACAATCTCCAAAACATGCCTTATGGGCTTACAATAGTATAAATCTGGAGATAATTTCTTCTCCCAGTACCTTCTCTCAAACTCCACTCTGAACTGCCTTTTACAATGCTAGAAATGTTCTTAAATAGACCCAAAAGGGTTAAGGATTAGGAATACATTCTAGAAATTTCTAGTTGGCATCCACTGCCAAAATAGAAGGCTCCAAAAGTCGCATTAGCAGTCGGCACAAAATTAGAAGAATCCAAAAATGGTAGCCGAACTTTTGGGAGGCATAACTCTTGAATTGTAACTTTGATTGATGAATTTTTTATAGTTTTGGAAAGCTCTCAGAGTGCTCTATAGCCCTATGGACCAGCTTTGCTTATCCCCCATTTTTTGGCCCTATACGAGGTCATTTAGCACCTCAAACCTAACTTTGAAGCATTCTTAGGAGTTCTTCAGAAACTAAAGAACTTCAATAAATTTCTAACCATGGGGCCTTTTGACCTAATTATTTTTTTGGAATGTTCTAAGTTACAATTAAAATCATCCCTCCAATTTATACCTTCTAACTCACCATAGTTATGGCTCAATTACATAGTCCTATTTTTTTGGCATTTACATGTATCCCAAGGTGCTTAAAAACTCTAACCCAATACCCTAATAGTGGAACTGTGAGAGTTGGAACCTTTATTTGACCCAAATGGGTATCCAAAAATGAAAACACATGAAACATAAACTATGTCTAGGTTTTTTTTTTTTTGGTGACACAGGATTGCCCTTATACCTCTAGATGCTCCTGCATCAAATAACAAATATAACTTGACAAATTCCTAACATGAAAATCTTATCATATTATCTCTGATAAACCTTACTTAACTTAGTTGCATACACATAAAAGAAATTGCATGAACATAAGTGACACCAAGATTTAACACAGAAACCCAATTTGAGAAAAAATACCTATTTCAACTAGTTACTAATTTTTACTCTTCTCAAGTGAGCCCTGTTAGGAGCCAACCCTATTAAAGGTTTAAAAACACACAGTTAGGTGTGACCCTATTAGAGAATTTAATCACCCTTTTAGGAGTGGCTTTGTTAGAGAGCTTTAGACACTTCAATCTAGAAATTCCATCTTGTTAGAGGATTTACAAATAGTTGTTTAAGACAACTCTGTTAAGAGATTTAGATCAGTGCTACAATAGTTAGTGAGTAATAATGAGATGACCTAATTTTTTATGCAACTAAATTTCTAATTATAGATCTCAATTCTAGTTTGTATACTTGATCCTTTATGATTGAATGTATCTTTGTAGCTCCACAAGGATACTTTGTGTATCCTTCTAATTTGCTTCTTTTAAGCATCTTCTATTCTTCCATTCACTTGCACACATTCAATCCTCAACTTGACCTTATATTTTTATTATATCCATTATCAAGTTGAATTGAATACAACTTATAATAATTAATATTCATCTCCTCGGTCGGCTAGAACCAAAATTTTTTTTTATTAAACTTAATATGTCAAAACAAGAAAATCCTTCATTAGCCTACCCTTCTCAATAGACACTAACTTACAAATGATTTTCCTATGTTAACCAAGTCAACTCAATTAATATTGAATTTTCACAACCTTCCTTTGGTAACCAAGTGAGCTCGGTTAACACTCAACTTCTAAAAACTTTTGTATGTCACCCAAGTGAACTTGGTAGACACTGTGTTGTGAACTCGAAAAACATTGGAATGCTTAGAAGACATAGAAAACTGTCTTCATTAACCAACTGAGCTTGACATACATTGACTAGTCATTTTGTGTAACATCAACGAAAATATACAATTAACCAATTGTATTCAATAGGCGTATCCAAAAATAATAACATATTTTTGCATGATAATAGGCCTATCATTTGTAAGATCATCACCTTAAAATGATTACCTTCTAAATATATATGTCTATGAAATATTATCGTGTTTCATTACATATCTGATGCAACTATTCAATTAGAAACATAAACACACATATAAAATTAAAACTCAAATTCAATATTCAAAATTACAATTTGATCATACCAAGTTTTCCTCTGAAATATTCCAATTTAACCTCGGTAAGAGGTTTGCTAAGAACATCTATTTTTTTTTCATTTGTACTTATATACTTTAGTTTGATAACACCTGAATCTACCATATCCTTAATATAATTATAAGGTATCTTAATATTCTTAGTTTGATTGTGAAAAACTAGATTTTCTAAAAGCTTGATACAACTTTGGTTATTGCAGTGAATAATAGTTGGCTTCAAAGGTTTATTGAACAACCCTACTAGTAATCTCCATAACCATAAAAATTCTCTAGCTCCCATGGATGAGGCTATATATTCTACTTCAGTGGAGCTTAAGGAAACTAAAGATTGTTTCCTACTAAACCAAGAAATCATTGTAGATCCAATACTGAAATAACATCCTATAGTACTCTTATGTTTAGTAGAGCTTCCAACCCGGTTAGAATTTGAATATCCATGAAGATTGATTTCAACTTGATCATATTTTAGTCTCATACCAACTGAACCTCTTAGGTATTGTAAGATGTGCTTAGCTACCATAATATGTATCTTCTTTGGTTCACACATGAATTAATTTAATCTATTAGTTTCATAATAGATATCGAGATGGGTATTAACCAAGTACATTAGTAATCAAATGATCTTCCTATAGTAAGTAGGTTTAGATTCAAATCCATCATTCTTTAGTTTATTTAAGTTAGCTTCCATAGAAGTAGTATCTAGTTTACAATCTATCATTCCAAACTTATTGAAAATATCAATAGTGTATTTTTCTTGATTTAAAAAAATGTAGCTCTCCATTTGCTAGACTTCTAGACCTAGGAAGTAATGAAGAAGTCCGAGGCCTTTCATATCAAACTATGTTGTTAGTTCTTATTTTCATTTAACTATAAGATGTTCTTCCCCTATTATAATAAAGTCATCAACATATAATACAAGAATAATAATATCATCTCCATTTATTTTGAAGTATATGTTAGGATCAACTTTATTCTTCAAATACCCTAATTTTTTGAGATAGCTATCTATTCTTCAATACCATGCACTTGGTGCTTGTTCAAGGCCACATAGTTCTTTATTTAATTTACACATATGATAATTTTTGTCATGAGTGATGAATCCTTCTAGTTTCTCAATATATACTTCTTCAATTTCACCATTTAGGAATGTTGTTTTAACATTCATTTGATGTATCTTCCACCCTTTGGATGATGTATTTACTATGATGGTTCTAACATAGTTGTGCCTCATTTCTTCATAATCAAGTCCTTCCTTCTAAGAGAATTTGTGAACTACAAAATCTGGCTTTGTATTTTTCAATGCCACTATTAGGTGCATGCTTGATTATGTATAGCCATTTAAAAGAGGACAACTAATTTATTCTTTGGTTCGGGTACAACATCCCACGCATCATTTTATAGTATTGATTGATATTCTTCAATCAATTTTTCTTTCCAAGACTTTCTTGATAAGGATTCTTCTATTGGAAATACAAGAGGAGTAACTAAGAGGGAAGGGGTGATTTAGTTACCACTAAAAATTAAATCCCAAATCCCTTAGATGTCACTACAACATTAAGATTTGAAAACTAAACTCTGCTGATGCTCGACAAACACACAAAAATGTTGTAACTCAACAAATACTAAATATGTTCGGTAAACACATAGCATGAAAATCTTAAGATGTTATCTATTATTACCATTATTTTAAATTAGTTGAAAACACATAAAAGAAAGAGCATGAACACATTTGACACCAAGATTTAACATGGAAACCCAATTTGAAAAAAATTACCAATTGCAACTAGTTATTGATTTTCACTTTTCTGAAGTGAGCCCTATTAGGAGCCAACACTATTAAAGGTTACAAAACACAATGTTAGGTGTGAACCTGTTAGAGGATTTAATCACCCTATTAGGAGTGACCTTGTTAAATGTCTTTAGACACTTCAATAGAAATTCCACCTTTTTAGAGGATTTACAAATAGTGGTTAAGCCAACTCTATTAAGAGATTTAGATCACTACTACAATGGTTAGAGAGTAACAATGAGATGACTTGATTTCAGATGCAACTGATTTGCTGATTACAAATTTCAATTATATCATGTATACTTGATCCTTCTTGATCGAATGTATCTTTCCATCTCCACAAGGATATTCTTCTTATCCTTCTAATTTGTTATTGTTTATTTGGATAATATTTTAATTTTCACCAAGACTTTGGAAGAACATTTATTGCATATTCATAGTGTCCTTGAAAGGCTAAGGGAAGAGAAACTATTAATTAATCTGAATAAGTGTAACTTTGCAAAAAGGGAGTTAGTCTATTTGGGGTTTGTTATATCACCTGAAGGTCTCAAAATAGATCCGGAGAAGGTAAAAGCCATCTTGGAATGGCCTACTCCAAGGTCTGCTACTGAGGTAAGATCATTTCATGGTCTGGTTAGTTTTTACAGGAAGTTTATTAGGAATTTCAGTGTCATATGTGCACCCCTAACTGATACAATAAGAGGGGATAGAAAAGAGTTCAAATGGACTGTAGCAGCTGTGAGAAGTTTTGAATTGCTGAAGAAGAAGGTAACAGAACAACCTGTGTTGGCACTTCCAAATTTTAGAAAAGTGTTCCAGGTGGATTGTGATGCTAGTGGCAGCGCTATTGGGGTTGTATTAAGCCAAAAAGGTAAGCCTATTGCATATTTTAGTGAAAAATTGAATGATGCAAAGAAAAAGTATTATGTTTATGATCAAGAGTTCTATGCAATAGTTCAGGCCTTAAAGAAATGGAGGCATTATTTATTGCCAAAGGAATTTGTTTTGTATATTGATCATCAGGCATTACAATACCTAAATAGCCAAGGTAAATTGAATTAGAGGCATATGAAGTGGGTAGAGTTCTTGTAGAGTTATACATTTGTGTTGAAGCATAGAAGTGGAAAATCTAACAGGGTTGCAGATGCACTAAGTAGGAGACAGTTGTTACTTACAGTAATGCAGGTTGAAGTAGTTGGGTTTGATGAACTCAAGAATTTGTACCCTAAGGATCCTGATTTTGCTGAAGCCTGGAAAGCTTGTAAAGAACCTATTGCTGTTGATAGAACCAAGTGGTTAGACTATTTGATTCAGGATGGTATGTTGTTCAAAGGTAGTCAATTGTGCATTCCAAGGAGTTCCATGAGGGAAAATCTAATTAAGGAGAAACATAGTGGAGGGATGGCAGGACATTTTGGTTGAGATAAGACCATTGCCATTCTTAGAAAACATTATTTTTGGCCTCAAATTTCACAAGATGTGAAGAATTTTGTACAGAGTTGCCAGGTTTGTCAAGTTGCCAAGGGGTTTAGTCACAATACTGGCCTATGTCAGCCATTGCCTGTTCCATCAAGGCCACGGGAGGACATAAGTATAGATTTTATTCTTGGATTGCCGAGGACATAAAGGGGTAATGACTCAGTATTTGTGGTGGTTGATAGGTTCTCCTAAATGGCACATTTCATTCCATGCCACAAAACTCATGATGTTGTCCATATTGCAGACTTGTTTTTCAAAGAGGTGGTAAGACTACATGGTCTTCTAAGGAGTATAGTTTCTGACAGAGATACTAAATTTGTGGGGTATTTCTGGAGGACATTGTGGAAAAAGTTGAGAACAGACTTGAAATTCAATTCCACGCATCACCCACAAATTGACGACCAAACAGAAGTGGTAAACAGAAGTTTGGGCAATTTGCTGAGATGTTTAGTTGGGGATATGCCCAAGGGATGGGATTTGATTCTACCACAAGCAGATTTTTCTTACAATAACTCTATAAATAGGAGTACTGAAAAATCACCATTTCAAATTGTATATGGGAATAGCCCAATGACTGCACCAGAATTGAGGAAGATAGAACAAGGGGAGAGGACAAGTGCTGAAGCTGAGGAATTTGCTGAACATATCAAGCATCTAAATGAGGAGGTTCAAGCACACATTACCAAGATGAATCAAGAGTATAAAGCTAGGGTTGATCAAAGGAGAAGACATAAGGAATTCAAAGTAGGGGATCTAGTCATGGTGCACTTACGAAAAGAAAGATTTCCAACCAGTACTTACAACAAGATGAAAATGAAGAAATTTGGCCCCTGCAAAATTTTGAAGAAACATGACTCAGGAAATGCATATGAAGTGGAGCTGCCAGACAGTATTCACATTTCTCCCATTTTCAACATTGCAGATTTAATAGAGTATCATGATGATGGTGCAGATGAGGAGCTGGAGTTAGAGCCATGTCCAATTCCTGCTTCTAAGAAGGAGGAGATAGAAGAGATTCTAGATCATCGTGTGGGTAGGAGTACCAGAAATAGGCAGTATGAAGAGTATTTGGTCAAATGGAAAGGACGACCGATTGAGGACTCAACTTGGATTTCAGCAGTTAAGGTTTCCCATTTGGGATTTCCTCTACCATTCATAAAGTGACAGGGTCACTTTTCAATCTACCCTGGGTGTCTGATGCAGGAGCATCCAGAGGTATAAGGGAAATCCTGTGTCACCCAAAAAAATTTACTTAGACTTAGTTTTTGTTTCATGTGTTTTTATTTTTGGATACCCATTTGGGTCAAATAAAGGTTCCAACTCTCACAGTTCCACTATCAGTGTGCTAAAAAATCTCAAAAAAATAGGAGCATGTAATTGGGCCATCATTTTGGTGAACTAGGAGGTGTAAATTGGCTAGATGGATGTAATTGTAATTTAGAGCATTCCATAAAAATAATCAGGTCAAAAGGCCCCACGGTTTGAAAGTTATTGCAGTTTTTTGAGTTTTGGAGACCTCCTAAGAATGCTTCAAAGTCAGGTTAGGGGCATTAAATGACCTTGAAAAGGGCCAAAAAATGGGGTACAAGCAAATCCTGTACATAGGGGTATAGATCACTTTGAGAGCTTTCCAAAAATGTAAACGGTTCGTCAATCGGAGCTACGGTTCAAAAGTTATGCCTCCTGAAAGTTCGATTACCATTTTTGAATTCTTCTAGATTTGCACTGACTTCTAATGCAGCTTCTGGAACCTTCTATTTGGTCGATGGATGCCTACTATCACTTTCTAGAATGTACTCCTAGTCTTTAACCCTCTGGGGTCTATTTAAGGAGATTTATGGCATTGTAAAAGGCAGTTCGGAGTGGAGTTTGAGATGAGGTACTGAAAGGAGAAATTATCTCTAAATTTATGCTATTGTAAGCCCTTAGGGCATGTTTTGAAGATTATTTTCTCTGTACTATTTGTACTAGCTTATTTTCTTAGTTAATACAATTTCTCTTTTCTATTGTGTCCATTCTGTTCTTGGGTTGTGTCCCCATCAGTTTCTTTCTTGTCCAAGACACTAGTCTTTTACCAAGAAAGAATGCTCCACCACTAGTGCTTTTTTTGTCATCAATACTTCCTACCCAATCAACATTTGTGAATACTTTTAAGTCCAAATTACCTCCTATTTTGTACTATAAATCATAGTCTTTAGTACCTTTTAGATATCTCATGATTCTCTTAATTTTCATCATGTGATTTTCTTTGGGATTCACTGAGAATCTTGCCACCATACCAACTGTTAATGCAATATCAGGCCTTGTATGTACTATATACTGCAGTTTTCCAATCACTAATCTATAAGTGTTTGATCTACCTCTTTGGAATCATCATTTTTGGAAAGTTTATGTCCAATAGACATAGGAGTTCCAATTGGTCTTGAATCTTCCATTCCAAATTTCTTTAGTATCTCCTTGATGTATTTAGATTGAGTAATGTAGATACCATATTTCTTCTATTGAATCTGCAACCCAACAAAGAATTTTATCTCTCCAAACATAGAAATCTCAAATTCTTTGCTCATTTCTTCTAAAAATGTCTTGCACAAGTCATCATTTCCTATGAATAAGGTATCATCAACAAATATTTTTGCCAACACAATCTTCTTTTCTAATCCTTCTTTGATATATAGACTAATTTTATCATTCATTCTTTGAAAACCAATATGGACCAAGTAATTATGAAGTCTTTCATACCAAGCTCTAGGAGCTTGCTTAAGTCCATATAATGCCTTGTGTAATTTGCAGACCATGTCCTTTTTGCTAAGATCTACAAAACCTTCTGGTTTTTCAATGTGAACTTCATCATCAAGAATTCCATTCAAGAATGCAAATTTTACATCCATTTGATAAACTTTAAATACTCTATGAGTTGTATATGCTAGTAATGTTCTAGCACCTTCTAATCTTGCAACAAGAGAAAAAGTTTTACCATAATCAATACCTTCTTCTTGAGAATAGCCTTTACATACCAACCTTTCTTTGTTTCTCAAAACTTTTCCATCTTCATTCAACTTATTTCTCAATAACCACTTTGTGCTAATTACATTTTTATCCTTAGGTTTAGGAACAAGAGTCCAAGTTTTATTCTTCTCTATCTATTCTATTTATTCATTCATTACTTCAATCCAACTTTCATTATCCAATGCATCTTTAACATTTCTAGGTTCAAATTCAACAAGTAAACATGTACCTTTCTTTGTTTCTTGTCATTATTCCATCTAATTTGTCTCCAATGATTTGATCAAGTGCATGATGCCTTCTAACATATCTTGCTAACATAGGTTCTTTGGATTTGGAATGAATTTCATTGATTTCATCATGAACTTTAGTATCAAGCTTAGGTCCTACTATCTATGACTCAAGTCCATCAGAATTGGTTTGCACTAGCTAGATAGCTTCTGACTATGACTCAGGTCCTTCAGACTGTGACTTGGGTTGCACTATCTGCAACTTAGTATATGTTGGAAATTTTGGGGACTTGAGAGATGAAGCCTCATTTCTTCTAGATATATTTGGTAGGGTATCATGTTTATAGTAAAAAAATCTTCTATAATCCTTTGGCTCTTTGTTTCTTTCTTATTCACTCTTTTTTGCAAACTCATCAATTCTCACATGTGCACTTTCTATGATTTTATGAGTAGACAAGTTCAAATATTTGTATGCTTTACTTTTGCATGAGTATCCTAAGAATATTCCTTCATCACCTTTGACATCAAATTTACCCTTCTTATATTCTTTCAAGGTATAACATTTGCTACCAAATAGTTTCAAGTAACTTACATTAGGTTATGTAGCCATACCATAGTTCATAAGGAGTTTGAATTGAGTATTTATTTAGCTATACTTTGTTCAAGGTATGAACTATAGTGCTGATTACTTCCTTCCAGATTTGATTGCAACATTCTTTTCTATCATTAATGTTCTTGCACAATCCATGATGGATCTGTTCCTTCTTTTAGCTATGTCATTCTGTTGAGGTATACTAGGGGCTAATACTTGTCTTTTAATTCCTTTTTCAATGCATAATTCATTGAATTCATTAGAGATTAATTCACCACCTCTGTCTGATCTTAATCATTTTAACTTCTTTCTAGTTTTTTTTTCTATTCTTGCTAGATACCACTTGAATTTTTGAAAAGCTTATAATTTTTCTTTCAGATACATTATAGTCATCATTCTAGAATAATCATCAACAAAAATAATGAAAAAAAATTCTCCACTCTAACTCTCTATTCCAATAGGTATACATAAGTCTATATGCACAAGCTCTAAGACTTCAGAATGATATTTCTTTCTTTTGAAATTAGTCTTTCCCACCTTACTAATTTGACAATTTTTACATAGTCCCATATCAAGTTTCTTCAAGCTAGGAATACCTATTACTTTTTTGTGTTTTCTTATCTTAACCAGATTATCAAAGTTTACATGATATAATCTTTTGTGCCATAACCAACTTTCTTCTACTTGAGCAATAAAATATGAACTTTCACTGAGACCAAGATAGAATAACTTACCTTTTGTTTGTTTACCAGATCCAACCAAATTTCCTTTTCCATCTAGTAGTTTGGCCTTTCCATCCATGAATTCTATCTTAAGTCTAATGTTATTCAACTATGTCACACTTAGTAGATTGTGCTTTATTCCTTCAATGCAATAAGCATTATCACATATAAGTTTTTTAGTCAAAGAAATGCATCCTTTTCCTTTTATGAAACAAGGTTCATTGTTTCCAAATATCACACTACCACCATCATAATATTCCATGTGCTCAAAATTTGTTTTCTCTCTAGTCATATGATGTGAGCAGCCACTGTCAATAATTAATATATCATATTTGCTAACATGAGAGATAACTACCATCTTATCTCCTTCATCATCAGATTCATCTTTTACAACAATATACACCATTTCATCTTCACTATTATTAGAATCTTTAGCAATAAAAAAAAATTCTTACCTTTTTCTAGCCCTTATAATTTTTGAATTCATTCTTGCCTTTGTGCTTATTACTTTTCTTCTCATCCTTATTTTCTCTATTTGGGCAGCTTACAGTAATGTGACAAACTTCTTCACAAGAAAAATAGATTAGAGGAACCTTACCTTTGTACTTTCCTATGCCTATGGAATACTTCCTTGCAAGTAGGGCTTCAAAAACTTGAACATAACTATCAAAACTTTATTTTATTTCTTCTTCACTTCCTAATTGATTTGCTTTTGATTTATTACTTTTTTTCTCGAGTGAGAGTTTGGCTTCAAGTGCAAACTTAATACATTTAGAACTAGGAACACAGTTATCATAGTTATCCAACTCGAAAGTTGTCAACCTTCCAACTAGAGCATCCAAAGTTATTTTTCTATTTGGATCACATCTCATCTCTTGAAAAAAAAACACTCTAATTTCATAAATAGGAAGAAGATTTCAAAGTACCTTGCTTACAACGATTTTGTTATCAATGTCTCCTACAAATGCTCTAATTGTGCTCACACTTGCTTTGATTCTTTCCACATATTTTGTAATGTTTTCATATTCTCTCATTTTCATCTAATCAAATTGACCTCTACAAATTTCTAATTTAGCTCTTATTACATTGCCATCTCCTACATAAATGTCCTTCAGTTTGATCCACATTGCATGAGCTGATTTGTAGTCTTTTACTTCATCAAATTCAACATAACGAAGAGAAAATGCAATATCAATCATCATGATGTTATGGTTCCTCTTTTCAGTAATATCTTCAATAGATAATGTTCTAGTGGGAGTCTTGTATTCAACATCAAGATACTTACAACCTAAATTACTGACAAGGTATTTTTAGTGGCTAATATTCACAAATTGGCTAATTTTTAAAAAATTTGGCTAATAATTTAAGATTTGACACAACCTAAATTGCCATAATTTTATAAAATTTAGTTGTAGAATATTTAAAATCACTCAATAATTTATTTTATTGAAAAATTTAAACTCAAATATTCACCACAATATTCATTACATGATTAGATTTGACTTTTGAGTCACCCAAATATAATATATTATTGGAGAAATTAAATCAAACTGACCAATAATTATCATAATTATTAGTTACTTTAGATATATATCACCAATATTTAGTTTTCACTATTGATTTAAAGTATATGTCATGATACTCATAATATTCCATGAGGTAAAAAAAAATGTTCAATTTTGATTTGTAATATTCTATGGTGATTAATGAACTTCCTATTATTACTAAGATTCGTTAATATTTTATACAAAAAAAATATGATTCGACAATAATCGCCAATATTAACCATATTTAGAATAAAAAAATTGAGAGATTCGCCAGTAGAATTTTTTTTTTCCAAAATAATGAAAGATTCAATATTTTATATCTTTTTTTGGAGGTGGATTTCTTAAAGTTTACCCTAATCACTGATAGTTTCCAGACGTAATCTCATAAGTCCTTACCATGCTACAAAGTTGTCTCTATTCAACTTGAGAATCTCTCTTTTGTAAGACATCTTGATCTTTAGCTTGGGTCCTTGAAACCTTCACTACAAGCACCAAAAGATCTTATACCAATTGTTAGAAATACAAGAGGAGTAACTAAGAGGGGAGGGGTGAATCAGTTACCACCAAAGAATAAATTCCATATCCCTTAGATGTTAGTACAACATTAAACTTTGAAAACTAAACTCTGCTGATGCTCAACAAACACACAAAAATGTTGTAACTCGATAAATACTGAATATGCTCGGTAAAAACTTAACATGAAAATATTAAGATATTATATGTGATTACCATTACTTTAACTTATTTGTAAACACATAAAAGAAATAGCATGGAAACATTTGACACCAAGATTTAACATGGAAACCCAATTTGGGAAAAACCACCAATTGCAACTAGTTACTAATTTTCACTTTTTTTGAAGTGAGCCCTATTAGGAGCCAACCTTGCTAAAGGTTATAGAAGCTACTATTAGGTGTGACTCTATTAGAAGATTTAATCACTCTATTAGAAGTGGCCTTATTAGAGGTCTTTAGACACTTCAATAGAAATGCCACCTTGTCAGATGATTTACAAATAGTTGTTAAGCTAACTCTATTAAGAGATTTAGATCACTACTACACTGGTTAGAGAGTAACAATGAGATGAATTGATTTCAGATGCAACTAATTTTTTGATGATAGATGTCAATTTTGGCTTGTATACTTGATCCTTCTTGATCGAATATATATTTTCAGCTCCTCAAGGATATTCTGCTTATCCTTATGATTTGCTTCTTCTTATCATCATTAAATCTTCAATTATCTTCCATGTATCCACTTTCTAAATTTCAACTTGACCTTATACTTATATCTTTTTTATATTCAAGTAAGCTAGAATACAACTTAGAATAATTAATATTCATCTCCTTAGTTGGCTAGAACCAACAAACAAATCAATTGAACTCAATATGCCAAAACAAGAAAATCCTTTGTTAGTCGACCCAGCTTAGTAGACTCTAACTCAAAGATTATTTTCCTATGTTAACCAAGTGAACTCAATTAACACTACATACTCATAAAGTTTCTTTGGTAACCAAGTGAGCTTGGTTAACATTGGTTCCATCCAATATTTCCTTTATTAACCGAGTGAGCTTGGTTAACACTCAACTTCTATAAACTTTCCTTTGGTGCTTGAGTGAACTCAATAGAAATTGTCAATGCTCTATAGACATAGAAAAATGTCTTCAATACTCGAGTGATCTTGGCATAGATTGACTAGTAATGATATGACATTTTGTATAACGTCAAATACAATACATAATTAATCAATTATTTCAACATGTTTGACATTTGAAGACTCTATTTTGATGAGTTTAGAGAGTAGTGCTATGAAGCATGATAGATTTTCTATTTTCTTACTATCTCTGAATACTTCATTAGGTTCTATATGGTTTTATTCTATCATTTTTCTAGCCCAAAGTGGTCTCTTTTTGTTGTTAGGATTTTTAGTATTCTCCGAATTTGGAATAATATATGTAATATGTTTTGTATCATTCTCCCTTTCATTCTCTACTAAATAATCCTCATCTAGTTTAGTAGTAGGTTATACGAATGATTTATCAATGATACTATCTACTGACTTTGATGGTTCTTTGACTAGGGACATAGATTCTATAACCTTTAGTTGATTCACTATATTCGATGAGTATACCCTTCTTTATAGATGGTTTTAACTATGTTCTCTTTTCTTTAGGAATATGAATATAAACAAGACACCCAATTATTATTAGGTGGCTTAAGTTTGGGTTGATTCTTATAAATAATTCTTTAGGAGTTTTATTTTCTGATATTGATTGAGGACATCTATTTTGAATATAAACTACAGTATTAGAAGCTTCAACCCGAAAGGTGGTATGAAGATATTGGTCATGCATCAAAGCTCTGGATGATTCAATAATGGATCTTTTTTTAAAATTCTGTGACTCTATTCTATTGAGGATTATATGGTATATAAAAGAGACTCTTTTTCTCAACAATAATGCAAATATATTTAATGAGATGTATTCACCTCCATTATCTGATCTTAAGGTTTTGATTTTCTATCCAGATTGATTTTCCACTATAGATTTGGATTCTTTTAATTTACATAACACTTCATTTGATTCCTTTTGTTTAAGGAAGTAGATCCAGGCTCTCCTAGAATAGTCATCTATGAATGAGTTCAAGTATAGAATTTCATTTGTGTACATTTTTAGGAAAGGAGTTTTTTGTGTTTTTACCTAGGGAAAATCCTTTGCAAATGCATAAATGATTAGGTTTGAGGCTATGTAACCCTATTACATTTTTTTCCTATCAATGATAAGGCATAGAAATGAAGGTGACCTAGTCTTTTATTCCATATTTCATTTATGTTTGACGTTTCATGATTTACAACTAAATTTTGTTGAATACAAAGTTTATATAAACTTCCATCTCTAAATCCAATGGATATGACTTTCTTGATATTTGAAATCTTTGGCCAAGGTAGAACTCTATCTTCTTGGAAGGTGATTTGATACCCTTGATTAGCAAGATCAAGGATAGAGACCAAATCTATTTTTATACTAGGTACAAATAAAAAATTATTAAGCTAGAGAGTAATACCTAAATTTAGTTGAATTGAACATGATCCAACACCTTTCATTAGCTGTGTAGAGTTGTATCCAATGGTTACTTCTTAAGAGGAATATCCTTCGAAGCTATCAAATTTATCTCTAAAGCCTATGATATGATGTGATGCTCCACTATCTATAATCCAAGTATTCATATTGGAATTTAATTCACTTGAGAGTGATAAAATGAGAAGTTTTCTTCTTTTTCATCTTTTTCCTCTTTGATTTCTGCTAGAGCTGCTTGAATTTTCTTTCATTTTGGACAAAAGTTATGACTGTGACCAGATTTGTCACATTTTAAACATTGTACTTTAGACCAAATCCCATTTCTTGTGTGATTTGTTGAATTCCTTCCTATTTCTTTTGAATTTACCTTTCTTTTCTTTATTGTAGATATTAACTTATAGAGCTTGAATATCTCCCTCTTGATTTAGGCTAATTCCTTTGGAAACTAATCTTGACTCTTCTTGAGAGCATTCATTTTTAAGTAGTTCAAATTGAGGAAGATTATGTCAAGAGCTTAGGCCATAAATAAAATTTTCCCAAGATAGTGGTAGTCCTTGTAAGTCTATAATGCTAAGTTATTTTTCATCTACTTAACTTCCAATAGTTGCAAGTTGATCTTTTAACTCCTAAATTCTTATGAAATAAGACAGAATTGATTCTCCATTGTTCATTTTGATGTATAGAAGATCTTTTTTCAATGTTAGCAATCTAATAGTATTGTTAATTTGAAAATTATCCTTTATTGTAGAAAAGATCTCAAAATTTGTTTTGAGACTAGATATAGAGGGGAGAATGTGATCCTTCAAAGAATCTATAATAATCTTCATGGCTTTGTTGTTGTGCCTCTTCCATATTTTTTTATCTGGATCATTTTTTGGTATTGGTTTATTTGACTCTACATATTCTTCTAATTCCATCTTTTGTAGTACAATCATAACTCAAATGTGCCTCTTCCATATTTTTTTATCTGGATCATTTTCTGGTATTGGTTTATTTGACTCTACATATTCTTCTAATTCCATCTTTTATAGTATAATCATAAATCAAATTTTCCATGATGTATTTAAAATTAGAAGCTCCTTCAAGTCTATCCTCTAGCTTTATGTGATTCACCATTTTGATTAAATTTTTTGATATTAATAACTCCTAGATTAATAATTCTGAGATCGAGTTTCTCTATTAGGATGGCTCTAATACCATGTAAAGGTTTGTAGGATCTTTGATAAAGATAAACTAAATCTCTTTTAATGCAATATCAATATACTAATATAGATATTATTAGAATTGTATATACACCTGAATCTAATTCTGATTAATAAAAATGATGTGCTCTTGATTTAGTAAGTATATCAATAATTTTTCTGATCATAGTCCAATCGAAAAATTTATTTAATAGGTTTGAGTGTGGCAATAATATCCTTGATTGTTATCATTGGTGAAGAGAAAATTATTTGCATGTAATTAATGATTTGATTCATCCAGTGATCAATAATTATATATGAGAAGTAGAGGTGCATGTCCTATAGGGACATGACTATAAGTGGCCAATGGCTAGATAGAGTCATGGCCCTACAGGGTCATGTACTTTTAATAAACTAACTATTCCAATAACAAACTAACAATAATCAGACATTGATTATGATCAAGTATATGATGATTAGTAAACATATGTTAGGGATTATATATATATATATATATATATATATATATATATATATATATATATATACATATATATATATATACATATATATGTATATATATATATATATATGTATGTATATATATATATATATGTATGTATATATATATATATATATGTATGTATGTATATACATATATAAATATGTATATATATATATGTATATATATACATATATACATATGTATATATATATACATACATGTATGTATATATATATATATATACATACATATCTATATATATATACATATATATATATACATATTATATATATATATATATATATATATTGTTGGTGTAAATAAGTATTTACTTATTACACTTACTTAAGTTTACTTAGGTTAATGCATTATTTAATTATTTTTCATTATTTTATTATTATTTTAGGTGAGACACTTAGGAGTTTGTCTACTCTCATTGAGTTATGCAACTCTAATTATGCACATGGTGTCTACAACATAGGAGTATACATCATTCATTGAGTTTTCATGTTGACAAGAAAGTTATCTGGACTCCTCATTTAGCACTTGTTGTCTACACCACTAATTTTCATGCTACACCATTGTAGGCTTATCCTCACATCATCGCACTTAATCTCATGCTCAATGGAGGATAACCCATATCTGGTGGACATGTGCCTGGTTGAATGACATATCATGATGTTGACTTCTATGCATTCTAGAAGCTCTCTTGAGGCCTTTATATATAGGCACTCCTAGTGTACTCTCAAGTTGGCTAAGATGTTATATTGAATGAATATCATCATTTTTATCATACTCTGTCTATTTTGGTCTATTGTGTGCTTGTGTTGAGTTTTTTAGTTCTTGGATGAATTCTGGCCTAAGCCAAATTCTTGCATGGTATCAGAGCTGAGGGAGATTTTTACACATAGCCATTCAAGACTGTTTATGCTTTAGCACCTCGACATGAATCTGGAGGATCCATAGAAATTGGGAGAGTCTAGAGCCAAATCTAACCTCATCGTTGCATTTGGAGCATCGATTTGGTGAAGATTGACTATAAATTTGCCTATATTGAGTGAAAGTTGATCGTGAGGCAAATTTTTTTTGCAAATCAAAACCCGAAGGCCCCGATTTGTAGCTCGGGTATAATCTTTTTCAGATCTAATTAATTTGATTTTCAGATCTGAATTTCTCTGTTACTTTCAAAATTATTTTTTCTATTAGTTCTATAGGTAGAGAAAAAAAAATTTGCCGAAGTGGGTAGTGACACCTCAGCTCGGCTCTCTGTATTTTGGTGGGTATTTAATTTTGCAAGGTTTATTTAATATTCTATGGGTGCCTCTTCATTAAGAAGGCCATACTGCACATCAAATCTGGGTAGCAACATAATACCCTCATTGGCAAATATTCCTTGTAAACCCAACGAGCAACGTTGCCAACATTTTTTGATGCTTGGATAATCCAATGATATCTACGTCGAGCTCACTTTGGTGTTAACAGTGAGCATTGTTATTTTTAAAGAATGGTGCAGTCACTCTCCCACTCTATGGGGATAATTCCCCCATTCTGGCAACACTAAAAACATTTCTAGCTCAATCTCCATAGCTCAAACTCTGGCAACCCACCCACCAGTGCCACGCAATATTATTCAATCGATGCCTCTGTATCAGTGCTTGCGTAGGTCCTAGACCCCTCCAAAAATGTTGCCACCTGGAGGTCTCACAGCAATGCCATGCAGCATCTTTATTTGCTCCCATTAGCACATGTGGATAGGCCACATCACTGCCACATAGGCTACCAACTCATCTGCTAGCAAAGGATAGAAAGCCACCAGCTTGCACCCAATATACAATTGACATGTGGCCAATAGCCACATAAGTTACTATGCAGTCAATAGTGAATGGACTCCACATCATCCTATACATGTGATATCCATGTCAGCAGATCCGTACCTAACTTAGCCATCCACATCTAAATATTTTGCATGTTTGTCCAGCATGGGTAGTGATGTGTACCATTCATAATACCACATTAGTAGAGGGCCCTATTTTTGCTGACATCATCAATTTCATGAGTTTAAATTTGATGCCCATCTGGATGTCATTCCATGGCTAGATAAAACTGCTACAACGGTTGTATGACCATCAAATTTAACCCCATCATTTGCTAATGCAACCCCTCTCTAGATTTATTTTCATTTTTGCAATCTGACTTCAGGAGGCCATAACTTGGACATCTACACTCCAATTCAAGTGTGCTTTTTTATGAAATTGGGTAGAATTTCCCAACTTTTTTAGTGGTACAACTATTTTCTAGTTTTGGTTCATAGATTGTTCAAAAATTGCATTTTTCCGTGACTGTATTGGATAATCCCACATTTTGCAACTTCAAATGCTCCATACAGGTACATCTGGAGTTGAAAATAGGTTCTATTTTGTTTGAAAGTGCATTATTTTTCATCTACTTTCTAGATCTAGTATTAGATTGTAGGGTTGTATGGAAAAAAGTGTCACTTTCAACAATAGGGCCCTTCTTTTCTTTGTAATGCTTTAGAATTGTAGCACATTGTAAAGTTTCAGATTTGTACTCCATGAAAAGGTTGTAACAAGAAAACTCAGAAGTCCACAAAGGACAAAATTGGCAAGTGGCCCATTGTAATCGCACCACTGATAAAGTGTCCAAGGCATCCTTTTATTTTTTTTTGGGGGGGGGGGGGGGGTTTCTTGATTTAGTGAAAAGAGGGGGGTGTTCTTAGTGTTTTGTTCACTGTTTTCTGTACATTTCTTTCATTTTCTACATTATGGGAAAATTTAAGTTTCCTAAATTAACTCCTCATAAGTATGCTTCGTGGTCAATCAAAATGTGGTATCACTTAATGCATAATGGAGTTTCACAATATGTAGATGGTACTCTTTCTAAACTAGTAGGTGATAATGTATAAGCAAGTGAAATTTCAGATTGGGTAGCAATGGATAGGAAAGCCCTTGGTGATATATGTTTGGGGGTAGATGATAAAATCATGTATCAAATCAAGAAGTGTACTACATCCAAGGAACCTTGGAATACCCTCGAAAGCCTTTATGGTAAAGTGTCTGAAGAGGATGTGTTCAAGATTGAAGATGAGCTTGTCTCCTTAGATCCTAAGTCATATGACTCAATATAGGATTTCATCATCAAGGTGAATGAATTAAGGACAAAGCTTACTAATTGTGGGAGTTCTATAAAAGATGACAGATTGATCTATCTCATACATAACAAGCTGTCATCAAAATATTCCACATTTGTATCTTCTTTTAACACCTCAAAGACTACCTTAAGGTTTGCCTACAATAAAGTCACTTTGATGAATATGCTAAACTATTGAATGATGAAGAAAAGAAGTTGAAATCAATGGGGATTCTCAAATCACCTCAGTCCAAAGCATTGATGGGCACCCATGAGGGTTCTCAAAATTTAGCTAGACAGTCTTCAAGTAAAGGAAAGGGTAAGAAGAAGTGGAAGAAGCAAAAATCTAAGGATGCAAAAAAGACAACACCACAATCCAATCAACAAGGCAAGTCCTCAAATTCCAACAAGAAATGGGACAACAATAAGGAGAAGAATAAGTGCACTTATTGCAAGAAAATAGGTCATGAAGAGCATGAGTGTTATCTCAAAAATATTGATGAATTGACCAACATCACGCAGAAACATAATGTTCCATTACCTAATTCTTACAAGGAGAAATGATCATCTTTAGATTCAAAGGGCAAAGGGCAAGCACTCATGGAAAATTCAAAGTCTTCAAAAGAATGGATATTTGACTCAGGTGCCTCATATCACATGGGTTCTTCAAAGGAGGATTTTTCTTCATTGAATCACTCAAAGGTACCACACATCTTCATGGGAAATGATAGCAAAATGGTAGTTAAAGAAAAAGGAAATATGGAAATGGAAAACAGAGAGTTTCAAGAGGTTCTCTATGTTCCAAACCTAAGTTCCAATCTCCTTTCAATCTACCAAATCACTCACCTTGGAGATGAATATAGACTTGAGTTCCTTCTAGACTCAGTAAAAGTGCACAGCCTTAAAAATGATTCCTTGGTTGCAGTGGGGAAAGTGAATGATAAATAGAGGTTGTACTCTTTCTCTCATTTTGTGCCCAAGTCTTCTTCAAAGGCCTTGTTATCACAATCAAATTCAACTATCCAATTATGGCATGAGCGGTATGGTCATCTTGACTTCCGCTACCTTTGGCAACTTTGCACATACCACATGGTGAAAGCTCTACCTCAAATCAACTTTTCTAAGGGTGAGTGTTCAATAGATTCAATGGATATGCATCTAGAAGGAAATTTATAAAGAGGGAAGTCTTCAAGAGAAATTGGTGTTCTACAGATAATTCACATGGTATTAGCAGGTCCTTTTGCATTCAGCTAGGGTCACTGCATACTCACTTTTGTTGATGACTTTTCAAGGTTCACTTGGGTCTAATTTTTGCATAACAAGAATGAAGTCTTGGACACATTTATAGCCTTCAAGACTCATGTAGAACATAAATCCAAAAGGGCCATCAAAGTACTCTGCATGGACAATAGAAACATGGATGTGAATAGAAGACTTAAAGGACTTTTGCAGACATGAGGGCATTGATCTTTAGACTCCAGCAACATTCAATCTACATAAGATAGATGTTGTAGCTTTGAGGATCCACACTCTTAAATCTATGACAAGTTGCATGATTCATGCCAAGTCTCTAGATCCATCATTACAATTCAAAGCAATTTCAAGTGCCACTCACATTCTTAATCATTCTCCTCATCCAACCTTAGATGTCAAAACTCCTTTTCAAGTATGGTGTGGCAAAAAACCTATTGTGACAAACTTTAGAGTCTTTGATTGTCCTACATGGGCAAAGATATTTTCCAAGGGATGCAAGGCATAGTCATCTCAACCTTGTACTTTCATTGGTTATGAAGACAGTGTGAAGGCATACAAACTTCTAGATCCTAAGACACATTAGATATTTGTGGAGAAGGATGTACATTTTGAGGAAAGTTCACCAAGCTTGTCCTCTCATCCTCTTCGCACATCATATAGTGTGGATACTGATAGTGATTTCAGCGATAGTGCTTCAACAGATTCAAACATGTGGGGTTCTATTGATAGATACAATGAGAGGTCACTTCATCAGTTTATTCCACATGCATACATCACCATAGTGATAGTTCTAGAATAATAGGGTACATCTAGTCTTCCAGATATAGGTTTAGTGATAGATTTGGGGGACAATATTGATGATCTGCCTCTTCTTCTTGATGTAGAATTACCTTCTTCAGTTGTCATGAGGGCTCCATTAGACTCTCTTGTTCATTCTCTACATGATTGATCCTCACAAGTTGATGTGATTGTGGATACTTATGATCAGCAGTTGTAGCAGGGTTCTTCATTAGTTGTAGAGATAGACAATTCTTTGGGGCAGGTTCTTTAGCTAATTGAGCAGGTTTCAAAAACCTCACTTATCCATGGGATTCTTTCCACATACAGTGGAAGTGTCTCATTTGTACCTTTGGCATTGTTTCTTCCTAAGGTGAGGAACACCATTCTGTAGTCTTGGATTAGCTTCTTCATTAGAGTAGTCACTATTCAACATTCTTCTTTAGGGAGGGGGGGAGCCCATCCTATCTCTCTTCCTCTTCTCATCATTCTCTTATGTATATACTAGATGTATGTCATAATGGAGGGGTCTTGATTACTTCATCCATCCTTCCATCTCTATTTATCTCTCTTTTTTGGAGAGGGTTTTTCCCATGAGGTTTTCCCTCTTTTCCCACTTTATGAGAGATTGCATATCATTATGTACATGGGTACCTAACATGGCCTAGTATTTTGGATCCATTCTACATTTCATCCTAGATTCCATAAGCTTAAGGGCATTCCCCTAAGTTGCACTTAAGGGGGGGTGTTGGTGTAAATAAGTATTTACTTGTTACACTTACTTAAGTTTACTTAGGTTAATGCATTATTTAATTATTATTTTAGGTGAGACACTTAGGAGTTTTTGTACTCTCATAGGGTTATGTAACTCTAATTATGCACATGGTGTTTACAACATAGGAGTATGCATCATTCACTAAATTCTCATGTTGACAACATAGTTATCCGCACTCCTCATTTAGCACATGTTGTCTACACCACTGATTTGTGTGCTACACCATTGTAGGCTTATCCTCACATCATCGCACTTAATCCTGTGCTCAATGGAGGATAACCCATATCTGGTGGACATGTGCCTGGATGAATGACATATCATGATGTTGACTTCTGTGCATTTTAGAAGCTCTCTTGAGGCCTTTCTACACAGGCACTCCTAGTGTACTCTCAAGTTGGCTAAGCTGTTATATTGAATGAATATCATCATTCTAATCATACTCTGTCTATTTTGGTCTAATGTGTGCTTGTGTTGAGTTCTTCAATTCTTGGGTGAATTCTAGCCTAAGCCAAATTCTTACACACATACACACACACATATCTATGAGAAAATAATAGATCATATACTTAACATATATGTGAACTTCACTTCTTCTAAAGCTACACATTAAGAATATGTGGTGTATAAATTGAACCCTTATGTCCTTCAAAAATCATCCACCATTTGAGTAAACTTATTATAGTGGTTTGAGAGAGAAATACTATCAAAGCACTATTATTACACTAAGATTTTCATACATCCATCCATCATTTTCATCCATTGTTAAAGTTTGAGAACACAATTGAGCACACATACACAATTATAGGACTACATCAAAGGCATCAAGGAGGATACAAGGACTCATGAGGTTTGCATTCTATTATTTTTGGCTTACTTTTGGTCTATTATATTTGTTGTTGTTGATTCAGTTTTTTGGATGTTTACCTTTGATTTTATATATATTTCTCACTAATTCAATAGCATATAATGACAATATCCTTGTCATAAGGAATAGTCTTTCCCCCATAGCACTTGCCACAAGCCCAGTTACACAGTTGCATACATGCACATGTATGCACCTCACCTAGGTGTGCATGTGTGCAACAATGCCAAAATAGTCATTTAGGGACAATTTTTTTCACCTTGCACACTTGTATGGGTGTGTTAGGTGTTATTTTTTTGCATAATTAGGGCTATAGGGGGAATTAATAGGTTTCTAACAATTTTGGGTCATTTTTACTGTGAGGCCCCTCCTTATATGTAATCATTAAATATAAATGCTTTGTTAAAACTATTATAAGAGATTTAAATGGAATAAATGTAATGTTTTATGTTGAAAATTCCCTAATGTGATTGAGATTAGTTAATCCATCCATGTTTTAAATGCTCAATGATTCGAGAACTACTACTTTATCTCGACTGTTTAAATATTAAGATTTTTACTAGTGATGATACAAGATGTTTTTCACCTAATGATAAGGGTGTTGATTTGGTACCCTGATGATTAAGTTTTACACTTCAGATAGTTCAGTATTCCTTAATTGGTGATGTTAGGATGTTAGGTATATGCATGCCTAACAATGATTATTCTAGTATGTTAATCTAAATTAATTATGTTATATTAATTTTGTGTTTACTAATGATTAAATGTGAGAAGAAATGAATTAAACATTTAATTATATGAAATATTCATGTTTTGATTTATGTAACTATGCAAATAAGTTTTGAATGAATGTAGAACTAACACTTTGATAATGCAATTTAAATGATTATTAGAAAGATTGATGTTTTAAAATTACATGATTTTCTTGATACATAATTTACATATATGCATGTGATTTCTTGAACTACTGATGTGTGCAATTAGTGTTTAGGGTATTTAACCAAGAAATCTAATGGGAAGACTAAACGAAACCCCTTGTTAATTTGTGCTATTTTTGCATTGTCTTCTTTGAAGGTTGTTGTGTAGTCTTAAAATTCTCCTAGCTTTTGTTTGGGTTCTATTAAGTCCTTAAGGCCTAAAAACATTAAATTTAAGTATCCTAGGGGTAAGGGTATGGGTTGGGAGTACTTTCCACCCCCTTAACCTTTTTGGTTGACTTTTAGGGTCACTCAAAAATCCTACTTTTGGTTGATTGCGAAAATTGAATCGTCTTGTTCATGGGTTGGTGACTCAAAAACTCCACCTTAGGGGTTGCCTAAAGTCTAGTTGAGTTAGGATGATATTTAGTTGCATTTTGGAGAAGTTTGGGGAGGTTACCCAATCTCTAATTTTAGAGAAAGTTTGAAAATTGAAGGAAGAAAAAGGGAAAAGCTCTTCTCAACTTACCATTTTACCATAACATTTTGTGAAGGTAGGAGTTCTTCACTCTTTTGGATTTGTTCTTCATGTTGTTCATGCTTGAATCATGCACAAAGCATTGAGTTGTTCTTTGTATTGCTTGCTTGTGTGTTGGGTTTGATTTGGAGGGATTTTAGCTTGTTCTTGATGTATTCTCATGCTTGTCTTGAGGTTTTGTTTTAAGGGGATTTCATGGGGTTTGTTTTGGCATTACTCACCCTTGGATAGGGAAGAAATGGCCATGTACAGGGAAAGGGCCTTTGTTGGACCTCAATGGTGTAGAGTCTCCTCTCATGGTGAGAGGAGGGAAAGAGGGTAGGGTGTATGGGCCTCTATTTGTCATCGCATACCTTGTTTGATATTGTGAATTCTTGAATATGGAAAGGAATGCAAATCCTTGTGGAAATAGCCTCGAAAGGGCCTTGTAGAAGAACAAAAGTTCTTGAAGTTTTAGCCCCGAAAGGGCTATGTTATGGTATGGTGATTAACGTCTCCCATTGGAAAAATCCACCTTTCCCCTAGTCAGGGTCTATGTTTGGACCTATTGTGTAAAACTGGGTTTGGGTGTATGCTTGAATCTCTCTTGATATTGTGATGTTTCACCTCAGGTCAGCTCTTGTCTTCTCCTTGTTTTCCTTGAAGAATTGAAGATATTGGAAGAAAGCACTTGTGAAGGTTTTAGAAGAGATTTCATTTGAATTGTAATATTATGTAAAATGTATTTGAATTTATGGAAAATGTATTTGAATTTTGATGTATTGGCAAAGACATCGAGTTTTCTTACTGGTTCTTTCCCGATGGAGCCTTGAACCAGGGTGAATGCACAAAATTGGGTCGCAATTCTGTGGAAGTCAAATCCGCAAAATGAAACTTCTTAGAAACGGGTACTCGATTTTAAAAAATGGGCAGCCATTTTTGGTTCGGGTGCCCGACCCTAAATTTAAAAAATGAGCACCAGTTATTTTTTAAAATCGGGTACCCGTTTTTTTATTTTCAAAAAATGAGTACCCGTTTCTCAAAAAAATAAAAATAATTTTTTTTAAGAAACGGGCACCCATTTTTTAAAAGTAAAAAACGGGTACCCGTTTCTTAAAAATTTAATTTTTTAAATTTTCGACGGATTTTACATGCCACTTTTAGCTGTTCAAAACAAGTACCCGTAAATAACGGGTGCCCGTTTCTTACAACATGAGGCAAAAAAAATTTTCCTACCTCGAATTTTGGTTTGGGATAGGCTTGGTGAGACCAAGCCTATGCCTTGGCCTCTTAAGATTTGGCTAAGGCATTGAACTGACAAATTCATGCCTTGCCATAATTTTTAGAGGGTCTTTCCAATCAAATTTTTTTACGAAACAAAAACCCATTAGAGTTCTCACTGTCCTGATTTCAAAAATATAAATTTTATAGAGTTATGTTTTTATTTACTATTTTTTTATATTTTTTAATCAAAGGTGGTACCTAAATGTAAAATAGCAACGTTCACTAAAACTTTAATAACTTTTTTATTTTTTATTTTTTCTTAAATAAATTTATATGTCATCAATTTACATTCAATTCTTTTGAAGTTAAAAAAAAAGAAATTGAAAAAAGTGAAATTTTGATCAAATTATGGTGTCCGTACACGATAGGTTTTAAAATTTTCTTTTATAGCCAATTAAAAATTAATTTTAAAAAAATATTCATTAAAAAATTCAAGAAAAATATTCTCATCAATCTTTGGTGTGTCAGGTAACTCCATTTAAAAGGATTCACAAAAATTCATTCATTTGTGTCAAATTATGGTGTCCGTACATGAGCATGGTATGGTCCTAAAATAGGCATTTTGAAAAAGTGGTTTTTAAAGATCCATACCAAAAAAATAATCTATCATATGGGTATACAAATAAATTACATATTCAAAAAGAAGATTCCAGGCACTACAATTTTTTTTCTGAAGTTTTTTTATATTTAATCTCTAAATGGCTCAAATTTTGGCATCAATTGACAAAATATTTCAAAAACAGGAAAAACACTTCCACTTTTTGGCCAAAAGTGAGACCCAACTTCTTGCACTGACCCACCAAGTTGATTAATAGAAAAGAAAAGATTGAGTAATATTCTTGCAGGTGAGTCTTGTAGCTTTTTCTTCAACTTTTCTTATGTTATAAAAAAATCCAATGGGATGATGTACACTCTTCATGCAGCATTTGTATGTCTTGTAATCATATGTATTTTTGTTTGGTATAATCAAATATAATGTGTTATAAGAGTAGTGTCATTGTTTCATTTCAAATATCATATGGAAGGGTTAAGAGTATCTATGTATTGTGGAAGGTGTCCCTTGTGTATATATGTTATACTTTGTTTCCACCACCTTTGTGTGCCATGAGGATATCATAGAAGGGTTGTTATAAGTTGGGAGATGATCTCTTTGGTATTATCTTACTATTCAACTCCATCGTTAATAGATATGCAAAATATTAAATTGGTTCTCTCAAGAGATAGCATTGATATAAAGGATTATCTTTATTGAATGTTATTACCATTTTAGATCTATTGTATAATAGTTATGAATGTACATTTAAATTGAAATTTGCAAGGAAACATAATGTTAACTATTATCCTTGAACATATGGTTTTCTAAACTTCATAATGCATAGATAGGAACCATGCAGATAGTTTCATATAAAACTTTTTCCTAAAAGGTATAATCATTGCATTGTATTAATGTTTAGATGTGGAATGAAAATCATCAACCTAGATTATACAAGTATGAAGAGTATCTCCATTTAGCATAGTGATAACCCTATAATATGGACTTAGAGGTAGGAAATCAATAAAGAACAAAGAAACATAGTGTGTGAAGGAAATATACATAAGCTGTAGGTGAATAATTCTTCTCTGGAAAATGTAGGAGGTAACCAAATAAGTCTTTCAAAAGGAGAGAGAAAAAAAAAATATAGAGCATTAAAATAATGGTGCAAGATACCCAAAACAAGTACACTAATTATTATATAAAAGGAAAACTTTAAATTATATGTTTGAAAATATTCTACCACCACCCCCCCCCAACCTAATAAAATTTTAAAACTTATGGCTTTCCCCCCATCCTACTCTAAGCCTTGTACTACACTTCCCCCTCATTTTCCTAGCATTGACAAAGCTCAAAAAAAAAAGGGAGGCCTGCAAATTAGAATCCCATGCATCATTCATGTCAGGGAATTATGGCTTGTAAGAGGAATCAGTAGTTTTGGAAGTAAACACCCTAGCAAGGCTTCCTTTTACCTTTATGTTTCCCTATCCTTCACCCACATACCCTGGGCTGCCTTGTAAGAGGAATCAATAGTTTTGGAAGTAAACACCCTAGCAAGGCTTCCTTTTACCTTTATGTTGCCCTGTCCTTCACCCACATACCCTGGGCTGCTTCGACTGCGTGTGCAGACCTTGGTCTGCGTGGGGGTGTTGGGAACCCGCCCAAGCAAGTGGGGGTAAAGGCTTCTTTTGGGGTGGGTGGTTATGGTAGGTCTCCACTTGCCAAGTGGGTCAGAGTTAGGTAGTAGTTAGTGGGGTGGGTTTGGGTATTAGGATGTAGATGTAATGTATTTATTTATTTTATGTTAAATGGTCATGCAAGATTTTTATTAGTTTATTTCTTGTTTGTACTAAAGTTATAGTTATAGTTAGTTGTGAGTTAAGTTGTCTTAATTTAGTTTTACTTATGATTTAGTTAAGATAGTTGTATTTATTATTTTAGTAAAGTAAAGTTCTATATTATTTAGTAATATTGTAAATTTTATTTATTTTAAATGTTAGTATTAAGGTAGCTTGGATTTAAGATATTTATTAGTTTTAATCTGAATATTTTGATTTGAGATTAGTATTGTGTGCTAAAATGTTGTCACACTTCTATGAATCATTACATGTAAGAAAACTCAAGAATGAGCCCTCACAAATCGATCCATAGCTCTCTACTCATAGAGTGCAAGGGTTTGCAATGGAGGCCCTCAGTTTGACCTATTTTTGTGCCCATGCAAGTACACCATGAGATGAGAGATTCAAAGAGGAAAAGCAAGAATGCTAGTCTCCATGATCTTCAAATATGCATGAAAATAAGATATAATCTATGAAAGAAAAATCTAATCTATAAATGCAAGATTTAAGCTAAAAGCCCCTGATGGGTGCAAGAGAGAAAAAGACAAGAAAATAGAAGTTCTCCACAAAAAGCTTTTGTATTCAAACTCCTTCAAAAATTGGTCTTCAAACCTGCAGCATAACGATAGCATAATCATCGGTCTCTAACATGAGGAGAGGGCTCTCCCTTATAAAGGAAATTATGGAGGTGAGAGGCTTCTCACAACCAATATGGGATAATAGAGCTTGATCCATGTGAGACAAAATTCCACCAATGAGAAAAGAGGAGTGGTTGAGAAGAAAGTGGTGATCCATGTGAGACAAGATTCCACCAATTAGAAAAGAGGAGTGGTTGAGGAGAAAGTGGAAAGATAAATCCCACTTAGATCACATTTTTAAGTGTAGAGAAATTAAATAAAAAGAATTTCTTTTCTTTTCTTTTTCCATCAAAAGAGATATTTAAGTGGGATTTTTATTTAATTAAAAGGGAGCAAGTTCTTTTTAATTAAATAGAAGATATTTAATTAAATTAAAAGAGAGGTTTTTCTTTTAATTAATTAAATGTGGATGAACTGTTTAATTAAAAGAGAGGTTTTCTTTTAATTAAATGGGGATTTTATTTTATTTAATTAAAAGAGAAGATTTTCTTTTAATTAAATAAGACTTGGAATAAAATGATCAATCTTAGAAATGAAATAAATCGAATTTGATCAAGGAAATTGATTTGAATTGATTTAATAAAATATTACAAACCATTGATTCAGAAAATTTGATAAATTGATAAATTGAATAATGGGAGCCCATAGTCTAGGCGACCATTTTTGGGTGCATACATTTGCCCCTCTTTGACTAATGTGTGATCGATTCGGGAACACATGTAGTCAAAGAAAGAAATTGAAGTGTGAGGTCAATTTGGGGTCACAAAACAACCCAGATGTGTGGTCGACTCGAGAACACATCAGGACAAAGAATACAAATAAATTTTAACTTGAAAAAGTCAAGGATAAAATTGATAAAACTGAATCAAGGATTGAAATTGATAATTACTACCCCCTCGTGATCGAAATCGAAATGAGATAGAGGAGAAAGAACAAATTGATAAATTTGATCAAATCGAACAAAAGATAAGGTTCTTGATGTAAGATGAAAGATATAAGAATCATAGAACCAAGGTAGATCATCAAGCATGAAATATTATGCCCCAAAGGTGATTTAGAAGAAAAGAAGTGGGGAAAAAGAATATGGAAGATAGAAGTTTGAAAGATATGGAAAGAAATAGAAATAAGAAAAGAAAATGCTCCAAAAATCAATCAACTGTTTAAGATAGAAATTTCGATTGAGATCACGAAAGAAAATAAGGAAATGAAGATCAAAATGTGACCACAATTGATTAAATGTCCACAATAAAGATGAAAGGAGAACCCTCTCAAACTCATAATCCAGCCTAAAAATGCAAACTAACATGAAGTCTAATAATGCAAGCTACATGAAATGCAATGGTGTACTTGCAAAAGAGCAACTGTAACATAGGATTTTGTGTTCATCATTCATTAGAGAATGTAAAAGAACTTATTTTCATCATTGGGCAATTATTAACGGACATCAAAAAATCACACAATCATCACTAGTTACAAATGTAACTATGAAGATATGAATGCGATTTATATTGGATTGAAATGTGGAAAGATTCTAACATAAGAATCAAAGACATAAAGGTCAAGATGACTTCGATGTTAGCTTACCCAATTTAATATAGAAAAACTATGCTCGCATCAAGGCATAGATGCCAAGATGACGATAAGAATGGTTGTGCAAAAACAATCAAGGATGATGTCTCAAATATCCTAAGTGTTTCAAGGGGACAACAAAAGACACTCTAGAGTTCAAGACCACACCCACAAGCAAAAAATAAAATAAAATAAATAAAAACATGTCTCATGCCCCAAGTCTTCTACCGATGCATCATGGAGAGACTTATCAGACAAAGACATTCAACAAAAATCAATAACAGTTAGTACACAGAGAAAAAAAATCATGACATAAGTCAAGCATTAAGTGTTGCGTTTAAAAATTTAAATGTGTTAACTGATACTGAGTTCTGAGGACAAGGATCAAATGCTTGCAGGAGGGTAAGATCACATGATGATACTGGGTAAGACCAAACCAATAAGTGTTGAAAAACACTCGATGTCAATGGGTGTTGAAAAACACCATTTGCGAGGTGTCCTAAAGACTCACACATCTAAGAAACCAAAGCTAACATAGTTATGCCCCCTAGACAAAGACCAATTCCAAACCAAGGTAACAAGGACAAGGCATGGTGGAGAAAGGCTAAGTGTCGAGGACATGTGCTAAGAAACAGGGGTGCAAAGGCCTCAAGTAGCGCCCGTTTCCAAGTTTTCACCACTTGGATTTTTTTTTTAAAATTTTTTTTTAGGACTTTTTATAATTTTTTTTTTTGTATTTTTGGAATATATAATTTTTTTGAAGATACATCAAAGTGCCTTTTGCTAGGTTGTCACTAAGATGATCATTTTTTCAGGACATTTTTCAATTTTTAGAATTTTTTACAATATACCATTTTTTTGGATTTTTGAAATATATCAATTTTTTTGGATTTTTTTTTCAGGATCAATAAATATGTACAAAGATGCCCCTAGACAGAATGGGCATTATGGATAGAACTTCTTCAAGTGCAAGACATTGATAGGATCAGGGAGTTGCTCTCCCTCTGCTATAGATAGTAAATAGGAACCTGAACCAAAAGCTGCTGTAATAATGTAAGGTCCAAGCCAATTAGGTTCAAACTTACCCTTTTGATCTCTATTCTGTTGATTCTTATGATTCACACGTAGGACAAGATCTCCCACTTGAAACTCTCTAGGGTGAACCTTTTTGTTGAATGCTTTTGACATGCGCTTTTGATAGACTCTCATATGGTCAAATGATGCTTGGCGTTTCTCATCTAAAAGTTCTAAATCTTGAAGTCTCATGGCACGGTAGTTTTCATCTATAACTAGACTTTTGAGAGAAACTCTAAGTGAAGGAATTTCAACCTCTAAAGGTAACACTGCTTCAGCACCATATGTAAGAGCAAAAGGAGTAGCCCCAGTAGGAGTGCGAATACTCATTCTATAGGCCCACAAAGCTGGATTTATTTGTAAATGCCAATCTCTACCATTCTTATGAACTATTCTGTGCAAGATTTTAAGAATGGTTTTGTTTGATGCTTCTGCTTGACCATTCCCTTGTGGGAAATAAATAGAGGACCAATGTTGTTTTATCTTAAACTTCTTACAGAGTTGCTTAAGGTCCTTATTTTTAAACTGACCTCCATTGTCAGTGATAATCTCAGAAGGCACTCCATATCTACAAATAATATGATTCAAAATAAATAGAGAAATTGTCTTTCCCGAGGCAACAGAAAGTGGGACAGCTTCTACCCATTTAGTGAAATAACCAGTGGCAGTAATAATAAACTTGTGTCCAGATGATGAGTCGGGATGAATTTGCCCAACAAGATCAAAGGCCCACCGTTGAAATGGCCAATGAGATATAGAAGGAATGAGCTCCCTACTTGGAGTATGTATCAGGTTACCATGTTTTTGACATTTTTCACATGACTTTGCAAAAGCTACTACATCAATCTGCATTGTGGGCCAATAGTATCCCACCCTAAGCAATCTTCGAGCCATGGCAAGACCATTAGAATGTCCCCCACAGATACCCTCATGGATGTCAACTAACGCTTGATCAGATTCATCCTTTTCTAAGCATCTAAGAAGTGTTCCATCTAGACCCTTCCTATACAAATCACCAGAGATAAGGGAGTGATGAGAGGCATTTCGAATAAGGTTTCTGCGTTTAGATCGGTTAAAGGTTTCAGGTATAATCCCATCATGAATGTACGATTAAATGGCACCATAACGAGATGACTCATGACCAACAAGGGTACAAATAACATGACTTTCTTGGGAATCATAGATAGGGTGATGTAGCTCTTCCACCAAGAATTCAAATCTTGATTCATGTTGCTCTAATTGAAGAAGTGAAGCAAGTGTAGCCATAGCATCAGCTGCCTTATTTTCTATTCGAGGAATTTTCTGAAATGAGACAAATGTGAAGTAGAGTCTCAAGGAATCAACCATTTTCTTGTAAGGGACCAATTTATCATTTTTTGTTAGACAATCATCATTGACTTGGTTGATTATCAGCTGTGAATCTCCATAGATGTGTAACTCTGTAATTCTCCATTCTATGGCCATCTTAAGTCCATTTGTTAAAGCTTCATATTCAGCAATATTGTTTGTACATGGGAATAATAACTTGTAAGATTTAGGAATTGTGTACCCATGAGGAGAAACAAACAACACACCAGCTCCTGAACCATTTTGCATAAAAGACCCATCAAAGAACATCTTCCATGTTCTTTCAGTTAGATACATGAGGTGCTCATCTGGGAAATCAACTTGAATAGGTGCATCATCTTGTAGTGGAAAATCAGCCAATTGATCTGCTATAACTTGTCCTTTGATTGCTTTACGCTCAATGAACTCTATGTCAAACTCTGAAAGAATCATCATCCATTTAGCAAGTCTACCTGTGAGGGCAGCCTTACATATTAAGTACTTGAGTGGATCTATTTTTGCTGTGAGGTGTATAGTGTGCGCAAGCATATAATGTCGCAACTTTTGGGAAGCAAACACAACTGCAAGGCAAGCTTTCTCAATACTAGTGTAATTAACCTCATATGAAACAAGAGTACGACTAATATAGTATATTGCTCTTTCTTTCCCATGTTCATCAAGTTGAGCTAATAATGCCCCCAAGGCAGATTCTGTTGCTGAAACATATAGGATAAGTGGTTTTCCTAGGATAGGAGGCATTAAAATAGGAGGATTTGCCAAGTATTTCTTGATCTGGTCCATGCTCTGTTGACATTCATCATTCCATACACATTTGACTCCTTTATGTAAGTTCTTGTTGAAAGGTTGAGCTCTGTCTGCCAATTGTGAAATAAACCTCCGTATAGATTGAAGACGTCCTTGAAGACTCCTCATTTGACTAATATTTTTAGGAGGTGGCATATCCACAATTGCGTGAACCTTTTCTAGATCCACCTCTATCCCTTTTGCTGAAATAATGAATCCTAGTAATTTGCCAGAGGTAACTCCAAATGCACACTTTTTAGGATTTAACCTTAGTTGAAATTGTTCCATACGATCTAGAATGACTTCTAAATCATCCAAGTGTGTGTCTCTTTTCTTAGACTTGACCAAGGTGTCATCCACATAATCTTCCATGTTTTTATGCATCATATCATGAAAAATAGTTGTCATAGCTCGTTGATAGGTAGCTCCTGCATTTTTTAATCCAAAAGGCATAACATTCCAACAATAGGTACCCCATGCACATGTAAATGCAGTCTTTTCTTGGTCTTCAGGAGCTATCTTAATCTGATTATATCCAGAAAAACCATCCATTAAGGAATAAATATCATAACCCGCGGTCATATCCACTATCATGTCTATATTAGGAAGTGGAAAATCATCCTTTGGGCATGCTTTATTAACATCTCTAAAATCTGTGCAAACTCGAATGGTTTTGTCATGTTTTGAAACTGGTACAATGTTTGATATAAATTCAGCATAGGCAATAGCTCTTATGAATTTTGCAGCAAGAAGTTTCTCTAATTCTGCCTTGACTAAGAGAGCTATGTGAGGATGCATTTTTCTCAGTTTTTGCTTAACTGGTTTAACACCTAGAGCTATGGATAAGTGATGCATAATAAGATTAGTGTCCAACCCTGGCATATCTGAATAAGTCCATGCAAAATTAATCTTCTTTTCTTGTAAGAATTTAGTATAAGCTTCTTTTTCTTGTGATGACAAAGACTGAGCCAAATGTACCATTTGCGGAGCTTCATCCGTACCCAAATTGACTGCTTGTGTTGGTTCAATAAGTACTGAAGATCTATCTTGAAAATAACTAGGAAGAGAATCAAGTACCTCATCTTTAGGTGCCTCAGAGAGGTTTTCACCCTTGGATACATCCTTTCTTTTTACTTTTTTTGGTTCTGACACTACCACATAGTGGTTTTCACCATCAGAACTCTTTTTCTTTTTCTTTTCTTTTATCTTTATTTTGCGACTAAGGTACTTGATATCTGGCTCTGTCATACTAGCAGCTGGTTCACTGGTGGAAGAGACTACAGGTTCAATGGCATTCAAATAATAGGCTATTTCATAGTCATTTTGAAATGTTAAGATCTCAGGTTCTTGGTTGCATTGGGACCAATCAATTAGATCAGGATGAACAAGGGATAAATCAATGACAGGTTCAAGATTGTGAATATGGATGATATCTCTAGTGTTTGAAGATTCAAGGTCTGTCAAGTAACTTCCTAAACTACCCAAATCAAGATTCATCCTCACAAGCGAAGAATCGTCCACTAAGGCAACATGCGAGTTCAAATCCTCTAATCCTACATATGATTCATTGACTAACTCAATTTGAGAACTATATGTATGAACAACATTAACATCCATATCAACTGTGGAAGATTCTGAGAAAGAATCCCATTCATACTCATTAGAATCTGTTTCAAAGTCTCGACTAGGATGCTTATACCATGAATGCTTGGGATGTCTAGATGTGGAAGCTTCAATATCATCAAGAGTCACACTTTCTTGTTCTAAATTGGCAACTATCTCATGAGATACCAAATTATTTGAATCTCCCCAAAGGAGATTAGTAGAAGGGACCCAATCTTCACACATATCTTGTTGGTTTTCTGAATTAGGTATGTATTCTTGTTCTTCTTCACTATCTAACTTATCAAGGATAGAAGCAACATTCTTACTTTGATCCACATACCCTAGGCCAACTGACTTCTTAGACTTGCATCCAAAAAGTTGATGATCAAGAGGTTCAACTCTAGCATCCAATCTATTACTAAGAGGACCATGTCCAGGATAACCCATTTTCTTGACAAAAGAATACCCTCTTCCATAAGCATTAGGTGAAGGAGTGAAATCTTCATTGTGCAAATACTTCTTTTCTCTATAAATCCAATCTCTAATAGCCACATCTTCTTTCTCATCTTGAATAGGCACTGATGACTGTACAAATGTGTCAAACAATGTCATAGCTGAAGAAGAAGGTTTCATCTCTTGTGAAGGTTTACCATAAGACCTAGGTGAAACTGGTAATGCAGCGAGGGAGTTGAGTTGATATCCCCCCATGCCAAAGTCTATGGACTTAAACTTGTTCTTGCAATTAGTTAAAACTGCATTAAAATCATCTGCTTGTCTATTAAGGGGAACATGAGTACTTTCTGAAATCGAGTTGATAGACAAAGTATTATCCCCAGGAATGCATATCTCTATTCCATTGTAAGGAAACTTGACACACTGATGATAAGTAGATGGTACTGCTTGCATATCATGAATCCATGGTCTCCCAAGCAAAATGTTGCATGCAAGGGGTCCAGCATCAACTATTTGGAACAAAACATCTTTTTCCACGGGGCCAATCCTAACAGGAAGGACAGCCAACCCCTTTGAACTTCTCTCTGCCTCATCATAAGCTTTGATAGTAATCCTTCTTTTGCTATCAATAACATGTTCAGAATAACCCAATGTCTTTAAAAGACTCAAAGAACAAATATTAAGCCCAGCACCCCCATCTATCAACACACGCCTAACACGGGTCCGATGTATCATAACCTCAATATGAAGAGCAAGATTGTGCGGATGACCCAAAGATTTATCATCTTCCTCTGAAAAGGAAAGATGATGAGGGCTTGCAATATGATTAACCACGTTTTGGAATTGATCAACGTCTAAATTATTGGGGACATTCGCCATGTGCAAAGCATCCTCAAGAACCTGTTTATGTCTTGGAGACAACTCTAAAAGCTCAAAAATTGAAATCTGAGTAGGGGTTCTTTGCAATTGATCAACAAGATTATAATTTGACTCGGGATTAACCATTGGTTTTGAAGGAACATTCTTGGATTGCACTTTTTTTGGTTTACTTGGTTGGTTTGAACTAGGTCCTTTGATAACAAGGGGACCTTGACTTCGTGTAACAGCATTGAGACTTTGAGAAGATACTTGCTTAGGTTTACTTGACTGGTTTGAATTGGGTCCTCTAATGACAAGGGGGCCTTGAGATGACTCTCTAGAGTGAGTACCCCTTAACACCAACATAGATTTTTCACCAAAGGTAGGAGAATTCAAATTTAAATTATAACCATTGGGATCTTTATCTTCCATCATGTTGACACTTTCTTCTACAACCTCAAGCATATTGATAACATTTTCTACATTTGAATAAGTGTAATTGATTGCAGCCTTGCCATTCTTAGGTTGGGAAGCTTCCCCTTTCTCATATTTGGGCAAAGGCTCTTTGAATGCTGTGTGATCAGCATTGGTATTTAGTCCATCTATTTTAAGTTTTCCATTCTCAATAAGATCTTGAACAATATGCTTGAATCTCCCACATTTTTCAATATTGTGTCCAATGCCATTGTGAAGCTTGCAATAAGCCTTCTCATCCCACCACCATGGCTTAACTTCAGGTATATAGAACTTTGCAGCATCATAAGGGTGCACAAGATCACGTGCAAGGAGCTTTGTAAATATCTCTTCATATGTCTCACCCAATTGGGTGAAGTTACGTTTCTCTCCTTTAGGCCTTTCTCGATATCTTGGCTTGTTACTATGTTGATTAGCACTGGCCAAATGGAGAACAGCTTGGTCTTTAGGATTTGAGGAATCTACAACTCCATCATTGACCACTTGTTTGTTCTTATTCCAATTGATGTTCTTTCCTTTATCTTTGTTGTTGTTGTTATTATGACCATTATTGTTGTTGTTTCCATTTTTGGTCAAAATACCTTGCTCTCTCAAAACATCCTCAATTCTAAATGCAGCTTCAATCATGGTATCAAAGGACTCAAAAACCATCTTCTTAACTTCATACTTCATCTCAGGAACCATATTACTAATGAGGATTTCAATCTTTTCTTTCTCAGGAATAGTCCTAGAATAACGAGAGCACTGTTGTCTCCATCTTTGCAAGAAAGTAACAAAGGGTTCTCCTTGATTTTGCTTTGTGTGACATAAGTCCAATAGTGAGACAGATCGTGAAAGATTGTATGAAAAGTGTTGAACAAATCTTTGAATTAACTCAGGGAATGTCTTAACAGGAGGAGTTATATTGGTAAACCATTCCATGGCTTGAGCTTTAAGACTCCTTGGAAATAATCTCATAAGATATGAGTCTTCATGATGAAACTCAAAACTCATAGTATAGAACTGACGCACGTGATCATTTGGATCCCCATTTCCATCATATTTGTCATATTGGGGAATCTCAACTTTTCTAGGAAAATCTTTCATGTCAACTCTCTTATCAAAAGGATTAGGGCAAATTGAATCTAGTGAAAAAGAACTCTTGGGTGCTGATATTTGCTTCATTTGTTTCTTCAATTCATAAATTTCTTCTTTTATGGAAGGATCATGCTTTTGAATCTTCTTATCCATATCAAAGTTGTAAGGAACCTTAGCACCTTTATTGATTAAATGTTGAAAGCATGCATCTCTATTTTGGTCCATATAAGCTTCCATATGTTGTTGAAAATGTGGATCTTATGGTATAGCCATGAAATCATAAGAATTATATTCAAAGTTGGAGCTAACACCTCCATATTGTGAACCATGATGAGCTTGTTGTGAAGGTTTTCTTGAAACTCTAGGAGGTGTTGGTCTCCTATAATAATCATGTCTTGAAATTTTCCTTCCTCTAGGAGTAGGAGATTGTGAAGATGTTCTCCCACTTTGTGGAGTCTTAGGAGGGGTAGATGGGGGAGAGTTGTTTCCACCACCAATGTGCACATTGTTGAATTGATTGTCAAGTTGTGAAGTCTTAAAAAAATCTTGTTCCTCTTGACGGGATTTCCTTTCCATCTCAATAATAACTTGCCTTTCTTCCTCTAGGCGTTGAAATTGTTCTTCCTTCTTAGCTTGTTCTTCTAGAAGAGCTTTTCTTTCACGATCAATTGCTTTGAGTCTTCCACTTGCATAACCTAGAGGTGTCATGAGTGGTGTACATGGTCTTGATTGTCTAAACCGATTACCAGTAAATGTTGCATTCACATGAGCACTAGAAGGCTCACCAATTTGATCATCATGTTGGGCTTCCTCTTCTTGATAGGCATAATGTCTTCCTTTCTCATCCCTTTGATGTGCATCCAAATACCTATCCTCAATAAGAGGTAAAGTTGGTCTACTTCCACGAGTGGGATCACCACTCAAAAGGTCAACATTATACTCACTACTTTGATTCTTCTTGTATGGCGGTCTTGTAAAACTCATATCCATAGCTGAATGAGGTGATGCTAAGGGTGTACTCAACTCAATAAGATCACCACTAAGGTCACACAAAACTTTGGGAATACTCTCAGGTGATTGAATAGACACAGGTTCCTTTCCCTTACATCTTCTACGAGTTTGAACTAAAGGTAATTGTTTAAAGACAACTTGAGGTTGCTTTCCTTGATCTACTTGATATCTTGTTGTAACCGGCATGAAAGAAAAAGTACTAATTGATAGGATAACCCTAAGAAATGTTGGTACCAAACAAGGATAGTAAAAGCACTCACTTGTCCAAAATAAATGTGATAAGATTGAATTTTGCAATAGGCATAAATCAACACTGCCACAGAGGTGCTCACAACTTTGGGTGAATACCCTAGCACATATGGACCAGGAGGATGATTTACCCAAATTATAAATAATTAAAATTGATTTTTTTTTTTTTTTTTTTTATGAAAGTGTGGACAAGAAATTACTAAAACTCTCCAAGTGTAATATCAAAGGATCCAAGTGTATATCTTTCTCAATAAGGACAATTTCTATCTTACCAACTCCAAACAAGGTCTCTTGTGAAATCAATGACTACTAATTCAAGAGGTCAAAGCATAATAACCCATGCTGCAAAAAGGCTTTTAACAATGAGAAAAGTAGCCTAATCCAAATAGGACCAACCTAGGAAGACTAGGAATAATGGGATAACAAAGTTATTTGATCGTAAAGTCTCAACTCAAGAACTCAGATTTTGTTCATTTTAAATATCCAACTAGATGTATCAATAGATTCTTTATCATAAGCCAAGCACGCAAGATAGAAAATAGGGATTTCAAGAAAACAGTCTTCAAACAATGAACAAGGGGCAAAGCAACCTTGCACATGAGCAATCAAGTGACTTAGTTTATGCTAATCCCTAGGAGAGCTAATTGTGTATGTTCTCAAAAAGTTTCACAATCATTGCATAGATCCCTAAAAAATAAAAGTTGGCCTCTCTAAGGTTTTTAGTAATGGTTTGACTCTGCAACTTTTATGATTCACAGGGGTGACCTCCAATCTCGGCGCACCGAGGTTTTGACACAGTCTGAGAACTTAATCTTCAAGAGCTGCTAGGGAGATCTGACAACCCACAATGAACCATACCCCATGGAGATTTCTTCCACAAGGACATTTATATAGCGATTGTTGCAACCACGGTAGAAGTGGCTATTACCGCTTGAGGTTCCGTCTGCAGTTTGCTCTATATAGGGATTGTCTACTATGGTTAACCCTCTCTAAAGGTGCCTGACTCACAATAGTGGACCACAAGGGGACTTAGCTTTCAGATCCAAGGTTTTGACACCTTTTCAATTTTAGCCCAATCAAAGCAACCAGATTAATCCGACACGCTAACTAAGATTATCTCAAGATCTATGATATCAACCCCTAGTGATCTATCAACCTCTTCGGAGAAAGGATGCCTCAATCACCAAGTTGAAGATCCATCTATCTAAGAGATTCTCAAAGTATCCTCCCCATCTACAAGGAATCCGTCTTTGAGAGGAGTTTCACTAGGAACTCACTCCCTCAAGATCCACGAATAGTATTCATGGGGCCTAATTACTATGTGTGTACAGATGTTCATTCCCCAAAAGCAAATCTATCCAAGAATAATCAAAAAACATAAGGTGGTACACTTAACGCTTTAACTAATGTAAGGTGAGTCCAAAGATGTGGAACACTTAACCCCTCACACAAGCCAAAACGAGTCCACAACTCAAAGATTAGTGAGTTCTAGAAAGCACAAGAGGGTTGCCAAGTGGAGCACTTAACACTTCTATCTTGTAGACCCATCCCCTTTAATGTGGCGCTGATCTTGCAACCATGGGGTGGAATGAGGGGCCGGCGGATTCAGCGAGTCCAATAACCCAATATAGCTATCTAAATCTATCACTAATAATCAAGCTTGCTAAATAAAAATCAATGGAGATTACAACCTAGTATCAATTATGCATGTGTTTGAAAAATAAAAGCATAAGAAAAATACACAAGCTAGACACATGAGAGGTTCATTTTAAAGTTCCAAATCAAAGTGTTATCAGCCAAAGAAGAATACCTGAAGTCCTCGCAACACGCTTAGTAGATCTTACCTATTTTTAACAACTTTAGCACTTTTTTCCAATGAAATCATAACTTGCTGCTATGCTGTTCCAAAAAAATCAGAAAACATAGAAAAACCCAAAACAGTGAGCAGTTAACAGAAAAAAATCAGAAAAACACGAAAATCCCTGCAAAAAAAATACAAATAACCTAGTCAACATGATTAGACCTTTTTTTTGCTATGATTTTGAACCCAAAAATAGAAATGAAAATAAGAGACCCCTGGTAAAAACTAAAGAGCTTTCCAAAAATGTAAGAAATTCAAAAAAAATTCTTCATTTGTGCCCTAGGGACCCAATTTTTCAAAATAGGCCAGATTCATCAAATCGAATTTTTGATCTTTAATACGGCCTCAAAATTCAAAACACAAAGAAAGAACCCCCATTAGAATTCAAAAACCTTTCTGAAAATGTAAATTTTTTCAAAAAATACGCTGATTTGCGATCAGAAACGACTTTTTATGAAAAATAAAGAGAAATTTATAACTCATGCAAATCATGTCAAAATGATCTAAAAATCGAACTGGGACATGTTGGGCACATAACCAACCCACAAAAAAAAATTTAGAACTAAACTCTAAGTGGTTTAAAAGATATGATTGAATCTTTAAACCAACTAGATTTTTTGCCTGCAAACCAATCTATATATGGGTTGGCCTTAAAACCAAAGTGAAAAATTTATAAGAGCACTTAATTAGATCCAATATGCTGCTGTAAAAAACCAGAGATGAAAAATAAAAGTAAATGGAGTTAGAAACTTGATTCAAGCCCCGCGATGGGCGCCAAAAATGTGTGCTAAAATGTTGTCACACTTTTATGAATCATTACATGTAAGAATACTCAAGAATGAGCCCTCACAAATCGATCCATAGCTCTCTACTCATAGAGTGCAAGGGTTTGCAATGGAGGCCCTCAGTTTGACCTATTTTTGTGCCCATGCAAGTACACCATGAGATGAGAGATTCAAAGAGAAAAAGCAAGAATACTAGTCTTCATGATCTTCAAATATGATGTACAAATAGACTCATTTTTGGGAGCATGTCAAAAATGGCATGACAATTTTGAGGAGAAAGGTGTACAAATAATATAGGGAAAATTGAACATGTTGCACCATATTCAGTCGAGTGCAAATAATATGGTTTCTATATTGAGCAAGGATTTTGGACTAATGAATGATGTACATACCTAGGAAAAGACCTTAAGGTGCTTCAATCAATAAAAGGTCAATGATATTGTACACTTATGGAGGTATACTCTGTTGAGGAGCTGTATAAGCTTGATGCTTGGATTGAGAAGATAGCCACCAACACAAAGGTTATGGAGACACTCCATGCAGAGATACAAAAGTTGAGGGACCAAACTCAAGAGAATATTTTGGAAGCAGAAAGGCACTACAAAGCTGCCTACCTTGATATTTTTGAAGATTTATCAAAAAGAAAACTTAGTCTAGTATAATCAATAGTTCAATAGTTCTGAGGAAATTTTGAAGATGCTTCATCAGATGAAGATATCAAACAAGCATTTAAGACTAAAGAGGTACTATTGGAGCTAGACACTAAACTTGAGGATTTTGCGGCAATCCATATAGAAGTTAGTAATTATCGACAGATAATAAAGGATAAATATAGAGCTCTAGGTTTGTTAGAAGTGACCTAAGTGACAAAAATAATAGATAAATTCAAGAGAAAACATCCAAATATCACTTTTGTATAAAAGGGAACAAAACCCAGAAGCTAGAAATTTTGTTTTGACACTTGGAAAATTTTATATTTTTGGAACCTGTCATCAAGGTGTGCAGGTGTGCCAAAATTTTGAAGAAGCAGTGCACTAACAGTTAATACCAATTCTGATTTTTGGACATTTCATGCACTAGAAACACAATTTGATGGAAATTTAACTCTCATAAATATCTACAGAAGGTCGAGCTTCCATTTTTAGAGCCTCCAGTGACTATTAGACCATTTTGCAACTTCTATCTTCTTATCTTCTTCTTCTTTCATTGTTTTAAGACATGTAAAGGATCATGCATCGTTAATTGATAAAAACAATGGTGGAGTCTTACTTATCACCATTTAGAGAGTTAGTTTGTATATAATTAGATCTTTTTTATTAGTTTTTAAGCATATGTTTGCATTAAGAGATTTCTTACTCTCAACACAAATTGAGGAGATGATTTCTTATAAATACAGGGATATAATATGTATTCAGGGCTATTATTTTGATGCAATAATATATGCTATTGGTGCTCTTATTGTGAGTGCAGTTATTCTTATCAGAGTGTGTTATGTTTGTGAATGCATGTTCATGAATTATAATGGAGTTGATGGTTTTATTGTGTTATTGTGATTGTGCAATCATTTAGTTCTAGTGTTTGCCACATGTTTACAAATTCTGCTAATGTACCAAGTTGGAGAAGAGATGACCTATTGTTCCTACATAGCTTCTTGTCTTGCATGAGCACACTTTTCATGGCCTCGCGATTTGATGAGAAGTGAAACATCTTACAGTTATTACTAAAATCCCCATTATTGATTGCATCAGTGGAATTGAGGAAGCACTATTCCTATTTTCATTGGTTACCTAATCAATGTTTTCAAATATTTAACTAGCAGACGTGTTGTTTTCATGGCTTATGTCTGTTAGGGATTTACTTTTGAAGTAATTTTCTTAATCTCTTATTAGCATATCTTCATTATTTTCTTTTTACAAAAAATCTTACTTAAAGTAGGAATTCATATAACTGCATCGATAACTTGCATTCATCATAAAGAGAGAATTCAGAAATAGATTTCTTTTGTGCTTACTTTTCAAACAATAAAGTAGATATCTTATTCAAAATTGGTCAGAACCAGCAAAGGCCTCCCTATGAACAAATACATTTATTTTCAATTAAGCAGATTCTAGTAGGTCAAAAGATCGCCCAGAACTTTGGAGTTGATCCTAAATCAACTTTTCAAGAGAGAAATTCAAAAGGATTCCTACTATTAAAGCATCATGCAAAACGACAACACAACACTAATTAGGAGAAAATTACGAACTCTTACACATTATAATAATCTACAATTCTAATTACAGAATAATGATAGCATCCTAAATAAAACAAGCTTATTTATAAAAATGGAATAAGAGATTTGTTACTTGGTAGAATACAAGACTTTATATGCACCATTCAAAGAACCTTAGATAAATCATATCATGTGACTCATCCTTAACATTTGCATCAATATTAGAGACATCCTGATACTTTTGAAATAGAATCAAATTTCAAACCAAATGTTTTGAATTGTCTTTGATGAGATATAATTTTTAAAAGACGAGCCCCAGATCACCATTTTTAACCTTGTACTTCTTTCTCGAATTGACTTAAACATCACACAATATTCTTAGACTAGGCCTTCTTTCTCCTCCTTATGCAAGGCTGATTTTCACGGCCATGGTGGAGAATGTTTGAGTGGCACCCAATCACAAGGATCGGCGCACCAACAAGCCAATCCGTGTACATCCCAAAAATCACAATACCCGAACAGGTGACTCTCTTTGTGTCGACACAGATCGTTGCACTCATCGGCCCTCCATATTTCGCATTGCCCGTGAAATAAGCCACTTAACACACGACAATAGCAATCACGGTACCGATCAGCACAGTTAGAAGATGAGCAAATAAAACCATGCGCTAAAAATAATATTAAGATTGAAGATCAGAGAGATGCAAGTTATTATTCTTATTATTATTACCAAGCCTAGGCGTGAGCAATGAAAAGAGCAGAAACACATATATCACGCCCTTCGCCATGTGAGTTCCTCCAGATATATTCGATTCGATGGTAATCAATCAATGTATTTTGTGAGGAACGTGTTGCAAGTTATAAAGCTTAACTCTCCTTAGTATGCTCAGCACAGTTCTTCTTTTTATTGTTATTTTCAACTTTATTGCTATTGCGAATCCTATAATTTTTGTTCTTCTTTTGGAATAGCGATGCCCTCATAAAGCTCAACTCTCCTTAGTATGCTCCGCACAGTTCAACTTTATTGCTATTGTGAATCTTATAATTTTTGGTTTTTCTTTTTGGAGTAATGATGTCCTCGTAACTCTTGGAAAATATGTCTTATGAAGAGAAATAGCATAAATAATAAAAATAATTTATGGATGAGAGCACCCATTTGTTTTTAACACTCTTCAAAAGCATCATATCTTTATCAGCTGAGTTCAAGCCGAGATAAATCTTTAGAATAATTTTCTTTCTATTCTAATTGTAATCAATACATTCCAATATTTTGGATGCAAAAGATGTACATAGGAAGAAATTAAGCTTGATTTAAAAAAGCCAACTTTGACTATTCGACACTTTTAGCATACGAATCAAGTCATAGTGTGTGATATCTAAGATTTAAAAAAATAAAAATAAATAGCTCTTTTTTTATTAGATTACAATATAAAGTTGCATATTATTAAAAAAGTCGAGGATATGGGATCACCTTAGAAGAATCAGACTGAAGTGCTAGTGGAGGGAGGAGGATCCTTTTTATCATCAAAACCTCATACATCAATAGAGTTATTATTTTGATGTTTGTGTCTTTCCAATTGTATATCATAGGGAAAATAAAATTTTAGAGACTTTTAGAACTTATTTCAGTTCAAAAATTCTTGTACAAGACTCATATTTAATTTAGACTTTTATGTTATACTAGTTTAGCTAGATATTCATTTTTTTGTTTCTATAAAAATGTTGTATGATTTTATAAATACAATGTTTAAATCTTTTGACCTTTTATAGAAAAAAAGACACACCAATGTATATTAATAAAATATTATCTTCTCTATATCAGCACTTCAACACTTACTTCACAACTATCAAATGGATAAACTCATTTTTATCTTCCATTCTTGTTCATATTAACCATTTAGAATTATAATGTATTGTACTTTTGTAACCATTTGTTATATTCTTAATGTTCGAAGGGATTCAATTGTCACAAGAGAAGTGTTTTTGTTTCCTGACCCATTATAAACTAAGCCAAATTGAACACTCCTCAAGAAGTAAATGATAAAATAATTTCGATAATCTCGAATCTATCTCTATGCTTGGAATATGAAGACTTTATTACAATTTCTTTTATTTATTTTTTATTATTGTTTTCAACTTTATTGCTACCAGGGATCCTAGGATAGAATTTTCTTTTGGAGTAGCTACGTATACGGAGATTCCCCATACCTCTTGGAAAATACATCTGAAAAAGGAAAATAGAATAATAAAAAATGCATGGATGAAATTGCACGTTTGTTACACTTTACAAATTAATCATGTCATTATTACCTGGCTAAAGACGAGAGAGATCTTTACAATAGTTCATTTTAAAATCATAGAAACAAAATTATAGTAAAACATTATAGACACAATAACTGCTCTCACAATAGATATAGTAATGTTATGAGTGAAACTAATATTAACTTTATTTATTAATGCTAATATTAAATGAGGTAAATTAGTTTCACGAGATCTTGGTTAAGGATAAGAAGTGAGAGTAATTAAGTTTATATTCAAGAGATTGATAAGATAGTTATTGTTGAGTACTTGACTAATTTTAGATTTGGATCATGCTTATTTTGATTAATGAAAAAGTAAAAATTTGGATGAAAGTATTATAAAGTCTAATCAAAAGATTAAAAATAATTTTATAGAAGAAATTCAAGAAATGATCAAATGATCAAATTATCTACATTTTAGTTATATATAACTAACCATCAATACACTTGAAAGAGTAATATAGAATATACTTATCATACACTGGAAAGAGTAATATAGTTTATACTTTTCAATCATCGAAAACCTCACCATTATATCCAATGCTAATATTAAATGAGGTAAATTAGTTTCATGAGATCTTGGTTAAGGATAAGAAGTGAGATCTTGGTTAAGGATAAGAAGTGAGATCATGTTAAGGATAAGAAGAGAGAGTAATTAGGTTTATATTAAAGAGATTGATAAGATAGTTATTGTTGAGTAATTGACTAATTTTAGATTTGGATCATGCTTATTTTATTTTATCTAATGCTAATATTAAATGAGGTAAATTAGTTTCACTAGATCTTGGTTTAGGATAACAAGTGAGAGTAATTCGGTTTCTATTAAAGAGATTGATAAGATAGTTATTTTTGAGTAATTGACTAATTTTAGATTTGGATCATGCTTATTTTGGTTAATGAAAAAGTAATAATTTAGATAAAAGTATTATAAAGTCTAATCAAAAGATGAAAAAAATTTATAGAAGAAAGTCAAGAAATGATCAAATTATCTACATTTTAGTTATATATAACTAACTATCAATACACTCGAAAGAGTAATATAGAATATACTTATCAAGGAAAGAGTAATATAGATTATACTTTTCAATCATAGAGAACCTCACCATTTTAAGTAGTAAAATTTGAAGGGTTAAAAAATTACTATTAAACTAATACAATTATATGAGTTCAACTTGATCAATAGTTATATTAGTGTAGTCTTTGAATCCTTAGATCAATACTAAATAGTGATTAGAGTTTCCTATATGATTAAAATTTGTGCGGAATAATTTTAGCTAATCTAATCTTTAAAAATACTTTATTTATTATTTTTCTCAGAGATGTGATTGTCAAAGTCATTCTTTGCCTAAATTTGGAGTGATAGAACTTGAACTTAGTGTGAACATTTTACTATTAGGTTATGAATTATATTAGAGTAGGATGGATGCATTAATAACCTTTAAATGATTATCATCTAATAGGTTACATATGTTTAACTTAGTTGGAGTAGATTAGCTATAATTGTATGTGATGGTCTAGATTTCTATTGAGTTATTAAAATATATTGCCCAAGTACAATAAAATTTGTCTTATCATGCTAATTCAATATCAATGCAATAACAAGAGTGTTGTAGAAGCAAGAAGCATCAACATATTTCCCTTCATGAAATACTAATATTCAATATTAGCTAGAAGTCCTAGAGTTGGGATAGAGTAGATAATTAAACATGATGAGATGGACTAGACAATATAGTGTCTCATCATAGCTACATTTAGAAACCAACAAAACAAAATTTATCATTCACATATTCATAAGTTTCTATTGAATAATAACAAGGTTTTTTGGAGTATTCCACTAGGAGTGCCCCCACAAGGGACAAAGCTTTAGGGTGGTGCTAGGCTAATAATTAATACACTCGAAAAACATCTTAAGAGGCATAATGATGAGATATTGAAAGATATTAATGAGTTATTATATATGGGTTGCATTAGACCTATAAAGAGCCCATTTTTATTAGTGTTGTTAGTGAATAAGGAATAGAATATGTGGATGTGGATTGACTGTAGAAAAAATGGATAAGAAGCCAATGAAAATATGTATTCAATTCTTAGAAATGATGTGTTGATAAATAAATTGGACGGTGCTTGATAATCATTAAAATTTATTTTTTGGTTAGATTATTATAAATTTCAATAGTAATAAGGACGTACATAGAAGAAGATGTTTAGCCACTAAAGGTTGATTAATCCATTGTCTACTTTCCAAAGCTACATTTATTAAGTATTTCTAAGATAGTAATTAAATAAATGCGTGTAAAATCCTTTTTTTTTTTGTATCCTTTGAAACAACATGGGAGTCCTCTTAAGGATTTTATTATTATTCTTGAAGGACAGATATTTAAATGCTAAAATGTCAAAGAGTGATAGGGATTCACTATCTTGGTGAAATTAGAAATCTAGAAATAATGAGAGTTGATCTTAGGAAAATGAAGGTCCTATAGATGATTGGACTACACCTACTAATATCATCCAACTCAAGGAATAGTTGTTCTCTATGGTTTTCACAAGAGATTCATTAAATGTTTTCATGATAAAACTTCACTTATAAACTTGATGAAGAAGGAAAATTTGAGTGGTCCAATCCAATACAAAGTTATTTTGCTTCCAAAATGTGATTTATACATGTCTAGTTCTTGAAATACAACATTTTTCTAAACCATTGGAGTTTTAGTGCAATGCCTTGGGAAACGAGATTGGTGATGTTTTGATGTAGGAGAAGCACACGATATCATTTGATAGAAAAAGGTCAAGAAATTTAAAGATGAGATATTATATGTATGAAAGGGAAATGTTTATCTCATGCATGCCACATCCAAATTCAGACCCTATTTAGTAGGAGATGAATTAATCAACAAATTGGATCAAATAAATTTAAATATTTTATGAACTAGGACTTAATGATAGGTAGTGAAAGTGGGTAAGTAGATTAAACTCATCTATTTTTTTGATGTATTCGATAGTAGCCAAAAGACAGAGGGCTAATATCGTAGTATAGAAGGCTAGAGAACAGTTGGTAGATACCCCCTACTATTTAACCAATACCTTTTCTGGATCATATAAAAAACATCTTAATCTTTAACATCATAAAAGGGTACTTCATAATATCAATATCTACTAAAGTACCTGTAACATACACAGATTACCAAAAAGTAACCCAAAAACAAAAAATACAAGCGTTCTTGTTAAAATGATTAATATCAACATCAACCAAAAATGCCACATAGGGCATGAAGTTCACAGTTAACCATAACATAACACAAAGAAAAGAAAAAACAAAGACAAAGGGGCTAGTTCCCCTCTTTATCCTTCAGGTCCTTCCCCGTCCTTTTCATTAGGATCCTCCATGGCTAGTTTCTCCACCTTCTCCTTGACAAGTTTCTCCAGTAGAGTCTTTAGCCAATCATCTACTAGGAAGCTATAGAGGGAGTGGGTGGTCTCATTCTCTTTTCTTGCTTCCTTCTCCTCATTGTTCAACTATAGAAGTACAGAGTGATTGCTATCAAATGCATGACCTTTGTAGAGAACTTAGCATGGGTTCCAAAATTTTAGTACAGGGCTTCCTAATTGTCAACTAGGTCATGCATTGATTTCTTTGGCTTATCAAAATAAGCTTTTTATTGGTCCTACCCATGGCTATGCTGCCCTTTCCTCTCCCCCCCCCCCCCCCCCCCCTAGCAAAATCCTTCATAGGGGAGGTGATATCTTCCCCAAAGTTTTTATTTAGGGATGGGTTGGCTTCCAGGGTGTCTAAAATGTGGGAAGAGCTTGACACATCCTTACTCCAGAGCCAAGGTGTATAACTTTCCTCTTCCTCTTGGAAGATTTCCTTTCACTCTTTGTAGACTTAAAACTCACCTCCTTTTTGGGGGGTGTCAAATCTTTTTCCATTTTAATCCTTTTACTAAACCTTCTAGAAACTTTATCACTTCACCCAACATCAGTATCAGAGTCAATAACACTGATGTTCTTCCTAGTACCTAGAGAATTTTTGTCCATGTTCTTCGAGGTTGAACTAGGGCTAGAGTTTATGGATACTTGAAGTGTAATAGTGGCAAGGGGATTAACAAGAAGAGATAGGTTGAGGGCAAGTTGGAATTTATAGAGTTTAAACATGAAGGCCTAGTGCATGATATAAAAGGTCTTCCTTCCTCCCTCTTTCTCCTAACATTAATCACACCATCCTCCATCAAATGCAAAATAAGGTGTGGGAAGGAAATCAAGTCCTAGTTCCTAAAGTGGTTTAAAATAGGAAAGTGGTTATAGTGCAACACTTGGAACTAGTCTTTGTGTGTAATATAACACATAATGGCATATCACACTATGTCCCAAGGTTTAAGTAGCTCCTCCCTCAAGAATCCACCCTACATGCAAATAGGGTCCTTAGGGAAAAATAATTTCTTCAAGCTTGTTTCATCAAAAGCTTTGGCCTATTTATGCCAACTTCTACCCTTGAGAGACAACCCACCAACCATCATGATGAGCTCCTCTGTCATTTCCAAAACCACCCCATTGATGTTCACCTTCCTATTATTCTAGGTGTTGACAAATTGTAGGGACACGTGCTCATTATACCCTATAATTCCTTTCATGATTGACAATAATCTACCATCTTGCAGATAAAACCATGCCACTTCACTATTCCTGATATTGTCTTCACTCTTATTTGATTCAATGCGATCATTGACACTCATTTATTCACTAATATCAATCACCTAATCCTCAATTTACACTAGCATCCCCTTGTTGTAGGATAGAACGTGGAAGCCAAGGTAGTTTAAAGACATAATGCTAAAAATGAACCTAAGAAAAAAATCGATTCCCATCATAAAATCACAAGATGTCATAATTTCCAATCTCTCTTTACCTTGAGTATGTGTGAATGGTACCTTTCCCATCAAAATTAACCATTGTCAATTGTGCATGGAGTGAAGTGCAAGGGAATTGTTGTTATGTTTATTCACCATGTCCATCCTTGGTCATTTTATCATTCTAAAAAATCCACATGGATCATCCTCTTTCTATAGTAATTAATGGTCATGGTAAGGGAACCATAGATGGAAATAATCACAAAATCTTTCCATATATTCTAGAATTTATATTTTTAATCCAATGGTTCTCCTACCCACCTAGATCCACACCAATACGCCACCTATTGTGCTTCATCTTATTGCACTACAAAGATCATGTTCACTTTCCACAATCATTTGTGTGGATGGTGGGGTTTTCCTGATGTCATCACATTTCTTTATTCCTTCCATGTTATGATCAATTTTAGCCACATCATCTGCAACTCCATTACTTTCCCAATAGATGTAACCCACATGGAATTCTTGAAGCCCATCCAACAAGGTGTAGATTTCCTCTATTGTCACTTTAATCTTCCAGCTACACCAACATTCTCCCTTTAGAGCTTTGACAATTAACATAGAATCTCCCTTGATAGCCAATCTATTAATTCTTCTAGTGTTCACTATTCTAATTCCCCATAGTAGGACCAAAACTTCTACTTTGTTATTTGAACTCCCTCTATAGCTCTTGGCATAGATAACCACCATCTTACTAGTATTATCTTGGACAATACCACCAGTCCTAGTACTTCCAACAATGGTCAAGCCATCAAAATTGAGTTTCATCCAAGCTTTCGAAGGGGGGTACTCAATAGCTTTAGAGTTGTCAAATATTATCACCTTTAGACTTTAGTCCCAAGAAGTAGGTCATCTCATACCTTTATCCCTTGGGGGGTTCAAGGGAATTTATAATGCTAGATCTAACTAAATTCATTCAGGAAGATAGTCACTTGTTGAACCACTACGGAGCTAGGAGCATCTTTGTCCTAAAATATATGGTTGTTTGATTCCTTCCAAATTTGCTATGATACATATGGGGGAATGACTCTCTAGAAGGTTTTGAGGTATGGGTGATTAGAGGGAATATCCCAGTTAACAAAATAATGGAGGTCCTCATTAAAGCACTATTGAATCCCCCACATAGAGAAAATCTCCCTCCAAACTTCTAAAGCAAAGGGATAATGTGTGAGGAGGTGTTGAATGGATTCCAATGTGTTGTAACATAACACATAGCTATTGGCCAATTGGAATCCTCTCCTTTGCAAATTATCAATGGTGAAGATTTCCCAACATAGAGTCATGCACCAAAAGAAATTTATCCTTGGTAGGATCTAGGGGTGCCAAACATTCTTCCACTCCCCCAGGGCATCACTTCCCTCAAGACAAAAACTATAAGAAGATTTCACTATGAAGTCCCCAAAGGAGGTTAGTCTCCATATTAAAGAATTATCCAATGGATTGTAGGGGATACAAAAATTTTGAAACTTCTCCTAGAGTTCCATAAGTAACCTCATCCTAGGAGTTTCCTGATTGTAAACTATTTTCCATTTTCTATCAAGGGCGATGTTTTTACAAACCAGGGTACTTCATTTCCTTGTAAAAAATATCTTAGAGGTTAAAACCTAGCATACATGAGAGGACCATCCTACAACCATTGATCCTCCCCTAATTTAATGTTGTTCTCATTCCTCAAAACCTAGTGAGTACCCTTATTCAGAATTCTATGGGTGTGCACTACATTGTTCTGAGCTTTTATCCTAGGGGGAGAACATTGGTCCAAAGATGATGATGCAATAAGTCACCCCTCATATGCTTAGCACTAACAACATTGCAAAAATTTCTTAAGGAGTTCATTAATATCCATCTAACCTTAGCCAGGAGGACCTTATTCAAATGCCCAATCCTTCTAATGTTCATAACCCCCCAAGGACTTAGGTTAATAGACTTTCTCCTAGCTCATCAAACTTATTCTAGTTTTATCCTCCATTCCTAACCATAAAATATTTCTTTGAAGTTTTTCAATAATATCTCTACATCTACCCAAGAGTTTAAAGAGAGCGAAAGTACATGGGGATGCCCTATAAGGATGCTGAGAGAAGTTGAAGTTTCCTTGTACTACTCAGGATTTTATCTTTCCATCCTACAAGCTTCCTTTGTATGTGTTCCAAAAACCTATTCTAGTATTGCGATGTCACTTCTTTAATCATGAGAGGGAAGCCAAGATAGGTATCAAGTAAGCTCGTCTCCTAGCATTCCAAAATTATGATCACTTTTCTCCTTAGGTCGTTGTCCATATTAAAGAAATATACTTTTCTTTTTTGATAATGTATACATTTCCCCAAAAATTTCTCATAATGGTTAAGAATGGTCTTCCAAGCTCTAGATTCATGAAAAAAATATAGGCCAAATAGGAAGATGTCATCAACAAATTATTGGAGCACCTACGAGGGGCTCAAGGAGGTAGGTTTTATGCCTTTTATCTTACCAATTTTTTTAGGACCTTTAAGCTTCTTCCCAATGCCTCTTCCACAATGATGAATAATTATGGAGAAAGGGGGTCTCCTTGTCGAAGACATTGAGAGGAGGTAAAAAAAATGCCTAGGGCTTCATTCAAAAGGACTGAGAATCGGATGGTATTAACTGCAGCCATGATTATTCTTAAGAAATTCTCTTTGAATCTTAACTTGGTTAGAATATCAAACAAAGATTCCCTCCTTAGCATATCATAGCCCTTAGAAACATCAAGTTTTAGAGCCATACTTAGGTTCTTACACTTCTCCATGGAATGTATAACCTCATGGGTGGTAATGATTGCATCCAGTTTCTATCTACCAGGGAAAAATCCATTCTAGTAGGGACCTTAAAATTATCAAGGAGGGGCTTAATGTTGTTCACTATGACCTTAGTGAGGATCTTAGAAATCATTTTGTAGAGGCTTATGGGCCTAAACTCCTCAATAAATCTTGATCCATCCATCTTTGGTATTCACACTATGAAGGTTTGGTTAAGTTCCTTTAGCAACTTGCTTATTCTCACAAATTTGCAACCAACATGAGAAATATTATACTTGAAAGTATCCCAAAACTCCAAAAAAATACAAGGGGGAACCCATCTAGCATCAGGGCTTTAAAATGGTTCATACTAAACACAAATTTTCTCAATTCCACCTCTATAACCTTGACAATCAAGAATTGTTCATATAGTCATCATCAATTGAGTTCACAATTCTTAAAATATTATCCCAAGTATCAATACTGATTTGATTTGGGGGGTTGTAGATCTTTTGAAAAATAGCTAGAGGCCCAATCCTCTATCTCATCCTCCTCTAATATTTCTTGACCATTATTATCCACCCATAGGCTAATGGTGTTCCTCTTTTTTCTCTTTGATGCTAATTTGTGGAATAAGTTTGTGTTCCTATTGCCCTCCTCTAGTGACTGCACACTAAATCATTTCTTCTAGAATATTTCCTCTCATTTCAAACAAAAATTTCCACTTAGCATGGCATTCCTTCTCCTCATGTTGATGTTCTAGAGAAGAATTACCATAAGCTAGATTGTCTTGGACTAACTCCAACTTCTTCTCAATCATCTTCTTTTCCTTAAAGATGTTTCCAAATAATGATTTACACTATCCTTTGACCTCTTTGTAGATCCTCTCTAGTTTCCTAGCAATGTGGAACATGGTAAATCCTTGGACTAGAATATTCCACCATCAAGAAATACACTCTCTGAACTTTGAGTGTGTGCACCACATTATCTCATACTTGAAGGGTCTTTGCCGATTTGTTTGGTTTTTTTTCCATGAGAATAATATCATAGAGTAGTTAGAGATGGTCCTGGGGTAAGTTGTTAAGGATTTATGAAAGAGAATATCCAATACCACTGAGATAAGAAAATGATCAAGCCTAACCAAAATTAGGTTATTCCCTTATGTTATTTGACCAAGTGAAAGGGGTTCCTTGAAGATCAATATCTATTATATAATTTCTCCCAAGGAAGCCCACCAAGTTATACATACTCTTAGAGAATTCCTTGAGGATGCCCATTTTCTCCAAGGGATACATGGGGGCATTAAAGTCCCACATACACAAAAATTTCTTGTGCCTCACAAAGTTAGCAACTTTCACTACCTCTTCCTAGACCAAAATCCTCCCTTTACGAGCATTGGGGACATAGAAATTAAACATTTTCTAGTTAGAATTTTTGGGGGTGAAGCCCACCACCATAAAATGGGGGCTTATGAGGATCTCTCTACCCAAAACCTACCCAAATTCCAAAGAGTTGCAATGCTTCCTAAAGCATTCATCACAATAGTATAAGAAGATTTTGCTTCTAGTCATAGATAGTCATCTACTCTAGAGAATGCCTACTCCATCATTTTTTCTTCCTACAAAAGAATCATGTCAACTTTTAGTTCCATGATCTTTTTTTAACTTCATACTACTTCCTAGGGCTATTTAGCACTCTCAGATTCCGTGATATTATCTTCATCTTCTCTACATTTGGATCTCGACCAAGGTCTTCTATTTCCCATGTGCTATATCTTTGGTTGTCTCCTTATATTAGAGGTTCTTAGTTAGGGGTCTCCCCACTTTCACTATTGTCCCAACATTAGCTTTATTTCCATCCCTTAACTTCCTCTTGGGGATAATCCATCTGACATTACTATCTAGGTTTCCACTATTACCTCTAGTTTGGCAAGGGGAATGTATTTTAACAATACTTAGGAGTAAAACCACTAGTATTTCATCCATAAAAAGGTGAGGCATTGCCCTTCACTAGGGAGATGTTGTAAGATTCTATGGTCTAGGATCTCTTGTCATCCTTTAGGAGGTTCAAAAGGAAATTCTCCTTCCTCCAAAAAAGCTATGTTACCTTCTTCATTTTTAATACATCAATATCCACTTCCTCGAGTTCAGGAGTTAAATCACCCTCTTTTATAGAGGTACTACCAATGACCTCCCTCTCTTCTAGGTTAGTAGTATCCTACATCTTTGAAGCCCTCTCCATCCCCTTTTCATTGATTTTTTCTTCATCTTTCTCTATGAGTCCTTCATTCTCACTTGAAGAATGAGCCATTACCATCTCTATTTTCTCTAGGGGTTCCACATTGACCTAGTATTTTTTTTATGTAGTCTTTTAACATTCCACCATAAACACTCTAGGTGAGAAGACTTTATCATTATGTTTCTCACTCCACTTGCAGTCTACAACTAGGTGGGCAAACATATTAAAATTTTGATAGAAGGGTGCAACATTCTCATATAGAATCGATTGTTGTAAGAATTTTACTTAGGTAAAAATGACACCAAGATCAAGAATCTCAAGCACCAGCACAATATGGACCAATAATGGATGATCATAATAACAATAATGAGAATGGATATCAAATGAATACACACTAGAAGTGCTTGTATATAAAGGAATCTAGAATGACTTGTATATAACATCACAACTAAGAACATGTCCACCAAGAGTTGATTATCCTTCATTGTGCATGAATGTATGTGCAACAACGAGAGGATAAGCATGCCAAGGTGTATCTTGTAAAGACATATAGTAGACAACATGTGCTCAATTGGAGTGCAAACAATTATGTTGTCTACATGAAAACTCATATGAATATGCAAACTCCTAGGTGTCTACAACCAATATGCTAATGCATTAACCCAAGTAAAATTAAGTAAAGTGTAAATAGTAAATACGTATTTACACCAACAACCCCCCTTAAGTGCAACTTAGGGGAATGCACTTAAGCTCACAAAAGCTAGAGGAAAATGCATGATGGGTCCTAGCTACTAGGCTATGTTAGGTACCCATGTACAAATGCAATGATCTATATGCAATTAAATCTCTCTAAAAATTGAGAAATAGGGAAAAACTCATGGGAAAATCCTCCCCCAAAAAGAGAGATAATTATAATAAAGAAGAGAAGTCCTTGGTGAAAAATCCTACACCCTCAAGAGATCTCACAAATGAAGATACTTGACCTCAGTGAAGGGCTTGGTGAATATATTTGCAATCTATTGTTCTATAGGACAATATCGTAATGCAATGAACTGCTCATAAATCAACTCTTTGATGTAGTGCATATGAACCTCAATGTGTTTTGTGTGTTGATATTGCCCTGGGTGTTTTGATATTTCAATGGTACTTTGATTATCACAATGTATGACTATGGGTCTAGTTATGTCAAAACCAAACTCCTTCAAAATATATTGCAACCAAAAAGCTTATGTAGCAATAGTGGCAACTCCTCCATACTCAGCCTTAGTAGATGAAAGAGCAATAGTGTTCTGCTTTTTGCTCTACCAACAAATAGGATTGGAACTAAGATGAAACATGTATCCTAAAGTGCTTTTGGGAGAATCAATATTCCCTACATATTCTAAGTTAATATAAACCACTAACTGTAGTCAAGTACCAACTGCATAGCATATCCCATATGTATGGGCACCCTATATATAGTGTAAGATGAATTTGGTTGCCTTCTAGTGAAGTTTATGTGGCTCTTTCATGAAGCAATAAACCATGCCAACTACAAAGGATATGTTATGGTGTGTATGTGTCAAGTGAATGAGGCTTCCAACCAAATGTCTATACAAAGTAGCATCAACAAGTGGAGTGGGAACACTTTGCTTCTAACTTAACACCTGAAAGAAATGGAGTATATGTAGCCTTCTAATCACTCATGTGAAATTGAGAAAGTAGATCAAGAGCATACTTGGGTTGCGATAATTTGATCCCTAATGAAGACTATTGTATTTCAATACTAAAGAAATAATGAAGTAGACCCAAGTCCATCATGGAAAAATCTGTCCTAAAAAGTAGACTTGACACTATCAATGATGGATTGTGTACTCCTTGTAATGATTATGTCACCAATATAAAGCACAAGTAGCAAGTGAGAATCATCTTAGTGAAGAATGTAGGCATTCAAATCTGAATAACATCTGGTGAACCCTACTAAGAGAAGGAAAGAATCCATCTTGGCATACCAAGCTCTTGGAGCTTGTTTTAGTCCATAGATAGAATTTTTCAACTTGTAAACCAAGGTAGAATCCTAAATGAAACCCTGTGGCTACTCCATATAAATCTCCACATAAGGATCACCATTCAAGAATGCACTCTTCACATCCATCTGATGAACAACCCATCTCTAAGCTATGGTTATAGATTGTGTCAAACAAATGGATTTTATTTTTGCAACAAGGGAAAAGTTATCAGTGTAGTCAATACTAGGCACCTAAGAGAAACCTTTTGCAACAAGTCTTTCCTTATCCACACTTTCATCCGTTGCAAACTTGGTCTGATAGATCCACTTAGACTGAATCAATTTTCTTCCCTTAGGAAGAGAGACTAAGTCCCATGTGTTGTTTCTCATAAGAGAATTTTATTCTTCCTCCATTAGTTTATCCAATTCTGGAATTCCTAAAGCTTGTTTGAATGATTGAGGATCAGAAGCAACTGCAATATAAGCATGATGGAGTGAGTTGTATTGTGATCTTGTCCTCCTAGTATTTGAAGGATTCCCTGCCAATGGTCCTGCTGCATCCTAATTCCCATGTGTTGTTTCTCATAAGAGAATTTAATTCTTCCTCCATTGCTTTATCCCATTCTAGAATTCCTAAAGCTTCTTTGAATGATTAAGGATTGAAAGAAATTGCAATATAACCATGAGGGAGTGAGTTGTATTGTGATCTTGTCCTCCTAGTATCTAAAGGATTCCCTGCCAATGGTCCTACTACATCCAATGTCTGTTGAGCCCATTTAGATCTAGTGGAAGAAGATGTAGAAGTAAAATGAATTTCCTCAACCTCATCTATCTACTACCTCTATTTAGGTCATGGATGAACATCTTCCAGGTTACTATCATCGCTATCACTCTCTTCAATGAAGGAGGAAGAAGGAGTTCAAGAAGTAAAGCTTGGACAACTTTCTTCAAAGTGTACACTCCTCTCATTGAAAATTTCATGTTTCTCTAGATCCATCAATTTATAGGCTTTATGCGAGTCTGCATAACCAAAAAAGATGCAAGGTTTATTTTGAGGTTCCAATGCCTTGTGTTTCTGTGGAGGTATTCATGCCCATGTTGGACAACCAAAGACTTTGAAGTGCTTTATAGTAGGTTTTCTTCCATTCAAAGCTTCAAAAGGAGTTAAACCATCCAAATATTTGTGAGGACTCCTATTCTAGATGTAATTTTCACAATTCATTACTTTAGCCTAAAAAACTTGATCAAGAGACTTATGTAGTAGCATGCAAGTGGTCATCTCCTTGAGGGTTCTATTCTTCCTTTCTTCAATACCATTTTCTATGGAGTGTATGGTACTAAATGCTAAAGGTCAATTCCCTCTTGAGTACAAATATATATAAGTCTTGAGTTCACATATTCCCTTCCATTATCAGTTTGAAGAACTTCGATGGCTTTCTATGATTGCTTTTCTACTTAAGCCTTGAAGGTGAGAAATCATTCAAATGCTTCACTCTTATGAGCCATGAAGAATACCCAAGTATAGCAAGAATAGTCATCAATGAAGGTGAGTGCATAGAGAGACTTTCCAAATGATGGCACTGGAAATGGGCCTACCACATTACTATGAACTAGTTCAAGAATACTTTGTGCTCTCCAAGACTTCCCCTTGTCAAACATTTTTTTTGGATACTTCCCAAGTGTGAAACCTAAACAAACACCATCTGAGAACTAGACTTGAGGTGGACCATGACCCATGTTATTGTTGCTAAGTTGTTGAAGATACCTATAGTTGAGATGTCCAAACCTCTCATGCCACGATTTTCTTTATGTATTTGAATGAATTAACAAGGCTTGTGTAGTAGATTTAGGCACAAAGGAAGAGAAAGTGTAAAGCCTTGAATCATGTTTAGCTTCACCTATTGCAACAATAGAATCATCTTTAATGCTTTTCACAAAAATTGAATTTAGAAGAAATTCAACCTTGTTTCCACCTCCATAGTGATGATTTGGTAGACTGGAAGAAGGTTTGAGGTAAGATTAGGAACATAGAGAACATCCTTGAATGCTCCAGTTTCCATCTCAACTTCACCTTTTCCTTTAACTTCCACTTTAGTATCATCCCCTATAAATATGTGAGGTACCTCTAAAGGTTTCATTGAAGAAAATATCTTTTTGAAACACCCATGTGATGTGTGACACCTGAGTCAATAATCCATTCCCCTTGACTGACAATGTTTGTGAGTAAAGATTGCCCTTTGCTCATAGAATCTGAAGATCAAGACCCCTTTTCCCTATAAGCATTAGGAAATGGAACATTGTGCTTCTCCATGATGTTTTTCAATTCATCAATCTACTTGTGATAAAATTGATGTTCATCATGACCAATTCTTTTACAATAGGCACACTTCTTCTTTTCTTGATTATTGTCCCCCTTTTTGCTGATATTAGAAGAAGATTTTCCTTGTTGATTTGATTTAGGTGGTGACTTTTATGTGTCCCCTTATTTGTTATCTTTAAACTTCTTCTTTTTTCCCTTGCCTTTTTTTGAACTTTCACAAGTTGGATTTTTGGAGCTCTCATTGTTAGCCACCTATGTCTTTGAAGATTTGAGAATCCCCATTGTTATCAACTTAGCTTGTTCATGATCTAACAATTGGGCATAGTCATCAAAAGTGAGTATCTAGTAAGAAGCCCCTAAGGTAGCCTTTGAGGTGTTAAAAAGAAGAGACAAATGTGGAGTAGTCTATTGGCAGCTTATTCTAAATTAGATAAATCAACCTATCATCCTTAATGGGACTACAAAAATCATTAAGTTTTGTTCTCAACTCATTCAGCTTAATGATAAAATTCTGGATGGAATCAAAGTTCTTAGGATCTAGGGAGATAAGTTCATCTTCAATCTTATAAACATCCTCCTCAGTCACTTTTTCAGATAGCTTTTTAAGGACATCCCAAGTTTCCTTGGATGTATCATATTTTATGATCTAAGAAAGGATCTTGTCATCAACCCCTAACCTAAGGATTCCTAGGGCTTTTCTATCTACCAATTCCCTAGCATAGATATCACTTTGAGTTACATTATCACCTATGGGTTTGGGAAGAGATCCATTGACATATTGGGAAACTTCTTCATTCATTAATTCACACCATTTTTTAACTAACCATGTGGCACAATTATGTGGTGTTAATTTTGGAACCTTAATGTTTCCCATAATGCAAGGAAAGAAAGATAACAAAAAGAACAAAGGAATACAACACCAAGAGACACCCCCGCCTTTTCACTCAATCAAAGAACCCTCCCCACCCAAATGAATGCTTTAGGTACTTTATACTTAGTGAAATTACAATAGCCACTTGTCAATTTAGGGCATAAGTGGACTTTTAATTTTGTTTTTTACAACCTCCTCTTGGAGTTCAAATCTGGTACTTAGCAATGTTGCTCATATATACAACAATTTTGAAGTTTGATCAAAGTAATACAATGCAAAAGAGAACTTATTTCTGAAAGTGGTATTTCTATCCACACAATCCTATAATCTAATTGCATATCTAGAAAGTAGATGAAAAATATGATTTTTTTTTTTTAAATGGCTCCTGAATATATGTTTAGATGATCCCATACAAAGAATTTGAAGTTGCAAAATGTAGGATTGGATAGGTATAGTCACCAAAAACTAATTTTTTTGACAAATCTGTGCCCACAACCAAAAAATAACAATACCACTATAAAATTTAGGAAATTCTAACCAAAATAAAAAAAACATTGCACCTAATTTGGAGCCTAGATGATTGAGTAATGACCTCCCAAAGTTAGACTATCAAATCAAAACTACATATGGTGAGGGATCTATCTTAATGATGTCAAAAAAATACTATGCTAAAATTGAAATCCAAACAAATATCTCAATAGTGTAATTTGGCTTGATTTTGATGGTCAAATGACCATCAAATTTAGTCTTGTCAATTGATGATGTCAGCAAAAAATTAGCTAGTTGATGTGGTAGTCTATACACTAATTTGGCAATACAACCAGATGATGTGGTAGATGATTTTAGTAGTGACTGGGAACTGATGTGGTGTGTTACATGTTTCTTGCTAACTTGGCCTAGAGGCCACATGAGATCTGATTTAACCCTGACATTTCATGGACACATGGTGGCCAGAGTTAGAGCAAAGGTAGTGAACATTGATGGAGGAGGAGTAGTCGACAATTTAGAGGGAGTGGAGGTGGTGAGCTCCAAAGGAGGAGGGGTTGGTAGTTGCATGAGTGATTTTAAGGGAGTTTTATCCCATATGCACTGTGTTACATTTTTTTTATCTATTAAATAAGGAGGTCATTGGCAAGTAAGGTGGCTTTAGAGCCATTTTGAATGTTGGTTACCATCAACGATTTATAAGTTGGTTGTGGTGTACAAAATATGTCAGTCATAGTTAGTAAGAATATGTTGATCATGATGTGTAGGAATATGCTAGTTGTGGTATGTGTTTAACTATAGGCAACAGGGGTTTGACCACCCATTCTGCCTGCAAAAAAAATGCTCTCCTACTGGCCTAAAAGGCCAATTTTTTCTCAATATTTCTAGAAATTAAATGCAAATTTGAAAAGAAAAAATGAAGATCTGAATAAAATAAGTGCAAAGAAGCAAACAAAAATGCAAATCCAAAAAATTAATTGCATAGATCTATAATGATCATACCAATTTTGCAAATTGGGCCTTCGAGTTCCAATTTGCAAAAAAATTGCCTCAGATTTGACTATAGCCTTGGGTAGGCAAATTTATAGTCAAAATTTTTAGAATTGATCCTCTGAACATAATGGTGAGGTTAGATCTTTCTAAAAACACTCCCAATTTCTGTAGATACTCTGAATTTGAATCGTGGCCCTTTGAGAGTTGAAGAAAAAATGGTCTCCAATGGCTATATGAAGAGATCTCCTATCACTCTGATACCATGTAAGAATTTGCCTTAGGGAAAAATGACACCAAGATCAAGAAGCTCAAGAACTAGCACAATATGGACCAATAATGGATGATCATAATAACAATAATGAGAATGGATATTAGATGAATACACACTAGAAGCGCATGTATATAAAGGCATCTAGAATGACTAGGAGCCAACAAAGAGATAAACATCACAATTAAGAACATATCCACCAAGAGTGGATTATCCTCCATTGTGCATGATTGTATGTGCAATAATGAGAGGGTAAGCATACCAAGGTGTATCTCATAAAGAGATGTAGTAGATAACATGTGCTCAATTAGAGTACAAACAACTGTGTTGTCTACATGACACCTCAGATGAATATGCAAACTCTTAGGTGTCTACAACTAATATGCTAATGTATTAACCTAAGTAAAGTGTAAATAGTAAATATGTATTTACATTAACAATTGTGGCCAAGTACTCCATTTCAATTTAAGATCCACTACAATTGGCAATGGTTTATTCATCCCCAAATTCACACATAATCTTACAAAACTCATTTTGGCCTTGGAACTGGTAGTTAGGTCAACCTCAATGAAGTGTCCAAAAGAGTCTCCAATCCATTTAAACACTCTCTCATCCCAACATTCAAGAGGAAGCCTAGGTAATCTGACCCAAATAGGTGCCAATCTAAATAGGTCAAGGTTAGGGAAAAAAACCCATTTTCCATCTAGCGAGCATCAATAGATGTTTACCAAAGTGCCAAGATCCCACCAAGACAATGTTATGGTCTATTTCAACTATGAATCTAAACAGAAAGAGGGAGCCTACCATCACAGAGATAGTCATAGATCCAAACATTCACTATCTAGAAGAGCACCATTTCCTAACCATGTCCACATTAATGTGGTCAAAGGCTCAAGGAGAGTCCCAAGGAAATTGAATCTACCACAGATCTGGGAGTAAAAATTCATTCCCTATAATACCTAAAACAATAATAGGTTTCATCCCATAATCCATAAGAATCTTGGATCTAACAGCTACCTACAACCAATTTGGTTTTTGGAATCAACACTCTTGTGATCAACATATTTCATGAGGTCCCTCAAAGGGTGGAAACCCATATAGGTCAAATCATTAGGGACATCCAACAACTCATTCAGGTTAAGATCCTGAGTAGAACTGGACCCTTCTTGAGAATTTTGGGTTTTATCATAGAGGACTAGAAGGAGGTCTAACCAAGCCTACACCAACTCTAATAGAGGAGGATGAGGGGGGCACTCTATCCCTTTGAGTATTGCAAAGTCATGCACCAAAGTTCCAAGAAGACACAACGAAAGGAAGTTGTAGAGTAGGTTCTTTGGTAGTTCCAAAAGTATCCTTATGATATTTTTTGACATTCATAATGTTAACAAGGATTATTTTGTTGCTAATGAAATTTGAAGGATGCCTAATTTTTTTCATTGGTTTTCATTACTAGTGACTATAGAATGTTAATTTTAGTTGAGTATGCTATAGAATTAATGTAGTACAAGGTAGGAGAAACCCTAAAGGATATGTCCGAGTCCCCTACAAGTAATCACACAATGAAAACACAATAAAAAGTAAGATTTGATACCAAATCACAACACTTTATTCATTAATGCATCTATTTACATGCAATATGCCCAACTGTAAGGCCTTCTACATAAGGGAAAAATAAAACAACAATTACAAAATAGTTTTGTAAGATCAACCTTCAAGATCCAACTCTACACTAATCTCAGCTAGTCTAGATCTACACTCTGGATGGAAACCCCCAAGGAAATCTCAACTTGTGCTCAAAAGCCCACCAAGAAATCTCCTATTTTTTGAAGCCACAATTACTAGCCTTCTCAAAATTTTCTCCTACACTTCATCCTCTTCTTCAAGTTAGTGATCCTCAATATTATGACTTAAGACTCTGCAACACCCCCTATTTATATCCAACTAAGCTAAATGTCAGCCCAATTCATTAAAAATTAAATAAAATCCATACATTAAATGATTGCATAAGCCACAAGTTGGCTACAACACAAATTAAATACCCATACATAAATTAAATGCCAAAAGTTGGCTCACTAATAACTTGGCACCATAGGAATGAAGATCATGTCAAATGTTAGAGAAATCAAACTCAAGAATTAGCCTTCCACTCCAAACATAACCCAGTTTCTAGTGGAAATTGAGCTCCCAATGCAAACCAAGCATCCAACACACACTGAGAACTACAGTGAATACCAAGCAATAGTATCTATCGAGCTCCTTCAGTGATCGATCCCCTTCAATAATGAAGCTCCTCAGCCAAAAATATGTCCAATAACACCAGAGAACCACTCCTTTAGTGATCAAGTCCGCAACACTAAGCCAAAAATTCCTCCAACATGCATGATTGCAAGAAATCCTAGGATGCTCCTGCATCAGGAATCTTGGGCAATAGGAACTAGTCAGGACATAATTCATGGAGAGCAGTGCAAAATTACCAATGAGCTAAGGAGATAATTTAATCAAAACCTACTTTATATCTTAATTTGAAGATATTGAAAAAAAAAATTGCTGCACCTATTTCTAGTTATGTGGTGTTCTTCAAGACTTATAAGAAGATTCAAGAGATGATCACATAGGAATAAATACATAGTGCATTCCTTATGAAATGGAATGTCTAACCTTATAGAAAAAAATTGTACTTATTAAATTTTAATTATCTTCAATATTTACTCATTCCTTATCATAAATAAGAATTTATTTCAATTGAATTCATCAAAAATCTATGTAAGGTTCAAGGACACGATTTCATATATGTTTTAGTATATAGATTGATCAAATTTGTACTTCTTGTTCCTATATCTACGAGATAAAATGAGTAGATAATTTATTTTTAAGGGAGACTTGAAGACTTTATGGGTTATTTGGGAGGATAGCAAGTGACAATGATAGTAGGTTTCTAACCTCATTTGGATGAACATTTTTTTATTTTGAATATCTCCTACATGCCACCACTTCAATCTAGATACTGTACTATATCCTACAATATACACATCTCTTTTTTGGTCTTTCATTGTACCCTTCATTTCTTCTAGCATGGGGAGAAGACCTACTAATATTTAGAGTGTCTCTTCATTATTCAACCTTTGAAACAACTTAGGAAATTTTGGTATTCCTTCATTGTCATGAATTGAGTTCATTAGACCAAGAAACGATGGATATCTATTAAAAAAAATTGATGCATTGGGGTAAAAGCACAAATTTGTGTTACCTTTTATAAAGAAACGAGATATCAAAATGTGACAGTTCAAAATTAATGACAAAAAATTGGTATTTGTGTCTAAAATATGAAGATGTTGTAAACTGATGAAATGTTTAGAATTGGATGAATTTTATGCCCATAATTTTTATAATTTTTTTGAGTAAGAATTTATTCATTTTATTTTATTTTGAAGTCCCTTTTTTAACTATAAAAAATATAGGGCGTAGTTCCCGTCAAACAAGTATATGCAAATCATCTTTCTTTGTTCTAATTTGAAAATATCTTATAGATGACATGTATAGGTAGTGAAAAAAAAAAGAAATAATTATTTTTGATGTATATTTTCTTTGTTATAAGTACTCAAGTTTGACCTTATCAAAATCCAATAGTTTTTTCCTCTTGTCAAAACTTTCCTATCAAATCTATACCTTCTTGAAAAAAAATTACATATTTGTGAAGATGATTATCTCCTCTAGAGATAAATATAATTTTAAAATTTTTTTGATATGATTTACTATTTTTTTCTTTTTTGAGAGAGCATCTTCTGAAATGTTAAAATATTGACTTATAATATTTTGAGATTATAACATATTATAACTAATCAAAACACTCAAAAATTTATATAATGATGATATTGAATTTGAGATCTATAAAAGTGTATTTTTAGTTTTTGAAAAAAATTGTGTTTTGATAGAGAAATGAGATTTGACCAAAACAAGTTTTGGTATCGTAAAAGGTGACACAGATCTATGCTTTTACCTATTGATCTATCCAAAGAGATCTATTTGGTATCATTATTCTAAAAATCTTGTTTCTTGGTTATTCCTTCGAAAAGGTGTTAACATTCATTGAATCATCTTAGACTTTGACAAATGTGTCAATAGATCACTTTAATGAAAACTTATTTTTTGTTTTTACTAGAGGATACTTTTTGAAAATTCCAAAAGCTAGATTCATTCTATAAGCCATGTAGTGAATGCTACTAACATAAGGTGCACACTAATTTTCTCTCTTTTTGCAAAGACTAGTCATGTGGCCTTGCTAAAGATCCATCTGCACCTTTTGACAATTTTTATGTCATATATACCTCCATATTCAATTAGAGAACTCTTTACTAGTTCAAATATGTTTTATTTTATGGTATCATCCTTCATTTTAACAATAGGTAGGAGATGGGGCTAGAAGATAAAGTTGTGTATAATATAAACATGCAGGCATACCAAAAAGTAATATCTATTGTTGTAACTTCAAATAAAGATAATGTAAGAAATTTCAAGTCTTCAATTTTTTTCTTTACATATTCTTTTTCAGCATCAACAAGATAACTTTCCCATTCTCATCAATTGTTTGCCAACTAGTAACTATTAGGATAGTTTTAAAATTTTAGAAAATGTAATAAAGAATTCAATGATGTGTAGTCTTTCATAGTACAACCTTTGTTCAAAATATAACCTAGATAAAACTTAACTAAAGAGTTTTTCCCATTTGTTCTACACCCTTTTTTTTTCCGAGGACATTTTTAGTTGACCCTTGAATTAGTAGGCTTCGCCTATATTTTCTACTAAATTTCAAATAATTGTGCATTTCTAACATGTTGAGATCCTTGGTTTTCTATCTGATCACTGATTATTCAACTATGTCTATGGTTTTATTTTTATAAACTTTAACCATATTCTTCTCTATGGTGTCCATTTTTTTTGCAACCCTCTTTCTCATTTTATTTAAATCCTTGTGCATGCCTTATATATACATTCTACCAAAGGCTTAGCTTAAATTGCATTGTCCATAGGTTCAATAAATGGATACTTTGAGACCTATTATATTTGAAAATTCCTAGTTGCTAGATCTCACTTATGATTTATTTTTTATTTCATATTGAATTTTTTAATTTAGATTTTCTTTTTTCCTTTAGTGGTTGTGACCCATCATCATCTCTGGCATTCTCATCTATTTTTATTATATTATTATGGATACTCTTGTTATTTACCTAAAAATATTTTTCTTGTTCATCATGATATGATATATTGATTTCACCAACTTCTTAAATAAGTCATATAAATATAGGTTCAAAATCTTGTAGATATACTTGTCATAATGTGACTATTGAAAATAGATTGACACAAATATAAAATTGTGTTCCAATCATTGTTTTGTCACTGATCTCAAACTTGCTACTTGCTGGTAAGACAATTCTTAGATGATTTGAGTACTATCATTTGTATAATTGATGAAGAGGATTTGATCAAATGGGGTAACAATAGAACCTAGAGGAAAGATTGAGTTATGATATGGAAAAGGAGTACAAGGATTAGTTAATATAGTGATATTATAGTGCATTGATAATCTACTTACTGTTGCAAAGGATGAATACACTGATTAAGTTTAGAAGAACAAGTTAAATGAATTGTATTTACCAAGCTTAACAATTTGCACAATAGGTGCTAAGAAAAGTTAGTGTGAGCCAATCAATAAACTAGTCGGAGCCAAGAGAAGTCAAATCTTTGTGTATACCAAGTGATACACTGCAAGCTGAGTAAACTTTAGTTGATGCCAAACACCAATAAACTTTAGCTTGTGCCAAGCATTTTGATAGTGGATGTCAAGCAATGAAGTATGTGTCAAGCATTAGACACAAGTTAATGTTGAGTGTCAGCATTATGAGAAAGATCATGAATTATATGAACTTGTGTTGATAAGTTTGATTTCTTGGGTTGTGTGAACCATGTAGAAGATAAGTTTGATGAGTTGGTCCCACAAAATTCAAGAAAACCATTTTGAGGCAAATTCAAAGAGGATTGAAGGAGAAGTTTCTAGAATGGAATAAAATGAAATGATGGGTATATTCATTAAATCCTACCTAATCCAACCTAACCCTAAAATGGATGATGGAGGATGAATGAAAAAATCCCAATTTTCTATTTATAGAGATGGTTGGTTAGAAGAAAAGGTTGTCATGTGCGTGAATCTAAGGAACACAAGGAGTCTAGGTTATTGCTTCATTCAGTGACCTAAGAGAAGAGACTACTATTGGCAAGCAAAGAAAGAAGGCTTAAGGGTATGGATGCTTGAAGGCTGAACAAGCTATTAGAGCTGAAGAGTGTGACAACCAATTATAATGGAGGACTGAAATAGAGATCTATAATCTGCAAAGCATGTTGTAAGTTGTTATCAAGTCAAGCCTTAATGTTACTTTCTAATCATTGTACTAGTCTAGGGAAAATATTTTGGATTAAGTTTGACCTAATATTCATCTATAAATCCTTTATCCGAGTGACATTCCAAGTGAACAATCTAAATTCCTCTAACAAGGCTTTCTCCTAACAGGGTGATTGAAATCTTCTAAGCAGGTCACATTTAATAATATGCATTATAACCTTTAATAGGGTTGGCCTTTCACAGGGCATTGCTTCCAAAGAGTGAGAATGAGTAGCATGTTATTGGTGGTTTTTCTGAAATTGGGTTTCCAAGTTAAATCATTGTGTCAAATGTATTATTGAATCTATTATGTTTCATGTTTACATTTTTGCAAAGTTGATTTTATAATAACCTACAACTTTTAAGTGATTGTATGATCTAATGGATGTATACATGATGATAATGTTTTATGGATATGGGTTCACTAAGTTGTGAAAAGTTTTATTTGAACATTTGGACGTTCGATAACTGGTTCACTCCCTGCTCTCAATTATTCTAATGAATCCAACAATTGGTATAATAGCCATCTATGCAGTGCCTCTCCTATTTGTAGTTTCAACCTTGTTATATTTTGATTGAAGAGATACTTGTACTCTTTTTATTATTTATGCATTTGAGATGACCCAAGGGTCGAATGTTATACTTTGATTTCAATACCATAGATGCTATACTACTATGTTGTTTAGTTTATCATATTTGCATGTTGTTTCCATTTTGAGATGACATTTGGTCTATGATGATATCTAATTATCTAGTATTTGGACATATCTCTAATTATGTTATGTGATGGACTTTATGCTATGGTTATTTATGTCATTATTGTCTCTTTAAGCTTTATGCAAATGTGAGCGATGTAAATGGATTATTTAGATATAATTGAATAAATGGTTAAATTGGTTAAATTAGTAATTAAATGTATTTATTTCTTCAACTATGATGTTATATGCAATTGTACTTGATTATGTATTTTAATGTGCATGATTTATATCCATGGCAGCGGCACATGGATTTAAGGATTGATCTATTTAGATTTTACCAATATCATCCCTATGTGGTCAATATATTCTTATTTTAATTGTTTAAATTTTACTTTTTGGTGATTATTAAATATGAATTCATCTGCATTATGTGATTAGACTAGTGAGCATGTCTTTGCATTTAGAGGGTCACATTGTTCGTGAAAGTTGTTAAGGAATTTTTTATGATTATGGGTTTTCAAGCTTTAATTTTTATTGAATTTAAGTTCTAGTAGCTTTTTCTTAGGTAAATTCCTATAATGACAGATAACCTATTTTTGTTTGGGTCATTTCAGAGTCTAGCTAGTCTAACTGGCTATTTTCCCTAATTGATTATTCACTTGAAAAGTGAATAAGTATTGAAAAAGGGTTTTCTCACTTCTCACTTTTACAAAATATGAATTTGAGAGATTTTTTGAGAATCCTCTTCTAGAGGATCACATTTCTATTCATTGTGAGAGCTATGGGCATGGGATCTTTGTGAGGTTAGTCTCATTGGATCTAGCTTGGGGAGACCTTGTTGTGCCTTGATTTCTAGCAGTTTCATCAAATTATTTATTTCAATGTCATTTCCTATTTTAGCCCCTTGTGCTGTCAAGTAGGGATTTCTCATTTTATTGTTTCAGCTTAGTTTTAGTATCTATTTTGGATAGTTGTTGGTTTGGAGATTGAGAACTAGTGTTCTCCTCCATTTCTAATTGTTGGTTCTGCCCGGTTGGTTGGGTATGACTATTTTCCCTATTTTTGGGATGGGGGGTTTGGAGTTTCGCATTGTTATGCTAGCCAATTTTCCATACATTGTCTAAACCATTTTTTTATTAGATTTTTTATGCTTTTGTGCCTAGAGATCAAATGGGTTTTAATTTTGAATTTTTCCAGTTTTGGGGGTTTTTACCCTTTTTTGTGTCTTCCTATTTTCTCAAGTTTTCTTGGCATGAGTATGGTCATAGACCAGGATCATCTATTGGATGTTAGTTGGACTATTGTTTCACTTTTATGTTGTATTAGGATATGTATCACATCTATTCTCTTGTGTTAGTTTATCAATTGAGTGTATTTTTGCATTGTGTTTTTCATCCAATCATTGTGTTATGATCTTCATGATAGTGGCCTACCACACACAACCACTTGCACATATATTTTTCAGGTGACTTGTGAGTTCTGATCTTTTGTGGTACTTCCAAGAGTTATGATCAATGGGGTTGGGTTAGGAATATGCATGCCTATGGGCACTCATCATTGGATGAGCATGGGTAGGGTAAGGTAGCATATGGAGGGGGCTTCTCTCTCACATCTTGGTGATCATTGTGCTCATAGGGTTGGCAGAGGAAGTTGTTAATCAAGTAATAACTAAATGAAATATTGGGTGGTAATAAAACATAAGAATATAAAATGTGTGTGCAAGATCCTTCTGTTGAACTGCATGATCCTATCTTGGGCTTTTTGATACCAAGCGACTCTCTATAATGTCAGCCCATACTTAGTAGCCTGTTGAGTATCTAACTAGAACCTATAGTTTATGCATTGTCTCTGATCTTGGTTTTAGTCCTTATACTATTCAACATGAGTGTTTGCAATGGGATGTTTTCTTTATGTATGATTTTGGTTGGATCATTATCTCTATTAGCATGGTGTGAATTGACCTAAAGGTTCCACATGGTTGGGAGGCATAGCTACCTTCACCACTACTGGGGACTAGTTTATAGAGATAGTTCATGATTCCTGTAAGACCATTTCTTGTTGTTACACTTCATACTTCAAGTTATGGAGTATGTTATCTTTTGATTTATGCTTTCATTGGAATTCTTGGATATCATGTTATATGATGCTAGTTTAATTATCACTTTCATGTATTATGATATTTAGCATATGTTAGATGATGAGTTTGATTTGTAGGATTATATTATGCTTTAATTTTAGCATGTTAGATTCCCTTAATATTATGTTGTAGCACATTCTAATAGTGACATCTTCATAAGATAGATTCGATGATCTAGTAAGTAGTGTGGGATGTCAGATGTGGGGGATGGCTAGGACCTTCAATATCTCATGATGCTATTATGGTTGGGAGGAACCATGTACTTAGTTTGGTTGTTTAGTTCACTATGATGTTATTTAAGTACATTGTGATGTTGCTTTCAGTTATTTCTCTTCACTGCTATGATAGATGGTTAGATGTAGTTCCCATCTTGTAGCTATTATTTTGAGTATCTTTTCCTTGACTGTATATCTAGTACTCCCTATTGTGGAGGTTTCATTTCATGTTTTATCCCTCATTTTGGTTCCTAGAGTAATTCTTTCTTTTTTTGGGTGATCATGATTTAGTATTGGGTGATACATTAAAATATCGCACACTCAAATGAGAAGAACCATGTGATACTGAAAAGTATTGCAAACCCATGTAAACTCTATCATGTGACACTTTGTTGTATCATACACCTCTTGAAGAAAGGTCATACAATACTTGTAAAGTATCACACACCTTCTTGATAAGTGTCACCCAAATCCTGATTGTATTTCATGCCTTCATTAGAAAGGTCATACGATACTAGAAAGTATTGTATTATGCTAATTTAAATTATCGCCTAGGCTTTGGAAAAACCTATCTAAGCAGAAAATGGGAACATTTTGGTTTGATCAAAAAAAATTGGAGGTATTTTGCATACCCTTTAGGGTGTTATTGAATATCTTGGAACTGCATTTTGACTTTAGTACATTTTTGGATCTGAGATCATTTGCATCCTTTTGTCGTTAGTCATTTTGGTCAATAGTGACATTTGGAGATCTACTGGTGTTTGGATGGTTGTTTAGTCTTCTGTTGTGATCTTTGTGATCCTCATATCTTATATGTCACATGCATCCATACTTTTAAGAAAATTATCTTGGCTTAAATTTATCCTTGTTCCAAGGATCTCTGAGCAAGGCATTACATTTGTTATCAGAGCCCATGTTGCAACATTGGGATCTTTGTGTTATGCTTTTGTTAAGTTTTGTTTTCATTTGTGTATTTTTATATTATGGTAGATATTTTGATATCTTGTTGGTTCATGTTTTTGACTCTTATGCTTATGATTCCTATGTTCTAACCTTGTCCTATTACTTCTATTAGTGATGCCTCCTACATGTAGAATTGGTGGTCGATTTGGTACCCATAGCAATAACCATGGAGAAGAACATTAGGAAGAGGAATGACTAGATGGGGAAGGAGAGTAGGGTAATAATGAACATAATGGCATTGGATCATTAATGTCAGTGCTTCAGGAGATTATTGCTTAGTTGGACCCTAGTGTTGTGGAGCACTGACAAGATCATGATTAGGAAGAGGGATCTCATAATGGGGATTCCCATCAGTAATAGCATAGAGAGGAGGAGTGTGAACATGAGTATTCATGTACTCCACTAGGTGGCTAAGGGCACCATCAAGATGGTAGGGACTGCAATAGTGAATATTTCATCCATTTGGATATCATGAAATCTCTTCACCATTGTATGATGGTAAGGGAGGTGGCCTCAAGGAAAAAAATTGATGTTAGACATAGAGCATTGCTTCACCATGCACCCTTATGAAACCAATATGAAGGTGTATTATGTGATTATGTAGTTCAAGTACTACACAACCATATGGTGGAATGTTGAGGGGTAGAAGCTCCAGATCAACATTGTAAATCTCACTTGGGAGATCTTTGAGGAGAGTTTCTAAGAGAGATTCTTATCTCTACAGTTCAAAGAGGCATGTTCTAATGAGTGCCATGAGATTAGGCAAGGTAACACAACAATGGATTAGTATAAAATATGATTCTTTGATATTAGGTAGTACTCATGTTACAATCATGATGATTTACTCCTAACTTATCATTTTATCTAAGGCCTTAAGGATGCCCTTATTGAAGAAGTGTCTATGCATCAGCCTAGGAATCCTTTTCTTGTTATCGAGAAGGCATGTATTGTAAAGGAAAACTTGGCTAGAGGTTTCAATAGAAACTATGGTTCTTAGAACCAAAGTGCATGGAATTTAGGGTAGGATGCACATTTTACCTAGTCCTTAGGGAAGGGTCAGGCCTAGTCAGTACCCTCTCAGGGTGGATACTATCATAAGAATCAAAAAGGGGTTTTGGCTTGAAGGTGGATAGAATTTAGGTGCTTCAAGAAAAAGGAAGGTGATTAGAACCAAGGAAAAAAATATCAGTAGGCTCACCCTCATCAAGGTGGTTAGAAAAAATTGAGTAGGGGTAGTGCATCATATCCTAGCACTACTCAAGGTTGCTATAGGACATGTTTCATCTTTTCAGGGAAATTTTACTCTTGTGGTCAACCCAACCATAGGTCTTTTGAGTGTTTTATAAAACCACCTATAGGACCTAGTAAGGGTGCAACTTGATCTAAACCTATGGTGGGTGATGTTGGAAAGAGTCATCAATTATTTACAGTGATTGATAATCATCAAGCTAAGCATCAAGGTATGCTAATCGAGGCTATAGGTTCATTACGTGGCATTTGTCTTCGGTTTTTTTAAATTTTGGTGCTTCAGACTCTTTCATTTCACCATCTATTGTTTAGTAATGTTGCCTAGTGGTAGTAATTTAGGTTGATAGGTGGTAGGTTGAGCTAGCCCTAGGTTCCAAAGTGGCTATAAACTTGTTGGTTAGAGGTTGTAGTTTGAATTTGAGAACCTTCACTACTACAATGGATCTTCGTATCCTACTTCTGGGATCATAAGACATTGTGTTGGGCATGGATTGGTTAGCTTTCAATTAGGTGAATATCGATTGCCACCATAATTTGGTATAGTGTGTTGATGACATAGATGGGAAGGTGGAACTTTTGAGGGTTTAGAGACTAGTCTCACTTCAAATGATCTTAGCTAATCAGCTGAAGCAGAGTCTGTGGAAGGGTCATTCATTTTTTCTTATTTTTGTCAGTGATCTTGAGGAAGCTAAGAGGCATATGCTAACACTTGATGATCACCCACTCCTTCATGAGCATGCAGATTTGTTTCCTAATGAGATACATGATATGCCACTATAGTGTGACATTAATTTTTGGAATGATCTCGTACTAGGAGTAGAGCTGATTTCACAAGTTCCTTACTACATGACTACTTAGGAGTTGAGTGAGCTTAGATTTTATTTGGAGGAATTTTTGCTTAAGTGCCATATTTTCCCTAGTGTATCCTTCTGGGTTGAAAAAGTCATCTTCATGAAGAAGGATGGGTCTTTACATTTATGCATTAACTACCAGGAATTGAATAAGGTAATAGTGACTAACTGATATCCTTTGCCAAGGATAGATGACTTGTTTGATTGGATGAAGAAAGAATGAGTGTTCTCAAAGATTGATCTAAAGTTAGGATGCCATCATATTTGTATCTAGGAGGATGACATTCATCAAACAACTTTTTGTATATGCAATGGGAATTATGAGTTCATAGTTGTACCCTTTGGGTTAACCAATGCACCATCAATTTTTATGAGTTTGATGAATGGAGTATTTCTCACTTACTTTGATCAATGTGTCATTATAGTCTTGCATGATATATTGATCTATTTGAAAACTATTGAGGAGCATGAGGTCTATTTATGCCAGGTATTGTAGTGCTTGAGAAACCATCACTTTTATGGAATCTAGTGTAAATGTAGATTCTTCCAATCAAACGTAAAGTACCTCAGACATATCATCACAAGCGATGGTAATTGCGTGGATCCAAAGAAAATATGAGCTATCATGGATTGGTTGGTACCCACTAATGTCTTAGAAGCTTGCAGTTTCATGGGATTGGTGGGTTATTACCATTGCTTCATTGAGGAGTTCTCATGAGTATCTCATCCTATGACACCTCTTCAGTGGAAAGGGAAGAAGTATGGTTGGTCAGATCTATGAGAGGCAAGATTTAATGCTCTTAAGTGTTTGACCAAGGCACCAATCCTTGTAGTACCTAATCATGTAGGTTATTTTATGGTTTGTACAAATGCTTCGTTGGAAGGTGTGGGTGTGGTGTTGATGCAGGATGCTCGAGTGATTGCATGAGTCTAGGAAACTCAAGGACCATGAGATTAACTACCCCACTCATGATTTGGAACTTGCGGTCATGGTCCATCCCTTATCTATTGGAGGAATTTTCTTTTGGGATATAGGTTTCAGTTGTATAAAGATCATCGGAGCTTTTAATATATCTTTACTCAGTCAAACCTGAATGGATGACATCTTTGGATGGAGTTCTTATGCGAGTATGAATTTGATGTGCATTAAATTAAAGGGAAGGAGAATATTGTCACAAATAACTTGAGTAGGAGGTGACATGAGGTATCAGTGATGTAATTGGGAGTGGATTTGTGAGCCATATCTTGGAGGCTTTTCCTAGTGACACTTGGTATCAGGAGGTGAGGGTAGAGATCAAGCCTGGATGTACCCTTGAAGGGAGATTTTCTAGATACTTTCTTGAGTCCAATGGACTACTACAACACTTGGGGTGTATCTATGTAACCATTTTGGGTATTTTTGTGCCTTGATTTTGTTGGAAGCACATCATGTACCATATTCCACACATCCTAGTGTCAAGAAGATGCATTTTCATCTTAAATAGCTATACTTTTGGGTAGGAATGAGGCATGATGTTGCTGATTTTTTTGTTCAATGTCTCTAGTGCAAGAGAGTAAAGGTAGACCATCAACATCAAGTAGGTCAGTTGTACCCACATACCATTCTAGAGTGGAAATGGGATGTGATATCTATCGATTTTATCATAGGGTTTCCTATATCATCATAGACACATGATTATATCATAGTGATAGTGGACAAGTTGTCCAAGGGAGCACATTTTTCACCCATGAGACAATCCTACATAGCTTCTTTTGTAGTACATGTTTTTTTGGAGGATATTGTTTATTTGCATGGGATCCATCATTAGATTATTTTGGATAGAGATATAGTGTTTACTTATATACTATGGACATCTCTCTAGAATGCTTTGGGTGTGCCACTCAATTTTAGTTCAGCTTATCACCTGGAGACTGATGGTAAGATTGAGAGAGTGAATCAGGTTTTGGAGGATATGCTTTTCATTAATGTGATGGAAAAGTAGGTAAAGTGAGAGGATTATTTATACCTTGTTGAGTTTTCATACAATACTAAGTGTCATAGTTCTCTTGGCATGTCCCCTTTTAGGCCTTGTAAGATAGACCATGTCATACCCCTTTGAGTTGGGATCATTTAGAGGACCAAGTTATTTTTAGTCCAAAGATGCTTCAGGATATGGAGCAATAGGTTGTTCATATTAGGGAGCATTTTTTTACTACTCGGGATAGGCAAAAGAAGTATACAAATTCCCATACATTGGATTGTCACTTTTCTATTGGTGATAGGCTATTTTTTAGAGTACGACTGAGGAAGAGCCCCATCCATTATGGGAAATGCTCTAAGTTGGCACCATGTTTTTTTAGACCATTTGAGTTCCTCAAGAGGATCGGTCCTATTTATTATCGACTAGTGTTGTCACCTAGCCTATTGTGCATCCATGATGTTTTTCATGTTTCTATTTTGAGATAGTATATTCCTGATGTGACCCATGTTCTTGATTGGAATTCTTTGTAGGTAGCAGATGGATACTTTTCTTTGGATCTCATGCATATCCTTCAGCATCAAAGGCTAACCTTGAGAGGTCAAGACATAGAGTAGGTAAGGGTCCAATGGGATCTCAACAATGAGACCTCTGTAACTTGGGAAGATGCTACACAAGTGAGAGGATTGCACCCCTATCTTTTTGCCAGCTTCTAGGAGTAAGCCTATGTTAGTGGGGGAGGATTTAGAGCCTTTCATATTTGTAGTTTGAACCTTGTTATATTTTCATTTGAGAGATTCACCTACTCTTGTTATTATTTCTACATTTGAGATGATCTGAGGGTCAGATGTTATACTTTGATTTCAGTTTCATAGATGTTATACTACTATGCTATTAAGTTTATCATATTTGCATGTTGATGCCATTTTGAGATGATGGTAGGTCTATGATGATATCTGATTATCTAGTATATGGACATATCTCTAATTCTATTATGTGATGGATTTTATGCTATGGCTATTTACTTCATTCTTGTCTCTTTTGCTTTATGAAAAAGTGAGTGATGTAAATGGATTATTTAGGTATAATTGAATAAATGGTTAAATTATTTATTGAATGCATTTATTTCTTTGGCTATAATGTTATATGAAATTGCACTTAATTGTGTGTTTTAGTGTGCAAGATCTATATTTGTAGTAGTGACACATGGAGCTAGTGATTCAACTATTCATATTTTACCAATGTTGTCTCTATGTAGTTGATGTATCCTTATTTTAATTGTTCAAATCAAACCTTTAAGTGATTATTAAATCTAAACTCATTTTTGTTATGTAATTAGACCAGTGAGCTTGTCTATCCATTTAGAGGTTTTTATTGTCGTAAAAATCTTGAAGGAAATTTTTGTGATTTTGAGTTTTCAAGCTTTAAGATTTATTGAATTAAATTTATGGTAGCTTTTTCTTATGTGAATTACTATTACCAGGGATAACCTATTTTCCTTTGGTTCATTTTGGAGTCTATCTAGTCTAATTGGCTATTTTCCCTAATCAATTATTCACTTGAAAAGTGAATAAGTATTGAAAAAGGGATTTGTTTTCTCACTTCTCACTTTTGCAACATACAAATTTGAGAGCTTTTTTGAGAATTCTATTTTGGAGGATCACATTTCTAATCATTACGAGAGCTTTGGGAATGGGATCTTCATGAGGTCAGTCTTGTTGGATCCAGCTAAGGAAGCCCTTGATAGTTTCAGCGGGTGATTTATTTCTATGTTCTTTCCTATTTTAACCCCTCTATTTGTCAGGTAGGGATTTCCCATTTTCTTGTTTCAACTCATTTTCAATATTTGTTTTTGGTATTTTTTGGTCTATAGGTTTAGAACTATGTTCCCCTCCATTTTTATTTGTTGGTTCTACCTAGTTAGTCAGGTATTAACATTTTCCCTATTTTTGGGATGGGTAGTTTGGAGTTTTGCACTGTTATGCTAGCCATTTTTTCATATGGTGTTTAAACCCAAATTTTATTAGATTTTCATTTCTTTTTTGTCCAAAGACCAAATGGATTTTAATTTTGAACTTTTCCATTTTTTAGGGTTTTTTACCTCATTTTGCATGCTGAACTTTTTTCTTGGGTTTTCTTGGCATAAGTATCATCGTAGATCTCGATCATCCATTGGATGTCAGTCAAACCATTGTTGCACTTTTATGTTGCATTGGGATGCATGTCACATCTGTCCTCTTCAGTCAATTATTGTTCAAGTGTATTTTTGCACTCTATTTCCCATCCAGTGCTTGTATTATGATCTTCATGATAGTGGTGTATCACATATGAATACGTACACATACATTTGTCAGGTGACTTACAAGTTTTGATCTTTCATGGTACTTTCCAAAGTTATGATCATTGGGGTTAGGGTTGGAATATACATGCCTATGGGCATTCATCATTGGATGAGCATGGGTAGAGTAGGGTAGCATATGGATGGGACTTTTATCTTGGACCCTAGTGATCATTGTACCCAAAGGGTTGGTAGAGGAAGTTCTTAATCAAGTGATAAGTAAATAGAATACTTGGTGGTAACAAAACTTAAGATAATAAAATGTGTGTGCGAGAGCCTTCCATTGAGAAGTTGTACCACATGATCCTAGCTTGGGCTTTTGGATGCCAAGCAACTCTCCATGATGTTAGCTCCTACTTAATAGCCCATTGAGTGTTTGACTAGAACCTGTAGTTTATGCATTGTCTTTAATCTTGGTTTTAGTCCTCATACTATCTAGCATGAGTTTTAGTCATGGATGTTTTCTTTATGTGTGGTTGTGGTTGGATCATTATCTCCATTAGCATAGTGGGAGAAAACCTACTAGTTCCATATGGTTGGCTAGTGTAGCTACCTACTCCACTACTAGGGACTAGTGTATAGAGATGGTTCTTGATTCCAATATGATTTTTTCTTGTCATCATACTTGGGACTTCAAGTTGTAGAGTATATTATCTTGTGATGAATTCTTTCATTGGAATGCTTGGATATAATGTTAGATGATGCTAGTGTAATCATCATATTCCTATATTATGATATTTAGCATATGTTAGATGATGAGTTTGATTTGTAGGATTATCTTATGCTTTAATTTTATCATGTTAGATTTCCTTAATATTTTATAGCACATTCTAGTAGTGACATCCTAATAAGATAGCTCTAACAATCTAGTCCATAGTTTGGGATGTTATGTATGGGGGATGGCTAGAACTTTTGAGTTCTCATGATGCTATCATTGTTAGGAGGAACCACATACTTAGTTTGGTTGTTCAATTCACCATGATGTTGTTTTAGTACATTATGATTTTTATTTCAATTTTTTCCCTTTACTACTATGATAGATGGTTATATGCAATTCATGTCTTGTAGCTATTGTTTGGAGTGTCTTTGCCTCAACTATAGATCTAGTACTCTAGTGTGGAGGTTCAATTTCCTATTTTATCCCTTGTTTTGGTCCTAAAAGTAATTCTTACTTTCACTAGGGGACCATGCATCAGCATTGGGTGATACATTAAAGTATCATACACTGAAGGGAGAAGAATCATGCAATACTGGAAAGTATCGAATGCCCATGTAAACTCCATCGTATGAAAATTTGTTCTATCACACAAATCTTGGAGAAAGGTGGTATGATACTTGTAAAGTATCAAATGCCTTCTTGAGAAGTATCCCCCAAACCCTGATTTTATCACACACCTTCATTAGAAAGGTTGTACAATATTGGAAATTATTGTACTGTGTTGATTTAAAGTATCGCTTAGGTTTTGGAAAAACCTGTCCAAGCAGATAGCAAGCACATTTTGGTTTGACCAAAAGAATTTCAAAGGTGTTTTTAGTACCTTTAAAAAAAATTTGAATACCTTCAAATTTCATTTCAAATTTAATATGTTTTCGTATCCAAGATCATTTGCATCCCTCCATGGTTAGTTATTTTGGTTAGTAAGTGCATTTGGAGATTCGTTGGTGTTTGGACAGTTGTTTCATCTTCCATTTTGATCCTCGTATGTTGTATGTCACATGCATCCATACTTAAAAAATAAAATTCTTGGCTTATATTTATCCTTATTCTGAGGGTCTCCAAGTGGGGCATTACAATTTTCTTAAGAGGATTAGTTTGAAGGTACTAGAAGCAAAAAGATCAAGATCTCAAAAAAAGAGGTACCCAAGCTTAATAGAGATAGATTTCCTACATGGAAAAGTCTAATGAAGCTACACCTAGGAGGTCTTGGAGATCATGCACAATCTAGGATTGCTTATGAGCATGTTGATCTTGCTGGAGTCCTAACTGCTAAAGATCTAAGAAAGAAGAAAGAACACAACTAGGCAATGTTGGAGATTACTTTTTCCCTAAGTTATGTCAAGTTTGTTGATATCAATGGTTGTGAAAGGAAAAGAAAATGTGGGATGATCTACACACCATCTATAGAGGTGATGCAAATATTCTAAGAGTCAAATCTAAAATTCTTAGAGGTAGTTAGATGATATGAGAATGAAAGAAGGTGAGAACATTTCTCAATATTTCTCTAGGATAAAGGGTGTTGTTAATCCAATAAGGGGATCTACTAGTAAGATAGATCATGAGATTGTACTAATCAAAGTTTTGAGAACACTTTTTCCCATTTATGCTATTAGAGTTTTTACAATACAAGAACTAAGATGTGTACCTAGTTCTAATCTAACTCTTGAAGGTCTGGTAGGTAGGTTCAGTGCTTTTGAGCTATCTAATTTTGATAATTTTAAATATAACAATATTGAATCTACTTTCAAAGAAAACTTGTCATTGAATGAACCTAATGGGAAGAAGAAGAAAAAGGTAAAATATGTGTCCAGTGATAGTGATACTAATGAGGAAGATATAGAACAACTTGAAGCACTACTAGAAAGGATATTTCATAGAGTTAAAGACAAGTTCAAAGGTAAGTTACCTATCATATGTTTCAACTACAATGAGGTTGGTCATATTGCTACTAGATTTCTAGAGAATAAGAATTATAGAGGTTGAGAGAAGTGAAAAAGAAGAATAGATGTAGATAAAAAAGATTACAAAGACAAAGGAAAGAAGTCTTGCTACATTCTTAAAGAGGAAACTAAAGATGGATCTGATGGTCATATTGATGAAGTGGTGTATGTTGCAATGAAGGATGATTCTAATCAGGATAAGGTAATTGCACTAGTGTCTTGTATGGACAAGAATGACAGATGGATAATTGATAGTGGGTGTTCATATCACATGACTAGATATAAAACTAAGTTCATTGCCTTGAATTATTATGATAGAACTAGTGAAAGGTTTGGTAATGATGCACTTTGTCTAATAAAAGTAAAATTTTCTATCAAACTCACAAAAAATATTTTATGTGACAATGCTTATTATGTTGAAGGACTTAACTATAATTTTTTGAGTGTGTTACAACTGAATAGTTCAAGTTGCAAGGTTGAGTTTGAAGAAAGATTGCTAAGATATACGATAGTTATGGAAAATTAATTGGAAAAGGTGATCAAACTAGAGGTAGTCTATTCTACCTTGATATGGAGGATGCTACTTGTTTAGTTGTAGAATTTGATGATGTATGGCTATAGCATAAGAGGTTATATCATGTCAATTTGAATAACTTGGCTAGTATCCATAACATGAGAAGAGTTAGAGATTTTCCTAAATTGAAGAAACCTAACAATATAATTTGCAAAAAATGTCAGTTAGGTAAAATGAAAAAGTCAAAAAAATAAGAGTAAGACTCATACTTGCAAAGGAATATTAGAGATTGTTCATACTGACTTGTGTGGACCAATAAATGTGCAAAGCTACAAACAAGATAAGTACATTATGTTATTTGTTGATGATTATTCTAGAATGATGATAGTTATGTTTCTGAAATAGAAATGTGATACTCTCCAAATATTTAAGTGGTACTTAGCAAGAGTTAAGAAGGTAGTAGGTAAAAGTCTAAAATGTTTGAGATCTGAAAGAGGAGAAGAATTTATATCAAATGAGTTTGAGATGTTTTCTAATAATAGAGGAATCAAAAGATAGACATTTGCCCCTAGGACCCCTCCACAAAATAGAATTTTTGAAAGGAGGAATAGATCTATAATGGATTGTGCTAGGACACTCATGATGGAAAAGAATGTTTCTTTGAAATAATAGATAGACTCTTTAAGTATAGACTTTTATACATTGAACCGTGTATAGGTCAAGAAAAGTATTCATTCAACATCTCTTGAACTATGGTATGGATACTCACCTAATGTAAAATATTTCAAGGTATTTGGAAGCAAGTGTTATATTCTCAAATATTTTAGGAATGGTAAATCAGATGCAAAAAGTGAAGAAGGTATATTCCTTGGCTATTCTACAAGAAGTAAAGCTTATAAGTGTTGAAATACTAACACAAAGAAAGTTGTGGAAAGTGAAAAAGTGAAATTTGATGAATATACAAAAGCACATGAGGCTAAACATATGAAGGAACTAGAGGAATAAAAATCATTTATATACTTTTATAAAGGTATGCCTACTGATGAAGATATTGTAAATCATGTTGCAAATCAACAACAAGTTTTAGTAACTATGAGTTAAATACTATGAATGTCAAGCTGCATTTAGGAATCGAGCTAGATTTAGATATTGAGTTACAAAATAAAGTTAAGGCATTTTCTAATTTTGGAATTAGTGTACATGAAAGAAATGTTGAACTACATGATAGAGATATACATAGTGATTTAGAAGTTGAGAGACCAAATGAGGAAAATAGAGAAAAACAAAGATTATCTAAGTATGTCAAGGAACATCACCTTGCTACAAAAATAATTGGAGATAAATATGCAAGACCAATGAAAAGGAACAAGTTGAGAAATGATACATGTTTTCTTAGTATGCAAGAACCTAAAATAGTGAAAGATACCTTAGAAGATGTGGACTGGACTAAAGCCATGAAAGAAGAGATTGAACAAATTGAGAAAAATAAGACATGGACTCTAGTTCCTAGACCAAAAGATTAAAATATGATTGGCACCAAGTGGGTGTATAGAAAAATGTTAGATGAAAATGGTGAAGTCACAAGGAACAAGGCAAGATTAGTTTGTAAAGCATATGCACAAGAAGAAGGGATAGACTATGGAGAAACATTCACTCCTATTGCAAGATTGGAAAGAGTAAGAACTCTACTTGCTTCCTCTAGATACAATGCTTTCAAATTTTATCAAATGGATGTTAAGTCTGCATTTCTAAATGGTATATTGGAGGAAGAGGTTTATATAGAAGAGCTAGAAGGATTTGTTGATGCTAACAACAAAAACATGGTATGTAGACTACACAAAGTTTTATATGGTTTGAAGCAAGCACCAAGAGCATGGTATGAAAGGATTCATAATTATCTTCTAAAGATTAGATTTGAGAGGACTAGTGATAACAACAATCTATACTTAAAATAGAGAAAGGACATGGTATTTTACTATCTGAAATTTTTGTTGATGATATCATATTTAGAGGTCAAGATACTTTATGTAAATCTTTTGTAAATGAAATGAAGAATGAATTTGAGATGTCTATGTTTGGAGAGATCAATTTCTTTGTGGGTTTGCAAGTATATTAAATGAAATATGCTATATACATCACTTAGTCAAAATATGTAAAGGAGATATTGAAATTTTTTTAATTAGAAAATTCCAAGACAACAAGCACACCTATGTTGACCAAACATAAATTGTTAAAGAATGATGATTCAACTAAGATGAATCAAACATTGTACATTTCTATGATTGGAAAATTACAATATGTAGTACACAGGAGACCTAATATTGCATTATCTATTGGAATAGTTGCAAGATTATCTACTAATCCTAGGGAGAATCATTTGATGGTTATTAAGAGAATAATGAGGTATCTAACTATGGTCTATACTATAAGAAAAATAAGAAATTTGAATTGAGGGCTTACATTGATTCTTATTAGACAAGAAATATTAATGACAAAAAGAGTAATAGTGGAGGAGAATTTTTCTTAGGAAAAAGGTTCATTACATGGACTAGCAAGAAACAAAACTACATATCTAAATCTACTACTGAAGTTGACTATGTTGTTGTTGTAGTAAATTGTACAAATATTGTATGGGTCAAATAGCTACTCAAAGGTATGAAGGAGGAAATTGTTGAACCTGCGATACTTTATTGTGATAATACAAATATGTTAAAGAATATTATGATGCATATAGAGACTAAGCATATTGCAATCAAGTATTATTACTTGAGAGAGTTAGTTCAAGATATAGAGGTGGACATTGATGCATTAGCAAATTGATGCAGTGGATCTTAAAGATCTTTCTAAAGTAATCAAAGAGTTGGACCTACAAATCAATCACAAGCTAGGTGATAGAGGGAGAAATTGAAAATGAACATATATGCATATTAAGATGACAAGTCTTTAGAATTTCTATCAAAGAGGGATAAATCCTAAAGAGCTAAAATAAAGGGAGACAATACAAAAATAAAGGGAGTAATATAGCAATCTAGAAAGGAAGAAGAGAAATGATGAAATGAGGGAGAAATCTAATAAGAGGGACATAAAGGGAGATAGACGATATGGATAGAAGAAACATAGAATATCTACTTGAGGGAGATAGTGTACCTATTGATTACATCTACCTAGTAAGAGGGAGATATAAGAAGTGATCAAGAGGGAGTCATCAGGATGAGTTGATTGTATGTTGATCAGAATAGAACTTTGTAACCCCCCTCAGAAGATGAAAGTTGCTGATAGAGGGAGAGATTTCAATACAAGGAATTATTTTCTTTTTGGTAATTTTTTGGTTGTACTGATTGAGTTTTGATTTTGGTTTGCCATCAATGCCAAAGAGTTAAATTGTTGAAAGTAGATTGATATAAGTATAAAAATGTGTTTCGATCATTATTTTTTCACATATGTCAAACCTACTACTTGTTGGTAAGATAATTGCTTAGATGATTTTACTACTATCATTTGTTTGATTCATGAAGAGGATTTGATCAAATGAGGTAACAATAGAACCTAAAGGAAAGGTTGAGTTATTGGATGGAAATGGAGTACAAGGATCAGTTAAGATAGTGACACTATAGTGCATTGGTAATCTACTTAAGCTTGCAAAAGATGGATACACTGATTAAATTTAGAAGAACAAGTCAAATGAGTTACATTTGCCAAGCTTAACAATCTACACAGTAGGTGTCAAGAAAAGTTAGTGTAAGAAAAGTAGTAAACTAGTTGGAGTTGAAAAAAGTCAAATTTCAATATATGTCAAGTGATACAGTGTAAGCCAAATTAAGTTTAGTTGATGTTAAGCACCACTAAACTTTAGTTCATGTCGAGTGTTTTGATAGTGGATGTCGAGCAATGCAGTATGTGTCAAGCATAAGAAATAAGTTAATGTTGAGTGTCAACATTATGAGAAAGACCATGAATTCGATGAATCTAAGCCAACAAGTTTGATTTCTTGGATTGTGTGAACTATATATGAGATAAGCTTGATGAGCTCATGGCATAGAATTCAAGATAAACCATTTTGAGGTGAATTCAAAGAGGACTAAAGGAGAAGTTTCAAGAAGGGAATAAAATAAAATAATGGGTAGATTCATTGAAACCTACCTAATCCAACCTAACCCTAAAATGGATGATGGAGGATGAATAGAAAAAGATCCTAATTTTCTATTTATAGAAATGGTTGGTTAGAAGAAAAGGTTGTCATGTTTGAGAACCTAAGGAAGACAAGGATTCTAGGTTATTGCTTCATTTAGTGACCTAAGAGAGGAGAGTTATATTGGCAAGCAAAGAAATAAGGCTTAAGGGTATGGATGCTTGAAGGTTAAACAAGCTATCAGAGCTTAAGTGTGTGAAAGCCAAGCAGAATGGAGGACTAAAAAAAAGATCTATAATCTGCAAAGTATGTTGTAAGTTATTACTAGATCAAATCTTATTGCTACTTTCTAATTATTGTACCAGTCTAGGGTAAGTCCTTTGGATTAAGGTTGACCTAATAGTCATTTGTAAATCCCTTAACTAGGTGACATTCCAAGTGAATGATCTAAAGTCCTCTAATAAGGCTCACTCCTAATAGAGTGATTGAAGTCCTCTAACTAGGTCACATTTAACAGTGTGCATTGTAACCTTTAACAAGGTTGGCCTTTCATATGAAATCACTTTAGAAGAGTGAGAATGAGTAGCATGTTACTAGTGGTTTTCCCAAATTGGGTTTCCAAGTTAAATCATTATGTAAAAAGTGTTATTAAGTCTATTGTGTTTCATGTTTATATTTTTACAAATTTGATTTGATAGTAACCTACTAAGTTTAAGTGATTGTATAATCTAATGGATGCATGCACGATGAAAGCATTTTATGGATATGGGTTCACTAATTTGTGAAAAGTTTTATTTTTACATCTAGACCTTGGATAATTGATTTTCCCCCCTTCTCAGTTATTCTAAAGAATTCCAATGAATTCCTAATTTTGGCCACAATCTTTTCCACCAAAATAGTATGATGATAAGTTTCTACCTTTTTTTGGCATCTCTTGGCTTTCCCCCTAGTATGACTCTTTCCCTTGTTAATTTTTGACATATCCAATGAAATTATGGCTTCCAAAAAAAATAAACTTGTTGAAGAAATAAAAATAAACTATAACATGCATTTATCTAAATATAATTCATTGGACATGCAACTTACAAAATTAAATATACTTGTCATCATGTATGAGGATTCTTGGTGACCACTGAATACACTTCAAATATTAATCACTCGCCTTTTCATTGATTTTAGTGACCACTCTACTCAACATTTTGACACTTCTCCCCTAAACAGAATTGAGTGAGCAGAATAAAGAAAACCAAATTGTGCAAAATAACACTGATCTATGAATGCATTTATACCAATCCTTATAGGTGAATTCAACTAGAACCTTATTAGGTATTTTCAAAATTGGTAAAAACAACATAAAATAACATGTCTTATGTCATTTTTGAGGTGATTATGCTTCATCTACTATATTTCTATGAATAATAGATTTGGCTAAAATGACACTAGTTTGTGACACACGTCCACTAAATGAATGATAAATTTGTGGCCTCCTCTATATAAATATTTATAAGACCCTGAGAAAATTTAAGACATTAAAAATTTAACTTTGGTCAGATTCCTAGACAATTTTTTATATTTAAAATATTCAAAAAAATAAGTAAATTGGTGATATCATGGAAAAATGGTGAAAATGCATAAATCAATGGGTGATGGGATTGAGCATGAGATCAATTTTTTTTTATAAATTTTGGATTGCATTTTCCATCCAATATGTAAAATTTATTTGATGATTCCTAGTTATTTAATTTGTGGAATTTTCCAATTGGAAAATATTCACTATTAAAATTCTCTTTGATCTTGCTCATCAAGTTGACTAGTAAAGTCATTGTTCTTATAATTTGGTATATAATAAATTTTACATACATATCAAGTGTGGAGATGACAAGAAAGGATAAATTTATGTTTTAAATTAATATAAATTATGTGGAGGATTAGATTGTAGAGGTTAGGTGAGAAGTAGAGTAGTGTTTTGGTTTTTGATCAGTAAATGTACCTACATGGGATTGTGTAGGCATAGTTGATCATAATTTCTAGTTCAATCTTTTGGATTATAGTCCAATATGTTTTGGGAGGCAATGAGCCTGCCTATATCATAATATGAGAAGTGATATAGGTAGTGTGCTTTTATGTATGTGCATTCTCCTTTGCAATAAAACTTTTGGCAAGATATTTCTTTTGATAGAGTGATTATTTGTGGATTCCATCCGTACTATGACATTGCCCCTAATAGGGTTTTCATGATAAAACACACACTATTATGATTTAGTGGATGTTTTTATTTATGTTTAAGGTTTTTACTATATTTAGTGTGATTGGTTTGTAGTTGAATAATTATTATTATTAAAAAAAAAAGGATATAGATCATTGATTCACCTCTCCCCTCTTAGTGTTCCTCGATACCAATAATTTTTTTATTAGACCTATAAAAATACTCATTAGTGATTAATGTAACTTTCAAACTGTAGTATTAATGTTTTGAAGTTGTCTAATGATATAAATAGTACTTACATCCATTATAGGTTCAGGGATACATCAATAGGAAATTAAAGATAAAATATAACTGAAGATCTAATATGACAATAATCTTAAACATAACTATTTTTATCGGTTAAAAGATAATATTAAGGGTATGTAATTGAGATTGATATATATTAAGATCATGTGTATTCCACCTCGAATATCATTAATGGATTGACAAATATATTTTAGGCACCTAATTTCTTTATGTATAATATATTCAATGATCAGTGACAATGATAGAGAAATCATGGCCATTCATAGAAATGCATGCATTAAAGAAAAATATCATGAAGTAAAATATATTTAAATCTAGAGACAACAATTCTTTGAAATCCATGATATTTTTAAGAACTCTTATTGTTGCCAAAATGGTGGATTATGAAAGTCCATTAGCTTTTAAGAAAAATTTCACTTGTGGTGCAATTTCAAGCATAATTATACGTGTGACTTTCAAAATCATAGTTTAATTAAATTACTTTAGAATCCTCCATGTAATCCAAACATAGACATAAATATCATTGTGGCACTTCATATTATGTTAGAAATATGTGTGCATTACAAATATCATTGTATCTAGGAAAAAAAGTTTAATTCTTATACACTAGTAAAATCTATATTTCCTAATATTCTAGTATCCTAAAATAATAAGTTTATTTATAAAAAGATTGGAATGAGAGATGTTCTATTTGATAAACTAGGATAAATATTTTGTATACTCTATCAAAAGGACTTTAGGGACATGTGTGTGAGATAACATGATTCTCTCAAAATAGGATCAACCAAATAAATTATTTTTAAAACACCTATCATTCCCCTTTGAACCAAGGTCCCTTATAAAGACAAATTCTAATGACAAAATAAACACACTTGTCTTTTATCCCCATTAAAAAAAACCACCTAAATTGGGTGACACCATGTACACCATGAATGATACAACATAATGGATGATGACAACTTATTGTACCTAAGATGTACAATTAGAATGAGAGACATAACCCTAAAAGGTATTTTCTTCTTAGGGTCACTATTACTCATCACATGAATAGGAAGAAGTCGCCTAGATATATAAAAATGATTACATACATAATAAAATCACCTAGGGCATGTTTGGCAGCAGGAATACAAGTGGAATAAACATATGTAAATTCTTAAAATTTTAAATTCTCCATTTGGGTAGGCCCAATTGGAATTGGGAAAAGGAATATAATAGGAATATGTATTCCAATTTTGACCCAAAATAGAGCATTTGCAATTCCACCTAAATAGGTACAATTGGAATACATATTCCTATTCTAGTTTTATTTAGAGAACATAATGGTCCGCAAATTCCCCATAAATTCTAGCTGAATCAAATAGAGAATAGGAATATGTATCCCTATTTTCAATTCTAGAATAGTAATTCATATTCCATATTTCTATTCTGGCAGCCAAGATCATCACAAAATAATCCTTATATCACTATTTTTAATGTGTTGATCTCCTCCTTATAAAACTTTTGTTTTCAAGATGGCAGTTGGGAATGTTGTGACATTCAATCCTAGAGTGGATCACAAGCATAGAAACACCAACAAGCCAATCCATGTGGATTTCACAAATCACAACATCTAGCAACCTTTCTATCTTCATTTTAACATAGATGGTCATACTTATCTTACTATCATTACATGCATTTCCCTTCAAATGAACCACTTAATGCATTTCATTTACAATTATTGTTGTAATTGTAGACATCACACATTGAAACTTGTAATAAAAAATTATCATTATGTTATAAATTAGTATATGTAAATTCTTAAAATTTTGAATTCTCTATTTGGATGCACTAAATCAAAATTGGAATAGGAATAAAATAGGAATACATATTCCAATTTTGGCCCAAAAAATGAGTATTTTCTATTCAACCTACATAAGTTGAATTGGAATACGTAGTCCTATTTTAAATTTATTTATTTTAGAACTCATAAATTTTTTGGTTTGTGAATTCCCCATTAAATTTTGGCTAAACCAAATAAGAATAGGAATATGTACCCCCATTTTCTATTCAAAAATAAGTATTCTAGAATAAGTATTCCTATTCCCATATTTATATTCTTGTAGAAAAATGAACTCTAACATCAAAACATAAAACCATGTGTTAGTATTGATATCAATATTGAAGAGGAAGATGAATATGATTATTACCAATCAATAATATCAACACATAAAACCATGTATTAGTATTAATATCAATATTGAAGAGTGAGATGAATATGATTATTAGTTCCTATTTACATAGAAATGAATTGTTTCCTAGGGCTTCAACATAACTCGTTACTAATCTTTTACTAAATGATCAATTAGACTGCTTCACTAATCTCCCGTAGTTTTCACTTTCAATTTTTATCCTTTAAAAAAAATAGAAGAAGATGCACATTTATTATCATATGATAGTACAATTAGTAGGTTGACACATTTATTGTGGTGAGAACAATAGTTTCACTAGATTCGATACAAGAGAAGAGGCAAAAATTGAAGCGGTACTATTGTTGGGTCTATCATTCCTATGAGAAAGTGAAAATACACTAGTTGGACATTAGAACTACTTCCCCTCCATGTAGGTGAGACATTTTAGTTGTGTAGCTTTGTCCATTAATATCAATGATTGAGATTATTAAAAAAGGTGTATTCACATAAACCCATCTACAAGCTACACATATACTAAGCACATGAATTTGGTGATGTCTAATAGGCACAAGATTTACTATTCTTCATCATTTCCAATGTCCCTAGTCAATCCTCACAAATATGTTGGATGCATTTTTCTACTCAATGCTTCTAATTGAGCTTAATCCTAGGGTAGCTTCTTACCATTTTTCCAAGCCTCCATGAAATTAGATTTCTAATTTATCCCAATATTTTTGTGGATAATGGATTATTTCCTTTTTCCTAGGCCTCCATGCACTTAGGACTTAGGTGTCCATTAGCTTGAATTAGTTGTAGTACTTTATGACCATTTGGAATGCTTTGGCTCCTCCTAGGTAAGTCTTAGAGAGACTTACCTTGTGTTTGTATCTATTTCTTTGAGTGCTAACATCCTCTAGATTTGACCACATTTTGATACCAAGAGATCTTGCATATGATATGTCTTATAATGATATGTTATTGCCTTTAATCCTATGGTAATTGCAGGCATGGTCATCTTTCCACCAATAGGTTTGATGGGTAGGTCATAGGGTTGGGAGTTGTCTGGAAGCATGACCAATTTGTTTGTAAGTAAGGTCTTTAAGGCCACTTTATAAGGTTCAACCATATGTGTGTAAACACATCTTTTCTTATAAATTTTTTTGTTTGTATAAGATGTTTGAGACTTTCAAGTCTCTATTTGTTTTACAACATAAATAGCACTGGAAAGGTTAAAGGTAGATTCCTTGGTCTTAGGAGAATATATTAATCCATAATTGACAATGTATTTTCTTTTATTCCAAGGCTTGTTATTGTCTTTTCCATTCTCATTTTGATTTTTGTCTTTATTCAAGACAACGTCACCTTTTAGAATAGCAACATCCTTGATGTAGTATGCACTTTCAACCATGGTGTTGAAGGATTTAAAAATATTTGTTTTCTAAGGTCAAATAAGAGTTTTTATACAAGTGTATTGACAAAAATGTCAATCTTCTCGATTAGAGAAATTTTCCAAGGGCATCTAGAATGTTAAGATCTCTATTGCTAGAGATACATTGTAAATGATTCACTTTATTTTTGTTTAAAATTGTACAAATGTAGTATAGTAATAGGGTGTTGAATGTTATAAGAGTACTATTGTATGAATCATTGTGCAAGTTCATCAAATGTTTTGAGCAGAGGTGTTTTAGTTTGGCCACTCAAGATTCTAGGGAACAATCGAATAAGATATTTTCTTCATGCATGAAGTCCATATTAATAGTGTATAAGTGTCTCAAATGATTGTTATGATCATCATTTCCATCATATTTATCATATTTGGGAACCTCTATATCCATAGGAAATAGAAGCATGAAAAGAATCCTATAAAAAAGAAGAGCTCATATAGATACAAGAAAGGAGGTTTTAGGTTGTTGTTTGGAAAATTATAGTTGTGCAAGTTGGTTTCTAAGTTCTTGCATTTCCTCTCTCAAGATCTCATCTTTGGTTGGTTCTCATTTTTATATTATTCTTTGCATGTAAAATACTTGAGGGAGTTTCCATGCTTTTCTATCATGTATTGGAAGTATTGGTCCGCATTTTGTTCCAAGACCTTGAGAATTAGCCTTCGGGTGACCTTATCTTGTTGGAATCTCATCAAGTCTTCACTAGTGACTTCATCATCACTTTTGCAACATGATTGTGAATGTCTAGGTTATGATGGGCATCCTCCTACATTAACTCTAGGAGTCCTAGGAGGTATATTGTTTCCATCATTACCACAGAGAGGGATGTTATCAAATGGGTTCTTGTAGTAGCCTTTCCTATTTTTGTCATTGCAATCATTAGAGTTAGACTCAGCTTGATGATAGGTTGCTTCTCTAGTGGTCATGCAAATAGCCTATTTGAGTCTTTCTTTTTCCAAGTGGGCTTGTTCTTCTAAGTGACATTTCCTCCCCTTGGGATGCATGGTGAGAAAGACATTGTCTTCACCCCTAGGTATATCAAAGGGTGTAATGAATGGATTCTCAAAGATAAAGTAGGTTATGCTAGATATTGGCTTTTTATGGTTTTTCAAAGATAGGATCCTCCAAACAAGGTTGTTTGTGAGGTCACCTAGTTGGAGTTTTTAATTGTTCAAAGGTGAAAGAAGAATGACTACCTTTGTTGACTTGGAAGCTAGTCACAACCTGCATGTAAGGGTATGTCTTTATTTTGTAGGATGAGAAAAGTGTATTGGATTTGAAGCTTATAGGGTCAAGAATGATCACTTGTCGAAGATAGCTCCATGGTGGATGCCAAAAATGCATACTAGAAATGTGCACCACTCTAAACCCTTCTATTCAAGTGATCCCATGAATTGGAATGCTTGAATGTAAGCTTAGATATGCCTATTGATGGAGTGCAAAGGTGGATTTTGAGCATATGAATAGCTCTTAGTTGAGCTTTAGAGACACAACCCTTGCTAGTAAACCATGCAATGGGAGGTTCTTGAGACAAGATCAAGAATAAAATGTCCAAAGGAACTCTCAATCATGCAATGCAAGAATAAAACTAAGCTAGAATGATATCAACAATACAACGAGGTTAATCAAAATGAGAGTTTTACTAAGCCAAGCTAGTTAAACTATGTGATTTAAGCTAATACAAAATGCAAATATACACTATATGAATCTAAGTTAATATACCATCATGATGAGATAATTAGAAAAGAAATGAAAAGTTCTCTAGAAAGCTCCAAGAAATGGATCAAGAAGATGGGTCCTTTAAGAAGGAGAGAGCTCTCTCTTTTAAAGGTATATGAAAAGGTTGAGATCAAGATCAAGAAGTTGATAATCAAGGGGTGACGGTTGACATTTAGCATGATCCTTGTATAAGAGAAAATCAACCAATGAAAAGGAGTTGACTTTTCATGTGAGACAAAAGCCTTTTCTTTTAATTTGTAAATAGAAAAAGGACTTCATGTGTACACATTGAGTGGGTTAGAATAATGGGGTCTTTTATTTAATTAACAGGGGACATGTTATTTTAATCAAATATGGACTTAGGATAATATAGTCAAGCCATAGGTTAAATCAAATAAATAATTTTTTAGCAATTTGGCCTAGGAAAATCATTAATTAATTAATCCAAAATTCTAAGAAGGGGGATAATAGTCTAGATGACCATTTTTAGGTGATTAAAAACTCAACGTCATAAGCATTATGATTGTAAAATATCTTCAAAACTCTAAAATGATCAAACTTCTTCATCTTCAACTTACTATATGTACCAATAGGAAATATATCCTTCTTCAAGTGAATCATCACCTCATCACATACTTTAAAAATATCATGTCTTCTAGAATTTTATGCATACTCCTTATACTTCTGATTACTTTGTTCTAATCTCAACTTCACTTCATCGTGTAAAGACTTCATAAAACTAGAAAATTATTCCCCTTTGATACTTATGTTCTCTTCACCAACAAAATCCCTCAAATATGATATACCTCTAAGTTGTATTTCAATAACAATCTCAAAGAGGTATTTTCTCTATACTTCTATTCACAAAATTATTATACACAAACTTAGCTTGTGCAACTAACATGTCCTAATTACATGACTTATCTCCAACTAAAAAACTTAACAAATTACCCAATATTCCATTCACAACCTTTGTCTATCCATCAATCCATAGATGGAATGTAGAATTAAATTTCAACTCAGTATCCATTTTCTTCCACAAATTCCTCCAAAAGTGCCCAATAAACTTACTATCTTTGTTAGAGATAATACTTCTTGGTAATCCATGCAATTTAACACTCTCTTTGAAGAAAATTTGTGCAACATGGATTGCATCTAATGCCTTCTTACATATTATAAAATGTGCCATCTTAGAAAATATATCCACAACAACAAATATGGAATCATACCCTATTATTGTCTTAGGTGATCTAAGAACAAAATCCATACTAATTTCACTCCAAGGTTTCTCAAGAATATAAATAGGTGTATACAATCCAATATTCGAACTTACTCCTTTTTCAACTTGAAAATTTCCAAAACTTCTTGAAAATGTCTAAACATCCTTATACATAAATTGTCAATAATACATATCCTTAAGAAAACTCAATGTCTTATCAATTTTAAAATGTCTAGCCAATTCACCACACTATTTTTTTAATCAAATTAACTCTAATATAACTTATTAGTATACATAACTAAATTCTTTTGAATGACATACCTTCTTGAATGAAATAGTCATCATACTTACTTGGTTAGTCTGATAGATTTGGTGCTCTATACTCTCTCCACACCTCAAAAAAATCTGATTTAGTATCATACAACTCCTTTATCTCATCAAAACCAAGAACTTCAACCTTCACCTCAGTTAATAAAGAATTTCTTCTATTCAATGCATCTGCACCTTGGTTGGTAACTCTACTTTATGCTTTATGACAAATATGAAACTTTGTAAATACACAACCCACTTCATATGTCTATGATTCAACTTATGTTGGCTTCCCAAATATTATAAAGCTTTATGATGAGTATACAATAGAAACTCTTTAGCAATCAAATAATGTATCTACTTCTTCAAGGCTTGATAAATAGCGCAAAACTCTTGATCATACACAATTTTTTTTTATCATCATTCAACTTCTCACTAAAGAAAGAAACAAACTTACACTCTTGACTCAACACAACTCCTATTACACTACCACTTGTACCACTTTCAACTTGAAATACCTTATTGAGATTAGGCAAAGCTAATATAGGTAACTCAACAACCTTTTGTTTCAAAGTCTCAAAACTCTTTTCCACTCCATGTTTCCATTTGAAATCCTTTTTATCTCCTCTCATTGTCTAAGTCATAGCATTAAAAATAGAATTGGAATTCTTTAGAAACTTCCTATTAAAACTAGCCAAACCATGAAATGATCTTATCTCGCCTGCATTCTCAGTTATAGATCACTATAGGATTGGTTTAGCCTTATTAGTATCCATTCTCAAATCATAAAATGAAATAAAAAATCCCATTTATACACAATCTCCTCTTGCATAAAGGAACACTTTTTTAAATTATTCAACAAGTTCTCATCTTTTAATCTCTATAATGTGTGCCTAATATTCTCAAGATGCTCTTCTTGATTCTTACTTAATATCAAAATATCATCCAAGTAAACAATCACAAACTTACCCAAAATATATATGTAAAACTTCATTCATCAACCTCATGAAAGTACTTGGTGCATTATTCAAACCAAAAGGCATTACCAACCACTCATACAAACCATATTTTTTTTCAAAAAGCAATCTTCCACTCATTACCTTCTTTGATTTTGATCTGGTGATAACCACTCTTCAAACCAATCTTGGTAAAATACTTTTCTCACTCAAACAATCCATTAAGTCAGCAAAACTTAGCATAGGAAACCTACATTTCAATTTTATCTTGTTAATAGCTCTATAATTTGTGCATATTCTCCATTCTTCATTTTTCTTAGGTGCCAATACATTAGGTATAACACATGGTCTTAGGATTTCTCTAATCAAACCTTTCTATAACAACTCCTACACTTTTTTGTTAAGTTATTCAATCTCACTAGGTGTTAATCTATATGGTGCTTTATTTAGAAAACTAGCTCTAGGAATTAGATCCATACAATGGCATATAATACTAACTTGTGGTAAACCATCTAATAGACATTCATCAATAATATCTTTGTACTCATCAAGAAAACTTTCAATTTCCACTGGCACTCGACTTGCACTATCTTCTTCTATTGTCACTCGACCTCTACTTTCCTATAATTCTCATTCATTATTATTTTGTGTCACTCGACCATTACTACCATAACTTAGTCCCTAAGAATTATAGTAAAAAAACAAAATTTCTTCTTTAGCTCCTTCTCAAATTGTTTCCCATTAGACATGAAAACTCTAACAATAGTATAATTTACCTCATCTAGGACTTTAATTAAAGGTAGAAATATTTTCTTCATACTGTTAACTCAAAGAGTATATTGATTTAGTTGCCCATCATGCACAATATTTATATCATACTGCCAAGGTCTACCCAATTGAATATGATAACAATCCATAGACATAATACCACATAGAACTTCATTAAAGTAGTTTCAAATCTTGAATTTCACAACACATTGTATCACATACCAAAAACTAATGCTCATCCTTGATCCATGAAAAATGATAGGGTTTTGGATGTTTCAATCTCTACAACTACAACTTTGTAACCAGCTCATCTAATGCCAAATTTATTGAACTTCCACTATTAACAATCACTTTCCAACATTTTCCTATCATCTTATTTATGGTCTTGAAAATACTTCTCCTTAGGATAGGTTCCTCATCAACTCTTTTATTGCACAAAGTTCTCCTTACCATCAAGTTCTCTCCAACCTCAAGTCTACTTTGTGAACCCTCAAGATCTCCTTGAATCATATCATTCTTTTTATCTTGTTCATTCTTACTAAAGTATCTACACCCAAAGGATCTATGACCTTCTTTACCACATCCAAAAAAACCTCTAGAATAAGAATTACCTCTCCCTTGGTAAGAAATAGTACCTTCTCAATAATAAATACCATGTTTCCACTTAATATTTCTTTTCTAATCACCTTTCCATTTAGATTTTCCTTTTTCTTGCATAGAATTATCAAATCTACTAATTTATCCATTTGATCTACGTCTACCTTTTTGAAATATACCACCTCTACCTCTCTGTCTTTTTTTATGCTTCTTTGTCAGGATCTCTTCATCTTTCAAGGCATATTGATATGTGTTAATCTCTCTTTTTTTTTTGACAAGGCTGTTGAATACAATTGATTAATTGTGTATTATCTTTGATGTTACACAAAATGTCATATCATCACTAGTAAGTGTATGTTGAGCTCACTCAGGCATTGAAGAATTTTTTTTGAGTCTATCAAGCATTCTAGAGTTTTCCTAGTTTAGAGGACAATATCTACCAAGTTCACTTGGGCATCAAAGGAAATTTTGTGAAAGCTGAGTGTTAACTGAGCTCACTCAGTTAATGAAGGAAATTTTGGATAGAACCAGTGTTAACTTAGCTCACTCAATTACCAAAGGAACTTTTTGAATATGCAATGTTGACCAAGTTCACTTGGCTAACACAGAAAAATCATTTATGAGTTAGTTTCTACAAAGTAGGGTTGACTAATGAAGGATTTTCTTGTTTTGGCATATTAAGTTCAACTGATTTATATGTTGGTCCTAGCTGACTGAGAAGATGAATATTAATTATTCTAAGTTATATTCAAGATAACTTGACAATATGAAAGATATAAATATAAGGTCAAGAAATAGAAAGTGTAATATGATGGAACATAATTGAAGATTTGATAATGTCAAGAGGAAGTGAATTGGAAGGATAAAGCCAAATATCATTGTTGAGATGCAAAGATACATTCAATCAAGAAGGATCAAGTATACAAGCTAGAATTGAGATCTCTAATCAAAAATTTAGTTACATCAAGAATTAGGTCATCTCATTGTTATTCTCTAACAATATTAGTAGTGATCTAAATCTCTTAATAGAGTTGGCTTAACAGATATTTGTAAATCCTCTAACAAGGTGTCATTTCTATTGAAGTTTATAAAAGACCTCTAATAAGGCCACTCCTAACAGGGTGATTAAACCCTCTAATAGGGTATAACCCAATAGTGTGTCTTGTAACCTTTAACAAGGTTGGCTCTGATGGTGTTTTGAAATATCATAGTTTCAAATTACCCTGATGTGAACAAGATACATCTAAGGGAAACTAATTCCCATATACAACATATCTTTTTAGACATCAGGCCAACTATAAGGTTAGACCCTTCTTCTACTTTAGGATCTACAAAGCCTAGTGGCTAGACCTCAAATTCATTTATATGGTACCAGTGCTAAAACATACACTTGAATCTAACAAAGTATATAAAACCCTTAATCTTTTAACACTTATGCAAAGATCCAATACATGAAATAGCTAATAACATGGCCTAAGAAATTGATAAGCTAAGTGAGGGCATCCTTTCATCTATTAATTGCAAAGGGAAATGGATGATTATAATTGTTGATCTCAGTAAATCCCCTTGTTGGTCTGACTTTTTTGTGTAACAGAAGTCTTTTGTTTAATTGTAGAAAGTCAGATTTTTTATTTCTAAGTGAAACATAGGGTTTCTAGATAATCCATCCATTGAAAAAACTCATGAAAACCCTATGTTCTCTCTATTCATAAATTGTCGGGCGCAACACTTTTGATTTTTCAAATGAGATGAATATTCTGTCACTTTTTATCTTCTGTTCCCTTGAGACACCTTTCTTCTCATTTTTCCCAGCTGTCAAATCCAAGTAGATCTACCGTTGTCATTAACTCGCTATGCAAAATTGCATGCTTTTTAAGTATGGCGAGATAACGAATACTGAGTATTTTATGAGGCGGGACCACAAAGTGAAGATACGGTGGTCAGAGCTTTTTTTTTTGATTGATTTTTGTGTAGATACACGTTGCAACTACCGTCCAAAAAAGGAAAGGGGACCCAGTAGAATATCTGAAATAAGAGCCAGAATGATGATTTTTTTGACGCTTCACCACCTTGCTATCAGAAAAATTAGACACTTCTCCATTAGCAAAGTAACGAGGCCCCGTGAAATCAAGAGGCGGTGACATTGCATTTTGTCAGTACCATGACTACACTAGGTGGCGTGACAAGTAATAAATTTCATTGTCAGAAGAAGTTTAAATAAAAATAATAATTTTTTGTTGCCCCTTGCATTTTACGGTATGAAATTCATTAAAGTGTCGGAGCTCACTACCTCGCTATCAGAAAAATCAGACACTTCACCGTTAGCGAAGTAGCGAGGCCCCGTGAAATTTGAAGGTCGGCAGGACCTTTGGTGATGTGGAATGATAATTAGGACTACAGTAATTTTTTGATAGGCGCCAACTATGCAGAAATCCTTTTTTCATTAATGTCCTTCTGATCGAATGTACAAAGAGATCCTGAATGTCAGATTGGAACGGAATCAACAGTCCTTGCTACCTCACTTTAAAAAATTGCATGCTTTTTAAGCCATGTGACATAGCGAATATGAATCAGAAGACCCCATGCAGTTTCCTCACCCTTGATTGAGTATATGATCAACGGTTATCGTCTTCTAGCTATGAAGAGTTGTGAGGGAGATAATTATAGCGACATAGCGAATAGGACCCACCGCCTTCTTTCTGAGAAAACCCAGTAACATATCATTTGACCGATTCTGGATCAGATCGACGATTGTCGCTGCTTCGCTATGGCAAGATGCTCATTCTTTATGCATAACGAAGTAGCGACATGCTGACACGTGTCCTCAGTTGTCAATGTGTCCAAATGCAAGTGCCATCAAGGAAAGAATTATATACATGGTAATTTCTCATTGGGTAGATTGACTGACATGTCAAATACAACTCCTAGTTGTTCTCTCCATATCACATGATCGTAGGATCTTTGAAAATCGACGGTGCAATTTTAAACACAGAATGCAGTGCCACTCCTTGTATTAATTAGACATGAAAGCATCATCCGTGAGAAAAAATAGAGTATAATATAGAGAGATTTCATCAGTTTCATCTTACGCGAGCAAAGATTTGGAGCCATTCTTGTGCAGAAGCAATTACTGAAGGAAAGAGTGCCAAAGCCTGGTAGAAATTGTGAAGTTGTCTGTTCACGGAAAGTTTGCGAAAATACAAAGGAAAACAAAGACAAAATTCAAGTAAGTAGTACTACCATAATCCTCGTAGGCTTTTCAGTTTTGTAAAAAATAAGTCCAAGATGCCTCTAAAGAAGGGATTTTTAGGTGCAGTAAATTATTTGGATAGGAATGTGCATGATGATTTGCTTGAGTTGCTTCTTGAGTTTACTATAGAGACAGTATAAGTTAAAAGGTTAACCTCATTGAACCCTAGGCTAAGGATAGCTGATGGATTGTATGATAAGGGTAATTGGGTTCAGGATGCTCAGACTTCTCAAACTGGTTTGAGTTTGTTCAAAAAATGGTTCACAAAAAGGGAATTATATGCCCCTCATGCCAATATATGGAATCTTGATCTTGGAAATCTTGTTGTTTCCAGTGTGTTTATGGATTATGAACTGCTTGAAACTGTAGCGAAAAGTTATGATCAAGCCACTAAGGTAGTGAGAAGAATGGATGGTGAGGTTTTAATTACCATCAGTCTAGAAGAAATTAGGAAGGTTTTCAGTCTGGGACCTCTCACCATGTATCATGTGCCCATTAATTTGATAGAGTTAGAAAAAGAATATATGTCCAAAAGGGATGTAGTTAGACAAGGTGCATTGAAAGCCCACATAGGCAGAATTGGAAACCTACCAGCAATAACATCATCTTCTAAATAACCTTTCAAGAAATCATGCTTTAATGCCAGGGAAGTAGAAATATACAGGACCCTATGCAGAGTCTTTGGAGAGGGTGAAGAAGACTTTATTCCGGTGAGCTTCATGTATATGATCACCCAAATCTCTTCTTTCAGTGTAGAAATATTTTTTGATTTTGCATCTTACCTGGCTAATGAGATTCACAATGGATTGGTGGGGATTGCAAAGGGCAAGGTGGAAAAGGTTTGGGGTCAGTACTCCCTATTGATGCATATGTTTCTTTTTAAAGGGGTTACATATTTCGGTAAAGAAATGGTTTGAAATAGGGAACGAGAAGGGGAGGCACTACCAGTTCAATTATGGAGTGCAGACATGACTGGGGAGGCAAAAAATGCTAGTTTTGTTAGATTTGATAGGCACTTTGCTTCTAAACTAAGATGCCTCATATTGAGTGACAATCCCAGAATTCCTAAGGCACTAATGCATCTTGTTAGGCCTATGGACAGATGCCATAGTTTAAAAGTTTCACATAATTGGGGAGATATCATCCCATATCCAATCTCAACTATCATTAGGGTCTATGGGTTCAAAGGGACACCCCATGTACTACCCTATCAGGTACCTTTAAAGGTAGGGGTAGCTGAATTTTTATGGCAGTTGGGAGGAGTGGAGGAGACCTTTTTGCACAAAAGGGGAACATGATCAATTTTTCCTACTTGCACTGTAGCTCACCAGTTTGTAATAACTAAAGAAGGGTGGATCTTCCTCTACAAATTTTTGTATCGGTATAAGATGGTAGTATCTCATGCTCATTTTTGTGACACAGAAGATTTCTTTAATTCTGCTCTTAGACATAGGATCAAGCTTCGTCCAAGTCAGCATGAATTCTACTTCCCTAAAGATATAATAAGGAATGAATATTCTCTCTAGGAGCAAGAAACAAAGAAAAAAAAATGGAGAGTCTATTCAAAAGTTTTGGAGTTTATTAATTTTTTTGACAAAGACTACAGTCCTCTTAGTAATGTTGCAACTAATGCAAATAGGATAAATAAGCTCATGAGTACATTCTCAGAAATAATGGAGGTAATGAATGAAAAGAAACAACATTTTATTGATTCTTTTCCAGATAAATCCAGAGAAGTTATGAGGAAATTGGGTTTCACCCCTAACATAGGAGTAGGTCCACTGGTTGTGCGAAACAGGATAGGATGTACTGTTATTCGAGATCAGATGCCCATTGTAAACAAAGAAAAATAGGTAATTGAATCTACTAATACTGTCCTTGAAGAAAGACCCCTTGAACCTTCTCCCAAAAAGAAGAAAAATAATAAGGGAAGAGGAATCCCATGATGAAGGTTACTCACTTTCCCAAACTCCAATGAGAATTGAGGAAGAGCAGCTCACCAATGAGAAAATTGAACAAATGGGGTCGCAAGGAGGAGTTTTTTTTACTCAAGCAGAAATTGATGAAGGGAACCCCCAGGAGCCTCCTGTGCCAAGTTTTGAATTAACTATAGCAGATTTTAGAGGAAGGGAATTAGACCCTATTTTGGAACAAGCCAGTCAGCAATATTTGTCTGATAACATTTTTGTAAAATCTAGGGTTTTTCATCAGTTTGCATGGAGGGAAAACATGCACATTTTTGAACAAAGGTGTAGGAATATGAAAGCAAAGCATCCAGAAATGGATGAAGCCTCCATTCAGAATCAAACAAAGGAACAAATGATACAAGAATTCCAGAATATAACCCCTGATGAGGGTAGACAGATGGTGAAAAATGCAAATATTTTATTATTTCCCAATTGGGATATTGATGATGCCTTAATTTTTAATTCTATGTCAAATAATTTAGGATTACAGGATCTAGATAAAAAGGAATTCTTGGGAACAACATTCAGTAATGATCAAGCTACCCTTGTTATGTGGTCACTAAGAAGAGGATCCAGGACTACTCCATTACAGCCTGATGATTTAGGACTAACAGGGAGTATCATTGTGAGGAGGGTCACTGATACTTCAAATGTATAGGCAGCCTACATGAATGTGGACTATTCTAAATTTTCCTTGGCCACTATAGAAAGAGAAGAAAAGGAAATGACTGATTTGCAGAGTAAGTATGAAATAGTGGTGGATGCCTACAGTCAAGAAGTAAAAAAGAGAATTGAGCTAGAAAATAGGGTATCTCAATTGGAGAAGATACTTGGGAAAAGAAAGGTGGGAGAATCTAGTACACTTGGAATTACGTACCCTTCATAGTCATTTTTTGGATCAACCCCTATCATTGAAATACCTGACACCCCTGAAAGGCCCCAATTCTATACTATAGAGGACTTTGAAGCAGAAAAAACCAAATTACATGAGTTGCAGATAGAATTTAGAAATCAATAGGAAGAAAAATTGAAGCAGGGTGTGGTATATTTGAGGGATAAAATACAATGGTCAACTTTTTATGATCAGTTGACAAGAATTATAACCCTTATGGATGAGTTGAATAAAGAAAAGGATAGACTAACTTCTCTTGCACAGAAATGGAGGGAGAGAAATAATGATATTACAATCATATGTATATCTACAGTCCAAATGCCTTATCATCAAGTTGAGAAGATTTTTGATTTGTTAAATAAGCTAGAAAATTTTGGTGATGAAAGAGATTCTTTACAGAGAAGATTAACACTCTGTTTTTCCAAATATATTGCTAAAAAATTCACCCTATTTTCTTGTGCTTTAGAATCTATTGATATGGTAAAGGAAAAGGAAAAATGGAAAAGGAAAATGGATGAGTTATTCAATGAAAGAATAATAAACATCATGAGTGAGACTGGCCACTGGTTCTGGGCAAAGACAAATGAAGAGCTAGTAAAAATACAGTTGTTTTATACTGCTATAAGAAAAGAATTTGATGATTTAGAAGAAAGTGCAAATTCTTTAATAAAGATACAAAGAGAAGCTCTAAGTTTTGATTGGCCAGATGATGATGTTTTTAGTAAATGGAAAAACCAGTTTATCAAACAGATGTCAGGAGACAATGAGGAGGAAGATGCTAAAGTAACAGTTACCCTTGTAATTGGTAATGAAGACATGGAAGATCCCCAAATTAAAGTGAGTTTGCAGGTAACTGAAGATGATACATCACTTTCAGACCTCATGGCTATGTACTCCGAAGATGAAGAATGATTGTAAGATCAGATCATATTTTCTTATCTCAACAAATGAGAAGCATAACAGAAAGGGACCCACCAAAGATAAAATTTGTTGTAATTAGCCTTTCTATTATTTTGTTCTTGTCTTTTTGACAGAATTGTAGGTGAGTGCCCCCTTTTTTTAGCGGGACACCTGTCATTTGTTTCTAACTTGAAGCTTGTTGCATCTCACACTATTTAAGTGAGATCCCAAGGCTAAAGAGAGTGTTTGAATTCTTTTTCTTCTAAGTATTGTGCTTAGTCTAGTTTTTGGTCCAAATTTTGAAAGCAAGTTTGTAATGTATTTTTCTATCAAATTTTTTGAAAATACACGAAGATAGAATGAACTGTGTTTCTTTTGGAAGGCTATTCTGAGTTTATTGTAAAAGATGTACCATTTTCAAAGGAAATGAATACAAACTATGAACTGTCCCCATATCAGTTCTTTCTGAATTTTGTCTCCTGCTCAATACTTAGCTACCTTGATGTTGTATGAGTAAAAGCCTGTACAATTGAATGCAATCTAGTTAGGTTGTATATCCATCTATCATTGCTGTTAATTCAATGGATTAAATAAAAGCTTTGATGAATGTGATAAGATTCCTTAAGTATTGAAAAGGATTTTGAATGATAAATTCTGATAAGAATTGCTGATAAAAATTTTTGTAAGGCAACAAATTACATCTTAGATTTTGCTATAAAATCTGAACCCCCAATGGATTAGGCACTGATCAAGTTATTTCAGCTGAAGGAGAAATATCTTACAAATGGTTTTTCAAATGCATCATCAAATCAAATTTTACTTTTATTTCTTGTAGATCTTCAAAATTGGCCAGCACTTGTCTGCATGGAAATTTTTTAGCTTCAGTTACCCATTGTTGTTGAAAACGTCTGCAGATCTATAGAAGATTTCTTGGCCATATCTGTTTATGGGATGTGTTTAGCAAGTTAGTAAGAATTATGTATATATTTGAGGATCTTGAAATAAAAATCAGAATAAAACTAAGAATAATCCTCATAGAGTCGTTTCAGTTTTGAACCATCCTTGGGTATACTCACCCTAGTTGTGCAGAGCCAAAAGAGTAGAAAACCATTTGTGGTTTTGTTGAAGTTGGGTCCAAATACCTTATGTATGCAATTGTTGATAAGAATAGGCTAGTCTTTAGATTGTGTATGTACGGTCATTCTGGTATTAAGCATTTTGTCGCTTAGTAGTTTTAATACCATTTAAAACACCAACACCCCTAATATGCAGCAATAAGAACAAATTGATCCTATAGTTGATCAGTGCCTTATCTATTGGGAAATTCCATGAATCACACACATACATCTATTATACCATTAACATATTCCATAAATCAAGATATTACATCTATCTTATCACTTTATGAATCAAACATTAGTGTTCATAAAGACCTAATTCTCATGATGTATCCAAATAACCAATAACCTTGTCAAATACATCAAGCATTTACTTGGCTCTTTGTTCCAACAATAAAACATATCAGGCATAAAACCTTAAGAGGATGCAAATGGGTCTCATTTATTTGTCCATAAACCACAAAACATTATAGAATATAGAAATGGGAGACAAGAATCAAAATGAAACTGAGAAGATTCTTGCTCATTGTATTCATTTCTTTGAAACTATAGATTTAGATGCATGTAAAATAACTCATAAAACCACCAAATAGATCAGAACTAGCCATATTAGCTTAACTACTATATTCATCCAAGAGTAAATATGATAAAGAATGGTATCACATTCATGAAAACATATCAAGAACTAGAACCCTGGTCTCATAGTGAAAATAGCCAACCTTTAGGATGAAACAGAAAGAGAAAGATATAGAAGATGAATGAAATCTTTGGTCTAATCTAGAAGTGACATCTGTCCACTTGAATCTTCATTCCCTACTATTGTAAAACATATCTCCTCTTTCTAAAACTAAAGTCTGATATGATTTTCATCATTTTTTTGTAACAAACTTGAAATATCTCTTCTTCAATGATAAAAACCCTTGTTTTTCCAAAATATCTAAAATGCATTTGAAATGCTAATAATACCTTGATTCAACTGACTTGGAGGTAATAGAATTCACCCCTAATTGCATTCATATTGCCTTTGATCTTCATTTAGTTCATCATTTCACTAGAAATCAATTCTAAACTACCCCAACTAAATGAAACTAAAAAATGGACACCTAAGACAAATCCTTGCATAACTTAAACCAATGGCTTCCTATGCAAAAAAAAAATCCAAAAATGGAAAGTTTGTTCTCTCCCAATTCCAATGATATATAATAGTGCTATACTTTCTTACCAAAAATGCCCAAAATCTCAAAATGAAAAGTGGGCTCTTGTCATGGCTCTAAGACTGCATCTTAGCACATATTTAAATTTTAACTAAAGTCAAAACTATAGGTTTAAAACAAAATTTATTTAAAACTCTTTGTACATTCAGAAAAGGGAAAATAGTAATAAAAATATTGTTTTAGGCATTTTGATTTTTTTGCTCCAAATTTCCATCCAAGTCAAACCTATTTGACTAAGTTGATTCATCTATTTCTTGTTTAGTAATCTAACACCTGCAACCCAAGTGCCATGTATCATTCTCCTATTGGTCCCTCTCATACCACATGGTGACCATGTCACTAGTTTTTGTGTCTCCATCCTACTCAGTACGGTGCCACTTCATCACAAAATAGCAATGTCATGACATGTGGTACCTTATTCCATGTCATCACCTAGTCAATAGTACCACATCATCACCTTGTCATCCTACCACATCATTGATTGCTATGTCACATGACACCTTAGCATGGTGTCAAATCACCACAACATAGCAACATCATGACATGTAGAACCATCTGCCACATCATCATCTTAGGAAGTGTGCCAAGTTTGGGTCTTCTCCCATGTATCATGTTTCAATTTGTCCACTGGCACCATTTCATCCATCCATTTGGCTCTACATTACCACTTGTCATCATGTGGTTGGTTTGGATGTCCATGTCATGCTAACATTATCTCTACCTCATAGGACACGTTGTTCAAAATTTAACTTTCTAGCTACTGCAACCAACCAAGTGGGACCCCATGCATGAGATGACTTTGTGATGGGGACACCACCCAAGCATAGAATGGACACAACAGAAAAGGGGAAATTGTATTAACTGTGTAAATATGCTATTACATTTAGAACAGATAAAATAGACTTCAAAACATGCCCTAAGGGCTTACAATAGTATAAGTCTGGAGATAATTTCTCCTTTTAGTACCTCCTCTCAAACTCTACTCTGAACTGCCTTTTACAATGCTAGAAATTTTCTTAAATAGACCCCGAAGGGTTAAGGATTAGGAATACATTCTAGAAAGTGCTAGTTGGCATCCACCGACCAAATAGAAGGCTCTAGAAGTTGCATTAGAAGTCAGCACAAAATAAGAAGAATCCAGAAATGGTAATCAAACTTTCGGGAGGCATAACTTTTGAACCGTAGCTCCGATTGACAAACCTTTTACATTTTTGAAAAGCTCTCGAAGCGCTCTATAGCCCTATGGACCAGCTTTTCTTGTCTCACATTTTTTTCCCTATTCAAGGTCATTTAATGTGTAATGCCCCTCTCGAAGATCCTTGAAAACAAGGATCCAAATCAACCCAAGATATTTTTTTTTACAAGTATGAATGCACAAGACAACATCATACAAGGATCACAAAGATCACAATGAAAGACTTCAACACAATCTCGGCAACCAATGAATCTCTAAATGCCACTACCCAACTGACACACCCAAACAAAAGCCAACAACCACCACAACAAGATGAGGGCACAAGAAAAGACCACTCATCAACAAAACACCAAGCTGGGGTAAAATGCAGAATCTTGAAATTAGGCTAAGCCTCAAATCCTGAAGCCCTGAAAATTGGCTAAGTCTGGATTTCTGAAGCCTTGAAATTTCCTAGAATCCATAACTTATCTCTGAGAGGTCTAAAACCTATCTCAAATGATTTGTCGCATATATTAAAATATAACTTAAGTATAAGAAATTAAATATACGTCAACTTATACTTAAACGATATATTTTAAACCCCAAGAGACAAAAACAAAAACACAAAAACTTGATTTCAAGAGAAATTGACAGAATTCAAAATGCAACACCATAGAGTCAAAGAATGCCCAAAAGGGTATCCAAAACCACTCTCAAAAATATCGAATCATGAAGAAAAGTGCCCGTTGATGGCACGTGCAGGTTTTTCACAAAAACCATGCGACACTTTTTACTAGGGGAGGGCAATACTTCTCCTTAAGGCATGCAACACTCTTCCAGTGTCATACGACATTTCTCAAGAAGGCATGCGACACTTTTCAACATCGTATGACATTTCTCAAGAAGGCATGCGACACTCTTCCAATATCGTACGACATTTCTCAAGAAGGCGTGCGATACTTTACAATGTCGTACAACATAGTTTGCATGGGCATGCAATACTTTTCAAAGTGTCACACCATGCTGAACAAATGTCACCCATAGAAACACAAAAACACTCCTAGAAGCAAAAAGGACCAAAATTAGATCACAGAACCTCCACACCAAGGAGTACTGGATCCATAAAGGCTCAAGGAATGAACACTCGAGTGCAAGAACAACACAGAAAGGACAACATCAATCCATCTAAACTATAGCAGCAAAGAACACACTAAAAATAAACATCACAGTGAACTGAACAACCAAACTAAGTACGTGGATCCTCCCATATGTCAATAGCATCATAACACCATTGTGGGTCCTAGCCATCCCCATGTGTAACATCCCAAGCCACCGACCAAATCGTTAGTACTGTCGTAATAGGGACGTCACTACTAAAACATGCACAATAACAGCATAAGAAAATCTAACATGCTAGTGATAACACATAAGATAATTCTATAGTAGATAACATCACCTATCACATGCTAAATAGCAGTAAGCAACAGATATACTACTAAAGCAAATCACATCATCTAATCATATGCTAAACATCATAATAAGGGAATGCGCCAAATAAAATAACATCATCTAAACATGATATACAAGCATCCCAATGAAAGCATAAATCACAAGAAAGCATACTTCCAAACTCGAAGTACCAAGTGAAGACATCCAGCAATGGTCGCACTAGGACAAAAGATCATCTTTGTACACTGATCCCTAGTAGTGGTGAAGGTAGCTATACCTCCCAACCATATGGCACTCATAGGTCCACATCCACCATGTTGATGGAGATAATGATCCAACCACAAACACACATAAAACACAACATCCATGGCTAACACTCACGTCGGACAGTATGATGGCTAAACTAAGAACCTAAGACAATGTAAGGAGTATAGGTCCTGGTCAGACACTCAATAGGCTACTATGTAGGGAATAGCATCATGGAGAGTCGCTTGGCATTGAAAATCCCAAGCTTGGATCTGTGTAGCTCAACTCCCTCAATGGAAGGCCAATACACCGTGTAGCTCAACTCCCTCAACGGAAGGCCAATACACAAAAGTACCATTTTATTATCTTAAGTTTTATTACCAGTCACACATTTTTTTGAGTTATCACTTAAACAAGCTCCTCTCAGCAATACCCATGGCGTCATGATCGCCGGGCTGCGAGATAGAAGCCCCCTCCATATGCTACCCTACCCTACCCATGCTCATCCTACGAAAAGTGCCCGTGGGCATGCATACTCCCATCCCAACTCCAATGATCATAACTTCCAAAAAATCCATGAAAGATCAGGCCTCGCAAGTCACCCAACAAATGTACAAGCACTTACTCGTGTGTGGCGCACCACCATCATGAAGATCATAACACAAGGATAGGAATGAGAACACAATGCAAAGAAAACACCCAACTGAAAGCAACACAAGAAGGATAGATTCTACATGAATCCCAAAGCCAAAAAAACCATACATCATTAAATCACTCAATCGGCCTCAATCCGAGAGTATGGATTCTACACAAATCCTAGCATTCACGAATAAAAGAAAAGGTCCAACAAAAACCATAACAAGTATAAAATCACTCAACCGAACACAACATCGGGAGTACGGATGCAATACGCATCCCAATGCAACATAAAAGTGCAAAAGTGGTTTGACTGATATCCAAATAGATCATCAAGGTCCACGACCCACATTGTGCCAAGAAAACTTGAGAAAACAGGGCAGCATGCAAAATGAGGTAAAAACTCCAAAAATTTGGAAAACTTCAAAATTAAAATCCATTTGGCCTTTGGGTTCAAAAACCCCAAAAATCCAAAAATAAATGGAATCGGACACCGTATGCAAAAATGGCCAGCATAACGGTGCAAAATCTCAAACCCTCATCTCGAAAAATAGGGAAATGTTCATACCCACCCAACCGGGTAGAACTAACATATAGAAATGGAGGGGAATACTAGTTCTCAGCCTCCAAACAAACGGCTACCAAAAATAGAAGCAGAAACGGAGTAGAAACAATAAAATAGGAAAGCCCTACCTCACAGCCAAAAGGGCAAAACGGAAAACTGAACCACAAAATAAAACACCCGCAGAAGTGGCTGAAAATCACGGCAATCCAAAGTTTCCGCGAGTTGGATCCAATGAGCCCAACCTCACGATGATCCCATGCCCATAGCTCCCACAACGAACAAAACAGTAAATCCTCATGAAGAGGATTTTGGGTTTTACTCTCCAATTTTCCAATTTGAAAGTGAGAAGTGAGGAATTAAATTCCTCTTTGGATACTTATTCACTTTTTGGGTGAATAATCGATTAGGGCATTTAACCAACCAATCTAGTTAAACCCCGAATCGACCCAAACGAAAATAGGCTATTCCTATAAATAAGAATTCATCTATGGCAACGCTGCCAAAAATTAAAATAAATCAATTAAAAAGCTCGAAAACCCAAAAACACATAAATCTCCTTAAATAACTTTCGCGACAATGCGAACCTCTAAATGCACAAACATGCTTACTGGTCTAATCACATAATGCAAATGAGTTTGGATTTAATAATCACCGAAAGGTTTAAATTAAAAATTTTAATAAAGGATACATCGACCATACAATGACGACATTGGTAAAATATGAAAGGCTGAATCACTAACTCCATGTGCCACTGCCAAGGATATAAATCCTGCACACTAAACAACATGATCAAGTGCAATTGCATATAATAACATTGTCAAAGCAATAAATGCATTAAATCACCTAATTTAGCTATTTAATTAATTATATTAAAATAATCTATTTACATCACTCACATTCGCATAAAGCATAACAATGTAGGAATGAAGTAAATAACCATAGCATTAAATCCATCACATAACATAATCAGAGGTATGTCCAAATACCAGATAACCAGATATCATCATAAAATACACTGTCATCTCAAAATGGCATCGTCATGCAATATGATTAACTGAATAGCATAGTAGTCTAATATCTATGATACTGGAATCAAAGAGTAACATTTGACCCTTAGGTCATCTCAAATGTAAAACATCACATAAGAACAGATATCTCTTAGATCAAAATAAAACAAGGTAAATGTCTGCAGCACATAAACAAATAATCCAACAAGAACAATCCATTCTAATTACTTAAGCATTTAATAATGATTGATTACTCTACATTAAAAAGGCATTTAAAACACATAAGCAAACACAGTCATAAACATGACTAACCACTGCTACAGGAACCTAGTCCAGTGTAGCATGGTAAAAGAACATAGTGCAATCTCTGCACACATCTCAAGGTAATCATGAAACAACCTCATGATACCACATTGATCCTGGTAACCACTGGCACAAACCTCAGTGAACCAAAAATCACATCATAATCTCAAAGATCAGTCAAAAGCATAATCAATGCAACTGATAAAGAAACATAAATCCAAACAACTCAACGGTGTAGACCACTCAGGGTCACAATCATGATCCATCACAACAAAAGATCATCAAGGTTGCATCCATCAGGATAACTTATAGAAGTCAAATGGGAGAGGCACTACATCATCTCCCACAAAGACTAGGCTTACTCTTGGAAGCCTGCAATCCAAGAATAGAACCCAAAACACACAAGAACCAAAATCAAAAGTGAGCAATAGGAATGACTCAACAACTCTGTACAAGTCAAACCAAAATCACTCCAACATTCTCAAACCATCATGTTAACCCCCAAATAGGTTAACCACGAGAGAATGGGTGTCACACAGACACAAGGTCCTCCAATAAGGAACCTTCTATGCGCTAGGAAGAACCCAACTAGCCATAGAGTCAACAATACAAGGTAAGGAAAATCCCTCTCTACCTCATCAACAGGTGCCCAACTACAACATGCACCAACCACATGACCACAAAACTAGGTCAAAACACTAAGAACTTCCAAAAAAAGTTGGAATCATGGGGAATAACCATCCCAAACTCCCAAGAATACTATCATGTTACACATGATCATTCTAGAATCCACGTAAACTCACCCTTAGAACAAAGAGGATGAAAGTTTACCAACAAAAGGACACGCTCCAAAGGACTACTCACCACCAAGCGTAGGAGCACGACACCTCACCAAGGCACAAAAACTCAACTGCCACTAGAAACTAGGGTAACATAACCCAACCATACAAGTATCACCTTTCTAGAAGGTTGCACAGACTTTCGTTAGTGGACACAATCATCAAATGTCTGCATACCAACTCATGAGATGGTAACATGTGTCCAATGATACCATGTCCCTCTAGCACCATGCTAGGAATACTACACCCAATCTACCGCTAAACTCAATCTCTAGCCTCAAGTCAACAGTTAAAGAGAAAACTTGACTGAGAAAATCCACATGAAGATAGAAGCTTAGGGAGAAGGATACTACAAAGTATTAGGACTGAGAGGGAGTCTCTCTCTCAACCTCTACACTAACCAGTCCATGATGCATTAGGAAACTCACAATTTCACCAACCATCAACATACTCACCTGAAAACACTAACTAAGCTAGTGGCATAACCATACTAGCCTACTCTCACAAGAGAGAAAAGGATATAGAGGTGCACCCAAGACAACGTCCAAGAAGGAGAATCTAGACTCATCAAAGAACTGAGTCACTCCCAAAAGACAAGGCAACATCAACCCTGAGCAAGGAACGTTCACCAACCACACTACACCTCACAAGGGTGGTTCAGTGCAATAGGAAACACAAAAACCCAAGCACAAACTTCAACAAGTACCTAGTAGATTATGAAGACAAGATAACTCTTCCATTGTGAATAACATGAGGAGTTAAACTTCTCCAATGGCCATAAATACCATATGTCATGATTGAATTGGCCTCTACTCGAAAAGGTACTTAGAACATCAATCAACAACTCCAAAAGCCATAGCCTCACTGCCAAACTTGGATTGAATCCATTTGAAAAGCATCAAAAAGATATCGACAAGGACTACAACATGAAGAAGCTAAGAGAGACCAAGACCTACGATTTGAGCCACCACTCAAATCAAAACAACAAAGACAAAACCAATAGCCTTGGTCACCAAGACAAGCAATGGACAAAATGTCCAAATCCACACAAGAGCACACATGCCCAAAACAACATAAAGCATGGAATGAAAGGTAAATCACACATTGAAACCATCATTACTTTTCTTTCATAAATTCATTAATTAAGCATAACATAAGCACTAATGCATAATGAACTGAAAGATTTTTCAAGCAAGGGTCCAAGAGTCACTATAGAACAAGTACATACCTTTCAATTTCTTTCAAAAATAACTAAGTTTAATCACCATTTAAACCATTCAGTTACAATAAAAACTTTAGATCTAACAAAGACACACTAGCATGTTCTCCATGATATTATCCCTTGAACATACTACCAGAGGTTCAAGATGAACATGATAGAGTCACAACACACAACTGGGCAGTAGTAAAACACATCCAGAATAGTCATCATGAAACAAAATAAAAAGCCCAAATGGGAGAATTGTTGATTCCAACAGTAAGTACCAAAAAGAGATCATTTCAACAATAAGTCAAATGTGACAACTACCACAAAGAGAGCGATAGATAAAATTTGATGACTACTCCAAGAGAGGAAAATACTAAAAACCAATGCTAGCCCAACAACATGAGGAAAGTACCTCCAGCCCAATAAAATAAGGCATCAAACAAATCACATTACAGGTGATGACTGAGTATAGTCACACAAGAGGGATAAATCACCACACAATGCTAAGGAATACATCATCCTAGCAATGTTAGAGAACACACTCACACACATCAAAAATTATACCATTAGTAATCTCATGCATATGCAAAAAACAAAATTTTCCATGCAATGCAACATTTAGATATCCATCAAATTAATATAGTTTTACATGAGCTTAAGAAACAATCAGATTGGGGACTTAAGTCATTAACCCAAATATATAATGCAAAACTACAACTTTGCAATGATTCACAATAAACACTCATTTTCAATGAAAGAAACCATTTCATCATTCTAACATAAAAATAAAGAATCACAAATAAGATTCATTCATCAACTTACAATCAGGAGAAAACAGGGAAACAATGCACCTAACCCCACAAGGAGAAACAAGAAGAGGCACACAAGACAACACATGAAAACCAATCAGTGGCTCCATTCAAAAAGGGTCACACACGCAATCAACCAAACAAGGCACATCAATCCCACCTACAACGCCAAGAAGACTCACTTCCTTCTCCACACACTGCTCTAGTTGCATCTACTAGACAAGCAAGTCCATCACGAGTAGATACCAAAGCAACAAAGATCACGAGTTCTCACCAAGACACTCACACTCAACCAACATAGCAACAACTACATGGGCAACATAAACACAAAGATCCCAATGTTTGAACATGGGCTCTGATACCAGATGTAATGCCTCACCCGCAGATCCTTGGAAACAAGGATCCAAATCAAGCCAAGATATTTTTTTTTTTACAAGTATGAATGCACAAGACAACATCATACAGGGATCACAAAGATCGCAACGGAAGACTTCAACACAATCCCAGCAACCAACGAATCTCCGAATGTCACTACCCAACTGACACACCCAAAAAAAAGCCAACAACCACCACAACAAGATGAGGGCACAAGAAAAGACCACTCATAAAAAAAACACCAAGCTGGGGTAAAATGCAGAATCTCAAAATTTGGCTAAGCCTGAAATCCTGAAGCCCTAAAAATTGGCTAAGTCTGGATTTCTGAAGCCCTGAAATATCCTAGAATTCATAACTTATCTCTGAGAGGTTTGAAACCTATCTCAAATGATTTGTCACATTTATTAAAATATAACTTAAGTATAAGAAATTAAATATACGTCAACTTATACTTAAACGATATATTTTAAACCCCAAGAGACAAAAATAGAAACACAAAAACTCAATTTCAAGAGAAACTGACAGAATTCAAAATGCAACACCATAGAGTCGAAGAACACCCAAAAGGGTATCCAAAACCACTCTCAAAAAGATCGGATCACGAAGAAAAGTGCCCGCTGATGGCACGTGCAGTTTTTTCATAAAAATTGTGCGACACTTTTTACTAGGGGAGGGTGATACTTCTCCTTAAAGCGTGCAACACTCTTCTAGTGTCGTACAACATTTCTCAAGAAGGAATGCAAAAATTTTCAGCATTGTACGACATTTCTCAAGAAGGCGTGCAACACTCTTCCAGTGTCGTATGACATTTCTCAAGAAGGCGTGCGATACTTTATAGTGTCATATGACATAGTTTGCATGGGAGTGCGATACTTTTTAAAGTGTCGCACCATGCTGAACAAATGTCACCCATAGAAAAATGAAAGCACTCCCAGAAGAAAAAAAGACCAAAATTAGAGCACAGAACCTCCACACCAGGGAGTACCAGATCCATAAAGCCTTAAGGAATAAACACTCAAGTGCAAGAACAACACAAAAAGGAGAACATCAATCCATCTAAACTATAGCACCAAAGAACACACTAAAAATAAACATCGCAATGAACTGAACAACCAAACTAAGTACGCAAATCCTCCCATCCGTCAATAGCATCATAAGACCATCATGGGTCCTAGCCATCCCCTGCGTGTAACATCCCAAGCCACCGACCAAATCGTCAGTACTGTCGTAATAGGGACATCACTGCTAAAACATGCACAATAACAACATAAGAAAATCTAACATGCTAGTGATAACGCATAAGATAATTCTATAGTAGATAACATCACCTATCACATGCTAAATAGTAGTAAGCAACAGATATACTACTAAAGCAAATCACATCATCTAATCATATGCTAAACATCATAATAAGGGAATGCACCAAATAAAATAACATCATCTAAACATGATATACAAGCATCCCAATGAAAGCATAAATCACAAGAAAGCATACTCTGAAACTCGAAGTACCAAGTGAAGACATCCAGCAATGGTCGCACTAGGATAAAAGATCATCTTTGTACACTGATCCCTAGCAATGGTGAAGGTAGCTACGCCTTCCAACCACGTGGCACCCATAGGTCCACACCCACCATGCTGATGGAGATAATGATCCAACCACAAACACACATAAAACACAACATCCATGGCTAACACTCACGCCAGATAGTATGATGGTTGAACCAAGAACCTAAGACAATGCAAGGAGTACAGGTCCTGGTCAGACACTTAATAGGCTACTATGAAGGGACTAGCATCATGGAGAGTCGCTCGGCATCAAAAAGCCCAAGCTCAGATCTGTGTAGCTCAACTCCCTCAACGGAAGGCCAATACACCGTGTAGCTCAACTCCCTCAATGGAAGGCCAATACACAAAAGTACCATTATATTATCTTAAGTTTTATTACCAGTCACACATTTTTTTTAGTTATCACTTAAACAAGCTCCTCTCAGCCATACCCATGGCGTCATGATCGTCGGGCTGCGAGATAGAAGCCCCCTCCATATGCTACCCTACCCTACCCATGCTCATCCTATGACAAGTGCCCTTGGGCATGCATACTCCCATCCCAACCCCAATGATCATAACTTTCGACAAATCCACAGAAGATCGGGCCTCGCAAGTCACCCAACAAATGTATGAGCACGTACTCGTGTGTGGCGCACCACCATCATGAAGATCATAACACAAGGACAGGAATGAGAACACAATGCAAAGAAAACACCCAACTGAAAGCAACACGAGAAGGACGGATTCTACATGAATCTCAAAGCCAATAAAACCATACATCATTAAATCACTCAATCGGCCTCAATCCGAGAGTATGGATTCTACACAAATCCCAATGATGCAACAAGACCAAACATCATGAACTCACTCAACCGGCCTCAATCCAAGAGTATGGATTCTACACAAATCCTAGCATTCACGAACAAAAGCAAAGGTCTAATAAAAACCATAACAAGTATAAAATCACTCAACCGAACACAACGTCAGGAGTACGAATGCAACACGCATCCCAATGCAACATAAAAGTGAAAATATGGTCTGACTGATATCCAAACAGATCATCAAGGTCCACGACCCACATTGTGCCAAGAAAACTCGAGAAAATAGGGTGGCACGCAAAATGAGGTTAAAACTCCAAAATTTTGAAAAACTTCAAAATTAAAACCCATTTGGCCTTTGGGTTCAAAAACCCCAAAAATCTAAAAATAAATTGAATCAGACACTGTATGCAAAAATGGCCAGCATAACGGTACAATATCCCAAACCCTTATCCCAAAAAATAGGAAAATGTTCATACCCGCCCAACTGGGTAGAACTAACATATAGAAACGGAGGGGAACACTAGTTCTCAGCCTCCAAACAAACGACTACCAAAAAGAGAAGCAGAAACAATAAAACAGGAAAGCCCTACCTCACAGCCAAAAGGGCAAAATGGAAAACTAAACCACAAAATAAAATGCTCGCATAAGTGGCTGAAAATTGCGGCAATCCAAGGTTTCCCCGAGCTAGATCCAACGAGCCCAATCTCGCGACGATCCCACGCCCGTAGGTCCCACAACGAACAAAACAATAAATCCTCATGAAGAGGATTTTGGGTTTTACTCTCCAACTTTCCAATTTGAAAGTGAGAAGTGAGGAATTAAATTCCTCTTTGGATACTTATTCACTTTTTGGGTGAATAATCGATTAGGGCATTTAACCAGCCAATCTAGTTAAACCCCGAATCGACCCAAACGAAAATAGGCTATTCCTATAAATAGGAATTCATCTATGTAAAAGCTGTCAAAAATTAAAATAAATCAATTAAAAAGCCCGAAAACCCAAAAACATATAAATCTCCTTAAATAACTTTCACGATAATGCGAACCCCTAAATGCACAAACACGCTTACTGGTCTAATCACATAATGCAAATGAGTTCGGATTTAATAATCACCGAAAGGTTTAAATTAAATATTTTAATAAAGGATACATCGACCATACAAGGATGACATTGGTAAAATATGAAAGGCTAAATCACTAACTCCATGAGCCACTACCAGGGATATAAATCATGCACACTAAACAACACGATCAAGTGCAATTTCATATAATAACATAGTCAAAGAAATAAATGCATTAAATCACCTAATTTAGCTATTTAATTAATTATATTAAAATAATCTATTTACATCACTCACGTTCGCATAAAGCATAACAACGTAGGAATGAAGTAAATAACCATAACATTAAATCCATCACATAACATAATCAGAGGTATGTCCAAATACCAAATAACCAGATATCATCATAAAACACACTAGCATCTCAAAATGGCATCATCATGCAATATGATTAACTGAACAGCATAGTAGTCTAATATCTATGATACTGGAATCAAAGAGTAACATTTGACCCTTAGGTCATCTCAAATGTAAAACATCACATAAGAACAGATATCTCTCAGATCAAAATAAAACAAGGTAAATGTTCGTAGCACATAACCAAATAATCCAACAAGAACAATCCATTCTAATTACTTAAGCATTTAATAATGATTGATTACTCTACATTAAAAAGGCATTTAAAACACATAAGCAAACACAGTCATAAACATGACTAACCACTGCTACAGGAACCTAGTCCAGTGTAGCATGGTAAAAGAACATAGTGCAATCTCTGCACACATCTCAGGGTAATAATGGAACAACCTCATGATACCACATCAATCTTGGTAACCACTGGCACAAACCTCAGTGAACCAAAAATCACATCATAATCTCAAATATCAGTCAAAAGCATAATCAACGCAACTGATAAAGAAACATAAATCCAAACACCTCAACAGTGCAGACCACTCAGGGTCACAATCATGATCCATCACAACAAAAGATCATCAAGGTTGCATCCATTAGGATGACTTACAGAAGTCAAATGGGAGAGGCACTACATAATTCCCCTAACCTGACTTTGAAGCATTCTTAGGAGGTCTCCAAAAACTTAAAAATTGCAATAACTTTCAAACCTTGGGGCCTTTCGACCTGATTCTTTTTCTAGAATGCTCTAAATTACAATTATAATCTTCTAACCAATTTACACCTTCTAGTTCACCAAACTGATGGCTCAATTAGATACTCCTATTTTTTTTGCATTGACACGTATCCCAAGGTGTTCAAATACTCTATCCTAGAGCATTGATAGTGGAACTGTGAGAGTTGAAACTTTTATTTGACCCAAATGGGTATCCAGAAATGAAAACACATGAAACAAAAAACTAAGTCTAAGTACATTTTTTGGTTGACACAGGATTGCCCTTATCCCTCTAGATGCTCCTGCATCACTTTGGCTTATAAAATCCTGGTGTCTTTTTAGAAACTTAGCAATCATGCCTTGGGATATAAAAACACATAAATTACTACCATCAAGTGAATGTGACATCTTAGAAACCTTAGCATTTTTTCTAGGGAGAAAATTATAAATCTAGTAAATGGACTCAAAACCCACGGTCATCAATTCTTATGGGTGGTTCTTAGTGGTTTCTCTAGATATCTATCAATGAAGTCATTTGCCACATTGCATAGTAAAACTATCAAATCATGGAGGACATTATTTGCAGTATTTTTATGTGCAAAACAACATATAATTAGATTGGAATGACAGTGGCCACTATGAGGACCTAGCTTAATGATGGGTAATTCTTGTGGATCTCAATTATTGTGTACACTTCCCTATTTCTAGGCTACTCCTTAGGAAAAGGCCTTTTTCATTCATAGCAAATAGATTTGATGACACAAAGGAAGCAGATGCCTCTATTTTAAAAACATTGATTATCTTCTTTGTAGGTGTAGTGGAGATTAGGCATCTTTTAGTCATGTTTTTTTCTTTCCCCATTCTTTTAATTTAGTCCCTTAAAACATATTGTGTAAATCACCTCCAAGCCTAGTGGTCATCATGAGTCATGTGATAGGATGATTCCTTGATCAAACTCCTTGCCATGCATTACAAAATAGCAAGGGCGGCAAACATCAGCATCACAGGTGTCCTTTGTTGGTGCCTTTTTTTTGAAATGACTGCATATGGATTTAGTATATTCTTAAAGAATTCTCAATTTATCTATAGTGAATGTAAGTTATCGATAGAAGAACACTAGGTTGTCGCAGCTCTTGGTTGTAGTCAGCAATGCTTCCAAACTTCCTCTAATTCGGGCTTCCCTTTTTTAGTGTTGAATGTCTCTTCAAATTTTTCATTTACATCATGATTTGTGGGGGCACTAGAATCAACCATTCCATGTCCAAATTGTGTAGATTTCCATTTAGCAATCAAATATAAAGTGGTCTATGCCCTTTTCATACTTGTAAAAAAATAACTTAATTTTGTTCATATCATCACAATATTCCACATTTGAACATGTAGGTGTCAAACAAACGTGGCTTTGTGGGCTTATACTAAACATCTCGCCTTGCTACCTTATCAGTCTAATATCATTTTAGTTGGGCCCCAAAGTGTGTTCAACTAAAAAAAAAATATTTTCAAAAAACTAAACTGTCAATTTGATCCATTGATCATCTAATACTAATTTATCAAAATTCAATCACTATCGCATCATTTAAAACTGACCTTCAACTTTTCCTGTAAATTACCAATTTTGTGCCAACAGGTCATTTGGTTGGCCTTAAAAACTAACCAAAACACATGACCAGGCCTTAAAATAAAACCTACTTATCCTTTGTTCCACATTCCCTTACCTTGTCAAATCTTGTCTCATGATGACTTCAGGGCCAAAAGATATTGTCCGTCAAAGTTACCCTTTCAAAATTGCCTACAAGAAAACATGTCAAAAAAACAAAAATGTGTTCAAATTTGGCTCTGAAAATAAGGCAAAATGATACTTGGAGAAATTAAAACTGGGGCATTGGTTTACTTTCACAAGGACCTTGTGATTCAGGCTCATGAAAAATAACTAGGTGAATATGGCAAGCGGTCAAAAGTTTTTTTTTGCAAATGGAATGGACTTGAGAAAGTGTGAAGACAGATTCATCAAAACTTGTAAATTGGCACACTTGAAGTATTTTTAGAGTAGAACACAATGGTACAATCCATTTGATCTCATCTATCATATATTTAGTGTTATGACATCCCGAACAAGGGTACTAATCAATGTACACTTTATGACACTAATAAAAGTTATAAAATTACATTTGAAATCACATTTGAAACATGATCAAATGGATTTTTCATAAGGTCAAATTAGAAATGTAACAAGTCTTTGACCTCTAGAATACAACACAAAAGGAATTATCTCATTTTAGTCAACTGGGTCAAAGTTATAACAACTCAAATAGGTCTTCCAGAAATCTAAATAATTTACATCAACATGGCAACAATAAACAACCAACTTTAAGAGATTCAAAACCTAATCAAAACATATTGGAATGAATTAAAATCTTAAAAATAGGTTCCCCCAAAGAGAAAAGTCATGAAACATTACTAGGTGTGAGATATTCAATTGCAAATTAGGCCTCTTGTCATTGTTTGACACTTAAGAAAAAATGTAGATTTGGACATTGCTCAAAATAGAGCTTCATAGAATAACTTAAAATGGAATTTTATCTTCATGGGACAAGTGGATATACTGAATGCAAAGTGTTAGAAACATTAAACACATGTTAGACCTTAAACAGGAAGCCATGTACACATGCCTTAAAAAGTGCTTATAGGGCTTGATTTTTAGAATGGTACTCAAATCAAGGCTTCAATTTTTAGTCCCAACTAGATCCTAATAGGGCTCACTTTAGAAGAATGAAAATTAGTAACTAGTTGCAATTGGTGGTTTTTCCCAAATTGGGTTTCCACATTAAATCTTATTGTCAAGTGTGTTCATGCTATTTCCCTTATGTGTTTGCAAATAAAGTAATATCAATCACAAATAATATATTAAAGATTTTCATGTTATGCATTTACTGATCTATTCCAGTCTTTACCAAATTATAACATTTTTTTGTGTGTTAGTTGAGCATTAGTAGAGTTAAGTTTTCATAGATTTTTTTTGTATTGACATCTAAGGGATCTAGGATTTATTTTAGTAGTAACTAATTCACCCCTACCCTCTTAGTTGCTCCTCTTATATTTTCAACAAAGGCAGTGACAATATACTTAGTCATTTTCTAGCAAAGAAATTGTGTAAGCCAGGTGCATAGTATATGTTGAGCATAAGCCTCTAGACAATACATGTCAAGTAATGTGACAGTTAGTGTTGAGAAGCTAGTATGCACTAAGTCACTCAAGTGTTGAGTAAATAGTGTATGCCAAGTTATTTAGGTGTTGAGAAGAGTAAATCTCAAGCTATTTAGAAGTTGAGTATCAGTATAAAGAGCATAGTGAAGGTCAAGCATCAGAAGCCTATTGATGTTGAGTTACTAGTCTTTGACTTAGGTATTTTTTATAGCACAAACTTCCATGTAAACCATTTTTGGCCGACATGGACATGAATTTTTGATATTAAGAGATAAGGATCCAATCATATTATGCATCCCTATGCAATAAATGTAGCCAATAAAATTAAGGGAAGTGTTAGGTGGCCATATGGATCAACCACAGTTGTTGATTATAACTTAGCCCATCTCCATATTTGTCTTTTTAAGGAGGTAAACCCTAAGGAGGAGTATGATGAGAAACGAGATGAATTCTAAGAGTATAGAGGGAATTCATGGTGGAAATAATGACTAAGTTATGCAACTACATTGTAGAATTGGTTTGAAGAGAATAGAGTCAAGAAATGAAAGGATATTGAAGATAGATATGATTAGGAGGATCAAGAGATAACTAGAAAAGAGGAGATCTGACATCAAGTAGAAAGGTCCTAACTAAAGAATTAGGTGTTGAATCATTCTGATAAGTGATATAGAGTAAATCTCTTAATAGAGTAGTCCTAATAGATTTTTGTAAATCTCCTAAAAGAGTGCTTACTAAATTTTGTGTTTGAAATCCTTTAATCAAGGTCAGACCTAACTGTCTTGTAAGCCTTTAACAAGGAAGATCTTTCATAGGGTATATTATAGTTAATGATCAAAACTTTTTAGCCATAATAGGCAACACTTTACAATTACAATAGTGAAGATTTGTGGGTTTCATCCCCACCCTAGGTTTACTTTCTCTTTGGAGGGTTTCTAGGTAACCAAAATTTTATGTGTTATGTGTTGATTTTCATTATACTTTAGATGTGATGAATGGTTACTTAATTTAGTTTACATGTTAAGTTATGTTATGGATGTTTGGTGAATTATTTTTAAGGTAAAAGTTTTAAGTGATGATTCACAATTTCACAATCCCCCTGCCCCCCAAGAACTTGATTTTCCATTAGCATTTCCAACAATATGCTTCCTCTACACTATCCAATTTTGTAAAACTTATCTCATCTTGAATTTTAGATCTCAATCCATTCGTGGTACCTTGCAACTTTCTCAACCTCATCATACACATGTCTAGATCTAATGTCCAATATATATAATTTTTCAATGTACTCCTTCACAATCATGTCTTTTGTCTCAAATTTTGCATCTTCCTCAACAAGATAACATTTTAATCACCAGGGATAAACTTCTTCTTCACCTTATTCACCATTTTCATCCAAGTCTTGATCTTTTAATTTCCTCTTCTTTTTCTATCAGTGTAATGTCCTCATTTCTAGAATGCAGTTTGATAATTAATAAACAAGAATAACATGCAAGTAAAATAATATAAAAAAACTTTAAAATATAATAATATAACACTATAATTATATTATTATAGATGAACCATTATACTTTATATTATACTTTATTATTAAATTTAGATTTAAAATAATAATACATAATCAAATATATTAATCGATATAAAAAAGACATAAAATATTTATATTCTTAACACATACAATTTTATCCAATAAATTAAATTTCCTACTCGATGACCAAACTGGCAGACATGATGCTTGAGACTATTAACATTGTCTAATATATATCAAAGGAAGAATGAGATGGATGGGGGGATATATAGAGGAAAATAAATTATTATATATAGATATTCAATGTATAAACTAATGGAAATATGGTTAGATAGATGTCCTGATAGTTGTCATTTATGGAAATATGTATTCAACATTTCATTTATGCATTTAGAGTTAGAAAATGGTCTAAGTGTTAGATGGTTTGAAGCAATGCAGAGACATATGTTATGTGTATGGATGACCCATTAAGAGTTGGATCATGTACACTTGAGGAAAGCTCTATGATCATGTTATGATGACATATACTAGTGTCTAGATGTGTATAGACAACAAGACACAAGTTATAGTTGAAATTCCAGTACAAGTGTTTTACAGTGTAGAATAGAGAATAGCATAGAATTGGATTGTATGACTCAAGGAATTATTATTTTTACAAAATAATTACTAAGTTAGGATGAGCTAACTGTATGGATAATTTATTTTATGATAGGAAGGCCAAAAGAGCAGTGTTTTGTAAATATGTAAGGTAGAAGTAAAGATCCTATCTTACGCAGATAAAGTGAGAAGTGGAAATGTGACGTGTGATGCAAGTGTGTCTAAGGAAATTGATAAATGTGTGATTTATATACAAACTACTATGAAAAAATTATGTGATGTATGATCAGAAGTGAATTACAACAATAATCAAGTATTGTATGTAGTGGGCTTTTCTTGCATACATCATATTAGTTCTTTCAAAAATCTTATAAAGGTTGGTAGAACTCCTAACAAGGTTGGAATCTCCCAAAAAGGGTTCAAAGTCTCCTAATAGGGACTCATATGTGCTGAATGTATTCATAGACTCCTAACAAGGTCCATCTTCTAGTAAGGAATGTCTACATCCCCACCAAGGTTTTCCCTTGGTTGGGTTTCCCTGGTTAACAAATAATGGTGTTATGAGTTTTCTATGTACATGGTTATATTTATTGTTCAACATTGTTAGTTCACTTTCATTTGCAAGCTATAAAGTAATTAACAATATTAAGTTTTGAGAAAAAGTTTGTAGAATACTAATTCACTCTCCCCACCCTCTTAGTATTATCTATTTCTAACAATTGGTGTTAGAGGCTAGTTACTTTGAAGAGGCTTAATAGCTTAAGTAAGATCCCTGTGACTGTGGAATACTTGAAGAAAAATCTTGAAGAATCTCTTGAATAGATTGACCTTCTTATTGAAGAAAGAGACAACTTGAAAGATAGGTATGAAGATGTAAAATTTTATATTGAAAAACTGAAAGATAAGATTTATGATCTAAAATTTGGTAAATAATCAATTGTGCAGACTACTAACAATGGTGAGGTAGGAAATCTCAAGAAAGAAAATAAGATCCTAAAAAATGATTTGAATTTTTTCTAAAGTTTACCTAAGTCTTAACTCTAATGACACTAAACTAAGCTTGATCTAAAATTTGAGAATGCAAACCTTAGATCCCAATTGATTCAAGTGACATCTGAATCAGATTCTATTAAGATAGAATATGCTAAGTTGGAAAAGTACAACATTATTGTGAAAGGAGAGTTGACACAAGCCAAATAATAGTTAGAGAAACTTTACACAAGTTCTAAGAAGATTGCTGAAAAAATATTTTTCCAGAGACCCTCTTATGACAAGATGTGTCTTCGGTACCTTATTAGAGAAAAGTCAGCAAAGAAAGTTGAGATTAGGAAAGAGATAGATCCTATTGTAGAAACTCCTAAGGAAACTAATCAAAATATGATCTAGTCATCTAAAGAAGTTGAAATAGTTGATTTGTTTAACAAATCTAAGGAACCTAAGATAAAAGAGAAAGTTGATCATTGTAAGCAAGATGATTCACCCAAGGAAGTCACAAATGAATTTAGAGGTAGATATTTCATATGTAATGAAGTCAGACATATGAAGAAAGATTGTACAGGTTTGTCTTTTAAACCTATTAATAATTTCTCTTTTTAAAGTTGTCATGTTTATGGACATAAAGTGGTAGAATGTAAGAAACCTAAATCTGATTATAATAATGGGAATAGTAGAATGTTCAGGAATAATAACCCTACAGGTAATGAAAGAGGTAGATCCTAGAGAAGATCCCTTGATGATGAGAGACCTAATGGAAAAAGAAAGAATATTGTATGTTACAAAAGTAACAACCCTGGACACATTGCAAGGAATTGTAGAGCACTTGAGAATCAAAATGGAACCAACTAGAGGAGAAATGCACCTATGTGTCAGTTATGCAATAACCTTGGACACACAAAAAGATTCTATAGAATGGATAGAAGGAACTTTAACAAAAATCCTAATAATAGGAGGAACAATAACATGAATGGCATAAGAAGTGAAGATGGTAATGACAATAGTCAAAAGGAAGCAATTAAGGAACATGTTGATGAATTCAAGGAAGCATTTGTAAAAGCTTATAATCTAGAGAGGTCTTGTATAGTTTTGGAAAAAAAGTTCTTCAATACATCTAAAGGGAAGTTGAAGTCATAGATTATTTGTGACTCATACTATTTGAATTAAGTTATTTTAGTAGTAGCAAAGCATTAGTGGGTCAAAACTAGTGTGTGTGTGTGTGTGTGTGTGTGTGTGTGTGTGTGTGAGAGAGAGAGAGAGAGAGAGAGAGTTGAAAGTTGTGCAGTTAACATAATATGGAGGACATAAAGAGTAAGCTATGGTTAGGTGTGCAAGTCTAGATATGATCACAATGAGAAGGAGTTGGGAAATCAAACTTATTGGTAAACAGGGATAGTATTTGAATCTATGGTAGATATGCATTTGATGCACACTATGATTTGAAATGAGGTAAGGATAATAAACAATATTGTGGGTACCATTTACTCATGCAAAGTGTCTTGAACAAATTGAAAAGTGATTTGATAGAAAATTGTAGTGCAAAGTGAAGGTTGTGAAGCAAAAAGTTGTCGAAGCCCTAAATCATGATTTTAAGTATTTTGTGAAATTTGAATCCAATTTTTTTAGTGTTTATAGTTACAATTCAATGGCTAGTTAGAATGTGTATGATGTGAATGATAGACCATGGTGTATATTCAAGAAACATCCATTTGTGTCTCTATTGGATGACCTTGGATGCATTTTCACAAGTTTCAGAGAATATGCTTCATGTTGAGGATATCAAAAGCTATACTCATTGCAAGATAGAAAGTATTGGTGATGATGATATTCATTGTGATTTGGAAAAATGTGTAAAAATGACCTAACCTTGAAGTCTGAGTATGCACACCTAGATGGCTTAAATCTAGTGAAGTATATGTTTTATACAGAGTTTGATAATCATGATTGGACCCAAATTATTCTAAGTAGGGTACACGATGATATGTTGTGGCTAGGTGATGGGAAGATAGTTATTGACAATGGCCTAATTCATAGGGTCACAGGATTAAGTAATGAGAAGAATGTTAGAAAGATGGTTGAGACAAACATGAATATAAGGTTTGACGAAAGAAACATGAAGGTAGGCTCCATTCTAGACAAATGAGTAAAGCTACTAAGCAAGATATTAGGGTACAAGTTCAACCATGGATCAAGATTTAACGTAGTACCAACTAGATTTTTGCATGTGGCTTATGTAATGGTAGTACAAGGAAGAAAATTTAATCTATGCGAGATTATCAAATTGGAATTGTTGGATAACATTACAAAGTTGAAGAGAAAAAAGAGTGCAATTTTCATATTTGAGTCTCTATTGACTCATTTATTCTTCTATGCTATAAAAAAATTTTCTAGTATAACAAATTGGGATAGCAACAAGAGTGCAATGAAGATGATGACTCAGTACTATAGATCAAAGTTAAAGAATGTCAATGATGTTGACATTAACAAGATGATGAAGATTTTTCTGACTGGAATGAAATAGAATTATAGGATACCTCTCTCCATGGTGGAGAAATATAAGGATGAAATATGCTTCATGGTGGAAACTAATAACACCTATATGGAAGTTTTGGTATCAAGGGTTATGTTCATTAAACTCATGGGATATGAAGTGAGCATAGAGATCATAGAAGGCTATGCAAAAATCATACTCCAATCAAAGAATGACATTGAGTGCTTTAGATGGGGAACATATAAGGAGAAAATGAGAGTGGTTCGATTAGAACTACACAATATGAAGATAAAGAAGAAAGTAGAGAAAGTAATTGATTATATTCTTAAGGAATCAAGAATGACCTGAGAAGAGTTTAATGAATTCAAAGGCATTGCACTAGAAATGAAATTTGGTGGATAGACTAAAGTGATTGCAACAACTCTTATTGCTATTGCAAGACCTTTAGAAGGTGTGATAGTAGCAAATCATGTGCATAGGCCCCTATTGTAGTTTGTGTAGTAGTTGCACCAGTGTAACCAGTAAGAACAAGAATTGATCAGCCTAGTAGGTGGCCAGAGGTAGGGGCACGTATTGCACAAAGAAAGTTAGAGAGATTAGAGAAGGTGAACCAAGAACCTACACCATCAACCAAGAAAAAGGGTCAAGCAGACCACTAGTAAACTAGTAAAGAGGAGAAAAATGATGCAAGTAAGTGATTCAAAGAGTTATGAGGATGAAGCTAGAGATAGCCCAGTAGTGTAAGATGCATAAGAAGGCAAAACTGTAGCTGGAAAAAGAGCATGGAAACCAAAGGTAGAAAACCTTAACATGTAGATAATAAATGATGATAATTTTATTCAATTGAATAAGTATTATAACTTGTATAGTAATATGGATAGAAGGAAGTTAGAAAATACCATAGTGAGAAATATGATTATGAGATATAAGAAATTTGAGAATGTATAGAATAAGATACCAAAAGATCTATATAATAATATTATAAATAGAAAGAAGAGAGTATTGGAAGAAGAACTAAATATGAGGATCTCAATGACAAATTAACTATGTGAGGTTGGCTCTTAGGCGGACTCAAACATAATTTTGAAGGGTATTGAGCCCTTGTTGATGAACAAAAGAAGAGAAATTCTTCTAATAAGAGGAAATTATGAGGAGGTAAGGAAATAAAAAGAGGATGCAATTGTGAAATTCATGACCTCAGTGCCAAAGGTGAGTGCATAGTCAAAGCCTAATAGCCCATTGTATGTGAAAGTTAGTACACCTTCTAGTAATAAGGAAAAATTAGAGACACAATAAGCACTCTCACCATGACACATTGTTATGGGTATTGAATCCATGCAAGTGCATAGTATGCACATAACTATGGACACAAAAGAAAACCCATTTGAAGCCTATGGAAAAACTATTGTTGACAATATCATAGCTTACTACGACTTAGATGATGATGGAGAAGAGGAGAAGAAGAAGAAAGAAAAAGAGGAGTAGAAGTAGAATAAAGAAGAAGAAAGAAGAGAGAATTATAAAGGATAGCAAAGGAAAAGAGAATAAAGGAACAAAAGAAACATGAAGAGGAGGAGAAGAAAAAGAAACTAAAACAAGAGGAGAAAAATAAAAAGGAAGAAGATGAGAAGAGAAAGGAAGTAGAAAATGAAAAGAAATAAGAAGAGAAGAAAAAGGAAGCTTCTAAACTTAAGCATAAGTGAAAGATTGTAATGCAAAAATCAACATTCTTGCCCAATCTAAAACATGTGGAGTCAGAAATTGGGAAGGCGGTGTTCTAATAAGAGGCTAGAATACCTTCTATAGTCCCAAAAATTATATATGTTTCAATACCAGCAGCTAGCCTATCAACAAAAGTATTAGATGATGAAGATCAAAAAGGATTGATTCACTGAGCAAGTTGTTTGAGAAGAACAAATCAGTAAAGTCTTTGGAGAAGACATTAACTAAAGTCCTAGAGAGAATGCAGAAGATAGCTACTATAAATCTAAGAAATATAGACTTGCAAGTGAAAGCCAAGGAGTTGGTGAAAACTTTTGATGAGGAATTCACAACTTTAGTAGAAGTAGGATCAGCATAAGCACAAGCTAAACATGATGCATCACTATTTAATACAATATGCACAAATGTGAGGAATGATTTAAAGGCACCTGATGGAAGCATCAAGGAACTAAGTGTTAGAAATGCTTTAGAATAATGGGGGGGAATCAATTATTCAAGGTCCAAATGTCCAATTCAAACTTTTCGTCAGGTAAAGTGAGCCTATTAAATTGTTCATTCATCTAAGCATAAAATTTTCCTACTTAGCAAGTTACTATAAATCAACATGCAAACATAACGCATGAAGAATCAACACATAACATAGTGATTTATGTGGAAACCCAATTTGGCAAAAACCACTAGTAACATGCTACTCAATTCTCACTCTTCTAAAGTGATGCCCTATGAAAGGCTTGCCCTGTTAAAGGCTATAACCCACTATTAAATGTGACTTGGTTAAAGGATTTAACCACCCTATTAGAAGTGGGCCTGGTTAGAGGACTTTAGAACATTCACTTGGAATGTCACCTTGTTAAAGGATTTACAAATGGTTGTTAAACCAACTAAGTCCATAGGATTTTTACCCTAACTGATACAATTTTTGGAGAGTAACAATAAGGGGTTTTAACTTGATTACAACATACAACTTATCTTGCAAATTTTAGATCACTCTTTAGCTCATAACATTTCCTAGCTTTTAGTCTCTACAATTCTAACAGCTTGTCCTCCTTTCAAGCTTTATCTCCCTGAGTCTCCATGCTCAATGTACCAGTGCAATCCTCTAACCAATAATTGAAGCAAAGTCTATGTACTCTATTCTTCCTTCTCCTAGATGCCTTTTCCTTGACACCTTTCAACCATTTCACAATTTGGCACACCAACAACTCTTGCTTCTGTGCCTATGACTCCTTAAATAGAAGTCTAGAATTGTTTTTCCCACTCGATTCTTCCCTCCTTTAATTTCAGTTCAAGGGGATTAGATAGGATTCATTGAATCTAACCCACATTATGTTCCTTCTAGAAACATCATGAAGAATCCTCTTGAATTTAGTCAAAAAAGTTTACATAGAATTTTGTGCCACCAGCTCATTATCCTTATCCTCCAACTAGTTCACACAAATCAAGGTAACAACTCTATCAGCTCAAATCTAGCAAATCTTTGACTTTTCCAATAATACAGTAGCTTGGCACTATTAAAATTCTAGTGCTTTGCACATACTAAGTTACTCGGCATTAACTACATTTTACTGATGCTCAACAACTATTGTGGATTCACTCAACATCCACTAAGTTTTCTATTTGCTTAGCTCCTTCTATATCACTTGACACTTGAACTTCACTTGGTAGCTAAAGTTTACTTGGCACACACTAGATTTTGTATTTACTCAGCTCCAACTAAAAATTTGGTTAGCTTGAACTAGCTTGCTTGGCACTCACTAATGAACTTAGTTTAAGCTTTGCAGTCAACCTTGTTCCAACTTATTCCTCTAGTATTTCTAAGTGTGACCAACCTATGTATCTTTAAGTATGTTATTAATACATCATTTAACCATTGTCTTAGTTGATCCTTGCACTTCATTAAAAAACCATAACTCAACCTTTCCCTTAGGTGGTCTTGTTACATCTTGTTGATTAAATCCTCTTCATCAATCAACCAAGTGATAGTACTTGGATCTTATAAGCAATTGTCATTCCAACTAATAGTAGGCTTGACATCAATGACAAAACAATGATTGAAAGCATTCATTTAACAAAAATCTCCCTCTTTCAATCAATCTTATTCTTATAATGATATTTTCAATCAAATTTTCCAACACTAAGAAAGCATATTGATGAAGGGAAGAGATTGTATGGATAGTGTGTATTGTCATGCAAGTACCTGACTGACTTTGAGAGACAAATTATGAGTAATTTGAGTGAATTTGAATCACTCACTGTGAGGTTACAACTCCCAGAGACCGGTATTGAGGACTATGGAGAAGAAGTTGAGAAGATGCATGATGTGATCAAATTCTTAGAATTTGACAAGGAAAAGGTAGAAAAGAGATTCTCTAGTCTTAGAGAAACTTTTTTTAGCAAAGATAAGCATTTTGCAGAGGTAATTGGAGGAATATCTTGCAACAAAGACTTCCTATGAAAAAATTGCCTATATTGACTTAAGTGCAGTCAAAGTGGAAAAATTGTAACTTGTATAGTGCATATATCAATGTAAAGGAGTGATAAGGAATGTAATGATCCATTAAAACATGAATAAAATTATTTTGAAGGCAGTTTTGTGTAGTTACTCTTTTTTTTTTTGTTATCTATGACATCATTTTGGGACTTAACCAATTTTTTCCAATTTTTTCCATCAATTCCAAAGAGGGAGATTGTTGTAAATATGGTCAGATAGATGTCTTGATAGTGTTCATTTATGGAAAAATGTATGTAGCATTTCATTTATGTATTTAGAGTTAGAAAATTTTCTTAGTGTTAGATAGTTTGTAACAATACAAGGACATATGTTAAGTGTATAGATGACTCATTGAGAGTTAGATCATGTGCACATGAGGAAATCTCTATGACAGTGTCATGATGATGTATGCTAGTGCATAGATGTGTATGAACAGTACTATGCAAGTTATAGTTGAAATACTAGTACGAGTATTTTATAGTGTAGAATAGAGCATAGAAGAGAATTGGATTGTATGACTTACGGAATTATTTTGGTTACAAAATAATTACTAAGTCATGATGAGCCAACTATGTGGATAAGTTATTTTATGACAAGAAGGCCAACAAAGCAGAGTTTTTTAAATATGCAAGGTATAAGTAAAGATATTATCTTGTGCAGATAAAGTGGGAAGTGGAAATGTGGTGTGTGAGACAAGTGTGTTTGACGAAAGTGATCATTGTGTGATTGATATGTGAACTAGTGTGCAAACCTTATGTAATGCAAGATCTAATGTATGATCATAAGTGAAAATTATATAGTAGTAAGCAAGTATTATATGTATACTTATTCCTGTGAAGAGCTAAAATTGTATAATTGTATGTTACGGAAATGAGCTCTTCTTGCATACATTATATCTATTCTTTCACAACTCTTGATAAGGTTGGCACAACTCCTAATAGGGTTGGAATATCCTAATAGGGATTCAAAGTCTCCTAATATGAACTTAGACTTACTAAATGTATTCATATGCTCCTAACAAGGTCCATCCTCTAACAAGGAACATTTATGTTAGTACATCATCTAGTGGGTATCATCCCCACTGGGGTTTTCCCTTGGTCAAGGATTTCCTGTTTAAAAAATAATGGTGTTATTAATTATCTATGTGTGTGGTTATCTTTACTATTCATAATTTTTAGTTTACTTTCATATGAAAACTATAAATTAATTAACAATATTTAGTTGTGGGAAAAAGTTTGTATAAAATTGATTCACCACCCACCACTCTTAGTATTATCTATTTCTGACAGAAACTAGAAACAAGACTTCTCCAATAAGAAGACAACAATAGAGACTCATAAACATTATTCTTTTAAGAATCATCATAGTAGATGAGATATACTCAATATGATGATTTCCTCAGCAAAATAAAACCAATCTACCTTCAAACAATCAAACTAAGTTACCAAGGGATTGACATCATTCAAGAGTGGAATAAACAATTTCTTATGTCATTGAAGGTTCGTCTAAGTAATTATAAGAAAAGAGAAAAATTGTCCATGATCAATTTACCTTCCTAATAGAATGTACAATTCTTAATTGACTATCAACACCAAATCAGCAGCATTGTGGACTAGACTATAGAAGCAAAAAGAATAGTGTCTTGTATTTCATACTAGTAGAAATAAGAGTAAACAACCTTATACTTCTACACATTGACTATCTTGATATCGATCAACATTGATAGGGGAATATAAATCAATTCCACCTCACACCATTTATATGATAATTAAAGGGAAGATATCTAATCATGGAAAAATAATATAATTGAAGGGAAACTACAAGATATTGAAACTGCAGATAATAAAGGAGAATGTGATTCCTAAAAGTGATCATGTTTCATATAAAGGAATATATAGTTATAAATATCATAGGTGATATACATGATCCAATATTTATGTAATTGAATATAAGGCAGGATACATATATTTAATAATAACAACAAGATTGTATACCTTTTATTTAGTAAAAGAAACTTATAAGACAAACCACCACTTGAAGAAGAACTCAATAAGTAAGAAGATCAAATATTTTTCCCATGTATATTATTATTTGAGTGGAAAAAGTGATAGTGGTATATTTGTTGTTATTTAGTTCATATGAAAGAATTCAAATGATTAAGTGTGAAATTGTAAAAAATTGTCCCAATTGTAAGTTATTAAACAAGGGACATTACAATCAGTCTCAAATGCTCCCATGATAGTGATGCATGACCTTTTAATCTAATGACTACAATATTTATCTATAAATTATCAGGATTTATTTCAAACTCAAATAAATTCTCCATATTAGGGATCTAGTCCAACACAACATTGGTATCAAAATTTCCATCATAAGGAGCAACTTCCACAATAGGCTTTGAATGATCTCTAGACAACACTGTCAATAATATTTCCTCATCATGATCTTCCTCAATTTCTAAATTAGGGTTTGGTTTCATTGCTTCATCATCACTCACATTATCAAGACATGCTCCTCTCCTCTAGGTTGTCTCCACAACATCTAATCTAGATATAATTTGTTTCAATAAGTCCAATATGACATTGTTAGAATTTCCTCTACCTTAAACTATTTTAACAACATGTTCCTATAAGATCATAACCCTTTGCAAGTTATAGGCCAAATCCAAAAATCTGCCACGCTATAACCAAAATCATTAAGGGTTCTCCATGATCTAATCTCCTAAAGGATGAACATCAAGATTTAATACCACTTGACACATGTATGAATGTGAAATCAGGGCCAAGGCACACTTAACAACCCAAACACCATGCAGAGTTAACACAACAAAATAAAATAACAAAGAACAACACCAAGGAGAGAAGGAACAAAAATATCATTATAGATTCATCATATAACAAGAGGATTACAACTTTAAGATCCTCAATCTCTTCCAATGCTAACTGTAGACTTTCTCCCCTGTGATCATTTACATCTCTTTCAAAATTCTCTAAGTGATACCAAACCTATGCCAAAACACCACTACTTATACTTTCCAAAATAACTTATAGAATATTCTAGATCATTAAATAATCGAATTTTGACCTAAAAATAGTGTATACACATCCCAAGACAAGATCTTTATATTAAATTCATGACCCAAATTAAATACATGTTGGCTCATGCTAGGAACCAATCATAAAATAATTGGTCAAAGAGGGAACCAAGTATCAAAAAACATTAGTTTGAATCAACACATGAAGGAACAATCAATCATTACTAAGAAATTTGGCTAATACTGAACAAATCAGCCAACACTAAGTTCAATAGCAACAACATATCAACAACCACTCAAACTTAGCACTATTTGCAACTTGATAGCAATAGGAAGAATAAAAAAAGATGAGAAGGATAGAAAGGCAACCCAGGGATGCTCCTACATCAACTAGGTTCACCCAAATTGACCTAGTCCCTGGTGATTGGGGGGTTCAAATCTTGATAGTCCTTGATTCTTCTAATTTGTTTAATTACCGCCATAGTCGGCCTAAGTTGTTTTCCTGATTAAAAACTAATATAAAAGGAGGCTTAAAGGCTTAATTTTCATATCTCATTCCCAAGTTATCGCATCTCCAAAAGAAAGTATTCAAAACATTCTTCAAGTAAGAATCTTCAAGCATTCAAGTCCAAGCATCTCCTTCTTTCATCAAGTTTCTTCCTTCAAGTTCTTCCATTATTCATCCATCACATGTTATATAAATTTCCATACATGAGGTTTTGGCTTCTTTGAGTCAAGGCTATCAAACTTACATATTTGATCATATATCATAAACAATTGCATCTTTGAATGTAATTGTATCTTTCAATTGATATGATTTAGATCTACTACATGCAAGCATTTCCCTTATTTCTTACATTTAAATTTATAATTAATTTCTTGACCTAGGGCTTAACAAAGGCAAGCCCTCATCAAACCCCAACCCCAAAACCCCTCTTTTCTATGTAGATTTGGAGGATATCAACGAAAGGTTTGTAGATCTGGAACCTACTATTTGGGAGCTTTTTGGAGAAGTTAGTTTTAGGTCATCGGACTATGTCAAACTAGTTGTAGGACATCTATCCAAGTTGACCTAGTCCTTTAATCTCCATTTTTAGGGAGGTTTTTGGGTTTTTTTGTCTTTCATCATTTTATTTTGAGATTTGCATATGGGTGTTTAGATATAGTTCAGATATACAAATTTTGGAGCTAAAATACAACTTCCTCTACGCATTTCAAGGTGATCCATTATATTTTATTTTCTTCATATCTTTACCCTAGATTAGTTTCTTAACTAGGTTGATTGTCTTTATATAACATATAGATTTACATTGGTTAAGAAATTAGTTCAATTTTTCATTCACACTATCCTATTAACGGCCAAAGAGTACATTTCCTTGTATTGCATTCCTCTTTATAATTCAAGTTTACTATTGGCATCCTTCTTTCTTTGGGTCATAGCATAATTTGGATCATAAGTAGAATCATATTTGGAAATTTTGCTCTTTCTCTCACATACATATTTGAATGGCTTAGTGGACCTTGGAATTAGGAGGTCTATGACGCTATTTAAAGTTTCTCCCTTTTCTTGCTAAATGACTATCACATTTATATTATAGTCTAGGGTAGAGTTTATGAGTAAGGTTTAGTGCTAGATTTTTTATTAAATAATGATGTGAATAGTTTTTTACATTAAAAGTAGTAAAAACTAAGTGACTGGCCTAAAGGAACAAAGTAGTGATAATATCATTATCAATTGATTAACAACTTGTTACCTAATAGAACAACCAAATAGCCACCCATATTCAATATCAAAAATAGTAAATAGAAAAAACTATACTTAGGATAGTATTAACCAATGTCTTAAAAGTCCAAATATCCATATCATCCATGTAGGGCCTGAACTTAACTATAATAATAAAAAATAACAAAAAACAAGCCTCACAGAGTGAAGCCAAACCCTTATTCCTTCTTATACTCCTAGAGGGTTAGTTTTGTTAATAAAATATCCAAGAAGTCCTTTGTAAGGAACCTATATAACCTTTGGAAGCTATTAGCCTCCTCCTCCGCTTTACCCTCCACCTTCTACTATTGTGAGACCTCAAGGGTGGTAGCTACAACATGCATGACTTTAACAACAAAGTGTACTAGAACTTTGAATGTCATGTCTAGCTCAGACACCATATTCTTAAGATTCTTCATCTCCACTCATAGGTTCTTTATCTCCAAAGGTGTTTTTTTTCCAAATTGGGGGTAGGGACGAGGTCATGGATCATGGGGATGAGGTGGACAATGGGGGGAAACAAGAGGTCCTTCTTTGGCTTCTTAAGAAGATAAGTGGTTTCCATGGTGGAGTTGTCACCAGTGCACATAACCTTCTTCTTAGTTGTGAAATCCACCTTGTCCAAGTTGAATAATAGTGTTAATAGTTATCTAGAAGTTTTTTTTTTTCTTTTTTGTATTTTTTTTATGGGATTTAAAGACTTTTTTGACCAATGCACAAGAACTTAATATTTCAAATTAATCTATCATATTCTATTACCATATATTTGGTGTTATGTCTTTGTGATCTGTGCTTTAATGAAATTTGATTATTTATTTTCAAATTAAACCTTGTAACTTGACACAAGCCTTCTTAGGTGTACTTGCAAGAAATAAACTTCACCTATATTTTTTTTATTACTACATTGTCAATTTTCATGGATATAGACTAATGAAAAAACATTATAGCTATCTACCTAAGATAAAATATAGGAATTTATTGGACTTGTGAATATCCATGAATTGAAGATGGCCTAAAGTCTCTTAATCAAATTTATGTTAATTTGTATATGAAATATAGGACCTTAAGTTTCAATCTCTATTGGATAAGCTAAAAAGAATTGGTGAATTGGCTCTGATAAAGTCACTACATGCAACTAGATGACCTTGTGCTAGTTGTGCTAGTTTTTATGGATTAGTTTGTGTGTAAACTATACAATAGATGGTGTTAGTCATGATCCTTACAATAGGTGGTGATAATTCATGCATAGGAGGGTGAGATAAGAATTGATTTATTTGATTCATAGATTCACATCCGTAGAATTTACACTAAGCATTATAATATGTATTTCTACTCTATTTCAAATAGTTTTATCACTCGATAATATTCTTTACAATATTGCATCATTGGTTATCCATGTAATGAGTAAAATTATCCCTAAGTAATATTATTTGTAAATAAAAATACTATTAGCTATTTACCTATGCCTGATCCAAGGAAAATATTTAACCTCTAATAATCCATGACTTGTAGATAAACAATCTTTTAGTTGGAATGTCTTTCAAGTATCCATAAAATTAATTTTCTAGTGAGGTCTTGATATGAACAAATTATACATAAGACCTTAGTGCATTAGGTTTGTATAGATATTGAGGGGGGGGATATTTCATCTATATGATGATCATTCTTGTAAGAATATTAGTGTGTGGGTAAATTATCCAATACATAATGGGATGAATGATCCTCAAAATAGTTGAGTAAAAGGTTCTACAATAAAGTGAGAGAAGAATTAACTTCTATAATTTGTATCTTCATCAGTATAACTTACACAAAATAAACTTTGTTATGTACAACTACTTTATCTAAGTAGTTTTTGGCAAGTAGTACACTATTTTAGCTTTGAATCTCTGGCTTTCCAAGCTACAAGTAAAATTATTTAGATATATTTATTTTTCAAATTATCCTTTACATCTATTTGATGGTGGTTTTTTTTTTTCATTTTGATCTACTAAGAAATCTTTCAAATGAATTTATCTCTTCTTGTTGGGGATGTATTATTTTAGTATTTAGGTTTCTTTTTTTAGTTTATAAGTGTTGGTTCTAAATTTTTAAATATTATTTTTCTTTCAAGTTCAATTTTGTTTAATAGTTAAGAAAACAAAAGCAACCCATTGCTCTTCAAAAAATATTAAAATTTACATAATTAATTCATGTACAAGTTTTACTAAATGGAGGGAAGAGGAGTTTGTGTTATTGTCTAACATATCATTTCTTATTTTTTAATAATGAGAATCAATAGTCATACATTAAATTTAATCATTTTATTTTTTCTTGTCATATCACAGGGTGCACAATTATTTTCTATACATACAAATATTGAAACTCTACTACAATATGTTGCAAAGAATATTTTTCAAATTGGAAAATAGTTGACTTGTGGATTAGGAAGGATACATTCTATGTCACAACATCTTTCTCTAAAAATATATCTAACTATAAAATCATCTTCTTCACAAGAACTTGAAATTCCAAAATGTCAATCCATCAACCAATTTTTTTAGGTTGGGGTACTAACATCAAGTTGTTGGAAACTTACAATTGGAACAATTGTTGTTTTGTCATTGATGTCAAAACTATGGATGAGACATATTTCTACTTAATCTAAGTGTCATATCTATTGATTAATGAAGAGGATTTGAGAAGTTACTCATAACAATAGCACCTAGAGGAAAGGTCGAAGTTATGAAAAGGAAGTTACAATGGACACTTGATTAGATAGACTTTGATAAAGAAAAGTAATTGTTTATGTCAAGAAAGTGAAGCTAAGCTGAGAAAAAGAATAAAATACTGAGTGATGAGTAATGCTAGTGTCAACTGAGCTATAGTTAGTGTTAGGCAAATCTAGTGTTGACCAAGAACAAGCATCAACTGAGAAAGTTAGTTGATGCCAAGCCAAAAAGATTTACAGCGACTAAGTATTTTAGTATTGATTATCATAATTTTAGAGATTGTCAAGTGACAACAAGAGAACAAATTCAAACAAATCATAAGATCAAGCTAACTCAGTTGAATTCTTGGGAGATGTAAAATGTGTTGAAGATGAGATTGACGAGTTGGATCATTAAATTCAAGGAGGTGATTTGGTAAAGACCTAACAAATGGATTCTAGAGAAGTTTTTAGAGGATGATCAAGAAGATAGACAAATACATTGAATCAAGTTAAATCTAATCCTAAAACCTAAGATCAATGATGGATGTAGAAAATGGTAAAGTATGAATTTCCTATTTAGAGAGATACATAATCAAATGTTTTTATTCATGTCGTGTCCAGTAAAGCCTAGCTGATCCCAACCAGTGTGTGTGATCGAGCTTATATATAGAGAAAGGTTAATAAAAAACAAACAAGAGTGTAAATGTGAAGCTAAAGGAAAAATCTTGTTGATATGATGTCATTTTTTATAACTAAATTATATTAGAAGGCTTAAGTGTTGATTAGAAGAGTAGATTGATTTCTTGAAGGGTTATCAATTAGATCAATATCAAATATGACAATGGAAGGCTTATTAGTGAACGAGTATAAAGATTGAACAAATATCTAAATTAGCAAAAGTGAGTTGTAACCACATAGATTAAATTTTTTTTTTTCCTTTCTTATCACTATAAATAGTTTATATTAAATAATTTTAATAGAGATTGACCTAATAGTCATTTGAAGACTTAATAGTTTGTGTAAATCCTTCAACTAGGTGACATTCTAAATGGAATGATCAAATTCCTCTTACAAGGCCACTCGTAATAGGTTGATTAAATCCTCTAACTAGGTCACATTTAATAGTGTCTATTGTAAACTTTAATAGGATTGGATCCTAATAGAGCTCACTTTGAAAGAGTGAAAAAGAGTGACAAGTTGCTAGTGGGTTTTCCCAAATTGGGTTTCCACATAAAATTCTAGTGTCAAACAATGATGAGCATTTTATGAATGTTTACATTTAAAAATGTTTCATTATACAATGCAATTTAATCTTATGATAGTTTTATAGTAGACACTAAGCAACAGTAGGATAATAAGAACAATGAAGTGTTTAATGTTTAATTGTTCAAGTCATACATATAGACCTTGACTAACTGATTCAGCCCTCGCTCTTTTTAATTCTAAACATTTCTAATAGTTTGTATCAGAGTGTTAGTGCTTATAGAGAAATTTTTTAAGGTACTTATAGATAAATATCATGACGAACAAGAGGTATGTACCTAAGATGAACAAAGATAACTTTCTTTCATGGAAGACCCTAATGAAGCTACACATATCTAGTATCAATGATACTACTATGAAATTCTTGGACATTGAATATGTAGAAGTATTAAATTCTCCTCTGACTATTGATTAAATAAGACACAATTTAGAAAAAAACCAAAAAATGTTAGAGATTGTCTTAGCCTTAAGTTATGTCAAGTTTGATGACCTAAAAGAATATAATAGTACAAAGAAGATGTGGGACAAATTGAAGACCATATGTGAAGGTGATGAAAATGTTCTAAGAGCTAAATTAGAAAGCCTTAGAGGTAAATTTTATGACATGAGAATGATGAAATGTGAGAACATAGTACAATAGTACACAATATTTAGAGAGGTTGTTAATGCTATTCAAGGTTCAAAAGGAGAAATCAAAGATGAAACAGTGATAAGGTATTGAGGACTCTACTCCATATCAATGAAATTAGAGTCTCTACAATTCAAGAGTTGAGATGCACAATAGGTAAAAACTTGACCTGAGAAAGTGTAATTGGTAGACTTACTAGTTTTGATATGTCTAACTTTGATAACTACACACCTGCTACCATTGAATCTGATTTCAAGTGACAAATTGTCCTTCACAAGAAGAAAGGGAAACATGTGAAGAGTGAAAGCTATAGTTCCAATAATGAGATTGATGAACTAGAAGACCTCACTGTGAAAAGGTTGGAAAGAGGAAGAGGTAATTACAAAGGTAAAATTTACCTATCATTTTTTTCATGCAAAAAAGTTGGTTATATTGTTGTTAGATTCCCTAACAGAGAAGATAAGGATGACAGGAAGGAAATCAAGTACAAAGGAAGAAGAGATGTAAAAGACTAAAAAAGAATAAAGGATGAAAAAGGTAATAAATCTTGTTATATTACTAAAGAAAAGGTTGATAATGAATATGAGAGTAATAATGATGAAGTTATCTTTGTTGCTATGAAAGAAGAATCTAATGAAGATGAAAAATTGCATTAATTTCTTATGTGAACAAAAATGATAGATGGATAATTGTTAGTGGATGTTCCAATCATATGGGTAGTGATAAAGACAAATTTGAAGATATAGATCCATACAATGGTGGATGTGTTAAATTTGGTAATGATATCTCATGTGTTATAAAAGGTAAAAGCACTATTCAAATGACCGATAAGATAACATTTGACAATGTTTAGTAGGCTAAAGGACTTACCTACAATTTGTTGAGTGTTTCACAGTTGAACAAATTGGTTTACAAACTTAATTTTCACAATATAAAGGACAAGATACATGATGGTGATGGTAAGCTAATTGGAACTAGTGAGAAGACAAGAGGTTACTTATTCTATCTAGACTTATCAAATGAGACATGTATGCTTTCACTAAAAGAAGATGTTTGGCTATGGCACAAAATATTATATAATGTGAACTTTGGAAATTTGGTGAATATCAAAAAAATTAAGAAAATAAGAGGATTTCCTAAACCAAGGAATCTTGACAATGCTATATGTAAATAGTGTCAATTAGGAAATATGACAATGTCTAGTTTCAAGAGAAAATATATATTGCTAGTGATATTTTGGAATTGGTTCACACTGACCTATGTGGACCCATTTGTGTTAAAAGTTCTTGTGGAGATTAATATTTTATTCTATTCATATATGACTATTGTATAATGATGACTATGATATTTCTTAAAGCTAAACCTGATGCTTTTTGGTTGTTCAAGTCGTATTTAGCCAGAGTTGAAAAATAAAGTCTGAAGTGTTTGAGATCTAAAAAAGGTGGTGAATTCATCTCACATGAGTTTAATACATTTTATAATGACATGAGAATCAAAAGACATATGTCAGCACAATGGACCTCTCTTGAGAATGGGATAGCTAAAAAGAGAAATAGATTAATAATGGACTGTACAAGAACACTAATGATGGGGAAGAATGTGTCACCAAAATATTGGAGAGAAGTGGTTAGTATTTTTTTCTATAGGTTGGATAGAGTTCAAGTCAAGAAAGGTACAAATACTACACCTTTTGAACTATGGTATAGCTATGCTCCCAATGTTAAATTTTCAAAAAAATTGGTAGTAGATGCTATATACTAATAGTAGGAATGGAAATATTGATGAAAAAGGTGAAACAGGAATATTCTTAGGTTTTTCCACTAAAAGAAAAGCTTATAAATGTTTAAATTATAACACTAACAAAGTTGTGGAAAGTGCAAATGTGAGGCTTTATGAGTTTGCACAAAGAGGTGATACTTCATTAGATGAAGAACCTAGAGACTATAGTACATTCATCTATGTGGGTAATGATGCTCCCATAACTTAAAGTGAAGAGACAAGTCAAGGTGCAAGTTCCAATAAAACATAAAATGATGGAGTGCAAATGCAAATTTTTGAATAGAAAAGACTTGAGCAATAGACTAAAGAATTTGAGTCATAGAGAAGCATAGACAAGCATCATCGACTATTAGATAGTGAATGTCAAGCATTCAAGACCTGCACTTGAACCTGAAAAAGGGAGAGGAAATGAGCCTAAGATCATTTTTCCAAATGAAATTGAAGAGGAACTAAGAATGAAACTACCTATGTTAGAAAAATATGTGAGAAGACATCATAAAACTGATCAAATCATTGGTGATGCTAAATCAAGTGTAATGAAAAGAAAAAGACTCAAAGGTGATGTGTTCTTATTATGTGATTTTCAGCCCAAGTCAATAAAGGATCCTTTACACAATGAAGATTGGACACAAGAAATGAATGAATAAATTGACTAGATCAAGAAGAAAAACACTTGGAATTTAGTACAAAGACCTAAAGGAAAAAATGTCATTAGGACAAAGTGGTTTTTTTAAGGACAAGCTCAATGAAAATGGTGAACAAACAAGAAACAAGGCAAGACTGGTATGCAAGGGTTATGCACAAGAAGGAGTTGACTATGGAGAAACATTTTCTTTTGTGGCCAGACTTGAAGGAGTCAAAACTCTTATTTCATACTCAACTTACAAGAATTTCAAAGTATATCAAATGGATGTCAAATCTGCATTTTTAAATGGTATACTAAAGGAAGAAGTATACATTGAAAAACTAAAAGGATTTGTAGATCAAGACAAAAGGAACATGGTATGTAAACTAAATAAATCTCTTTATGGATTAAAGAAAGTCCCAATAGCATGGTATAAAAGACTTCATAACTACTTAGTGAAAATTAGTTTTGAAAGAACAAATGATAACAAATTCTTTTATTCGAAGAATGATAAGAAAAATGAAGTACTGTTATCTAAGATATTTGTTGATGATGTCACATTTAGAGGAAGAGAAGCATTATGTAAATCATTTTCTGATGAAATAAAAAAAGAATTTGAAATGTCTATGTTTGGAGAACTCAAATTCTTTGTTGGATTAAAAGTATCTCAAATAAAATTTGGTATTTTCATTTCACAATCCAAATACATCAAGGAAATAGTAAAGACTTTTGGTATGGAAGATTCAAGGCCAATGAGTACATCTATGTCTACATGACATAAGCTATCTGAAACTGATGATTCTATTGATGTGAACCAGACCCTATATAAATCCATGATAGAAAAATTTCAATATGTTATTCATAGTAGGCCAGATATTGCTTTGGAAGTTGGGATAGTTGCTAGATTTACAGAAAATCCTAAAGAGAATCACATGATGGCTATGAAAAGGATATTGAGATATCTGAAAGGTATAGAAGACTATGAATTATATTATACGAGAAGTGATATATTTGAACTAAAGTTTTTTCACTTACTCAAATTGGGCTAGAAATATTGATGACAAAAAAAGAACTAGTGGAGATGCATTATTTTTAGGAAAGAGATTGGTGTCATTGACAAGCAAGAAGCATAATTATATTTCCCAATCAATAGTTGAAGCTAAGTATGTGGTAGCTATAGTGAATTGTTCAAAAATAATGTCCATCAAACATTTACTAAGAGGTATGAAAGAAGAGATTATAGATCCAGTAGTTATCTATTGTGATGACATAAGTTCTATCAACATTTCAAAGAATTCAATGATGCACACTAAGACAAAGCACATTTCTATCAAGTATCACTACTTGAGAGAATTAGTTTAAGACAAAGAAGTGAAGCTAGAATATGTATCAAGTATCTTAGATGGCTTTACTCCAGTCCACATCTTCTAAGGAATCTTTCACTATTTTAGGTTCTTGCATGCTCAAAAACATGTGTCATTTCTCAAATTGTTCATTTCCATTGGTCTATTATCTTTATCTCCAATGATTTGTGTAGTAGGGTGATGTCTCTTGACATACTTAGACAATCTTTGTTCAGGTTTGATTTCATCATTTGGTCTCTTAACTTTTGAATCACTATGTATATCTCTATTAGGTAGTTCAACATCCCTTTCATGTACACTAATCTTAGAATAAGAATGTCCCTTAACTTCATTATGTCACTTGGCACCTAAATGTATCTTAGTTCCTAAATGCAACTCGGCATTCATAGTATGTGACTCAATAGTCACTAAAACTTGATGTTGATTTGTAACTTGATTTAAAACATCTTCATCTGTAGGCATACCTTCATAAAAGTATACAAATGATTTGTATTCTTCTAGTTCCTTCATAGGTTCAACCTCATATACTTATGTATATTCATCAAATTTCACATTTGCACTTTCCACAACTTTGTTAGTGTTATTATTTAAATACTTACAAGCTTTACTTTTGGAATAACCAAGAAATATACCTTCTTCACTTTTTGCATCTAATTTATCATTCCTAAAATCTTTTAAAATATAACACCTGCTTCTAAATACCTTGAAATATTTTACATTAGGTGAGTATCCATATCGTAGTTCAAAAGGTGTTGAATGAGTTCCTTTCTTGACTTGTACACAATTCAAGGTATAGATAGTTGTCCTTAAAGCTTCTCTCCAGTATTTAAAAGCAATATTTTTCTCCATCATGAGTGTCCTAGCACAATCCATTACAGTTTTCTTCCTCCTTTCAGCAATTCCATTTTTTGGAGGGGTCCTAGGCATAGATGTATGTATTTGGTTCCTCTGTCATTAAAAAATATCTCAAACTCATTTGATGTAAATTCTTCTCCTCTATCAGATCTCAAACATTTCAAACTTTTACCTATTTATTCTCAACTCTTGCTAAGTACCACTTAAAAATTTGGAAAGCTTCATGTTTCTATTTCAAAAACATAATAGTCATCATTCTAGAATGATCATCAACAAGTAGCATAATATACTTATCTCCTTTGTAGCTTTGCACTTCAATTGGTCCACACAAGTCAGTATGAACAATCTCTAAAATTCCTTTGGAGGTATGAGTCTTACTTTTAAAACTTGACTTTGTCATTTTTCCTAACTAAAATTGTTTGCAAATTATATTGTCAGGCTTCTTCAACTTAGGCAAACATCTAACTCTTTTCATGTTATTGATACTAATCAAGTTATCAAAATTAACATGACATAACCTCTTGTGTCATAGCCACATATCATGAAATTCTACAATCTATTTTGATAACCTTTTCTAATCAGTTTTCTATTAGTATCATATATCTTATAAATCTTTTTTTCAAACTCAACCTTACAACTTGAATTACTCAGTTGTGACGCACTCAAAAAAAATAGTTAAATCCTTCAAAATAATAAGCATTGTCACATAAAATCTTTATTGTTATTTTGATTGAACCCTTTCCTATTATTAGACATGGTGCATCATTAACAAACCTTACACTATTTCCATCATAATAATTTAAGGTAATGAACTTACTTTTATCTCTAGTCATGTGATGTGAACATCCACTATCAATGATCCATCTTTCATTCTTGTTCAAAAAAGACATTAGTTAGTTGCCTCATCCTCATTAGATTCATCCTCCATATCAACATACACCACTTCATCATCATGATCATCAAATCCATCTTTTGTTTCCTCTTTGGCAATGGAGCAAGACTTCTTGCCTTTATCTTTGTAATCTTTATTGTCTTCATCTTTTCTACTTTTCTACTTATCACCACCTCTATAATTATTATTCTCTGGACATCTAACAGCAATATGACTAACCTCATTGCAATTAAAACACATGATAGGTAATTTACATTTGAATTTTCCTTTAACTCTATGAAATCTCCTTGCTATTAGTGCTTCAAGGTGATCTACATCTTCCTCATTTGTATCACTACCACTAGACACATATTTTTCTTTTTTCTTCTTCTTCTCATTACCTTCCTTCAATCACATCTTATCTTTGAAAGTAGATTCAACATTGTCAGCTTTGTAATTATCAAAATTAGATAGCTCAAAAGTAGTGATCCTACCTACTAGACCTTCAGGATTCAGATCATCCCCTGACATAAATCTTAGTTGTTATGTTATAGAAACTCTAATAGCGTTAATGGACAATAGTATTCTCAAAAAATTTCTTAGTATAGTATCATCATCTATTTTACAAGTAGCTCATCTTATTGAATTAACAATATTTTTTATCCTAGAGCAATATTGAGCAATATTTTCACCTTCTTGCACTCTCATATCATTGAGCTTACCTCTAAGAATTTTATCTTTGGCTCTTAGAACTTTTTTATCACCTTTATAGATAATGTGTAGAGCATCCCATATTTTCTTTGCACTACCACAACCCTTGATATCATCAAACTCAGCATATCTTAGGGAAGAGGCAATCTCCAACATTGCCTAGTTGTGTTCTTTCTTCTTTTTCAGATCTTTAGCAGTTAGGGCTCCAGCAAGATCAACATGCTCATTGGTAATGGTGGATTGTGCATGATCTCCAAGACCTCCTAGGTGTAGCTTCGTCATAATTTTCCATCCAAGAAAGTTATCTCTATTAATCTTTGGTACCTCTCTTTTTGACATCTTGATCTTTTTGCTTCAAGTGCCTTCAAACTAGTCCTCTTAAGAAAATGGCTCTGATACCAATTTTTTTAATTCTTTATAATAACTAAGATGGGGGTGAATCAGTTATCCAAGGTCTAGATGTACAATTAAAACTTTTCAAAACTTAGTGAACCCATATCCATAAAACATTTTCATTATGCATGCATCCATTATATCATGCAATCACTTAAACTTGTAGGTTACTGTCAAAACAACTTTATAGAAGTGTAAATATGAAACATAATATATTCAATAACACATTTGACACAATGATTTAACATGAAAACTCAATTTTGGAAAAATCACCAGTAGCATGCTACTCATTCTCACTCTTCTAAAGTGATGCCCTATGAAAGGCCAACCCTATTAAAGGTTACAATGTACACTATTAAATGTGACCCGGTTAAAAAATTTCACCCCATTAAGAGTGAGCCTTATTAGAGGACTTTAGATTATTCACATGTAATGTCATCCAATTAAAGGATTTATAAATGATCATTAGGTCAACCTTAATCCAAAGGACTTACCCTAGACTAGTACAATGATTAGAAAGTAATAGTAACACTTAATTGGATAACAACTTATAACACACTTGAAGGTTAGAAATCTTTATTTCAATCCTCCATTCTACTTGGCTTTCACACACTTTAGCTATAATATCTTGTTCACCCTTCAAGCATCTATATCATTAAGCATTCTTTCTTTTCTTGCTAATGTAGTCTCTTCTCTTAGGTCACTAAATGAAGAAATAATTTAGACTCCTTTTTTTCCTTAGGTTCTCACACATGACAACCTTTTCTTCTAACCAGAAATCTCCATAAATATAAAATTAAGATCTTTTATCATTCATTCTCCTTCATCCATTTTAGGGTTAGGTTAGATTAGGTAGGATTCACTAATTCTACCCATCATTTCATTTCATTCCCTTATAGAAACTTCTTATTTAATCCTCTTTGAATTCACTTACAAAATGGTTTATCTTGAATTATGTGCCACTAGCTTATCAACCTTATCTTCCACATGGTTCACACAATTCAAGAAATCAAACTTGTCATCTTAGATTCATTGAATTCTTGATCTTTCTCATAATCTTGAAACTCAACATTAACTAATTTATAATGCTCAGCACATACTATGTTGCTCCACATCCTCTATCAAAAAACTCGGCATGAACTAAAGTTTACTGGTGTTAGCATCAACTAAACTTTACTCGGCTTACACTAAAGTTGACGTTTCTCAACTAGAATTGATTTTATTCTTAGCTTACACTAACTTTTCTCGACACCTATTGTACAAATTGTTAAGCTTGGCAGACATACTTTGTTTAACTTGTTCTTCTAAACTTGATCAATGTAACCATCCTTTGAAACCTTAATTAGATTATCAATCCACTATAATACCACTATCTTAACTAATCCTTGTACTCATTTTCCATATCATAACTCAGCATTTCCTCTAGGTGCTATTGTGACCTCATTTGATCAAATCCTCTTCATCAATCAAATAAATGATAGTACTCAAATCATATAAGCAATTATTTTACCAACAAGTAGCAAGTTTGACATTAGTGAGAAAAAAATGATTGAAACATATTTATCATACTTGTATCAATCTATTTTTAATAGATTAAATCCTCTAACTAGGTCACATTTAATAGTGTTTATTGTAACCATTGACAAGGTTGGATCCTAATAGAGCTCACTTTGAAAGAGTGAAAAAGAGTGACATGTTGCTAGTGGTTTTTCCTGAATTGGGTTTCCACATTAAATCCTAGTCTCAAACATTGATGATTTTTTTATGAATGTTTATATTTAAAAATGTTTTCTTTATGCAATACAAGTTAAGTTTATGATAGTTTTATAGTAGAGATCGAGCAATAGTAGGATAAGAAGAATAGTGAAGTATTTAATGTTTACTTGTTCAAGTGGTACATATAGACCTTGAATAACTACTTCACCCCTCCTCCCCACCCCCCACCCCCTCACCTTAGTTATTATAAACATTTGTAACACAAGTAATCTTTATTATCAATATTCAGCTAATTAAAATTTGAGGATCACTGATATATATTTGTTCTATGAGCAACAATGTTTTGGTTTATATTATTAAAATAAAATAAAAATTGTTGATTGCAACTACTCCAAAATGAATGTATAGTGTTATATAAAGATAATATGGGTGTAATCACCTAAAAATAGTCTATTAAACTATAAGCCCCTTTTTTAGTATTTTAAATCTCTATGCTTGACTACATCTTAATGCTTAATCAAATTTTCATATTTATCTAATTGTTTATCTTTGATCAAATCATCATTTTATTACTTATTTGATTATAACCTTTGGTTTGACGACCTTATCCTAAGTCTTTATTTAATTAGAAAAATATCTACCTTTTTAAATTAAATAAATTATCTTTATCGTATGTGAGCAAATGAAAAGGAAATTTCCTAATTTAAAAATACAAGAAAAAAGACTTTTTTTGTAAACATTGAATGCACAATTTTGAAGGCAATGGAATCTATATTGCCTCTTATCTCCTCCACACACATTTTTTTTCTTAACCATGTCCATTTATTTTTTCCTCTTGAGAATCTTCTGCATCAGAGAGAACATGAGAATATTTCTCCACCATAGACTTTGCCTCTTAATCTTGCATTGGTTCTCTCCTTACTCTCTCATATCTTAGACTCGTGTTATTAATATTCTACAAGTTTCATTTTAGACCTATTTGGGCACTCATTTCACTCTTGCATCTTGTTGGATCATTCTTGCATTCATCATAGCTTACATTTTAGCTTACTTTCATACTAGCCTAGTTTTATTTATTGTGTTTATATTTTTTTCGTACAACTTAAATATGAGGTATCGTAATCTTTCTCAAGTGTCAGTTTAGCTTTATTTCTTATTATTGCATTACATTTTATATTATCTTTCACTTTGATCTAGCTTTCATTTTCATCTTGTTAGAATATTAGAATAATTGAGAGAGGGGGGGTTGAATTATTTATCCAAGGTTTAGATGTACCAATTGAAAAAATAATCACTTAAAAATTTTCAAATCTTATCATTCCATAACTTGGTCTCTACAGTCAACTTTTAGTAACATCAACTAGTTGTCCACTATTCTAAATATAACAGACTTGCAGAATCAGTAAAACACCATAAATAACATTTACACAAGTTTCACACTAGGATTTAACATGGAAACCCAATTCAAAAAAAAACTTCTAGTAACATGTCATTATTTTTCACTTTTTTGAAGTGAGATCTATTAGGAGCCAACCTTGTTAAAGGTTACAAAACACACTATTAAATGTAACCTTATTAAAGGATATAATCATCATGTTAAGATTGGCCTTGTTAGAGGACTTTAGAACATTCCCTTAGAATGTGACCCTGCTAAAGGATTTTACATATGATTGTTAGGTCAACATTGATTATAGGATTTAAAATATTGTTTATAATGGTTAGAAAGTAAAAATATGTTTTGATCTATTAAGTACCACTTACTTTTCATGTACAGATCTTAGTTTAGCTCTTTAAGATGATTCCCTGGTAGGCTCTCATTGTCATCTCTATTTCTTATTCACTTGGAAAACTTTCAAGAAATCACTCTTCACTACTTCATAAATCATCTCAACTTTTTACTTGTATTAGTGACTTAACAACATCAACAAATTCTCCAACTTCCAACAATACTCTACACATATTGAAAGTTTTCCCTTGTACCTCCATAAATAGGTAAATCTGATCTATTTTCTCTTAAAAATCACCATCAATCTTAGGGTTTATGATTAGATCCATCACATACAATGTATTGGATTATCATCTTGTTTATCCTCTTCTTTTCTAGAAAATTCTCTTGAAATCCATCCCTTAGGTCATTTACCTAATCCTCTTCTAGTATTAAATGATCCAACTCATTGATCCTTATCTTCAACACACTTTCCATATTCGAAGAAATCAACTTAGTCAATTGTAAATTATGATTTCTCATAAACTATTAAAATGTTGTTCCTTGGTCAACACTGTATTCTAAGATCTGCTTCTCACTGGATTATTTGGTCACTACTAAATTTCTTTCTTGACACATACATAGTCACTCAATTAATACCAATTTACAGTCAACACTAATTTGTCTCAACTTGTTCTAGCACTCGGTCAACACTAGCATCACTTGACATATACCTTAAATTTATTAATCTTCTTCTCTACTACTCATTCAAGCCTATGCATTTAATTTGTCTTTAATCAAACCTTTAAGTCTTGAGCATTACTACCTTCTTCATTTTTAATATGATTTAAATAATCACTTTATCTTGTCAAAGTCTAACTAATCAAGTGTCCATTTATAGTTTCCTCTTCATAACTCAACCTTTCCTCTAGATACTTTTGGTATGAACAAATTCAAATCCTCTTCATCAATCAAATAGATATGACACTCATATCAGATAGAAAATTGCCTCACCAATAGGTTTGACATCAATGACATTATAACAATTGTTTCAATTGTAGTTTCCAACAATCTCCCTCTTTGGCACTAATGATAACACCCTGAGCTACCATGCAATCCAAAAAAAGTACTCTCATGAGAAACACCCTTAATGTATCAAATATTTATTAATATCCTTAGTTTTATTCTAATTCTCATCTCTGTAACTCTAATACACAACATATATTCTCTTTCTATCATATCAAATCTAGCAACACCTCTAGTAAGTCTTATGAACTCCCTCTTACTAATCTCCCCCTCTTTATATCTCTACCAACTTTCTTATGGTAAAAAGATAATCTCACCCTCTTTGATAACAATGTCAAAGACATCTTAACTCATGTATATTTTCATGTAGATATCTTTATTTTAATTCTTAATTCATCCTCTACCATCTTTGTATTATCAGTCCATTATTTTCTTCTTCTTCCTAACTAATATGTGAAACTCCTAAATTAGAATTGTTTCTATCAATTTGTAAGATAGTATAATCAACACATTTTATGCAAAGCACCATCTTTTCTTAAGTAGCTTCATCTAGGGGAATCACCTCTAGTTTACCTCTAAGATATTCATCACCATATTTAGGTAAATCTTTGGTGAATATGTTAGCTATTTTCTCTTTTGTGTTCACATACTCAAATTTCACTTCTTTGTATTGAACTAGCTCTCTCAAGTATTGATACTTGATAGAAATATGCTTTTTTTTTTTAATATTACAGGATCCTTTGATATGTTAATATAACTAGTGTTATTGCAATAGATAACCACTAGACCTATGATCTCTTCCTTCTTGCCTTTCAATAATTGCTTGATCCATATGATATTTGAACAATTCACTACTACTACCACATACTAAAATTCAAATGCTGATTGGGAAATGTAGTTATGCTTCTTTTTTACCCATATATTTAATCTCTTTTCTAGAAAGAATTAACATCCAATTGTGTTTTTTCTATCATCAACATTTCTTGGCCAATCAAAATCAATGAATACCTTTTGTTCAAACCTATCATTATTTTTTTAATACAATCCATAGTCACTTGTTCCTTTTAGATATCTTGGCATTCATTTTACTAACATCATGTAGTTTTCCTTATGACTTGTAGAAAATATTGCAACTGTCCCAACTACTAATGCAATATCAGGTCTTCTATGAACAATATATTGCAATTTGCTAATCATTGATCTGTTTATGTCTAGTTCACATCAGTAGAATCATCATTCTTAGCTAGTTTGTGTATGGTGCCCATATGTGTATTAACTAATATTGAATCTTCCATTCCAAAAAAATTATTATATCCTTGATATATTTGGATTGAGTAATGAAGATACCTTGCTTCATTTGATATAGTTGTAAACCAACAAAGAATTTAATCTCACCTAACATTGACATTTCAAATTCCTATTTCATTTCATTATAAAATTATTTTCATAATGCTTCCTTGCCTCTAAATATGATATCATCAACAAAAATTTCAGATAGCAATACCTCATTATTCTTGTCAGTCTTCAACTATAGATTGTTGTTATTGAATTTATTCTTGCAAATCCAATCTTCACCAAATAGTTGTGCAGACTTCCATACCATGCTCTAGGGTCTTGATTGAAACCATATAGATCTTTGTATAGCTTACACACCATATTTTTCTTGCTAGGATCCAAAAATCCTTCAATTTTTTCTATGTATACTTCTTCTTCAAGTGTCCCATTAGAAATGTAGATTTGGCATCCATTTGATTTAGCCTAAATCCTTTATAAGTAGAATATGTAAGAAATGTTCTAACTCCTAGTCTTTCTATAGGGGAAAATATTTCCCCAAAGTTAACACCTTCTTGTGTACATCATTTTCATACCAATCTAGCCTTGTTCCTTGTGACTTCACCATTTTCATTTAGCTTATTCCTGAATACCCACTTTGTTCCAATAACATTTTTGTCTTTAGGTTTAGGTATCGACGTCCATGTTTTTTTTTCTTTTCAATAAAATTTCTTCATCCATTTCTTGTATCTAATCCTCATTTTCCAAAGCATCTTCTACAAAATTTGGGCTCAAAATCACAAAGTAAGCATGTATCACTTTTGAGTTTTGTTTTCTTATCATAACACCTGATTCTTCTTCTCCAATTATTTTCTCATGAGCATGGTGCTTTCTCACATATATTTATAGTATATGTTATTTTCTTATTTGTTCTTCAATAGGCTCATCTTGAAAAGATTTTAAGCTCATTATTTCTCTCTTGTTCAGGTTCAAGTTCATGTTCTGTATGCTCGGCATTATTTTTCCTAGTTTTTTGCTTCCTATGTCTATGACTTACATCATTTCCCTATTTCTCAAAACTCACAGTCTATTGCCTGGCAACCACTAGTATAATTTTGGCAAATAAATGACTACATGACTAAATAGTTTAGTCACAAGACTAAAAATGTTAGTCACGTGACCAAAAATGATCAAAATCTAGTAATGTTTTACAATTTATAAGTGACTAATCAAATGACTAATTTGGCCATATGGTAAAATCAAAGGATTACACAAAGATAGAAGACTAAATAAATGATCAAATAAATATTTAAATAATTGGTCAATAATATTTAGTCACCCAAACAAATGACTAAATGAATGATTGATTGATTTTTATCATATTAATACATTTTTTAAGTTTTTTTTAAAAAATTGTTAGTTACCTATGGAGTTTTTGTCTTCATGTTCTTCTATCATATTAAAGACCATAACTCATCACTCTCTATATTCAAATTTTTGATTATACTATTATACAAATTTAATATTATTTACAAAAATCTTCACCAATCTCTCGCCAATAAGAAAAATCTCTGTTTAATTATTTAACTTAATTTTTTTTTTTTCTTTTTTTTCTAAAATAATATATAGATTTTTATATTATGTTTAAAATAAATAAATATTTTTAATTTTTATAGTTAATATTAGTCATTAAATATTGTTTATTTTTAATGGTTTTCATAGATTTGTAAATTATGTTTATAATTTTAATAAATGCCTAATTCTCTCATCTCACATCTAAAATAAGCCATTAAAGATGTTGCCTATTTTTTCATTTAAAGTGTAAAATAAATGTGTATGTCTCTTAGGTCTTGTTAGATGATTATGAGATCCTTCCAAATGTTTTGTAATTAGCATTATGGAAGTGCATATTCATAGTGGTAGCAAGTGTAGTGTTTAAATTTATTTCAAATAATTTAGATTTTAGTTTATAAGGAGAAATTATCTTTGGGTTTTCCCTAATACTTAGACGAGTTAGTGGATCTTGACCTAGTTGTTTAAGACATGTACTCTATTTTTCTTCTTCCTTCAATAAAGTAGAACACATTTTTTATTCAAAAAAACTATGGTACTAGCATAGATGTATTTAATTATAATTGTAATGATATGATTTATTATAATTGTAATGATATTGTTGATTTTTTTCACTTAGTGCACTTTTGAGAATGTAAATTTAAATAATATTTCTATTTTTTTAAAGATTTTCTTTTCAAGTTTTTAAAAATGTCTCTTATTTATCAATGTTAAAAAACAAGTTTGTACTCTTCATTTTTTGATTAAGAAATATATTTGAATTGTATAGAAAAATATATTTAATTAAAAAATAAAACCATGAGCTTATCACTTAACACCTATATCCTTTTTTTTTTAACTTTGCAATATATCTATGGAAATTGCTATGGTTATATAAAATTATAATATGAAATATATCTATGAAAATGATCATCCTAATATAAAAGTATATTATGAACAAGCTTCTTGGTTGTTTCATACCTATGGGCATTTTTGTTTTTCTAAACACAAAGTGATGGAATTTGATATGGTTTAGAAAGGGTTTGATAATCCACAATAATCATACTTTGGAATATGCATGGCATAATGCTAAAATATATACGTATATTTTTTTTGGATCCATGGTTTCTAGAATTCAACGCCAACACCCTAGCTCTTCAGTTTACTCGTGTGGTTATCATTTTTTATTAGAGTTCCTTTATGATTTCAATAGTAGTCCCCAAATAAAAAGTTATCATTTGTTCTTGTTTAAGGGAAACACAACTGATGTCATTCCACTCGATTGGTTCGCAAGTCAGATATTTCAATTGTAAGGGCTTGGGTAGACATGTACACAAAGTTTGGAATGATATACAATGCACACAAAATGTTTGACAAAAGGCCTCAAAGAAATATGGTCTCACGAATGGCAACAATGCTATGATATGCAGAAAATGGATTTTTTAGAAAGGTATTAGAAAATTTCAAGAATATGCAATTGGCTTGTATAAACCTAGACTCCTTAAAATTTTCTAGCATTCTCACTTCCCATGCTCAAATTGGAGCTTTGGAATAGCAAATGAAATTCCATCAAAGCTTAATTAAGATCATAATTTTGCTAGATTTTGTTGTTGCATGTGCCCTACTAGACATGTATGCAAAATGTGGAAGCATAGACAAGGTACTGTAACTATTTTACATAATTCCTAAACTAGATATGATCTCATAGATTGCCATGATTGTGGGATATGCACAACATTGGTTTGTTGAAAAATCCTACTAAAATTTTGAATCAATGCAATCGCAATTGTAATTCTAGACTCTACAAAATTCATCAACATCCTTCTTGCTTGTGCAAGAATGGGAGCTTTGGAAAAGGGTATGGGTATCCATCAGAACATAACTAAAAATGGGAAGTTATCAAATGCAAAAGTTTTATATGCCTTGTTAGACATGTATGTAAAATGTGGAAGCATTGACAAGGAATGTGATGCATTTGACAAAATTCCTCAAAGAATGTGGTCTTATTGAATGCCATGATTGGATGATATACAAAAAATGGAGGATATACACAAGATTGAGCTTATGCATATAGGAAAGCTTCTAAGGAGATTATTTCCAAAATTGACTACTACAAGGTGAGTAGTGAAAGATTGACCCAGATTGCATTCATTCTGACTTGTACAATACAACTCGCTAAGTTAAATTTATCCATGCAAAAAATGTATTGTAGATTGGATGCTGGTAGTGTGGTTGTGTTATTTCAAGATCTATTGCATTTTGTAATTTTTTTAACCTAATGAATCAAATTAGAAAAGAAAGATGTGAATTGTTATCATAATTTATTAATGAGTTGAGAATACTTATCAGCACTTATCAAATTTGTAAATGAATTCTTTTCATCTGTATTGATAATATTTATTGCATTTACCAAATTCATAAATGAATACTTTGTAGCTATATTGTCTTTTTCCATGAATATATATTGGAATTACAATAGAAATATGACCAAAGAAATGAAAAAAAACCTAGTGACTTTTTGTTATGTTTTGACTTTTGAGATGCATAATAGTGGTCTTGACTCATTTTCTATATGTTTTAAGTTGGACGTGAGAGACTGCCTAAGTGAATTTATCCATGAAAGTAATACATTATTCACTAGAAAATGGTTAGTTGTTTAGATCCAAAATTTTAGGTCAAATTATTTGTTGCATGATGTATATTTAATATCCCAAGTGTTAAAAGAGAGGTGCATGAGTTGTTAGATTCTATAAGTGTTCAAATAAAAAGCTTTGCATCCATATTTCTACTTTTTCCCAATTTATGAACAAGGCAAAACTAGAGGTAAACAATGTTGCATTAGTGTGTCAAAAAATTTTCACACCCTTCTATATTCACTTTTTGAATGGTCAAGGAGTGGGTGAATTCATTCTTTGATATACTACTAGTTGTGATAATCGAAAGAAAATTTATCTTGTAACATTGAATGTGACTGTTGGTTCCTATTATGTATTTGAATTATGCTTAGGGTTCTAACTTCTTATACATGGGAAACAAGTGTATGGGTACCTTTTCTTATTTGCAATGAATGCACATTTCTATAGTAACTTTCTTTTTCCACTATGTTTAAGCTTTAAGTTCTAAGGGTTTTCAAATATAGACATTTGCAATTAGTGTCAGAATGTAAAGATGGTAATGATTTATGTAGATTTCTATTTCTAGGGCACTTCAGTGTAACTCAAATACAACAAGATGCATAAGTTTGAAAAACATTATATTTGTTAATTCAACTTTAGGTATATCTCATATCACAAATCCTTGTTTGTTAAGTAAATACACACCATACTATTAAGTAGATTGTGTTTTTGTACTCAATCTAAATCAATAGAAAGCTCTTTTAAGGCTGCTAGTGCTTAGGAATTTTTAAAGTGCATATTGCCTCTAACTTTCTATTTAAAAATCTTTTTTTCCAAATATTTAGATTGGCCTGGTAAGTAATTTATTCAAATTGACATATATTATTGAGTTTATTTTTAGTCAAGAATTAGATTGTCTCAAAACAAATTTGATTGATTCTATCATTAAGTCAAATGAGTTCTGTGCAATGTGCTCCCATTGTTTGTATGGAAACTATGGATCTAAATATTTGAACAAACTATTTGAAAAAGTTCCTTATAGAGATTTGTCGATCTGGGAGGCTATATTATCAACATGTTCCAAGAATGGCCATGGCTTGAAAGCTGCAAAAATATTTTTTGAGATACTGAGCCTGTTGACTTTTGCCAATGTAATATATACATTTTCTTATATGGGAGATATAGAGAAGGAAAAGTGGATCCATAAGTAGGTAATTAGTAGAGGATTTGAGTTCGCTACTTATGTTGATACTTTCTATATATACATGTACACCAAGTGTGGTAGTCTAGAGGTTGTACAAGAGGTGTTTGACAAACTACCATAGAGAAAATTGGCACTATTGGCTTCAATGAGTTCTAGGTATGTAGGAATTGAAGATGAAAATTTAGCATTGGGGATATTTCACGAGATGGTTCATTTGAAAGAAATTGGGTTTGGTTTTGGATTCTTTGCTAGTGGGCTCAAGGTTTTTAGCCTTATCAAAGCTACGTTGCAAGTTAAGTCTCTATATACTCAAGTAATTAGATCTGGAAGTTTAGCAACAAAATCAATTGTCACCAATATGTATGCTTAGCCATTCATCTTCCAAGAAAACCAATTCTTACCTAGCTTGAATGTATAGTGTAGGAATAGAAGATTTGACCAAATCCAAGCAGCTTTGGAGTAGCAACCAACACTTTCAACACTACATGGACAAAACATAGTAATCACAAGTAAGGAGTCACTCCAATACAATTGTATAGTATAGATTGATGTCATAAAAGGCCAAGATCTAAGACAAAAATAATCAAAAATAATAATTGACCATGCTAATTTGAATATGTGATCATTGAACCAACAATAGGATATTGGTGGTGGAGATCATAAGTTATGTGAGTTAACTTTTTCATCATTGTATTGCTATTATTAGTTATCAAGAATTGTATTAGTTTGGTACTATATGTGCACAATTTCTTCTCAAATAAACTTAAATCTTCATTTTATTGGCATTTGGTTTTGGTTCTTAATAATTTTGGCATTTTTATTATTACAGTGTAGTCTACAATGCTGAAAAATTAGAAACAATAAAACCCATCAGAAAAGACAAAACAAAAAAAATAGATGTGACAAAAATCCACATATAGGGTGCCTATTATATATTCTTATTAAGAAAACTAAAACATCAATCCTAGAAAAATTGTGGGAAGCAAAACAATGCTTTTCCAAACAAGTAATGTAAAAAAGAAAAGAATTGTTCACAAAAAAGTTGTAAAAAAGCAAGAAAGTGCCTTTTTGGTTTGTGAGAGCAAAACCTCTTGCAAGCAAAATTCTCCACCTTGTTTTTTTAGTAATTTTTGCATGAACTATTGAAGATTTTATCATATAAAAAGAATAGCAAAAAAATATTGCAACTTCATTCTAGATGCCTCACAAAACATTGTCAGATGAGTAGTTATGACCACAAGTTAGTAGATGAAAACATCGAAAGTTGATTGTGTAGTTCAGATATTCAATCAACAGTCCATGAAATTTCCTTGAATGCACTTGAAATGAATAACAAAATTAACTTTACATAAAAAAAATTCATGCAAATACTAGTACAACCATCCTATATATGTGTGAATATTCACGTGAGGAGAAAAAGCATTTCATAAAACTCATCTCAATCAGGCATACCTACATAGCAAAAATTGAATACATTTTTTAACAATACACCACATTTTGGGTCTATGGAAAGAATATAGACATCATATGTGTGTCACTGCACATCTACCAGCATCAATTCTTTATGAATAAAATCTAGTTTGGTTAATACAATGTAATGATTTTTTTGGCCCAAGATCTCAGGAAGCTTTAATGTGGCATCAATTCATTGTTTGCACCTATTTTGATATCATTTCATACTGTGATACTGCAATACTTTTCACAATGAAATCTTCAAGATAGAACCAATTATACATAGCTCAAGTTGGATCTTGGACATGCTTCCCAGCTTATAATTCACCATGTAATCACATTTTGCTCATGGAAACAAAAAATTGGTTAGACTAACCTATTGGAACTATGAGGTAAATAGAATTACATCGATCATCCCATAAACTATAAATGTTATAATTATGTTAGATAAACTATGTTATAATTATGTTAGATAAACTATATTATATTTATGAGATAAATCAATAATATATGACAAATAATATATATGGAATAATTAACTTATGTTGTGTGTGTGTGTGTGTGTGTGTGTGTGTGTGTGTGCGCGCGCACGCATGCGTGCGTGCGTGTGTGCGTGTGTGTGTGTGTGGAATAGTATATGTTACCAGGGACTTGTGAGATTTTCACTTACATGGTTGGATCTGGATGTAGTTAATTGTCTCATATATTTGATAAAAAATGTTTGGACTCAACTATTATTAGTCTTCTATTTGAGATAGAGCAAGATCAAAACTTCACCGTGTTAATCATATGATAGAGATGATGAGTATCATAGAAGCATGTATTGTTGAAGATGGTGTCTCTCAAATATTAGCAGAGCATGGGAAAATATAGCACTTGGGATCAAAATGGAGGATCAGATAGGTATAAGGCTTTGGGCATTATTATTGAAGTAGAAGTAATATTTGTGATACCATTTATTCCTAGTATTACCATCTAAGAATATATAGAGACTACAATACATCTTCAAACATGGTGCAGAGAAAGAAAGAATATAGATTTGTGGATCTTCAGCTACCATATGCACTGCTAGATATGATCATGAGCTTCTAAATACTCATAGTGTGGCATTATTTATGATGTCAAAATGTACAAATTGTTTGGTAGGATGCTAAGAATTTGGCTGACCACTAATGATTTGGAATTTATGAGCTCCAAATGCCCAACCTCCAAGCTTAGCAAAACCAACTACTAAACAATCTGCTAGCATTTAAATATGGTTTAAGTGATCCAATGAAGTATTTGAACAATTGGGAGTACTAGAAGGGGAGTTTAATTAGTCAACATTATAGGTGGAATGGAGTTAAATTCAATGTGGATGGGACAATAATAGATCTTGATGTTTCTTATATAAATTTTAGTGGTCAAACTTTCAATGGCATTCAGCTCCTATCTAAGCTTTGAGTTCTCAATATTTGCCACAATTCATTCACTACAGTTCTTCCTACCTTCAGTGCCAATCTCACAAAGTTGGTCATTTTGGATGTAAGTGAGAATCCCCTTGGTTTGGATCAGGCCTCCAGATTGATCATCATTGGTGCTCATAGCAATGGTTTCATAGGACCACTTCTAGAGGATATTGGGAGGCAAAAGTTGTTGGAGCTTTTGGATTTTAGGGGATGCTTCTTTAATAGTAGAATCCCAAAGTCATATGGGGAGCTAAAAGGACTTAGATCTCTTATTCTAGTAGGTAATTATCTAACTGGAAAGATTCCACTGGAAAATGGCATGTTACCGTTGCTAGAGAAGCTGACCATCGACTACATTAGTTTTGATGGTGGCCTTCCTATGGAAATTGGGAACTTGACCAATCTACAGGTTTTAGATCTGAGCTATGCTAATTTGGAGGGCACTATTCTGAAAGAACTAGGGCAACTTCAATAGCTCTATTTCCTCCATCTTTGTTATAATAAATATACAAGAACTATAATTGCAAAATTTGGGAAGATTAGGTCTATGATCTTCTTAGACCTATCAGGTAATTTTCTTTCAGGCATCATTCCAAGTGAAATTGGTAGGTTGGAGATCTTATAGCTATTGAATGTTGGGAATAATAATTTAAGCAGGGTGATGCCTAAAATTTTTGAGGGTATGTATGGTCTTATGATACTATTGCTACATAACAATTCTTTTAGCAGCTAGCTACCTCAGGAATTGGGAAGAAATTTAGTATTGCAATGAATGGATGCATCATTTAAATCCTTCAATGGCTTGATGTAATTGATTTTAATATAAAGGATAGTAGCAGTATAAATTATTTAGCATAGTGAATATATAAAAGAGGCCAATTGAAGTCATTATCAGACACAAGAAATGCATATTATATCTTCATGTAGCAATGAATTACTTCCCCATCAGCAAAAAAAATTATTTCATTTTTGTCAAAGGGAGGTAGATTTCATTCAATGATTTAGATTTGGAAGGTGGGAGAAATGCTAGACATTACATGAAAAAGAATAATCAAAATCATATTCAAATGAATTACAAGTCTTCTTTACTTGTTGGGAATATAGATGGAGTAATTGAGAGGGGGGGTGAATCAATTACCACAAAATAAATCCATAGATCTCGTAAACGTCTTAAATAATTAGTTATTATTGTCACTCAGTTGCCACATAGAAAAGTGTTGTAACTTGGTAGATGAATTGTATATTAACTGAATACTGATCTTTAAGCATTCATAATTATAAACATGCATGCAAAAGAAAATAACATGAACACAAGAGACACCAGATTTAACATGGAAACCCAATATGGGAAAAACCACCAAGTAACTAGCTACCAATTTTTGCTCTTCTAAAGTGAGCCATATTAGGAGCCAACCCTGTTAAAGGTTACAAAACACATTGTTAGGTGTGACCTTGTTAGAGGATATAATCACCCTGTTAGGAGTGGCCTTGCTAGAGGACTTTAGAACAATTCAATAGAACTATCCACCTTGTTAGAGGATTTACAAAATGGCTGTTGGATCAACTCTGTTAAGAGATTTAAGAATTACTACTACAATGGTGAGAAAATAACAATAAGTGACCTGAATGAGATGCAACTAAACTTTTCTGATAAAAATCTCCACTCTACTTCACTAGATCCTTTCTAATCGAATACAACTTTTCTACTCCTCGAGGATATTTGATCCTTCTTCAAAATTTTCTTACACTTCCTCTTCACACAATCAATTCACTTGCATGCTCACTCATTCATACATCCATCCCTACAGTTAAAATCACAACTTGACCTCTTATTTATACATTACAAATTGTCAAGTCAACTCATTTACAAGTTACGGTTACCAATAAACCATACATCAGTCGACTACAAACATTACATAAACAAATAAACTTTATTTTCCAAAACAATGAAATCCTTCATTGGCTGGCCTTGCTTAGTAAATATTGCTATAGAAAATGATTTCCAGTGTTGACCAAGTGAAGCTTGGTAAACACTGTGAATTCAGAAAAATCCTTTGGAGACCGAGTGAACTCAATAAGAACTAACTTTCCTTTGTTGACCTTTTGAGCTCAGTAGAAACTGATGTCCCTTTCCTAACCTTGCTAGCTCAGTAGAAACTAATTTTTTCCATAGAAACCTTCAGCACCTGAGTGAGCTTAGTAGAAACTATCTTCATAGTGTAACTTCTAGAAATGCTCGGTAGAGTTTCTAATTCACTTTGCTAACCTTTTGAGCTCGCAAGACTTTGTATTTTTCCTTGCTGACCAATTGAGCTTGGTAGACTCTAACTGATAACTAATATGAAATTTGTGTAACATCAAAGATAAAACATAATTGAATAATTATATCCAACAATCTCCCTCTTTGGCAATGATGGAAACACATGTCATAGAAAAATAAAATTTGAAAACAAGTCTTTTCTGACAGAATGTTTCTCCCTCTTATATTTCTTTCCACAAACTTTTCAAATATAGTAATCTCCCTCTATGAAGGAATTACATAGCTTCTTTACAATCATCAAACTCTTCACAAACAAATTTAAATTTCTTAAAGATATGACAATATACTCTCCCTCTTTGACAACACATGCTAAAGACAACACAAACCAAATGAATAGCAATGTACCTTATGTACTGACTCATATGTAGTATTTCAATGATTATTCTACATCAACTAAAAGATCTTCAACTTGATACTTATTGATGCATCACTACAATTTCATTTTAGTGAGCTTCAGATAGGGGAATGACCCCTAACTTACCTCCTAGATAAAAAAAATGCATCCTTAGGTAAAGGCTTTGTGAATATGTCAGCAATTTGTTCCTTTGTATGGACATTCCAATATGATCTCCTTATCCTACACCAAATCTCTGACAAAGTGATATTTTATTGCAATGTGCTTGGTTTTTGAATGCATCACTGGATTTTTTGATATGTTAATTGCACTTTTATTGTCACAAAACATAACAATTATTTCTTTGATTCCCTCCTTCATGCCTTCCAATAATTGTTTGAACCAAACAATATTAGAATAGTTTACTGCTGCTGCAACATACTCTACTTTTGTTGTAGATTGGGATGTATAATTTTTCTTTTTACTAGTCCAAGAAACCAACCTCTTTCCAAGAAAGAAAACTCCTCCGCTTGTACTCTTTTTGTCATCAATGTTTCCTACCCAATCTACATCAGTAAACACTTTCAAATCTAAATCACCTCCAAATTTGTACCATAATCCATAATCTTCAGTTCCTTTCAAATATCTCATGATCCTTTTGATTGCCATCATGTGATTTTCTCTTGGTTTTGCTGAAACTCTTGCTACAATACCAACTGCAAGGGCAATATTTGGCCTTGTATGCACTACATATTGCAACTTTCCAATCATAGATCTATACAATGTCTAATCTAGCTCCTTTGATTCATCATCCTTTTTAAGTTTCAATTTAGTACACATAGGAGTCCCAACTAGTTTACACTCTTCTATACCAAACTTTTTTAGTATCTCCTTGATATATTTATATTGAGTGATATAGATGTCATTCTTACTCTACTAAATTTGAAGACCAACAAATAATTTGATTTCACTAAACATTAACATCTCAAATTCCTTATTCATTTGTTCTGAAAATTCTTTGCAAAGATCATTTCCTATGAACAAAGTATCATCCACAAATATTTATGCCAAAACAATCTTATTATCTAGTCCTTCCTTGATATACAAGCTATTGTTATCATTAGTTCTTTGAAAACCAATCTGAATAAGATAGTTATGCAATCTTTCATACCATGCTCTAGGGGCTTGTTTCAGACCATACAATGCTTTGTGTAATTTGTAGACCATGTCCTTCTTGTCTGGATCAACAAAACCTTTAGGCTACTCAATGTAAACCTTTTCATCCCATATACCATTGAGAAATATTGACTTGACATCCATCTGATAAAATTTAAATCCTTTGTATGCAGCATATGCGAGTAAGATCCTAACACCATCCAATCTTGCAATAGGAGCAAATGTTTCTCCATAGTCTATTCCTTCTTCTTGAGAGTTTCCTTTGCATACCAGTCTAGCTTTGTTCCTTGATACTTTACCATCTTCATTCAACTTATTTCTAAATACCCACTTAGTACCAATCACATTTTTATCTTTAGGCCTGGGTACAAGAGTCCATGTTTTTTTTTTTCTCAATCTTCTCTATCTCTTCATTCATAGCCTCAATCCAACTTTCATTTTCTAATGCATCTTTGACATTTCTAGGTTCAAAATCAGCAAGTAAACAAGTACCTTTCAACTTACTTCTTGTAATAGTTCCCTTAGATTTGTCTCCAATGATCTGATCTAGTGCATGATGTCTCCTAACATACTTAGCTAATACCAGTTCCTTTCCTTTTGAATGCTTTGTATTTTCATCCTCTTGCACTTCAACTTCAAGTTTTGGCTATTCTGTCTGCTGCTCTAGTCCTTCAAACTCGATAGGCATTGGCTCAATAGCATTAGAATGTAACTCGATTTCATTCAGCTTGATTTGAACTTCTTGCAACTCGGTTACTAAAGACTCGAGAGTAGAAGATTCCTGATTAACAAGTGTATCTAGTACTATATCAGGTTCAATGAAAACAAATCTCCCATAGTCTTCTAGTTCCCTTTTTCTTTCTTCTTTAGTTCTTTCTGAAACTCATCAACTTTCACATGTGCACTTTCTATGACTTTGTGAGTAGACAAGCTCAAACATCTATATGCTTTACTTTTGCAAGAATATCCCAAAAATAGTCCTTCATCACCCTTCACATCAAATTTACCTTTTCTAGATTCTTTCAAAATGTAACATTTGCTTCCAAATACTTTTAGATAACTTACATTGGGTTTATAGCCATACCATAACTCATAGGGGGTTTTGAATGAATCCTTCTTCAGTTGTACTCAGTTTAAGGTATGAATTGTAGTGTTGATAGCTTCCTTTATAGTATTTGATAGCAATGCTCTTTTCAATCATTAAGTTTCTTGCATAGTCCATGATAGATCTGTTCCTCCTTTTAGCTATTCCATTTTTCTTGGGAGTTCCAGGGGCTAATACATGTCTTTTGATCTCTCTTTCAATGCAAAAATTATTGAACGCATGAGAGATGAATTTAGCACCTCTGTCTAACCTTAAACATTTTAGTCTTTTGCCTATTTCCTTCTCAACTCTAGCCAAATACCACTTGAAATTTTCAAATGCTTCTGATTTCTCTCTCAAGTACATGATAATCATCATTCTTGAGTAATCATCAACAAAAAGAATGAACAACTTGTCACCAGTATAGCTTTAAATTCCAATAGATCCACACAAATTAGTATGGACAATTTCTAAAATTTCTTCAGACTAATAATTCTTACTTTCAAAGCTAGTCTTTCCCATCTTACCAATCTGACAATTCTTGCATAGACCAACCTCAGGTTTCTTTATATTAGGAATGCCACTTACTTTCTTGAATTTACTTATTTTCACTAAGTTATCAAAATTCACATGACACAACCTCTTATGCCATAACCAACTTTCTTCAACTTGAGCAATAAAACATGAACATTCACCAAGTTCAAGATAGAAAAAGTTACCTTTTGTCTGTGTGCCTAATCCAATCAGCTTTCTTTTATCATCCAGTAGTCTTTCTTTTCCATGCATGAATTCCACTTTAAATAAATCATTGAGTAGCTATGCCACACTCAATAGATTGTGTTTTAGTCCTTCTACCCAATATGCATTATCAAATACAACATGTTTGGTTAGCGAGATTCACCCTCTTCCTTTTATGAAACAAGGTTCATTATTACCAATCCTCACACTACCACCATCATAGTCTTCAAAATGTTCAAACTTAGTTTTATAACTAGTCATATGATGAGAGAAACCACTATCTATGATCCGTGTATCATTTTTCTCACATGATAAATAAGTGTCATTTTATCTTCCTCATCATTATTAGATTTGTCTTTCATAGCAATGTAAACAATCTCATCTTCTTCATCATCAGAATTATTAGAATCCTTAGATATAAAACATGTTTTCTTATCTTTTTCCTTGAATTATATGAAGTCTTTCTTGCCATTGTACTTGTAACCTTTCCTCTCATCCTTTCTCTACTTATTTGGGCACCTAGCAGCAATATGTCCAATTTTCTCACATGAAAAATAGATTAGAGGAACCTTACCTTTGTATTTTCCTTTGCCTCTAGAATATTTCCTTGCTAGTAGAGCTTCAACCACCTCAAGATCACTGTCTGAACTCTATTTTGATTCTTCTTCACCTTATGACTAAGAATCATTTATCTTCTTGCCTTTCTCCTTGAGTGAAAGCTTGGCTTCAAATGTTGATTCAATGTTCTTAGTAGCGAGAACATAGGTATCATAGTTATCTAGCTCAAATGTAGTAAACCTTCCAACTATGGTCTCTAAATTTATCTTATGATTTGTTTCACATCTTCCTTTTTGAATTGTAGAAACTCTAATTGCATAAATGGGAAGTAATGTTCTAAGAACTTTACTTATAATTATTTCCTCCTTGATATCTCCTCCAGAAGCTTTGATTGCACTAACACTTGCTTTGACTCTTTCAACATATTTTGCAATGTTTTCATCCTCTCTCATCCTGATCTGATCAACTTGTCCTCTTAAACTTTTTTCTTTGGCTCTTCTCACATTATCATCTCCTCCATAGATATCTTTAAGCTTGTTCCACATTTCAAAGGCAGTTTTGTAGTCTTTGACATCATCAAATTCTTCATAGCTTAGGGTAGATGCAATTTCTATCATCATGGTGTTATGAGTCTTCTTCTCAACAATGTCATTGGTAGATAATGTACCAAAAGGAGTTACATATGCTTCATCATGATATTTCAATCCTGTGTCTCCAATGGAAGTTAGATGGAGTCTAATGAGACCTTGCCATGCTGAAAAGTTATCCCTATAAATTCTTGGAATTTCCCTCTTGTAAGACATCATGATCTTTAGCTTAGATCCTTGAAATCCTTTCTACAAGCACCAAAAGCTCTAATACCAATTGTTGAAATTATAGATGGAGTAATTGAGGGGGGTTGAACTAGTTACCACAAAATAAATCCATAGATTCCTTAAATGTCTTAAATAACTAGTTACTATTGTCACTCAGTTGGCACACAAAAAAGTTTTGTAACTCGATAAATGAACTATATATTAACTCAATACTGATCTTTAAGCATTCACAATTATAAACATGCATGCAAAATAAAATAACATGAAGACAAGAGACACTAGATTTAATATGGAAACCCAATATGGGAAAAACCACCAAGTATCTAGCTACCAATTTTCACTCTTCTGAAGTGAGCCCTATTAGGAGTCAACCCTGTTAAAGGTTACAAAACACATTTTTAGATGTGACCTTGTTAGAGGATTTAATCACCCTATTAAGAGTGGCCTTGCTAGAGGACTTTAAAAAAATTCAGTAGAACTATCCACCTTGTTAGAGGAGAAATGGTTGTTAGACCAACTCTGTTAAAAGATTTAGGAATTACTACTACAATGGTGAGAAAGTAACAATAAGAAACCTAAATGAGATGCAACTAAACTTTGCTGATATAGATCTTTGCTCTGCTTCACTAGATCCTTTCTAATCGAATACAACTTTACTGCTCCTCAAGGATATCTGATCCTTCTTCAAAATTTGCTTACACTTCCTCTTCACACAATCAATTCACTTGCATGCTCACTCATTCATACATCAATCCATACATTTAAAATCACAACTTGACCTCTTATTTATACATTAAAAATTGTCAAGTTAGCTCATTTACAAGTTACATTTACTAATAAACCATACATCAGTCGACTACAAACATTACGTAAACAAATAAACTTTATTTCTCAAAATAATGAAATCTTTCATTGGCTGACCCTACTCGATAAATACTACTCCAAAAAATGATTTTTAGTGTTAACCAAGTGAAGTTCAGTAAACAATACAAATTCTACAAAATACTTTGGAGACCAAGTGAACTCGGTAAGTACTAACTTTCCTTTGCTGACCTCGTGAGCTTAGTAGAAACTAATTTCCCTTTGCTGACCTTGCTAGCTCGGTAGAAACTAATTGCTACCACAGTAACCTTCAGCACCCGAGTGATCTTGGCAGAAACTGTCCTCATAGTGTAACTTCCAGAAATGCTTGGTAGACTATGTAATTCACTTTGCTAACCTTTTGAACTTGGTAGACTCTATAATTCACTTTGCTAACCTTCTAAGCTTGGTAGACTCTATCTTTTTCCTTGCTAACCAACTAAGCTTTGTAGACTCTAACTGATAACTGATATGACATTTTTGTAACATCAAATACAACACACAATTGAATAATTGTATCCAATATTACTAATATAGGAAATGGACATGGCTGAGACCAAAATAGTCAGAGATGACTAGTCATAGAGGATTATAAATGTTGGAATTATGAGTGAAGTAACTGAGAAGGGGGGTGAATCAATTACCAAAAAAAAATCCTAATACCTTAGATGTCTTAAATAACTAGTTACTATTGTCACTCAGTAAACACATCAGAATAATGTTGTAACTCAGTAGATTAACTGTTACTGATCTTTAGCATTCATAATTATTAGCATGCATACAAAAGTAAATAACATGAGCACAAGAGACACCAAATTTTATGTGTAAACCCAATATGGAAAAAACCACCAAGTAACTAGCTACCAATTTTCACTCTTCTGAAGTGAGCCTTGTTAGGAGCCAACCCTGTTAAAGGTTACAATACACACTGTTAGGTGTGACCATGTTAGAGTGGCCTTGCTAGAGTTCTTTAGAAAAATTTAATTGAACTATCACCTTGTTAGAGGATTTACAAAAATGGTTGTTAAACCAACTCTATTAAGATATTTGAAATCACTACTACGATGACTAGAAAGTAAAAATGAATTGACCTGAATAAGATGCAACTAAATTTGTTGATTACAAATCTCTATTCTGCACCATTAGATCCTCTTCGATCAAATATAGCTTTGCTACTCCTCAATGATCTCTGATCATTCTTCAAAATTTTCTTTCACAATAATCAGTCCTCTTTCATATTCATATCACATCAAATCCATCACACACTTCAAATTCACAACTTGACCTCTTATATATATCGTTCAGATTATCAAGTTAGCTCATTCACACATTACATTTACCAATAAACCATACATCAGTCGGCTACAAATATTACATTAAATAAATAAACTTTATTTTACAAAACAATGAGATCCAACATTGGCTGACCCTGCTTGATAAGCACTACTTCTAGAAAAAAATTCCTAAGTTAACCATCTTAACTTGATTAACATTACAAAATCTGCAAAATCTTTTGGCTACCGAGTTAACTTAGTAAGAACTAAATTTCCTTCATTGTCCATGAGAGCTCGGTAAAAATTGTTTCTTGCACTATATTTCTTTGATGACCAAGTGAGCTCAGTAACAACTAAATTTCATTTGCTAACCTTGAATGCTTGGTAAGAACTGTATGCACAAGGTAAAGCCTAAGAATGCTTGGTAGACATTGTAAACCTTCTTTGCTAACCTTTTGAGCTTATTATATTCTATCTTTTTCCTTGCTGACCAACTGATCTCGGTAGACTCTATTTGATGATTGATATGACATTTGTGTAACATCAAAGACAACACACAATTGAACAATTATATCCAACATATAAACTCATGGTATGTTCTAGCCATAAGCTACCAGCCATGTTAGAGATGAAGTCTTATCATGTATGATGTGATACAAAATTGTTCAAACAATAAAAGATTGGGAATTTTACATTATGGTAGGGATAATAAAAAATGTTCCATTCCCACCTGAACTAAATCTAGAGGGAGATGTTTCATTCTAAAATAAACTAAGAAGGCATTTTATGATTCTATGGATTTGGACCTTCATGTATAGATAAGTATTTCTCATCTTTCAGTATTACACTTATCTACTCTTTGTAGTCTCTCTCTTATTTGTACTTCTATATGTGATATAAAGAGTTATTTGCCTTAATCCTTTCCTTTGTCTCTTAGCATGTCCTTGTAGGAAATAAGATTGGAACATTAGGCATGCTACCAATATTGTACAAATGCAATCTTATGATAGTGTCTCCAAAGAAGTTTTGATTCATTAATCATCTGATGATTATGTTAAATAATGTGAAGTTCTTGAAGAAAATATCCTTGATGATTATGATTATGACAGGGAGTCTAATAGTTCATTAGAGGTAACCTTAGAGAAAGAGAGGGAGCAAAAAATAAAAATGCTTCAATCAAACTTTTGATTATCTTGGTTCAGAAGGAGTAGACCTTGTTAATGGATTCTCCACTAGTCAAAAATGATAACAACTAAAGGACTATGATTCATGGGATAAAGTCTCATGTATGTAGGCTGGAAGACCTTATGCTATCAAGATACCTATTGAACTAGGGAGGCATGAAATGACTTGCTACCAAGAGGTTAGAAGGATGATGATGGATTCATAGGCATTATGGCACTTCATCAGAGAGAACCTTGTGCTAAGAGGTCAGAAAAGTTGATATCAAACTAAAAGGGAGTTTTGACACTTTATTAGTAACCTTGACAAGAAGATCAAAAGCATGCATGGAGACTTCATGTAAAATTTTGATGTCATATGTGTATGAGCTTGTCCCCTATGTACATCATGAAGAAGTGATGACTTCTAAATTATTATCACTTGCATTAGGAGAAGTTATTAAAAGGTGATGACCTTACAATAACTTGTATCATGATATACATTTTGTGTAAATGTTCAAATAAATCATGAAAGGCTTTATCTTTGAAATCAACAACTAGGCATTAGATGTTACTAATTTAACTATCTACAAGTTGTTTGTATAGATATTTTATCTTGCCTTGATATTCTAATAGGCCATTACCACATTGAGTACTTAGTGAATATCATTTAGTTGATGTTCTGATAGGCCATTACTCAAAGTACTTGGTGAATATCATTTGACTAATGTTTTGATAGGCCAATGCTCATGTTACCTAATATGATATCAAATAGTAATTGGTGAATATCATGTGTTGATATTCTGATAGGTCAATACTTATATGATATCATATTCTAGAAATCTTCTGATCAAAGATTTCATATATGTATTATTCTTGAAATATTACCTATGGTGTAATATCTATGTGTTTTATCCTTCTTCATTAAGAGGGAGTGTTAATGTTATAATTCTATCAGATAAATTATATTATATATATGAGATATATAAATAATATATATGGAATAATTAACTTATGTTAAGAGTATATATATCTTGTTATAAAACCATTACAATATATTGAGGATATATTACTTGTGTTATAACTATAACTAATGTAAGTTAATATGTTAAAGGGACATTCCTCTTTATATATATATATATATATATATATATATATATATATATATATATATATATATATATATATATATATATTTGTTCATATAGTAACTTGGAAAACACATAAAAGATCCACAAGTGCTATTACAAGTTATAGAATAGATTAATTGATCCTATTATATTTGTTCATATAGTAACTTGGAAAACACATAAAAGATCCACAAGTGCTATTACAAGTTATAGAATAGATTAATTGATCCTATTTCACTAACATAAACTTTAAGTGGGGAAGAAAAATACAATGGTGAATAAAAAATTACACATGGAGCCCTAGATAATGCTTGAAATACATAGAATATGTTGACAAGAGAAGGATTCAAGATAACCAAGAAAGAAACAAAGTAAACCAATCCATATTTTAGCATGTAACATTGCCTCTAGAACACACCTTCTAGAAGATCCTCCATCAAGAAATAAACCTCAAATTGCCCCAAAATTTTAATTCAGGGAACTTGTGATATGGGAATGAGAATTTAAAGAAGTATCCTCCACCCCAATGTATAAGGGTGAAATATCCATGTGCCCATCAATATTCAGTCCTCTACCAATACGATAGACCCTCAAATGGGGAGCCTTTCATGAATTATTCCAAAAGAACAAATGCCCAATGATCCAGTTTCTCCATATATGTACTTGATGCATGGACCACTTCTTCCTCTATTGGAGAAGGAAATATCTTATTGGATAATCTTTTATGTGAAGATACATCACCCTCTTGTTCACTACATTGAGAACTTGTAGTTCCTGCCTATTTTAAAAACCCTTTCTAAGTCTATTCTTCTCTAAGGCATTCACCTCTAATCATATTTAAGACAATTAGTTTTTTTATTTCTTTGGATTTTAGTATTCTAAGATACTTCTCTATTATTTGTCAATTTTTTTGTCTAGGATAGATAATATGCTTCCTTGTTGATTGTTGTTTAGCATCTAGTATTGGTAAATATCATCTACAAGTAACATGCCTCTTTTACATCAATAGAATACTTTGATGAGTTTCCACAAGTTATTTCACAAGAACATGGGATACTCTTTACAAATCAAATAGTAACCTTGTAGAATCAGTCAACATGATTGCACAGTAAAAGTGATTCGAGTCCATTTGTCTTGTCTTCTCAAAATGAAAGAGTAGGTTGTTTGCTAATGGAAAACATGTTCTATACTTTATTATAGTGGGTTACACTTTTTCGGAGGAAGGAATTCCTCCAAAATTGTGCAACTACAAACTATTGATTTAGTAGTTTTGATAGAAATTTTTTATAAAGTTTTGATAGAAACTATTTAGTTTCTATCAAAAATTTAAAAAAAATACTACTTTCTATCGAAAGTATTCAGTGCCATGTACTTTCAATCAGAACTACATTGGTAGTTTTGATTGGAACTATCAATGTAGTTATGATTGAAAGTACAAAGCCCGATCGAGGTTTGTAAACCCTAGCCTTGGGCTTACTAGTTTCAATCAAAACTAAGAAAAATGCAAATGTAAAGAATTTCCTCTAACCCCACAAGTCATTTTTGACCTAGTGGGGCTACAAACAAAGAGTTTTGATCAAAAGTGCAACATAGACAAGGACATCCAAAATTATCAAAAATCAAAAAAGGTATGAGTTTTCCCTTCGTTTACCCATTTTAAATCATTTAAGTTTCATTTTATACATTTTTTGTTTCATTTTATATGTTTCTAGTTTAATTTTATATATGTTTTTATATACACTATGAATATATATCATGTATATGTATGTATATATCATGTATATATGTGTGTGTGTGCATACATATATATCATGTGTATAGATGCATATATATGCATATAGATATACATATGTATATATGCATCATGTACATGTATATATGCATATGTCTATATATATAGATATATGCATCTAGATATGCATATATGTATATATATACATAGATATGCATAGATGTATATGTATACATATATATGCATATGTACATCTATATATACATTGATGCATGTGTATGTACATATATATATACATGTATGTATGCATGTACATATTGTGGATATACACATACATTAATTTTTTTAATGTAAAAACATGAATTTGTAATCTATTAAAATTTAAGTTCATATATATACATGTTTGTGTATTTTTTTGTATAAATCTTCAGCTTACCCCTAATAATAATTTCAATGAACTAACCCTAAAATTAACTTTGCAATGGATTAGGTCATGATATGAACCCTAATATAAACTTCACATCAAGGTTCTCACCCTAATCTTAAGTCTAATTAAGCCTTGACTAAAACCTAATCTAAAAAATAAATATAACCACAATCCTAACCCTAAATGTCATGTTACACAATGCTAACCCTCATGTAAATTTAATCCTAATCTTAACTCTAAGAAATATATACTTACCCTAGAATTGACCTTGATTCTAACTATAATCATAAAATCTAAATCATAGTTCCATAATCCTACGAGTGTTTAATCTTAGTCATGTAGGCTATACCATAACCATGTAATTATATAACTATTTATATCTAACTTCAATATGACCCTAAACATAAAGCTTTAAACCTAGAAAGCTATATCATTTTAACCCTTGTTATCTCTAAACCTAACCATATGACATGAAGAATAACTATAAATTTTTACAACATGATCCTCACTTCTTAACCCTAAAAAACCCTAATATGAATCCTAACTAAAATATTTATTCTAGATTTACACTAACCTTTAAAATTTAATCCCAATGATCCCTAAACCTTATATTAACCCTAGAACAATGATCATGATTCTAATGATATAGCTCTAAATCCTAACCACGTAACTATAACCATAACATTAACCTTAATCCTAATACTAAACCCTAACCCTAATTATATTAACTTGTACTCAACATTTAACACTAAATCCTAAGCCCAATCATAATCCTACTCATAATGATTTAATGTAAGTTTCACACTAATATTAAACAAATTAATGATCTAACTATATAAACACAATTATAACACTAACCCTAACTGTAGAACCATAATAGCTTACTCAACATAGAACACCATATCTGAACACACACTCCTAACCCTAACTTAATGAAAATTTACCATGATTAAACCCTAATGATGACCCTAAACTCATTCTTAAAACTAAACCCTAACCCTAAAACTAACCCTAGAACCATAATATAAACCATAATCATGACATAACATTAACCTTGAATGTCAACCCTAATCAAATTAATTTATGCATTATGAGGCACGTGCAACAAGAAAAATACATACTAGTAAATTTATTACTCTAAACCTAACTATAATCCTAATAATAACTCTTAACCTAACCCTAATATTTTAAATTTAAGCCTAACCCTAAAATTAACTGTAAACCTAACACTAACTCTAATTCTTACCATAGTCTTGCTTATTTCCCTAGTAACCTTAGCCATGATTGTGATAATATACCTATTAAATTATATAGTTCAAATCTAGTTCTATATATTTTTTTTAATTATGAAGTTGTCACACAAACACACACACACAATGTACACATGTACACATGTTATGTTTGTTTCATGTTTAAAAAATTCTATGTGTACATGTACATAACTTATGTTCATTTCATGTTTTTAAACACATTATTTAATTTCATGTTTACAAAAGTCTAGTTTCTTAAATGTCAATTTCAAGTTTATTAAATGTCATATTTTAATTTAGGATATACAAAGCACACATGTAGTATTGTACATGTTATTTTTGTTTCATGTTTACACGTATTATATGTTTAATCTCATGTTCACAAAATTCTAGTTTCTTAAATGTCATTGTACTTGATAAATTTCAAGTTTATTAAAAATTTCATATTTTAATTTTAATTTTAGGTTTACACATTATATGCATGTTCATTCTACATATATTGACCTTCACATGATAGATCATCAGCTTCCTATCCCCCTCAAGTAGCAGCCTCCTATCCCCCCTAAGAGTGGCATATTCTCACAAATCAGCAGCCTATCCTAACTAACATGCTCTATGATTGCACTAACCAAGATATTTAGAGACTTCATGAATCCTTGGCTAGTGGCACATGCTCTAGTGTGTATAGTAGTACATGTTAGAGCATCTTATGGAGCCTCACATTCATTAGAGATGAGATTCATGGTGTTGCTCCATATTTTTCACATACTATATAGATTGTACTTAATAGTAAGAGATGAGAGGTCTCTTCAAGTCTTTCATTGTAACAAGTACAAGGCTTAGTGTCCAAAGAGACACTAAACAGGGAATGTTTCCCTCGCTATGTTCCACTAAAGTATGTGAAGGGGTATTCTCCCCTTAAGTGTACAAATCCATAGATGGTCACACTTATATACCCACACTTCCTTGTTGATTATGGTCATTATCCAAATAACAACCAAATTCCACTCTATTATGCATGACAACTTTATGCTAAGGTTCTCTTAGGCAGGATGGTGAACTACATTGATTTACCATCACATTTAAGACAGGCATGTGGTAGACTAGTTGATAGGTAGTCAGGTCATCCACCATTGACACATTGGTCTATTGTCAAAGAGAGGGCACCTACTATTTCCCCTATATTAGGTCCATTAACTAATGAGCCCATGCGTAGCACCCAGTTGCGGGGGGTGATTCATGGAGTTTGAGAGATTGCCACAGCTGTCATATCTATTTCAAGTGATGAGGTTGGCTAGTATTTGATATCTTACCAATATTCCAGATCATCATCTAATGCTTCATCTTCAAGATACTTTTATAGTGCAATAGGCATCCCTTTACTAACTAGCTTAGGGGGTCTCACTAGAGTGTTGGCATGAGATACTATGACTATTCTTGTTGAGGATCTATTAGATTCATATAGATTCATATCAAATCATCTTTGCATACCCATATCAAATGTTCAACATCATGTCCATGGTGGTATTGGGACACATCCTCAGCCAAATTCCTCTCATCAATTAGGTATGTTCATGGTAGTAGCTGTCATGGTGTTAGTACAAATCATTATCCACCTACTAACCACTCTTTTGTTGTAGAGGGACATATATGTACTAGTATAGACCCTTTAGCCAATATAGGGCATGATCAAGGTTTAAATGCAGGTCTTGATGATGTTGACTTCAGCTTGTCAACAACAAGATGGATAGACTTGTTGACACATAATGATTCTACTTATATGTCATCTCATCTATTCATTCCACTTGGCTTGTCATTATTAGGACATGTGCCAACCACCAATCATGCTAGCATAGATGCAGAGATGGAGCTAGATGAGGCCCAACAAAATCTATATATATTGGTGGACACAATCGATGCTAAGCAGTCTAAATATTATTAGATGCCAACATCTCCATAGGTAAATCTATAGTTTTTTTAATTTCATGTTAAAATTTCAAATGTTTGTTCAACTAATAATGTTTTAATTTGATTTGTTGCAAACATGTATGTATGTATTGTAGGGGGACATTCTTCTTTTTACTCTATCTTTGATGCTAGATCATGTATGTCATCGAGACTCATTCAATGAAGTCAATAGTGGACATGTGAGTTTTAATTTTTTTGAATTAGACACATGTGAGTTTTAAATGTAATATGTAAATTGCATGCAATTTGTAAATTTGAAAAATATTTAATTAAATATGAAATTATGTACATTGATTTCACTTTATCTTGAATATATATAAGGGTCACCACATCCTAGTGAGCATCCTGATAGTCAATCTTTAGATTGCACTATGAGGAGATGTCATGATTATAGTCCTCAACCTGACAACCTATAGTTTTTTTTATATTATAAATTATTTGATCTAGACTTTCATCCAAGGAGATTATGTGATCTATACTTTCATCCAAATTATACATAGTTTTGTTATTTGTTATTTGTTCTAGACTTTCATCTAGATTATACATGTTTTTGTTATTTTTTATTTGATCTATACTTTCATCTAGACTATACATGTTTGATGATTGACATGCATATATAAATTCTCTAGATATTTCTTTTACATGTTAGATTATGTTGGATTATGTTCTATTATGTTGGATTATGCTAGATTATGTTAGACTGTGTTCTTTTACATGTTAGATTATGTTGGATAATGTTCTATTATGTTAGAAATTATGTTAGATTATGTTGGATTTTGTTCTATTATGTTGGATTATGTTAAATTATGTTCTATACTATGTTGTTTTACAAGTTAGATTATGTTGAATAATATCCCATTATGTTCAAAATTATGTTAGCTTATGTTGGTCTATGAAATTGATGTATACATATGAAATTGATTAGAGTTAGGCTTAGGTAATTAACTTTACATAATTCCTAATTAATTACATAATTTCTAATTCCTAATAATGCAAGTGATATTTAGTTGTGATTAAAGTCTAGTCCTAATTTCATGCCCTTAAGATATAAGTTCTAATTTCATCCCCTTAAGACAAGTGTTCAAATTCCTTCCCCTCAGGGCACATGTCCTAATAAGCTGCATACAAGTTCCTAATTTATATAATTATTTACAAATCACAACTTATGCTTCACAAGATAAATGAAAGAGTAAAAGTTATATATAATTAGTTTCAAGTCCTAATTTCATCCCCTTAAGAGAAGTGTTCAAATTTCCTCCCCTCAAGACACATGTCCTAATTAGTTGCATACAAGTTCCTAATTTCCATAATTAGTTACAAATCACAATTTAAATTTTAGAAGTTAAATGAAATAGTAAAAGTAATATATAATTAATTCAAACAAATTGAAAATTGAAAATGACCAAGTTCAACCAAATTTCAAATTGTTGTACCAAATTTTAGATTTTAAATAGTTCAACCAGATTTCAAAATGTTCAAGTTGTTTCAAAATACAATTTTTTTCTATCTCATATCGAGTGGGTTAGCTTGTTTCTAGATAACATTTAATATTTTCTTGTGATCATCAATATCGAGCCTCCACTTACGTATTTTGAGTCTTTTGACTAGATGAAGAGTTAGACCAATGGCATTAACATGGTTACTATACTAATATACCTTATTGTTAGGTTCATAATCAGTTAAATGAATCCCATTCTTAAGTCCTCTATTTTTCTTCAAATATGTTCCATGTTCAATAATAGAACCTGCATATAGGTCAATCAAATAAGTGAATAAATTTGAATTCATAAAAAAATATAGATGTAAATACACTTACATGATTGAACTATATACTAACATGTGGGAAACTTAATTCCATCACTTATTTTAGTCTTTGTTAGCTTCTCTCTTTGTATGGTGCAACACAATAAATAATAACTAACACCTTCTACATTTTAAGATTCTACCATGACTGCAAAAACATTGCCTACACAAAGTATATGTATATAAATTCCATATGTCATGTACATAAGTATATATATATATATATATATATATATATATATATATATATATATATATATATATATATATATATATATATATATATATATATATATATATATATATATATATATATATATATAATAAATTAACAAAAAATGTGAAACAAATATACCTGCAAGTATATACATGTACATACAAACACTGATCAATCTTGAAATATGGTCATAATCACTAGAAATCACAATGTTTCTTTTAGATAATGACTTAAGTCTTTTCTCACTGCCTTGTCAAAACCAATCAGAGATTAGCAATCTCCCCCTTTGACATGAGTGGCAAAAAAACCTTTTCACGGCATATACAACTTCATTGTATACATAAGTCAGACAATATATCTTCGTGACTTAGCTCATATACAAAATTCTCAAAAACTTCAAAATTTGCAAAATTGTTTTATATCCTCCATGTCTTATTACTCCATTACTCCCCTAAGTAAATGCTTAATTTCTATTTATGTTTTTTCATTGATTACTCTTTTTGAGTAGATATGTTTCCTTGATAAATTTCCTTTCAAAAAATATCCAAAACTTCAAATCTTGTATCCCCCTTTTTGACACTTATGTCATTTGGGTTGTATAGTAATAGTGTGTTTGTCCAAAAATGGTTTGTGTATCTCCATAATGATCTTCAATGTTGCATCCCAATTGTTGCAAGTTGCCTCTAGAGATTGATATTGAATGTCTAGATGGGCAGCAAGGTCAACTAAGCCATCATGAGTAGAAATATGGGAATCTTTCTTCATCAATGTTTCAGTATAGGCTAGTTCCTTGTGAAACACTTCCATGTGTGGTTTCAACATGTATTGTATACTTATCAAGGTAGATCTATTATTAGTATCTTTGGCTTACAGCTTGGCAAGCCTACCTTGAGTAGTTAGTAACCTCTAAAAGTGTATCTAACTTTGACCAGGAGATAGTTTCAAAGTAGTACTTGTGAGTTATAGATCTCCCCACAACTAGTCAATAGCCCTTTGTACTTCCTCTATGAATAAATCAGCATTGTCTAACATGGTGTATAGAGAGAAAATGTTCTCTAACACCTTCTTCACACTTTCCACTTTGGTTAGTAGATCAACCTATCATACTGCAATAGCACTAGATATATTTTCCAATACCTTTGTATAAAATTTTCTTTTAGAACATTCTAATAATTTAACATTAGAATCTAGGTCTTCATCCTTTACCTTGTCTACAATAGTGACAACTTGCTCTATTATAGGATTTTCTTTATTTTCTTCTAGGAGGTTGAAACCATAATAAAATATGTCCTTGATTTTGTGTAAGACTTTCTTTTTCTTATCTTTCCTCCTCATTATTTCTTGCCTCTTATTCCTTAGTAGATCTTCCTAAATAATGCTCATCTCCTCAATGGTGATTGTATTTAAAAAAACATTGGTAACTTAATCAATTCATCTAAGCTTACATCCTCAAATGATGTAGCATCAAAACTCATGGGAGTGTTGGAATTTATCTTTGATATTTGCAAAGGTGTGATCTATGTTAGGATAAACCACGGACAGAAATAAAAACTACATGCAAATATAACCAATAACAGAAAATAATAGAACACATAGAAATGAACACAAGGCACCAAGATTTAACGTGGCTCACCCAATCCCTGGGCTACGTCCACCAAACAGCAAGTCCGATCTTATTACAATTCAGTGATTACAACCTGATTACAATCCATAATCCCTTACAGCTCAATACCACCGCAAGAACCAATTTTGTATCACCACATTATGAAAAAATACCCAACCCTAAGCCCTTTTATACAAGTATTAATCCTGATCAGTCACCACAATCTAACAATCTCCCACTTGGGGACTGATCAGGCTCCACACTAAACAACAATCTCCCACTTGGAGACTGATCCTGTAGTAATACCACTACCACATGGGGCTTCCACTGGATCAAACCATCCTAGACTCTACTATTCTTTTATTCATGTTCAGTCTAAAAGACCAACCGAAGCTGAAGAGGAGTTCAGCTTCTCCCTTGTTACAACCTTTGTCAACATATCTGCTGGATTGTCATTGGTATGTATCTTCTCCAGCTTTAATTGTCCATCCTCAAAAACTGACCGAATGAAATGGTACCGCAACTGTATGTGTTTGGTCTTAGAATGCAAAGCTGAATTCTTAGCAAGATGAATGGCACTCTGACTATCTGTGAACAAATAATTATCCTTTTGAGGATGTCCCAATTCTTCCAAGAAGAACTAAAGCCATATCATCTCTTTAGCTGCCTCTGTAGCAGCAACATACTCTGCCTCTTTAGTGGAGAGAGCATTAATCTTCTGTAACCTAGAAACCCAGCTCACAGATGCCCCACCAACAGTAAAGACATAACCTGTAGTACTCCGCTTGGTATCAATATCCCCAGCCAAATCTGAGTCAACATAGCCCTGTAAATCAGTAGTAGAGCCCCCAAAGTGTAAACACTTATTGGATGTTCCTCTCAAATATCTGAGAATCCACTTGACAGCATTCCAATGCTCAAATCCTGGATGACTCATATACCTGCTAACAACTCCCACTGCTTGTGCAATATCTGGCCTAGTGCATACCATAGCATACATCAAACTTCCTACAGCTGAAGCATAGGGTACCTTGGACATCTTATCCTCCTCTTCCTATTTCTTGGGACACATCGCCTTAGTCAATTTCAAATGACCAGGGAAAGGTGTGCTGACAGCTTTAGCATTCTCCATAGAGAAACGTTGCAACACCTTCTCAACATAATCAGCTTGAGATAGCGTCAATGTTTTGTTCTTCCTATCTCTGCAAATCTTCATAACAATGATTTGTTTTTCTGCCCCCAAATCCTTCATAGCAAATGCATGTGCTAATTGGCATTTCAGCCCCTTAATATGATCCATGTTAGGCCCAGCTACAAGCATATCATCAACATATAAACATAAAATAATGTAGCTATCATCATCCAACCTCTTAAAATAAACACAGTAATCTGAATGACACCTATTATATCCATGCTTATGCATAAAACTGTCAAATTTCAGATACCATTGCTGAGGTGCTTGCTTCAAGCCATATAAACTTTTCTTCAATTTGCACACTAAGTTCTCCTTACCTTTGACCTCAAAACCCTGTAGCTGAGCCATATATATTTCTTCATCCAAATCACCATGAAGAAAGGCTATTTTAACATCCATCTGCTCTAAATGCAAATCTTTAGTAGCCACAAGACTTAAAACAGTACAAATAGAAGTCATTTTAACAACAAGAGAAAATATCTCATCAAAATCAATTCCCTTTTTCTGTGCAAATCCTTTTACAACTAACCTAGCCTTAAATCTTTTCTTAACTCCTTCCTCTTCTTTCAACCTGTAAACCCATTTATTCTGTAAAGCCTTTTTACCTGCAGGCAACTTGCACAAATCCCATGTCTTATTTTTCAACAAAGAGTCCATTTCATCTTTCATTGCAGACTCCCACTGAATCTTAGTATCCACCTGCACAGCTTCATCATAACTTTCAGGTTCACCAGCATCAATAAGTAAAATAGAATACAAAGAGGGAGAAAACCTTTGTGGAGGTCTAATTTGCCTTGTTGACCGTCTAACATTCACTGGTGTGTGTGGTATTTGTTGTTGCAATTGTTGCACATCATGAGGAATGGCTAGAACATCAGCTTTTGGAGTATCATCCAGTACTACATAATCATCTTCTTTCTTCTCATGTTGCTGCAACAAATCTTTGTACAACACTTTCTCATTGAATATGACATCCCGACTTCTAATAATTTTAATATTTTCAAAATCCCAAAGCCTATAACCAAATTCATTAATGCCATATCCAACAAAGACACATTTCTTTGATTTAGCTTCTAGCTTGGTTCTATTTTTAGAGTCTATATGAGCAAAAGCTTCACAACCGAAGGTCTTGAGAAAAGAATAACTCACCTTCTTACCAGTCCATGCTTCCTCTGGAATACCATAGCCCAAAGGAGTAGAGGGACCTCTATTAATCAAATATACTACAGTATTGACAGCCTCTGCCCACATGTGTAAGGGCAACCCAGCATGCAACCTCATGCTCCTTGCGCGCTCCATTATAGTCCTATTCATGCGTTCAACCACTCCATTTTCCTGTGGAGTCCTTGGAACAGTTTTTTGTCTATGAATACCATTAGTGGAGCAATAATCTTCAAATTCATGACTACAATACTCACCACCATTATCAGATTTGAGACATTTTAATTTCTTACCAGTCTCATTTTCAACCAAGCATTTCCATTTCTTCAAAGTTTGAAATACATCAGATTTCTGTCTAAGGAAATAAACCCATACTTTTCTAGTTGCGTCATCAATAAATGTAACATAATAATGAGAGCCACCAAGGGAAGATACCTGGGCTGGTCCCCATACATCTGTATGCACAAGCTCTAATTTCTCCTTTTTGTTTTCCTTCCCTGTCTTTACAAAACTCACTCTCTTTTGTTTTCCATACACACAACTTTCACAGAAATCCATATTCACACATTTTAGACCTGGTAAAACTTTCCTTGAATGAATTACTTTCATACCTTTCTCACTCATGTGCCCAAGTCTATTGTGCCACAGCGCTGTATCAGAATCTACAGCAGCTATTTGCTCTCCCTGCTCAACTGCAGTAATTGTTCCTGAATATTCATTTTTCTCTGAAATAATCAAAGTAGAAGGAATAATATGACCTGTACAAAGATATAAGTTGCCTACTTTCACACCTTTTACTACTACAAGGGAACCTTTTGAAACCTTCCAATTTTTATCATTAAAAGTAACTACACAATCCTCATCACCGAGTTGCCCTGCTGAAATTAAATTTCTACTTAGTTTTGGAACATGTCTTACCTCATGTAGTAGCCAATGATTCCCATTCTGCAACTTAATCTTAATTTTTCCCTTTCCAACAATCTGACAGGGTTCATTATCCCCCAAATAAACAAGCCCAAAATCCCCTTGGACATAATCAATGAAATAACCTCTATGAGGTGTAGAATGAAATGAAGCACCAGAATCTAAAACCCATGAATCATCAACACTCTCTAAAGACAGAAGCAAAGCATCCTCTTCAGATTTTTTACTTACCACATTTACCTCCTTGTCTCCATCTGATTTATCTCCTTCATTTTTCTTTCGATTCCAGCAATCTTTCTTTTTGTGCCCTGGTTTCCCATAGTACCAGCAATCATTTGTTCCTCTCGATTGAGACCTCCTCCCCTTTGACTTTCCTCTTGATTTCCCACGATTTCCAGAGTTACTTCCTTTTTCAGTCATTCTGCCCCTGCTTTGTGCATTTAAAGCACTTCCTGATGTAGATCCACCTGAGGATTTTCTATGAGTTTTCTCACTTAAAATAACACCGATCACATCATCATATTTTAGGGTACTAGATCCAGGAACAGAATTACTCACCGCCATTACCAAGCCATTCCATCTTTCAGGCAATGAACAAAAAATCAAGAGAGCCCTAATTTCTTCATCAAAATTGATACCCACAGAAGATAATTGACTAGTAATAGTATTAAACTCATTTAAATGATCTGCAACAGATCCACCTTCTGCCATTTTCATATTAAATAAACGCTTCATGAGAAATACCTTATTTGAAGCGGAGGGCTTTTCATACAATGTCGCTAGGGTTTTCATCAAATCTTCTATCATCTTTGCTTTTGTAATATTAAATGCCACCGATGGTGCCAAGCATAACCGAATGCTTTCGAGTGCCTTTCTATCCAAAAGATCCCATTCAGCCTCTGACATAGTTCCCTAATTCTTGGCTTTTCCTTCCAACGGCTTCCATAAATCCTTCTGATATAAATAGTCTTCCATTTGCATCTTCCATAACTAGAAGTTCTGCCCATTAAACCTGTCAACCCTCAACTTACCCTCATCTGCCATCACTCCCACTCAACTGTGAGACTCCCACTTAACCGTGAGACTTTCCTGCAGAGGATAACTGAAAGACAACCTTGCTCTGATACCACTTGTTAGGATAAACCACGGACAGAAATAAAAACTACATGCAAATATAACCAATAACAAAAAATAATAGAACACACAGAAATGAACACAAGGCACCAAGATTTAACATGGTTCACCCAATCCCTAGGCTACATCCACCAAATAGCAAGCCCGATCTTATTACAATCCAGTGATTACAACCTGATTACAATCCGTAATCCCTTACAGCTCAATACTGCCGCAAGAACCAATTTTGTATCACCACATTATGAAAAAATACCCAACCCTAAGCCCTTTTATACAAGTATTAAACCGCTTTAGAGTTATAACATGTCAGCCATATGTCGGCCATAATATGTCAGCTACCATGTCGGCTACTGCCCAAAAAAAATTATGAAGTATGTACAGTACTTTCCTGATCAGTCACCACAATCTAACACTCTATGTACTCAACCTCTAAATATCTTAACTATTAAGAGGATTTGTAGAGACTAGCAAGATAACCAGAGTTTGTATTAAAAATTTCTCCTCAGGTTTAGTAGTTAGCTTCAACTCTTCAAACTTGTCTCCTTCCTTCTAGACTTCACCCTGTGATGGTGGAATAGGTACATGAATTTCTTCCTAACCCTTATGTACTTTTGTTCCATCCTTATCAATAATCACTATAACTTGTAAACCTAATTTTTTTAGGTTGGGTATTGATGTATCTATAGATTTTGTTTCTACCTCTTTCATCTAAATGACAATTATTGGCATTAGAGATGGTGTCTCAGTTGTATCATTCTTTCATTTTGGGTTTATACTTTGATCTCTCTATGATTCCTTGTCCTTCATCTCTATAGTTGGTGGGTGTAAGGCTCCTTCCCTAGTAACCTATCATAAATCATATAACACAAATATTATTAGAGCTAGGAAGAGTAAGGAGATGAGATGTCATGTTTCCATCTCTTGTCTATTAGAATGTGAATTGTATATTGTTACCATATGCCTTATGATAGAATAATGGTAAGAAGGTTTTGGGATCTAAATATGTCATAATTCACATTTTCCATATCCATAATGAACCTAAGATCTTATTGAGACTAGTGTATATATATAAGTTATTGTTGTGCTAATTATCCTATTCACAAATCCCATTAGGTTGATAAGCTAAGACCTATGGAATAAAGGTTAGAGGTGTCATAACTTAGAAACTAGGTTGATAGGTTCATGATATTTTATTATCTATTAGGATAATTGAATTAGATGGTCATTATACAAATATGAATTAGCACCTACCCTTATGAATATTACTAATAGTCATAGATCGATATTGTTATCAAAATTGGATAAGGGTCTATATGGTAGAACTCAATATGATGTAATGTAATGAGTCAATTATTGTGCATGTAGTATTAGGTGGATATGTTGATATTCATAGGGATGTATTTTATTGCCTACTAAAATGTAATGGATTTATTCTATGATTGATTTTGAAACTATGTGACTATGCAAACATCCTAATTACCTGACATAATTAATACACCTTATAATATATTATCTCATAATGATAATGGGATATTTTTAATAATCAAACTATATTTAAATTAATTAAAGGATGTTAGTTGTGATGTTTACATTTTGGTGATTTTGACCTATGATATGTATTCGAAACTAATATTCATGTTAGCTAATTTAATAGTATCGATACAACATTCCATCGTTATGGTAGGAAATGGATTATGATGTGGTTTAGAATGTTAGTTGGATCATTTGATTAGATATTAATGTTGATATGCATATTTTGATATTTTAATGTTATAAATGTTTTATATGAAAAGGATTAGAAAATTTTAAAATTTTGATTATAATGTTAGGGTGAATTATTTAATATAAAATTGTCATGCACCTATATACATGCATTTTATATGATTTTTCATTGGGTTTGAGTTTAGTGTGCAAGAAATTGAACCATGGAATTTAATTGGGGAAACAAGGTCCAAACTTATGTGAACATAATATAGCCAAGGCGAATCTTTGGAAGATTCAAAAGTCTCGTTGTGATGTGTTTATTCTGTCAATGTAAGTGTGCATGTGTGTAGTAAATTTAATCTCATAAATATACTAGGGATATGTCATGGTGATGTGTAATGTATTTTAAATGTGTCATTTGAAACTTGTAATTATTTTTGTGCTAATGACATGTCACCTAGGGTTTTGGTCATGGTAGCACTTAACCTTAAACTATTTTCCTTTCAAAAGATTTAAGCAAATCCACTTGGAAAAAGACATCTGTCATGCCCAAAAACTTGAAGGCAAAAACACACACACACTTTTTTTTTTGAATTAATAATTAAACATGCCCTAGGTTTGAAATGATTGATAATAGTTTTAGTACAGGTTCTTTACTTTACGTCTTAAGGTTATAAGCATGAGGGCGATTACATTGTTAAGATTTTGAAACTTTTGTTACTAGATTGATATCAATCTTAAGTTATGCCATTTAAGAATTAAACATATCAAAAGATATTAACAGTGTAAGTTACACTTAACTTTTGACTAAAAGATAAAGGAAACAATCCAACATTTTCTATTGGTTTTAACATATGCTAACGTAATGAAACAGATGATAGTTTCAAAATGAGTTTGCTAAAACCTTAAATGTTTAAAATTTATACTAACTATATTAAAACAGATAACCTAAAACCAACTCACAATTAAACAACATAGTTATCAACTAACTTAATAATTAAATGATTATAAAAATCTCAACGTAATACTAACTTAAACTTTACTAAATTAAACTAAGTACACTTTAACAAATTAGAATATCATTTTAAAACTAACAATATAAAATTTAAAAACAATATATAAAAAGAAACTAACTAAACTAACATGCTAAAATAAAACAACTTAAAGATTTAAACTAATTAACTAATTACATTCAAAATTTTATCAACTAAAAAACAATTTTAATAGACTTAAATTAATCCAAAAATCTAATTAACATTTATAAAATAACTAAATTAACTAAATACTAACATCTTTAATATACTAATATTAATAACTTAAACTAATAACAACTTACACAACAAATAAATAAACTAACTAACAACAATTTAATAATTTACACTAAATTATAACTACATGCTAACCTAAACTAAATCAAATAACATAAATAAGTAATTAAATTAACAATAATTACTAACCCCCTAACCTCTTTACTAACCACACCCCTTAACACCTAACTCTACCCTAACCCTACACCCTACCACCTGTCCCATCAAACTCCCCTCAAGCCCATGCACTTCCCTAAGCGCTTGTAAAGCGCGCTGCCAAGTACTGACCTTTGTCAGTAATACTTCAGCGCAGGGTGGCCGCCCAACATGAATTACATTAAATGTCTTTTTTTTTTAACTTTCAAAATGCTTTACCCCAAGCCATGGCCAGCGAATGAGGAAGGAGGGACAGGGGGTGACGTCCTCTTAAATGATGGCAAGTTGACTTGTGAACCAATGCAAGCATAAGTCCTATCAACTCCAATCAAAAAGCTGCGTCCCAACTTGAGGATTTGAAAAGGAAACATAAATGCAAAAAGTTTATTAGGTAGATGATAGAAATTTAGGATATTTAAGTTATTAAGGTTTAATAATTTATGCATTTTATTAGATATCATTTATATATATGCTTTTTTTTTCTTTTAAAATTTTAAACACTAAAAGATTCTTAGAATATTCTCTGTTGCAAAACAAGGATTATCACATTCTCTCATACAAACTCCAGCATCCTGTAGGTGGATTATTTGATAATTTGTCTACTCTCTCTCTCTCTCTCTTGAAACTCAATGTATATTTCTTTGCAACTATATTACAACAATAGGTGTATACATTCTCTTATGAATTTCTAATTCATTATTTCCATGAACCTCAAATGGCCATGCATTTCAATGGAACCATATTTCATGAAATAACCATCTACATTCATTTAACTATCTAATAAAACTGATGGATCAACATAATGACTAAACTAATCTTAAGGCAATTGAGAAAATAAGAGATCAAAATGATAATACTCCATTCCTTTTGAAAGGAGTATCAAAATACACAAAGTTATTTCTCTATCATGTTTCAATTTTAGCTTGGATCTCTTGACATAATTCTTCCTACATGTTCTTGCAAATTTATTTTCAACACAATCAACCATGAACTAAATCATTTCAAACTTGATAAAGACACCATACATTTACATGGATTAGCAACATCTCTCTCTACCGTCCATATGAATAGAGGCATCACCATACATCACAAATTGAATCATGTATAATTGAACATCATTGTTGCATCTTATCTTTGATACACATTCATATGACAACATAGGATACGAAAATTTTAAGAGAAGTAAATTTACTCAATCACTTATTTTATTATCAACCTGATTCAAGGCTCAGCCGGGAAAGAATCAGGAAGAAAACCCGTCTTCGTTGCCATATATAATAAGGTTTTAAAAAAATACAATTTACAATAGGATCTCAATCCCAATTTTCAATAATTTTATCAAATTTTCTTCATGATCAAATCAAGGAGTTTGTAATGTCTTCTAAATCTCATTTCAAGAACCATGGAAGAAACCAATAACTGATCGGGTGACAACCAAGCAGAACCAAAAGAAAATCAAGCATGCATAATCATACATGGTTTACACAATAAGATTCACAATGAATCAAGACTAGGGAGAGGTGGATTCTTCCAACTGGAGAAGTCAAGCACAACACCAATTCAGATGCCCAATCGGGGCCAATAACCAAGAACTTTTGTTCTTCCATTTTAACTTGCCATACTCATACCAGGTTTGTGCTGATGGGTAGGGGCCCATAACACCCTACCCTTTATCCCTCTTCTCATCCTGAGAAGAGACTCTACACAAGTTGGAGTCCAACTAAACAGACCTCTCCCAAAATTGGTCACTTCTGCCCTCTCCTAGGGTGAGTAATACCAAAACACCCATGCAAGGAAACTCAAAATTGCAAACATAAACAAGAAAGGAAAACAACCAAAATAACAAGGTTTACAAATCTTCCCAACATACCCACAACCATACAACAGTAAAACAACAACAAGGTAACAAGAACATGAAACAAAACATAAAAATTGAATAAGGGAGATGGGAGTTTCCTACCTTCTCAAGAGGTAATGGCAATGAACAAATTTGAGTAGAGTATCCCTCCTTCCTTCAAGATTCAAGAAATCTTTTCTAAATGTAGAGATTGGGTAACCCCCCCACTAGACCAAGGAAGGCCTCTAAATAAGCCTCCAACTCAACCACCCAAAAGGAGCAATAACTATTTCCACCCACTAGCCACACTAGAAACTCCTAACTCAACCTACACCATGGTTAAACCCTAAGAGGAGGTGGGGTAAGACAACTCATGACAACCACTTCCAATTTTCGCACAAAGGCAAAAAGGGACTTTTTGAGTGCCCTCAAAAGTCAAAGCTAGGGGCTTAGGGATTGGAAAAGACCCCTAACCCATACCCATACCCTTAGGTTAGAACAAAAACATGTTAAAAGCCTTAGGAAATAGGTTTAGAGACAAAATAAAATCTAGGAATAAAATAGGTCCATCTAACAACTCTAACTAGCAAATTAAGCACATAAACATTTTACGAGTGTCAAGCGACACTGAAAAAGCATAATTACGAACAATAGGGTTTCCAAATTTTAGCACATGGAGATCAATTTTGTTCCTCCGTAGGGTTTCTCGGCTAAATATATGCACACTCATTGCACACATCAGTAGTCCCATAAAATCACATGTATATAAACGCATATGTATCATAAATTTTCATAAATTAAAACATACATCAAATAAGAGTTTCTTCATCCTACATAATTCTTAACCATTGAAATATCTTAAATCAAATCTCAATTTTACTGATTTCGTCAACATACATATACATGATCATTAAATGACAATCATCAAATATATCTGGAAATAACATCACAGAACATGAAATAATAAAATATGTTCTAAGCATCAGATAATGTCTCGACATCTGGAGTCGCGGATAACAAAAAAAATAAGAGTAATGTATCACTATGCTACGATGGGTTAGGGCAAGGCGTCACACTATCATCAAGGGTAACTTTGAATTCAAACTTGATAAGGATTTTAGAGGGTCAATATGTGCTCCCAAAGTGCCATTTTTTTGAAAATAAGGTACCCATATGTTATTATAACATGTTGGGTGATGAGGACACAACCCAAGACAAAATGAACACAACAAGAAAAGGGAAATAGTATTATCAAAAGAGATATGCAATTATATTCAGTATAATGAATGATCTGATGAATAGATCTAGAATAATTGTAGTATTGAATGCTTAAATAAAATAAAATTAGTGGAAGTCTTAATACATTTATACATAAATGAAATTAAGCATCAAAAACTTGAGGTGAAATAAATAGAATTGAGAGAGAGAAGAAGATAGAAAGTGCAAACAAAGTTTTATTTCAAAGTTCACCACAAATGTGACTACGTCTTTGGGTCAGCTCTAATAGAGTACGATCGATCCAATTAATCTCCAAAAATCAATTACAATTATGCACCAAGACCATTTCTTCTAGCACTTCGATAGCATAGCAATTCTCCGAAGTACAAAAATGGCTCTAAAAATCTCCTAAAAAAAATCTCCCTATTCCTTTGGAAAACTTCACCAAGAGCAATTTCTCTCCAAGTCTCCCTTATTTTCCCTCCATTTTTCCAAATGACATCCTACCCCCCTTTTTATACAAAATAATTTGCCTAATTGACTCAAAACCAATTAGGGTATAAAACAAAACACCCCCTTTGAATAACCCCTTTGCCATTTTTATATTATGGCATTTATATAATTTTAGGGGTTAATTATTAATAAAATAACAAATATATCCTATTTAAAGAGTGGGTGGTTTGTTTGTTTCAAAAGTTGAATAAAAACTTTGCCACATATCATTCAAATCCAACACGTGGTATAGTGGTAGTTTTGATTTTACTACATCCACGAGGTCAGAGGTTCAAACCCGTGAGTTGTTTAAACTAAAATTGGTGGCAAGAACACTTTAAATAGAAATTTTGTTGGAGGGTTGTTAAGAACCCACGTGGCCTAGTGGTAGAGAGAAAGAGTGGCAAATGGGAGGTTAAAGGTTTAAAACTATTCAACCAATTTTTAAACAACCATATCCGCATGAAGGAGCCATGTGGCACTATTTTATTTGCTCACATCTTTGACACGTGTCATCACTTGAGCTTCTGATATCATGATGATGTCATCACTATTACACTTTGCCTCCAAAATTTAAATGGCCATAACTTCTTCATACGAGCTCTGTTTCTGACGAAACGAACATCGTTGGAAAGCTCTCATCAAGCTCTTCATTTTGAAATCCATTTTTGACCACTTTCAAGATGGTCTAATTTTTCCCCTTATCTAGCCCTCTGGTCTTCCTGTTGAGCAAAACTTTGACCGGGCATAAATTTTGCATCTGGACTCTATTTTTGTTCGTTCAAGTTGCATTAGAATCAGGACGCTAAGATCTTTCTGATGGTGCAAATTCTAGAGAGAAATAAGACACTTCAATTTTCACTAAAAATATTCATCAGGTCAATGAAAATAGACCCAAACACATGCCCTATGGACTTACAATGTTGTCTAATCCTAGAGAAAAACCTTCCTCTAGTACCTTCTCCTGAACTCCACCAAAAACTACCTTTACAATGCTAGAAATGTCCTTAAGTAACCCAAATTAGGTTTAGGGTTAGGAATACATTTTAGAATATAACATTTGGCATCCACTGCCAAAATAGAAGGTTCTAGAAAACATGTCAAAAGTTGGTGTAAAATTAGAAGAATCTAGAAATGGTAGTCCAACTTCTGGGAAGCATAATGTTTGATCTAGGACTCCGATTGATGAACTATTTACATTTCTGGAAAGCTCTCCAAGCACTCATAGCCTTTGGACTAGCTTCATTCATCCTCCATTTTTTGTGCCCATATGAGGCCATTTAGTATCTCAAATCTGGCTTTGAAGTGCTCTTAGGGGGTATCTAAGAAACTTAAAATTGCCATAACTTTCAAACCATAAAGCCTTTTGACCCGATTCTTTTATTTTGGAGTGCTTTAAGTTACATTTATAATCATCCCTCCAACTTACGCCCTATAACTCATAATTATGGCTCAATTACAAAATAACCTATTTTTTGCATTAGCACATATCCCAAGGTGCTCAAAAACTCTAACCTAGAAAACCAATAGTGGAACTATGAGAGTTGGAATTGTTATTTGACCCAAATGGGTATACAAAAATGAAAACACATTAAACACCAATTAACATTAAGCATATTTTTGGGTGATACAGGATTGCCCTTACACCACTGGATGCTCTTGCATCATTAGGGGCCTAAATTTGACCTTGTTAGTACTTAGCTAGTCTAGGGAACCCCTTAACCAATGCATTCTTACACAAATTTAAAAATTGAGTTGTCCCATGAGTTCATCCCCATCTTCCCACTTGTTCAAAATAGAAATTTTGGTAGGGACAAGTTTGTAAGGGACAATGGCTTGATTTTTTTTTCCAAAAATAAGATAGTGGAAGAGCCTTTTTAGGAGACTTGGGCAAACTAGTGGGGTGTTCACCCACTCTCTAAGTTTAGAGATAATTAGGCTTTTTAAGGAGGAAGGACTAAGGAGAAGGGAGCTCTATAACAAGTTTCATTTTGCCTTTAACTTGGACCAAGGTTGGTGCCCATGCCCTAACTATCAAATTTGCCTTCTCAATGATGTTGTTCTTGTTCATTTTGTGTTTGTAATATGGTTGTGTGAGATTGTGGGTATGTGTCATTGTTGTGATTTATTTCTCTTGCATATTTTTCCTTATTTTTGTGTGTGTGAATGTTAATGGTTGTGAAGGCTTCACTCACCCTTGGGAGGGAAGATATGCCTTGGGTGAAGGGGTCAGTTGGGCTCAACATTGAAGTTGAGAGATTTTCCTCTTGAAGAGGGTTTTGTTGTTCGTGGAGTATGGGCTCCATTGAAGCCTTGCTTTTTATAATGGGAGGTATAAGTCTATTGATGTGATAAGAAGGATATATTTTGATAGCCTTGAAGAGGCATTTGTATTATGGGAGGTATAAGTGTATTGATGTGATGAGGAGGATGTATTTTGATAGCCTTGAATAGACATTATGCAATTGCAGTTACATATGTGTATATGGATATGGCATTCTCCTCTTTGGAGGGCCCACCTTCACCAATTGTTTCATGATTCTAATGGTGAATCATTGTGCTAAACCTTTGAGGGATTATATATGTATTGTGATATTTTGTTATATGCATTGTTAGCTAATTTTGTGTAACCCATTTGAGCCTTGTTTCCCCAGCCTGGTGGCTGGCTTCTTAGAAGCCTAGCATGGGAGGTGAGCCTCCATGTTTCTTGTGTAAATGTTGTTGCAGGTTTTGTGTTCATTGGATCCATGAAGAAATGAGGGTTTCTCCCTTGCATAGACAAAGCAGAAGATATGTCAATATGTAATGTATTTGAAATGAGTAATCTTCCTTCATGTAATTTTGTAATGTGTTGTGATGGAAAAATCTCCATTATGGTTTATGTATTGTTAGAGGAATTTACATCCAATTGTATATTAATGTGAATGTGTAAGTTGAGATTGGTTGTTATGCATATAAATGGCATTGTAGGAGAAGATGATATCATATTCATAGTTGTTTAAGAAGGAAAGAAATAGTTAATGTGTAAAGGAATATTCATTGTTATGAAGTCTATGTTGAAGTTATGTAATTGAGTTACTTCTCCTCATGCAGATTTATGTATCAATCAATAGTTAAACTTTATAGATTGCTTATGTGAGAGAAACATTGTAATAGTTATTTAGTTTAAACTTAAGTGGTTTCATTATTTTGATGCAATAGAAATAAAATATCCTATGTTACAATAGTCACATGCATGCATGATAAATATTTCACTATGTTTCCAGTTAATAAGAAATTCCATATATGAGGTTATTCATTATTTGGAAACATATCTTTGATCTTGTGCAAATGTATCTTGTGTGTTAAACTTTTGAGGTGGTAAGTATTAATAATCTTATAAATTAGATGGATGCAAGAGAATAATACCAAATTTACAATTAAAAGGAATAGAGAAGCCATCATCAAACCGATAATCATAGTCTCCTAAAATGAGAAGACAGAGTGAATGCATTAAACCCATAGTGAAGCATGCTTGTACATGCACTTTCACTCTCTGGATTTTGTATGGCAAGTAGGAAAAATAATCCTCTATCTATTACAGTCCAATAAAATATTCAGATAGAATATACTCTAGCATCTTCTTTCATAGGTAAGTCAATAAAATAATTGAAACCTTGAAGTCCTATATCCTGATGCAGGAGCATCCAGAGGGATAAGGGCAATCCTATGTCAACCAAAAAAAAATGTACTTAGACTTAGTTTCTGTTTCATGTGTTTTCATTTTTGGATACCCATTTGGGTCAAATAAAGGTTCCAACTCTCACAGTTCCACTATCAATGTTCTAGGATAGAGTATTTGAACACCTTGGGATATGTGTAAATGCCAAAAAAATAGGAGTATGTAATTGAGCCATCATTTTGGTGAACTAGAAGGTGTAAATTGGTCAAAATATTGTAATTGTAATTTAGAGCATTCCAAAAAAAGAATCAGGTCAAAAGGCCCCACAGTTTGAAAGTTATTGCAATTTTTTGGTTTTTGGAGACCTCCTAAGAATGCTTCAAAGTCAAGTTAGGGGCATTAAATGACCCCAAAAAGGGCTGAAAATGGGGGATGATTGAAGTTTTCCATAGGGCTATAGAGTACTTTGAGAGCTTTCTGGAAATGTAAACAATTTGTCAATCGGAGCTACGGTTCAAAAGTTATGCCTCCCGAAAGTTCGGTTATCGTTTTTGAATTCTTCTAGATTTGTGTCAACTTCTAACACAGCTTCTGGAGCCTTCTACTTGGTTGGTGGATGCCAACTAGCACTTTCTAGAATGTATTCCTAATCCTTAACCCTCTAGTGTCTATTTAAGGACATTTTTTGCATTGTAAAAGGCAGTTCAGAGTGGAGTTTGAGAGGAGGTACTAAAAGGAGAAATTATCTCCAGACTTATATTATTGTAAGCCCTTAGGGCATGTTTTGAAGTCTATTTTCTTTGTACTAAATGTAATAGCATATTTACATAGTTAATACAATTTTCCCTTTCCTGTTGTGTCTATTCTGTGCTTGGGTGGTGTGTCCCCATCAAGTGGTATCAGAACTGGTTTTCCTGAGTGTGTAGACAGAGCGCCAATTGTGAGGCAGTTTGCACCAAGGATATGTGGTTGTGGTTTTGAGTTAAGAAGATGCCTCCATGAAGAGAGTGTGGTGGAAGGGTCGAAGCTATTAATCATGAGGAGGTTAGAGCTCTCCAAAGGCAGGTACAAGCATTGCAGGAGGACCTCTATAGAGGAAAAAATGTTGCCATAGGCGATGAAAGTGAGGATGACAATGAAGAAGAAGAAATTGGACCAAAAGGGGAATTTGACAAGGAAGTTTTGAATTAGGCAGAGGAAAGGCTTTTTAGGGCCATTACTAAGTTTGGAAAAAGACCTACAATTGATGTGGGTGTATTTTTAGGAAATTTGAAACCAGATGAGTTGATCGATTGAATCAATGAAATGGAAGAATACTTTGAGTATGAGGATATCAGGGACTCAAATAGGGTTAAGTTTGCAAAGGCCAAACTAAAAAGACATGCCAAAATTTTGTGGCAAGAGGTTCAATTGGATAGAAATAGAAGAGGAAAGGAGAAGATCACAAGGTGGGATTGTATGGTGGAAAAATTGAAGAAGCAATTTATTCCTATTGATTATGAGCTTGATTTGTTTAAGAAGATGCATGGGTTTAAGCAAGTAGTAAAATTAGTCCAAGAATATATAGAGGAGTTTTACCAACTTTTGATTAGAGCAGGGCATGCAGAAGCAAATAAGGAGAAGGTTGCTCATTATATTAGTGGGTTGCGACCTAGCATCCAAAAGGAATTAAGTCTGGTAAGAATGACCAGTGTTGAAGAGGCATACCAGTTTTTCCTACGAGTTGAAGAGAAGCTAATTAAGAGGTTTGAAGGGAGACAAAGAGGGCATGGTCAAGGGAGGAAGGGGTAGTGGTAGGTCATCTGGAGGTCGAAATGAAACCCAAAAAAAAATGAAGATGTGGGTACTATCAGGAACCAGAGGAACCAAAGTTTCAACCGCTCCCATGATCAAGACTTTGGAAATCAGAGAGGAAGAGGTAGAGGACATGGACAAGGAAGAGGAGGCTTTCATGGTACCTATTTCCATTGCAATGAAGAAGGTCATCGTGCCTTTGAATGCCCTCAATGACAAGGAAGGAAATATAGGAGAGCTGAGGGTCAAGCTAGGGTTGCTCATGTGGATGAGGATGCACAATCATCACATTCAGAGGATGCAAAAAGAGGAGAGACTTTAGTAAATGAAAGGGTCCTACTAAGTGGTGAGATTGAACTAGGACAAAGGAGGAGTTTGTTTCATACCAGATACAAGTGTGAGGATAAATTTTGTGATGTGATCATTGATAGTGGTAGCATTGATAACTTGGTATTAGAGGAGATGGTCTCTAAGCTGAAGCTCAAGAGGGAGAAACATCCCCAACCCTATTGGATTGCTTGGGTGAAAGATGATCATAAAGTCCTGGTAAGTAAACAATGTTTAGTGAAATTCAAAATTGGGAATTACCATGATGAAGTTCTCTGCAATATTATTCCAATGGATGTTTGCCATCTATTGTTGGGTAGACCATGGTAGTTTGATAGGCATGCAGTACATGATGGTCATGCAAACACATACTCTCTAACAAATGATGGAGTTTGCCACAAACTAAAGCCCATGAAAAAGGAAGGTGAAAAGGTATGTAGTAGTGCTAGGATTTGTCTTGTTGGTGGAAGGAAGTTTTTAGATGGCATGAAACATCAGCGTATGTGCTATGCTTTGATCCCTAGGAAAGATAAAGAAGGTAGTAGTGAAATACCACTTGAAGTTTTTGATTTACTAGGTGAGTTTAGGGATATCATCTCTAATAATGTTCCAGAAGGATTGCCACCAATAAGGCAAATCAATCATTAGATAGATTTAATCCTAGGAGCTAGTTTGCCTAACAAGGTTGCTCATAGGATGACTCCTACTAAAACTGAGGAGCTAAACAGACAGATGCAGGAGCTATTGAGAAAGGGCTTGATTCGGGAGAGCCTGAGTCCATGTGTAGTACCTACAGTACTAGCACCAAAGAAGGATGGAGAGTGGAGGATGTGTACAGACTCTCGAGCTATAAATAGGATAACCATCAAGTATCGGTTGCCTTTGCCAAGAATGGATGATCTTATGGACTACTTCAGTGGAGCTCAGTACTTCACAAAGATAGATCTCAAGAGTGGCTATCATCAGATACAGATACGAGAAGGAGATGAGTGGAAAATAGCCTTCAAGACCAAGGAGGGTCTTTATGAGTGGTTAGTCATGCCCTTTGGATTGATGAACGCCCCAAGCATCTTCATGTGGCTTATGAATGAGGTACTTAAGAAGTTCTTGGGAAAATTTGTTATTGTCGATTTGGATGATATTTTAATTTTCAGCAAGACTTTGGAAGAACATTTATTGCATATTTGTAGTGTCCTTGAAAGTTTAAGGGAAGAGAAATTGTTAATTAATCTAAAGAAGTGTTTCTTTGCAAAAAGGGAATTAGTCTACTTGGGGTTTGTTATATCACCTAATGGTCTCAAAATGGATCCAGAGAAGGTAAAAGCCATCTTGGAATGGCCTACTCCAAGGTCTGCTACTAAGTTGAGATCATTTCATGGTCTAGTTAGTTTTTACAAGAAATTCATTAAGAATTTCAGTGGTATATGTGCACCCTTGACTGACACAATAAGAGGGGATAGAAAAGAGTTCAAATGGAGCACGGCAGCTGCGAGAAGTTTTGAATTGCTGAAGAAGGTGACAGAACAACCTGTGTTGGCACTTCCAAATTTTAGAAAGGTGTTCCAAGTGGATTGTGATGCTAGTGGCAGTGCTATTGGGGCTGTATTAAGCCAAGAAGGTAAGCCTATTGCATATTTTAGTGAAAAGTTGAATGATGCGAAAAGGAAGTATTATGTTTATGATCAAGAGTTCTATGCAATAGTTTAGGCCTTAAAGAAATGGAGGCATTATTTATTGCCAAAAGAATTTATTTTGTATACTGATCATCAGGCATTATAGTACCTAAATAGCCAAGGTAAATTGAATTAGAGGCATATGAAGTGGGTAGATTTCTTGCAGAGCTATACATTTTTGTTGAAGCATAGAAGTTGAAAATATAACAGGGTTGCAGATGCATTAAGTAGGAGACAGTTGTTGCTTACAGTAATGTAGGTTGAAGTAGTTGGGTTTGATGAACTCAAGAATCTATACCCTGAGGATCCTAATTTTGCTGAAGTGTGGAAAGCTTGTAAAGAGCCTATTGTTGTAGACAGAACTAAGTGGTTAGACTATCTGATTCATGATGTTATGTTATTCAAGGGCAGTCAATTATGCATTCCAAGGAGTTCCATGAGGGAAAATCTGATTAAGGAGAAACATAGTGGAGGGATGGTGGGACATTTTGGTCAAGATAAGACCATTTCCATTCTTAGAGAACATTATTTTTGGCCTCAAATGTCATAGGATGTGAAGAAGTTTGTACAGAGTTGTCAGATTTGTCAAGTTGCCATGGAATTTAGTCACAATACCGGACTATATCAGCCATTGCCTATTCCACCATGGGAGGACATAAGTATGGATTTTGTTCTTGGATTATCGAGGACACAAAGGGGTAATGACTCAGTATTTGTGGTGGTTGATAGGTTCTCCAAAATGGCACATTTCATTCCATGCCACAAAACTCATGATGATGTCCATATTGCAGACTTGTTTTTCAAAGAGGTGGTAAGACTACATGGTCTTCCAAGGAGTATAGTTTCTAACAGAGATACTAAATTTGTAGGGCATTTCTGGAGAACATTGTGGAAGAAGTTGAGAACAGACTTGAAATTCAGTTCCACACATCACCCATAGACTGACGGCCAAACAAAAGTGGTAAATAGAAGCTTGGGAAATTTGCTAAGATGTTTAGTTGTTGATAAACCCAAGGGGTGGGATTTGATTCTACCACAAGAAAATTTTTCTTACAATAACTCTATAAATAGGAGTACTGGAAAATCACCATTCCAAATTTTATATGGAAGTAGCCCAAGGACTACACCAAAATTGAGGAAGATAGAGCAAAGGGAGAGGACAAGTGTTGAAGCTGAAGAATTTACAAAACATATCAAGTGTCTACATGAGGAGGTTCAGGAACACATTACCAAGATGAATCAAGAGTATAAAGCTAGGGCTGATCGAAGGAGAAGACATAAGGAATTTCAAGTAGGGGATCTAGTCATGGTACACTTATGAAAAGAAATATTTCCAGCCGGTACTTACAACAAGTTGAAAATGAAGAAATTTGGTCCTTGCAAAATTCTAAAGAAACATGACTTAGGAAATGCATTTGAGGTGGAGTTGCCAGATGGAATTCACATTTCTCCTATTTTCAACATTACAGACTTAACAGAGTATCATGATGATGGTGCAGATGAGGAGCTAATGTTACAGCCATGTCCAATTCCTACTTCTAAGAAGGAGGAGATAGAAGACATTCTAGATCATCGTGTGGGCAGAAGTACCAAAAATAGGCAGTATGAAGAGTATTTGGTCAAGTGGAAAGAACGGCCAATAGAGGACTCAACTTGGATATCAGCAGCTAAGGTTTCCCATTTGGGATTTCCTCTACCATTCATAAAGTGAAAAGGTCACTTTTCAATCTACCCTCAGTGTTTGATGCAGGAGCATCCAGAGGGATAACGACAATCCTATGTCAACCAAAAAAAAATGTACTTAGAATTAGTTTCTATTTCATGTGTTTCAATTTTTGGATACCCATTTGGGTCAAATAAAGGTTCCAACTCTCACAATTCCACTATCAGTGTTCTAGGATAGAGTATTTGAACACCTTGGGATACGTGTAAATGCCAAAAAAATAGGAGTATGTAATTGAGCCATCATTTTGGTGAAATAGAATGTGTAAATTGGTTAGAAGATTGTAATTGTAATTTAGAGCATTCCAAAAAAAGAATCAAGTCGAAAGGCCCCACGGTTTGAAAGTTATTGCAATTTTTCAATTTTTGGAGAACTCCTAAGAATGCTTCAAAGTCAAGTTAGGGGCATTAAATGACCTCAAAAAGGGCCAAAAAATGGGGGATGAGAAAATCTATTAATAGGGCTATAGAGCACTTTGAGAGCTTTCCAAAAATGTAAACGGTTCATCAATCGGAGCTACGGTTCAAAAGTTATGCCTCTCAAAAGTTCGATTACTATTTCTAGATTCTTCTAGATTTGCACCAACTTCTAACACAGCTTTTGGAGCCTTCTACTTGGTTGGTGGATGCCAACTAGCACTTTCTAGAATGTATTCCTAATCCTTAACTCTCTGGTGTCTGTTTAAGGACATTTTTGGCATTGTAAAAGGCAGTTCGGAGTGGAGTTTGAGAGGAGGTACTAAAAGGAGAAATTATCTCTAGACTTATACTATTGTAAGCCCTTAGGGCATGTTTTGAAGTCTATTTTTTCTGTACTGAATGTAATAGCATATTTACACAGTTAATACAATTTTCCCTTTCCTATTGTGTCCATTCTGTGCTTGGGTGGTGTATCCCCATCATATCCTATGATATTACATAGAAAAAAAATAGATATATGTGAGCACTCCTTAAGATTCATGTGAATCTTGGGTCACATCAGCATGTTTCAAATATATATATATATATATATATATATATAGACACACACACACACACTTAAGAGTCATCATCATCTAGATAGACACTCAACAAATATGATAATTTTTTTAATAACTCTTAAACCCGTATACGTTCACAAGAAAATTGACCAACTTCTATACAAAAGAGAACTTCAAAAAACAATATACTTATAAAACTTGGAAAGGGGCCTCTTTGGTTTAGTGGTCCCCTCCATAACTCACATCTCATGTCACCTTCACATTGTCCTTGTAGGTCAACCCACCAACTAAACCAAGGTTTCCCGTAGCACATGCGAGTGAAAGGGGTGAAAGTGTTTGGGTTTTAGTTCAAGACTTGGTGAATGCACATACTTTATAGGAAGGTGTAGCTTGGGAGGCCCCACATGCTAGCATGAACCTAGAGAAGTGAGTGGAGGTCTTGAAGGAAAAGCATAGGAAGGGGCACATAGAATTAGAGTGGTAGTATTAGGAAGGTACATGAAAATTGGGAGATGGGCACTTGAGATGATTGACTAGACTTGTAGGGATGATAAGATTCGAATAAGAGGAGAATTTAGAAATTAACACTATTCATTATTTTTATTATGTTAGTGTAAAATCATTATTCAAGTTTGAGGGTGCATAGTTAGCATTGGTATAATAATTGTACTTGATGATTAATAAGTAATATATAAGATATTGATATAATTGATTCTTCTTATAAATTCTTATATTGAATTTTATCTTAGGTATTGATGATATTAATTTAGAAATAAATTTGGGAGATAAGTTATTGGTTAATTGGGATAGTTAGAAGATAAATAAGGGATTGGTATTAGTATAATTGTAAATACATATATTTGACTATTGATATGTTACATATATTAAACCTTATATAATTAAATTCTTCCTATAATTTTTGCAATACACTTAATATGAAGAGTGCATTAGAAATTTAGTATAGATAATAGATAATGGATATTTATTTCAAACTATTTATCACATAATTAATCCTTATTATATAATATGTGTATTTCATTAGGGGTGGGAGTAACTTTTAGTTATATCATTTTTAGTTATTAATGGTGCATGATTCAAATTATATATTATATGTCAACTAAATTATACACTTATTAATTAGTTACCAGTGTTCATATTAGATCTTGGGTAATGTGATATGTAAATTCCAAATAATGATATAGGTAGAACTTTATTGATTGGAAATAGAATAAGATACAATATTATAACACTAAGAGGATGTTGTCTAGATTATTAGTGGAAAATAACTTGTCATTCAGAAATCATATTGTAATAGTGCATACTATGCAAGTCATCTAGCAATTGTTCCATATGATCAATGACCCAAACATGACCCCAAACAAAGTGCATAACATATATACATTTACATATTCAATAAGTGTACCCTCTAACGTAACACTAACTTGGGTGCACATCAAGTTTATACCTAGCTGAAATCCTAGACAAGGCAACTAGAAAACCCTAAGGTATACTATCATCAAGAGCATAAAGAAGTTGTTTTTCTTTCCATCTAATTATGATCTTGAATCAATAATATACCCCCCTAATTTCTAATGCCATTTAGAGATGAAGCTTCAACCAACCTAGCATGGATCACTTTGGTTTGGGGATTAAAAAAAATTTCTACCCTATAAATGTAATTGTTAGGTATTCTGAACTGCTAACCTTGTGATAACCAAATTTGTCAATGTGCAGTTCCATAAATGTTTCATAAGTTTATACTTTAGAAAAAAAAAATTGTAGTTGTGTTTTGCCCTTTAAATTTTGGGGATGACATTATGGTATCATAGCCTAGTTTTGCAACACTAGGCATTAATGGGTCCATTAATGAATGTACAATTTGAATGTTAGTTTAAGTAAAGTAGAACTTCAATGAACCTATCTTTCAAGCTAGTGACCTCAATGAGTGAGTTGAGTGAAAACCTAATGCCCCTAGGTAAAGCATTTAGGGCTAAGTGATCTTAAATGATTAAAGATAGAAAATAACCTTCTAATAACAATACAGAGATATAATAATATAGTAAATAAAAAAACTATCTTATTGCAAAATTAATTATGCTCTCGTAAGATAATCGAACCATATTAGGTAATGTCTTATTGAATGAAGAAGTAAATTGTAGACCTTAATAGGTAATATTATTCAGTCATAATACTAATATTTTGAAACTTTAGAGGGTTAAAATATGTTAAAAGTAGAGCAAGAGAAGAATTAGTGTTGAGTGTGTGAAACTAAAATCCTTAAATAACATGACAATGAGGAAAGCTATATAATACCCCTCAATAGCTATAAGATCTACATGGACCATGATCATGTCACATATAAATAAATTTTTTGGGACATACCAAGATTTGAAAGGACCTAGTGGATTTATAACTTATAGTGATATATTATACTTAAGTAAAATCCATGAAATCTCCACAAACCTAGTTTTCCCCTTTAGATTGACCAATGCTCTTAATTAAAATTGATAAGAATAACAAAAAAGTAAAATCATATGGTTATGGATAGCTACCTTGCTATGAAGTTCTAGTGGAACAATGATCAAATATTGTACATTAATGGTAATGTTTTATGTTTCAACTATCATGATAGTGACTCTATATTTTGATAATGAAAGCTACACATGAAGATAGGGAGTAGGAGATTCTCCTTAGAATGTGATATTATAAAGGATGCTTTCCCTATAAGTACCCCTAAGGTAATTACTATCACAAAATTCTTAGTGCAAACCCATTCCTCATAGAATTCATCAATACACCTCGAATGGTGCTTGTTAGGAAAGTGTATTAGATTAATATAGAGGTATTTTGTTGGTCCTTCTAGTTGTGACGCTTTTAGTATCAAATTCCAAGGTGTCTAACATAAACCTTGTTCCCTTTTGTATAGCCAAAGGGCTAATAGTATAATTGGTGTAGAATCTCTACCTCTAGACAACTTTAAGTAGTTCTTTTAGTAATAGGAAAAAAGGTAAGAAACCATAGTCTATTGAAGAATGAGCTCCTAGACTCAACAACCTAGTAAAAAATAAGAGTTGGATCACAATCCTATCTATTGTGGAAAAGACTGAAAAATACAAGAGATTTTTCTTCGCATACCATTGATTTCTAATGTAGCTATAAGAAAAAAATTCCTCTTCTTTCCATCAAGATCATACTTGGAAATTTGATTTGATGTGAATCATTATTGTTCTCAATTTTTGGTATATTTTGCCAACTTTGTGGAGTATTTTTTGCATTTATTTCTTGTTTATGATCCCATTTTGCCTCAGAGACATCCCTTGTTTTAAATTGAAGATTTACCATTGTGGCCACACTTGTGTTTGTTTTCCTTTAATTAGTTATTTTTATCTTAGATTTAAGTTGTTTATAAGGAATTTTCTTGTGAATAGTCTTGATAAGTGTTTTGTATTGTGTGATTTATGAAATAGCCATACCAAGAGGTATTCCTAATAATCTATGCAAGAAATTGGGACACCATAAGATCATCTTGTTATGAGAAATGAAGCTTTTAGATAAGGTCCCTGGAACACCATAACTTTTGATATCACAAATATGAAATCATTCAAACTACAAAAAGCATTGAAATAGATTTTCCTTTGACTTTTTATGATATGAATTGATGCCACGTTAAGGACCTTAAGTAAGGTTGTTAAAAGTTATAAAAATATTTAATGAGCACTTGAACAATTAGACCTAGGCAAGGTTGTGTACTCACTATAATAATAATGGAGAAGATTGTTGTAATGGAAAATAGAAGAAATGATCAAAAGAAGACTAAGGAACTCAAAGTAGAAGCTATGCAATGCCAGTGTTGGCCAAATATCTAATAATTGTGCCAAGAAAAATGGTACACAATGTCTAATTTGTCCAACTATGACTCAACCAAAACAAAAACTAGTGACAACTAAGTGTTGGCATTTGACAACTTGTAAGTAAATCTTGATATTAAGCTAAAATAATTGTATTCTTGGAGTTCTGATGGAAGATAAACAATCCATCAAGGAAAGATATCCTTCATCAATAAGTTGATTTTTGGACTACAATTGTGAAATTTAGTCCATGCTAAGGAGAGTGAATAACTCAGGCTAGTAAAGAGTAAAGTTAGTCTATGAGAACTAATAAATAATATGATAGCATTGGAAGTGAATAATTACTAAGCAGAGGGAAATGCATATAGAAATAAGAGTTACCAAGAAAATGAACTCTGAACATAAGTATAACCGAGAAAGAGTTAGAATTTTGAGTCAATGGTACTATATGCAAAATAAGTGGGTTGACAGTACTACTAGTTGGTAAATGGAAATGATACCAATTAAAAAAGAATAGGAAAGGCATTAAGAATTCACAAACATGAAAGAGCTAATCTAACAATATGGGAGTACATTATGTTAGAATAATCTTCAAATGCTTTGTTAGCATTGTCATATTCCTAAACCCCAAGAGATCAGGTAGACATTGAGAAGCCTTGATTTTTTTAGGAAATTCTTATCCTAAGTAAGGAATTATGTAAGGGATACTAATGTTAGATGATTGAGGATTATGGTAGGTACACCAATGGCTAGATGTACCTAATCAATGAAGTTGTGAAGTAATCAATCTTAGGAAAATATATATGTATCATGAGCTGTGGTCCAAAGTTTAAAATTCCCTTAAATTAAATCATGTATAAAAATTAAGTTATTATGAATTTTATGAAAAAGCCTCTAAAATTAGACTTTAATGCTAAGACTAGGTAACTCCTATGTATGAATGCTATGTCCCCAATTTTGGATGATTTCTAGAAGGAAGTCAAAAGAAGGAGGGGGAAGATGTAAGGCCCCTTCCCTAATACCCTATCATAAATCTTATAACATAAATATTATTTGAGCTAGGAAGAGTAAGGAGATGAGACGTCATGTTTATGTCTCTTCTATATTAGAATGTGAATTATATATTGTTACCATACGTCTTATGATAGAATGATGGTAAGAAAATTTTTGGATCAAAATATCTCATGATTGACATTTTTTGTATCCATAAAGAACCTAAGATTTTATTGAGAGTAGTATGTGTGTGTGTGTGTGTGTGTGTGTGTGTGTGTGTGTGTGTGTGTGTGTGTGTGTGTGTGTGTGTGTGTGTGTGTGTGTGTGTGTGTGTGTGTGTGTGTGTGTGTTATTTTTGTGCTAAGTATCATATTTGAAAAACACATTAGGTTGATAAGCTAAGACTTATGGAGTAAAGGCTTGACGTGTCATAACTTAGAAACTATGTTGATAGATTCATGATATTTTATGATCTATTAGGATAATTGAATTAGATGGTTATTATAGAAAGATGAATCAACACCAACCCTTATGAATATTACTAATAGTCATAGATGAAGATTGTTATCAAAACTGGATAAGGGTCTACATGGTAGAACTTGATATGATGTAATGTAATGAGTCAATTATTGTGAAAGTAGTATTAGGTGGACATGTTAATATTCATAGGGCTGGATTTTATAAGGTAACAAATTTATTCTATGACTGATTTTGAAACTATGTGACTATGCAAACATCCTGATTACCTAACATAATTGATACACCTTATAATGTATTATCTCATAATAACAATGAGATACTATTAGTAATCAAACTATATTTAATTGAATCAAATGATGTGTTAGGATTAAACCATGGGCAGAAAATAACAATTACTTTCAAATATAACCAATAATAGAAAATAATAGATCACACAGAAAAGAACACAAGGCACCAAGATTTAACGTGGTTCATCCAATCCATGGGCTATGTCCACCAAATAGCAAGTTTGATATTATTATGATCCAGTGATTATAACTTGATTACAATCTGTAATCACTTACAGCTCAATACTGCTGCAAGAACCAATTTTGCATCACAACTATAAAAAAATCCCTGACCCTAAGCCCTTTTTATACAATTATTTTTTGCCACTTTAGGGTTATAATTAATAATTACATGTCGGCCCAAAATGCTGATAAAATAGGGCCCAAAAATATTTTTTTGGGGCAATGCCTTGAGCCCCAAAGAATTTATGAAGTATGTATAGTACTTTTCTGATCAATCATCACAAAATAACAATCTCCCACTTCGGGACTGATCAAGCTCCACACTAAACAACAATCTCCCACTTGGAGACTAATCCTATAGCTATGTCACTACTCCATGAAGCTCCCACTAGATCAAACCACCATGGACTCTACTATTCTTTTATTCATGTTCAGTCTAGAAGACCAACTAAAGCTGAAGAGGAGTTTAGCTTCTCTCTTGTTACTACCTTTGTCAACATATCTACTAGATTGTCATTTGTGTGTATCTTCTCTAGCTTTAACTATCCATCCTCCAAAACCAACTGAATGAAATGGTACTGCAATTGTATGTGTTTGGTCTTTGAATGTAGAGTTGAATTCTTTGCAAGATGAATGGAACTTTGATGATTTGTAAATTAATAATTATCCCTCTAAGGGTGTCCCAATTCTTCCAAGAAGAACTGAAGCCATATCATCTCCTTGGCTACCTCTATAGTAGCTATATACTCTGCCTCTGTAGTAGATAAAGCATTAACCTTCTGTAACCTAGAAACCCAACTCATGGTTGCCCCACCAATAGTAAAAACATAACCTGTAGTACTCCGACTGGCATCAATATCCCCTACCAAATCTGAGTCAACATAGCCCTGCAAATTAGTAGTAGATCCCCAAAGTGTAAACACTTATTAGATGTTCCTCTCAAATATTTGAGAATCCATTTGATGACATTCCAATGCTCAATTCCTAGATGACTCATATACCTGCTAACAACTCCCACTGCATGTGCAATATCTGGCTAAGTACATACCATAGCATACATCAAGCTTCCTATAACTGAAGCATAGGGTACCTTGGAAATCTTACCCTCCTCTTCTTGTGTCTTGGGACACATCTCCTTAGTTAACTTCAAATGACCAGGTAAAGGTGTGCTGACAGCTTTATCGTTCTCCATAGAGAAACATTGCAACACCTTCTCAACATAATCAGCCTAAGATAACATCAATGTTCTATTCTTCCTATCTCTACAAATCTTCTTACCAAGGATTTTTTTTGCTGCCCCCAAATCCTTCATAGTAAATGCATGTGCTAATTGGCATTTCAGCCCCTTAATGTGATCCATGTTAGACCTAGCTACAAGCATATCATCAACATATAAACATAAAATAATGTAGCTATCATCATACAACCTCTTAAAGTAAACATAGTGATCTAAATGACACCTATTGTAACCATGCTCATGCATAAAACTATCAAATTTCAGATACCATTTTCGAGGTGCTTGCTTCAAGCCACTTAAATTTTTCTTCAATTTGCACACTAGGTTCTCCTTACCTTTGACTGAAAATCCCTATAGGCTAACCATATATATCTCTTCATCCAAATCACCATGAAGGAAGGCTATTTTAACATCAAGCTGCTCTAAATGAAAATTCTTAGTAGCCACAATACTTAAAATAGTATGGACAAAAGTCATCTTAACAACAGGAGAAAATATCTTATCAAAATCAATTCCCTTTTTTTGTACAAATCATTTCACAACTAACCTAGCTTTAAATCTTTTCTTACCTCCTTCCTCTTCTTTCAACCTGTAAACCCACTTATTCTGTAAAGCTCTTCTACCTATAGGCAACTTGCACAAATCCCATGTCTTATTATTCAACAAAGAGTCCATTTCGTCTTTCATTGTAGACTCCCACTGAATCTTTGTATCCACCTGCACAACTTCATCATAACTTTCAGGTTCACCAGCATCAATAACTAAAATAGAATACAAAGAGGGAGAAAATCTTTGTGGAGGTCTACTTTTCCTTGTTGATTGTCTAACATTCACCAAAGTGTGTGGTAGTTGTTGTTGCAATTATTGCACATCATGAGGAATGGCTGGAACATCAGCTTTTGGAGTATCATCCATCACTACATAATCATCTTCTTTATTCTCATGTTGCTGCAATAGATCTTTGTACAACACTTTCTCATTGAATATGACATCCTTGCTTCTTACAATTTTATAATTTTCAAAATCCCAAAGCCTATAACCAAACTCATTAATGCCATATCCAATAAATACACTTTTTTTTGACTTAGCTTCCAGCTTGGTTCTATTTTCAGAATCTATGTGAGCAAATACTTCACAGCCAAAGGTTTTGAGAAAAGAATAACCCACCTACTTACCAATCCATGCTTCCTCTAGAATACCATAGCCCAAAGAAGTAGAGGGACCTCTATTAATCAAATATATAGTATTATTGATAGCCTCCACCCACATGTGTAAGGGCAACCCAGCATGTAACCTCATGCTCCTTACACATTCCATTATAGTCTTGTTCATGTGTTTAGCCACTCCATTTTCCTGTGGAGTCCTTGGAATAGTTTTCTATCTATGAATACCATTAGTGGAGCAATTATCTTCAAATTCATGACTACAACACTTACCACCATTATCAAATTTGAGACATTTTAATTTCTTACCAGTCTCATTTTCAACCAAGCATTTCATTTCTTAAAAGTTTGAAATACATCAGATTTCTATCTAAGGAAATAAACCCATACTTTTCTATTTGTGTCATCAATAAATGTAACATAATAATGAGAGCCACCAAGGGAAGATAAATGAGTTGGTCCCTATACATTGGTATGAACAAGCTCTAATTTCTCCTTTTTGTTTTCCTTCCAAGTCTTCACAAAACTCACTCTCTTTTTTTTTCCATACATACAACTTTCACAGAAATCCATATTAACACATTTTAGACCTAGTAAAACTTTCTTTGAATGAAATACTTTCATACCCTTCTCACTCATGTGCCCAAGTCTTTTGTGCCATATCACTATATTAGAATTTATAGTAGCTATTTGTTCTCCCTACTCAACTATAGCAACTATTCCTGAACATTAATGTTTCTCTAAAACAATTAAAGTAGAAGGAACAATATGACCTATACAAAGATATAAGGTGCCTACTTTCACACCTTCTGCTACTACAAGGGAACCTGTTGAAACCTTTCAATTTTTATCATTAAAAGTAACTACACAACCCTCATCACCGAGTTGCCCTGCTGAAATTAAATTCCTACTCAACCTTGGAACATGTCTTACTTCATGTAGTAGCCAATGATTCCCATTCTACAACTTAATCTTAACTTTTCCCTTTCCAACAATCTGACAAGGTTCATTATCCCCCAAATAAACAAGTCCAAAATCGCCTTGGACATAATCAATGAAATAACCTCTATGAGGTGTAGCATGAAATGAAGCACTAGAATCTAAAACCCATGAATCATCAACAATTTCTAAAGACAAAAGCAAAGCATCCTCTTTGGATTTGTCACTTACCACATTTTCCTCCTTGTCTCCATTCGATTTATCTCCTTCATTTTTCTTTTGATTCCAACAATCATTCTTTTTATGACCTGGTTTCCCATAGTACCATCAGTCATTCAGTCATCTCAATTAAGACCTCCTCCCCTTTGACTTTCCTCTTGATTTCCCATGATTTTTAGAGTTACTTCCTCTCTTAGTCATTTTGCCCCTACTTTGTGCATTCAAAGAACTTCCTAATGTAGATCCACTTGAAATTTTCCTATGAGTTTCCTCACTCAAAATAACACCAATCACATCACCATATTTTAGGGTAATAGATCCAAGAATAGAATTACTCATAGACATTATCAAGTCATTCCATCTTTCAAGAAAAGAACACAATTTCTTCTTCAAATTTGATACCCAAAGAAGATAATTGACTAGTAATAGTATTAAACTCATTCAAATGAACTGCAACAGATCCACCTTCTACCATTTTCATATTAAGTAAATGCTTCACGAGAAATAACTTGTTTGAAGCAGAGGGCTTTTCATAAGTGTTGATAGTGTTTTCATCAACTCTTCTATTGTCTTTTCTTTTGTAATATTAAATGCCGCCTGTAGTGCCAAGCATAATCGAATGCTTCCAAGTGCCTTTCTATCCAAAAGATCCCATTCATCATTTGACATAGATCCTTGATTCTTGGCTTTTCCTTCTAACTACTTCCATAAATTATTCTAATTTAGATAGTCTACCATTTGTATCTTTCATAATTGGAAGTTTTTCCCATTAAACCTATCAACCCTCGTCTGCCATCACTCTCACTTAACCATGAGACTCCCACTCAACCATGAGACTTTCCTTTAGAGAATAACTAAAAAATAACCTCGCTATGATACTACTTGTTAGGATTAAACCACAGGCAAAAAATAACAATTACATGCAAATATAACCAATAACAAAAAATAACAGATCACACAAAAATGAACACAAGGCACCAAGATTTGATGTGGTTCACCCAAACCCTGGGGTACATCCACCAAACAAGTCTGATATTATTATGATCCAGTGATTATAACCTGATTACAATCTATAATCCCTTATAGCTCAATACCACTACAAGAACCAATTTCGCATCACAACTATGGGGACCAACTCAGTTATCTTCCCTTGGTGGCTTTCATTATTAGTCACCACATAAGAGTTTATGAAGTATGTACAGTACTTTCCTAAGTAGTCACCACAAACTAACATGATGTTAGTTGTGATGTTTACATTTTGGTGATTTTGACTTAGGATATGTATTTGGAACTAGTTTTCATATTGGCTGATTTAATAGTATAGATTCAGCATTCCATCATTATGATAGGAAATGGATTATGATGTGGTTCAAAATGTTAGTCAGATCATTTGATTAGATATTAATATTGATATATAGATTATGATATTTTAATTTTATAAATGCTTTATATAAAAAGGATTAGAAAGTTTTTTTAAATGATTATGATGGTAGAGTAAATTATTTAATATGAAATTGTCATGAACCTATGTACATGCATTTTATATGATTATTCATTGGGCTACTAATGTTCAGATTTAGTGTGCATGCAATTGAACCATGGAATTTAATCAAGGAAACAAGATCCAAACTTATGTAAACATAGTATAGCCAAGTTGAATCTTTGGAAAATTCAAAAGCCTCATTGTGATGTGTTTATTTCATCAATGTAAATGTGCATGTATGTAGTAAATTTAATCTCATAAAAACATTAGGGACATGTAATGGTGATGTCTAATGTATTTTAGATGTGTCAATTCATACTTGTAATTCTTTGTGTGCTAATGACGTGTCACCTAGGGTTTTGGTCATGGTGTCACTTAACCATAAACTAATTACCTTTCAAAAGATTTAAGCAAATCCACTTGGAGAAAGGATAGGATGGGTAATCATCAAGGGTAATTTCGAATTGAAACTTGACAAGGATTTTAGATGGTCAATATGTGGCCCCAAAGTGCCATTTTTGTGAAAATAAGTTACTTTTATGTTATCATAACATGTTAGGGACCTAAATTTGACCATTTTAGTGCTTAGCTAGTTTAGGGAACACCTTAACCAATGCATTCTTCCACCAATTCGAAAATTGAGTTGTCCCATGAGTTCATCTGCATCTTCCCACTTGGTCAAAATAGCAATTGTGGTAGGGGGAAATTTGTAAGGTATAGTGGCTTTATTTATTTTTTCCAAAAGTGAGATAGTGGAAGAGTCTTTTAGGGTGCTTGGGAAAACTAGTGGAGTTTTCACCCACTCTCTAAGTTTAAAGAAAATTAGAGTTTTCAAGGAGGAAGGACTAAGGAGAAGGGAGCTCTATAACAACTTTCATTTTTCCTTTATCTTGAACCAAGGTTGGTGCCCATGCCCTAACTCTTAAATGTTCTTGTGCAATGATGTTGTTCTTGTTCATTTTGTGTTAAAGTTCATGTAATGTGGTTGTCTAAGATTGTGGGTATGTGTCATTATTGTCATGGATTTCTATTGCATATTTTTCCTTATTTTTGTGTGTGTTAATTTTAATGGGTGTGAAGGCTTCACTCATCCTTGAGAGGGAAGAAGGGGTTAGTTGGGCTCAACATTGAAGTTGAGAGATTTTCCTCTTGGAGAGGGTTTTGTTGTTCATGGAGCATGGGCTCCATTGAAGCCATATGCCTTTTTTGTTGTTATGGGAGGTATAAGTGTATTTATGTGATGAGGAGGATGTATTTTTATAGCCTTGAAGAGGAATTTGTATTATGGGAGGTATAAGTGTATTGGTGTGATGAGGATGACATATGTTGATAGCCTTGAAGAGGCATTATGCAATTGCAGTTGTATACTGTAAATACATATATTTGACTGTTGATATGTTACATATATTAAACCTTGTATAATTAAATTATTCCTATAATTTTTGCAATACACTTAATATGAAGAGTGCATTAGGAATTTAGTATAGATAATAGATAATGGATATTTATTTCAAACTATTTATCACATAATTAATCCTTATTATATAATATGTATATTTCATTATGGGTTGGAGTAACTTTTACTTATATCATGTTTAGTTATTAATGGTACATGAATCAAATTATATATTATATGTCAACTAAATTATAGGCCTAGAGATTAGTCACTGGTGTTCATATTAGATATCGGGTAATGTGATTTGTAACTTCTAAATAATGACATAGGTAGAACATTATTGGTTGGAAATAGAATAAGATATAATCTTGTAATGAAAGTGTTATCAAGGACTAAGAGGAGGTTGTCTAAATTATTAGTGAAAAATAACTTGTAATTCAGAAATTGTATTGTAATAATGTATACTATGTATGTTAGCTAGCCATTGTTCCATATGATCGATGACCTGACTAGAACCCAAATTAAAGTGCATAAAATATATACATTTAGATCGTTAGTAAGTGTACTCTTTAACATAAGCCTACCCTAGGTGCACAATTAAAGTTCATACCCTATTGAATGCCTAGACAAGACAACTAGTAAACCGTAAGGTATACTATCATCAGGAGCATAAAGAAGTTGTTTTTCTTGCCATCTAATTATGATCTTGTATTAGTAAATTACCCCTATGATTTTCAATTCCATTTAGAGATGAACCTTCAACCAACCTAGTATGGATCACTTTGGTTAGGGGATTAAAAATTTATGTGACTCTATAAATGTAGTTGTTAGGTATTCTGAACTCCTAACCTTGTGATAACCAAATTTGTTAATGTGTAGTTCTGTATATGTTTCATAAGTTTATACTTGAAAAAATAACTTTTTGTTTTGTTTTGCTCTATAAATTTTGGGCATGATAGTGGGGGTACATTTGATGTATCTTGTGGTTTCTCCCTTGCAGATGCAAGTTCTACCTTTTGAATCTCATCCACTCTCACCAATGTAGGATTAATGCATAATTTTTTTGCATTGGTAGAGTCCTACAATATTTTCTTTAAATCCTCCTCATTCAAAGGATTGGAATTCTATGTTGTTTTATCTGGAATGTCCTTGATTCTCACTAAGTCCTATTGACTCTCTTGGTCATCATGTGGGGGACTGACACTTGGCACTTGTGTATCCTATACATCTTGTTTCTCTTCTTTAGTTATAGCCTCCTCTATTATTCCTTTAGTTCCCTCCATATTCCTCTTTATCTTTCTCCTTCTCATCCTCCTCAGGATCTTGTTTTTCTTGTTCCTCACTATCTCCTTTTTTTTCTACATCCTAGGTGGATAATCCATAAATGACTTTCCAAAAGAAATGTTCTTTGTGTCACCACCTCTTCTACCTGATTCTTCAAAATATTAAATACTCAGTACTTGGGGGAAAATATCCCCTTATATTTATTCATGGCTTTAGCCATCATATGATTATTCAAAGAAGACATCACTCGAGCAAATGTAGCCTCTTTTATCTGTCTCTTAGTGGTCAAACTATATTGCAACTTTTTCTTGATTCTGATAGAAAGAATTTTGGGTAAAGAGTCAAAAATCTCTAGAGGATTGGTCTTAAGAGTAGCCATCATATCATATATATAGCCTCTTCAACATTTTTTTTATCAACACTCCCTAGCTTATCAAAATCAACATGTGTAAAAAAAAAATTTGCATTAGCTGTAATATGTTCACACAAGTTGTCAATGTCAAAAGAGGGATTGTGACTTACCACCTTCAATTGATTCAAGTCATCTGACTCTATCTTTTCCTCATCTAAATCTTTTTGAGTTGTGTACCTCTTCCTTAATCTCTTGAACATCTTTAGAGTAGGCTAATTTGGCTTTTTTGTAGTGTTGGTTGTCTTTCCTTTTTCCTTTGTCACTTCTTTAGAATATATAGTGGTTTCCATTGTGCTTGACCTAGTTATAGGTGCAACTAGCTTTTATTGTGACTTCTTCATAGTCTTCTCAAGTTTCTCCACTATTTGAGTTTTTGTTTTCCTTTTATTCTCATTTTCCTTAGGTGCTTCCTTAGCTTCTTCTTCCTTGGCACCTTCAGCATCTTCACCTAGGCCTTGGGTAAGTTTTAATGGTGTTTGACCATGTTCTCCTTCATCTTCTTTCTCTTCTTCTTCTCCTTCACCAAATATGTCCTTAAGCTTTGTAACAAGTTTGTTCTTCTTTCTCAAAATTGTAGATGTTTTCAAATCAAAAGTTATTATGGATTTGGCTTCATCATAGTTTCCAAAAGATGTAGCATCTTCATCAATTTCTTCTACCAATAATGTTGTGATTGATGTAGAGGCTTCATCCACATTGATCTCATATGGCAAGGGTTTTAACCATCTAACCCTAGGTATTGTTACTTGCACATATGTATAATTTGTATCAACTAGAAAACACACATCATTGTAATATTATTCCACTAATGATACAAGAATCCTCAATCTTTGTTCCATGAATTTCTTAAAGTCCTCAAAATAACCAATCATAACTAACTCAAAATTGTCTCCAAGTTGCTCAATGAATTTTGAAATCTATTGTATTTTGCAGATAGAAAAATATGCAAACAATCAAAGAACTAAACTTACATGATGCACTTTTGGCTTTCCTAATGGTCTCCAAGTTTTTTGATAGCTGCAGTATTTGTAACTCAGCCAGGTCATAGGAATGATCTCTCTTCACAATTTTATAACCTAAATCCATTGCCATACAAGAAACACTATTTTTTCAGCTTGAGTAAAAGAACTTATGGGAAATGACTCTGACTGCAAAGGAAACAATGGGATCTAAAATAGTATCTATTGACATTCCTCTATTATTCCTCATGGCACTTGTATTCTTTTCAATAACCTCCTTTGCATCACTTTGCATGTTCTTCGATCGGTCAAGGGAAGGATACCTTGTTACTCTATGTACAATCCACTTAGAAATTCTAATTGGTTGACCCTCTAACCAAATTTGGTTTTCATGTATACAACTTAGAATAATTTGAATCCTTTAATTTTTAAAGACTTGCAAAAATTTTGGGGCACGTGTTAACCCTTTCTTCTCAATGATTTTATTCTCTTCTCTCAAAGCTCCATTATCACCTACTTCACCAACCTTTCATGGGTAACAACAACACACATCTTGAGTCATTAGGACCTTTGGTGGTACAATAGATAGCACACTAGACAAGTATCCCTCGTATGCAATTTCAGGAATGGCACAAAATGGGGGTTATCTAAAATCATTGCTTATCATATGAACATTAAAAACCTCTTTTCTAACATTTGACAAAGAACTAGTTGTCATTTTTTACTCCTAGGGTTTGCAAACACCAAAAAATGTAACTCAACAATAGTTAAATAACTCTTAAATTTGATGATTGATGTCGAGTAGCAATTGAATATGGTTTGCAAACACTTGAATCTCTTTTCCCCAATAATTTTCATTATCTTTGTTCTACTCAAACTCTGGTGGATGCAAATGAGTCAAAAAATGACTATATAACCATTCAAATTTGGCAATAAATACTCTATTCTTACACAATTGTAAGCTCAGCCAATATAAGATTTTCAACATACTCGGCTTGCATAGAATTCTTTGTATGCTTTACATACATAGAGAGGTTGGCTTATACTATAATTCCTTTTTATGCTTGACAACAATAATGATGTCTTTGATGCTCGGCACCAACATAGAAAATGATATATCTATACAATAACTCTTACTTTTAACTTATTCACTGCATCTTGATTCATGCATATCTATTATTTTTAGATCTTAGATATTTGGAATTAATGTATAATATAACTTTTCAAATGTTAGTTCTACACATATAGTTGGGGTTCTACACATACAGTTGGGGGTGATGTGATCACCTAATCCATTAGATGAAGTGACCTCATCTAAACTTGATGTAATACAATCTTCCTTCTTTCTCCATGTCTTGTTCATCTACACCTTTACTTTCTCAACATTGAAATTTTCTTTTCCTTTACTAAATTCTTTGCTTAGCATTGGTGACCTAGTTGGATAGTTTTTGCTAACATGACCAATCTTGAGACAACTAATGCATGTAATCTCACTCAACCATTTATTGTAGTTTCCACTACAATGTTTCCTTATGCAATTTTTAAGAACATGTCCATATTCTTGACAATAGTGATAATTGTACCTTGTGTTGTAATCCCAATAATAGGAGTTTCTATTTTGGTGTACCTTTGTCTATTTTTTTATGTCCACTTGGTCTTAGATTTGCATTTGTATTCTTTGTATCCATACTTCTGACAATTGTAGTAATATCCTTCAAATCTCTGAGTGCTCATGGTCTTGGTCCTTTATACATTTACCTAATGTCCTTGTTTTTTATAGTTGTAGCAATATCCTTTGTATTTCTGCTTGGGGTTCTGATTGATAGTTTTTCTCCTGCAAACATTTATTATGTGACCCAATTTTCCACAATTACGACAAGTTGGTTTGTAGATTTTACCCTCTCTTTTTTTTCCTTTTCTCACCACTTTTAGATGATTCTCCTTGTTCAGTATTAGTATATCCCAATCCAATAGGTCTTGGTGATTCCATTGAATTTCTCAAATTATTTTATGGTTTTAATTGGTTTGTTGAATCTTTCAATGAATTCCTTTTTTGCTCTTAGTTCATTTTGAAATAGATCATTATATGACTTTAGAGCTATGATATCAATGTCCTTTTCCATTCAATTCATGGTTTGCAATCATCAATTGATTCATTGAATCCAATTGCATGTTAGCAAGCTTTTGCAAATGTGACATCTTCTCTTCAAGTCTGCTAGCTAGTATTCTTTGTCTTCTTCAATCATGAATTTATCTTCCTCGACTTTCTTCTCTTTAATGAACATTTTGATTCATCTCTTGCATTCTTGAGTTGATGTAGGGAAAGTTGTATTTCAATCATCTAGTTCTCAATAATCTTTCCCAACTTGTAGACTTTTATCTTCAAGATCTTACCTCCAAAGCTATAAAACTTTCCTTTCTAAAGAACTAAGCTTCGATACCAATTGTTGAAAATAACAATGGGAAAATAAGTTTTGGGCAGGGGGGGGGAGGTTGAATCACCACTTAAAACTTTTACCTCTTAAATCATATCACCAACATCCATCTCATAACTTAATATGTAAACTAAAATAACTTAATATGCATCACATCCATAACATAAAGTAAATAATACATAACACAATAAATTTGGTTACCCAGATCTAGGGTGGGGATGACACCCACAAATCTTCACTACTCTAGTTGTGAAGTGTGGCCAATTATGGCTACAATGTGTTTGATCATAATCTATGATCTACCCTATGAGAGGTCTACCCTGTTAAATACTTACAAAAATTGTTAGGTCTCACCTTGTTAGTGGATTTAAACTTACAATAAAGTAAGTAATTAGTTAGGATAATTACAACAACCTATTAGGACTACTCAATTAAGAGATTTGTTCTATATCACTTGTTAGAATGATTCAACACTGTGATCCTTCAATTAGTATCTTATTTCTTGACATCAAATCTTATCCTTGCTATTTAAACCTTGATCCTCCTAATTAGATATGTTTCCTCTATTCTTTCACTTATTTACTTTGTTCTTCTCAAGATGATTTTACAAATTATAGCTCTATCATAGTCATCTTAGCCACCATGAATGCCTTTTGAACTTTTAGCTTTCATCTCCTTGCACACTCATAAAATTCTTAAGGTTTAACCTTCTTAAATAAATATTTGTGGTGATAAATAAGGTAAGAATCAATGGTTATGGCTGATCCTTATTGCCACCTAAAGTTTCCCTCAATCTAATTGGTTTCATGTATTATTTAGGGATTCATAATATGTCTCCATACTTCTATAATTGTAAAATATTCTCTATGCCAGCCCAAAAATTATTTTTGTCATTAAAAACATCTATGTCATAAACTATTCACTCAACATCTAAAGGCTCTAATGCTCAACCTTCACTATTTTGCTTGATACTTGAATCACTCAGCACATACTAGTTTACTCAGCTCCTTTTGTTGGCTTGGCACCTGAATGACTTGGCACACATTGATTTCTCAACACCTACTAGTTCTTGGCACTAACTATCATATAGCTTGGCATTTATTATTTGGAGGCCGATGCTCGACATGCTTTGATTACTTGGCATGCACTCTGTCTCTACTAAATAATGACTTAAGTGCTTTGTTACTACCTTGTCAAAACTAATCTAAGATTAATAGTTCTAAATTTATAGGTCATGAATAATAGAGCATAAAATATGCATCACGGAGCCTAAATAGTCAGTGTGGAACGTCACAACATTGTGAATTAGTCAAGAAAGGAGGTAGAATCAACTTAAAGGAAAGTGATGACATCTTCTGAAGTGGTATATACACTAGTTAACAAGAAGAAGTCTTCATCTAGATAAGACCAAGATATTGGTCCCACATATGACTGATAAGAAACTCTTATTCATAAGGCACAATTGCATATTCAACACTTCCAAACTATGACATAATGAATTCCAGGCTACAGATTATAGAAGGGACAATATTATTGGCAAGACCTAAAGAACAATTTGAAATATATATGTCTTTGATTGACTACAATGATATGTCCATCATACCATATATTTAACACAACCAAACATATTCTTCTAAGCTCTTAACTCATTTGGAAAATAAAAAACCAACGAATATCATCATTTGAAACAATAATATACAAATAAATCAAAGGATATCAAACTATCTAGGCACATGGAAAGCAGCAAAGGAATTTGTTATTTTGTCCTTCATTCTATTTTGATATCTTCTTTTGTTTCTTTCATGCAATAAACACAAGGCTACAGGGAAGTGTTTGGGTTAGTTGAAAATTGAAAGTGGAGATGCTCATTGCACAAATATTGCATAATAGCTGGATTGTATTGTTATATAGATAGAAGAAGAACAATGCAAATGCAAGACTAAAGAAGACCATCAAACAAGGATAGAGAATATGGTAAACCATTTGCAGACAATAGTTCATGTCACCCAATGGATAAAATGAATAGAAATATTGGCTTAGCATTAAGGAAGTGATCCCATTAGGTAGATAAAAAACCATATAATAAATAATAAAATATTGCAAGTAGCAAATGACTCTTCTATAAAGAATACCCCATATCACGGCAAGAATGGAGAAGTTGACAACAAGGTTATGGAAAATTTGAATATTGCATCATAAAAACTCCTACATGTCATTGGTTGCTTTGAAAAGAAAAAAAGAGAAAATTAGTTCATAATTATCCCATTGTTATGATAGGCTAAACTAAGAAGCACACCGATACATGGTAAAAATATTTTTTAGAACTGAATTCATTGTCTACATCAACAAATGATATTGGGTGATAAAAATATTAAATGAAAAGTGTGACTAAGTGTTGAAAAGTCACAACCTTTGTGTGAAAATTTACGGCACAACCTGATGGGGGTGGATGCCCACCTGCCTATTAAGGTAGGTTAATGTGTTATTTTGGTCATAATATAATGACTAAATTTACATCAATAGTGAATTTATATCAATATAAATAAATATTTAATATGATGAATATGAACACATGTCTTAATAATATGCATGTGCTTACATTATAAAGATATGTCCTGGCATTTTATTAAATATTTATTTTTATAGCAATGTCATATGGGACATTATAGTTAAAACATATATGTTCAAAGTATATATCAAAATTAGATCTTTACCTATGTTTTTGATTAGATAAACAAGTTTTACAGGGATCTTGAAACCCAAAAGTTAAAACATATAAGGTTGATAATAAGCGTGAAAGCCCAGCCAAAAAAGTATAAGTTCAGAGGCTGATAATAAGTATAAAGCCCAGCCAAAAAGTAGAGTTCTGAGAAAAGACCAAGAAAAAAGACAAGTAAAACCACGGCCAAAAGCTAGACCAAAAGCCAAAAGACAAAGAAAAACAAAAGAAGATGCGAGATTTATTCCTTGCTCTTTTGCTCCAACTCTTGCATAACCTGAGTAGCCTCGAAGGCCAATTGGTTCTCCTCTGCTTCCAGCTATTGCACCCTTTGGTCCCCTTGGTCCTAATCAAGAATGGTGTTGTCCTTTATGGAGTCATCTTCCCTACTGGCTTCATCCCTATCTTTTCCTTCCTCATCATCCTGCATTTCTCTGTCTTTGATCCAGCCCGTAAGAGAGATGATGTTGTTGTTAATGGAGCTTAACAAAGAGAACATCTAATTCACAAGGTTGTGATTGTAGTTCTCTACTAGGTTGTGTATCCTTCTTTCTGCCAGATTGAGCCTATCAGCCGAATCCATCCTCATGTTAGCATCCATCCCTTTCCTTGTTGCCTCAATATGTCTCACCTATTCTTTGACCTCCTCCAGCTCATGGAAAAGCCATTTGATTGATCTAAAATTGTCAATCATACTATTATGATAATTGTTCAAGAGGTTCATCCCTGTCTCCCTGGCTCTGTCCAAAATAGCCACTATCGTTGGGTCAATGAGTTCTTCCAACCGTTGTTCCTCTTGATTATCCATGAGAATAATTAATGAGATCTTTACCTATGTTACTTTGAAATAATGTTATATAATTATGTAGAATTATCCTTAAGTATTATGTTAATCACTCTCTTATTCTTTTGTTTTAATACATTATAAGAGTTCTTTTCCTTCAAGAATGTAATGTTATTGTAGAATGAGGGAGATAGAGATTAAGAGGGAGCCTAACATTTCATTAGAGGAAAACCATAAAGGAGAGGGAGTAGATAGAGGATGTGATATAGTCAACCTTTGGAAATCTTGGTAATATTGATTAAGAGGGAGTAAACCATGTTGAGATGGATTCTCCAATGATCAATAAATTGTAGTAGTCAAGATAATTATGCTTCAAACCTCATGATTATGTGATTTTAATGGGCCTACCCCTTGTATACATCATGAGAAACTGGCAACTTCTAAATGATGTCACTTGTACTTGTAGAAGTTACTGTAAGGTAACAATCTTATAATAACTTGTATTATGAGATCAAAAAAATTGAGTATATGGTGAATGTATTACATCTCAACATTCTAGAAGTCCATTACTCAAAAAGTATTTGGTGAATATCATCGATATTCTTGGAGTCCAATACTCTTGATATCAAATGTGATATAAAACTTTATTTTGAGTACTTGATGAATATAATTGATATTTTGGGAGGTCAATACTCTTGATATCATATGTGATATCAAACTTTATTTTGAGTACTTGATGAATATCATTGATATTCTAGGAGACCAATACTCTTGATATTAGATGTGATATCAAACCTTATTGAGTAATTGGTGAATATTATGTATTCTAGGAGACCAATTCTCATGATATCAAATGTGATAGTAAAATGGTGGATATCTTCTGATCAAATATGTCATTAAAAAAATTCATACCTAATATTACTGATGATGTAATATGTGTCATGTTTTCATCCTCCCTAGCTAAGAGGGAGTGTTGATTTTTTGGTAGCTTTAGTAGGATAAACCTATTTAGGGAGGATGGATCAAATTTTGATCAAGATTGGGGCCCATCCCTTTAGGTTGGCCACCATTTTTTATCTAATTTTGTTTCTTCAGCATCTTCATGGTTTTCCTAACTCTGTGGATGATCAGTTGAGATACTCTTACTTGGATTATTGCTCCTCTATCATTATAGTGAATTCTAATCTGTCATCCTAGGCTTTTTGTTGGTTCATGTAGGCTTGGTCTCTATTGAGCTCAATCAGGATTGATATTGACCACCTCCCTCCCTTTCATTTCTCTCTCAATGCTCTTGCCCACCTCCTCCCCTCATAGTAGGAGTTGAACTAGCATGAAAAAATTGACACATATAGGTAGTATATCACCATGACTTGGCGTAACCCTGCAAGTGGGTTATGCTTGAAGATGGCCTTTTATGTTGAGCACTTTCTAGTCATCAGAGATGATATTATTATGCCCCCCAACTACTAGTCCCAACATTGGTGTCATGCCTTATGCATCTATCTAGGATCTTTTAGGGTTGGCTCTCATTGGCTTTAGATTTAGACAGATCACCACATGGACAAAGAGGACTAAACTTATCACTTGTGTACCATGGACATAGCCAAGATGGAGATCCACTTTATTTTTCATTGTCAAGCCTACTACAAGATTTATGGGATATTTTATTTCTTATTTAGGGAGCACATCTCTCTTGCTTCCTTTTTCATCTATACAGACTAGAGATTTCTTACACTATACCTCAGAGAGACTATGTAGCTCCATAACCACACCTTATAGCTCTTATTCCCCCAGAGAGTGACCTCAATTCAGATTCTCACTACTTTCTTCTCTCCCTCATCTCCTACTCATGGGACAAAGAGGCCTTCCAATTCCACCATCGCCTACCACTCTAGATCTATGAGACCTCATTTTTCTTATACTTGTCAACAACACCCTTCCATCTTTTCTTGGTGGTGGTTTAGAGCACCTGTTGATGCTAGTTTATACCTTTCAGTGCTTGGATTCTTTTTGTTGAGGAAGGACACTTAGTCCTTGCCTCATTCTTGTGCTCTTTGTTTATTTTTTTCTCTTGTTTTTTCTATTTGCTTGTTTCCTTGGCACTGTTTGGTGCTCTTGAAGCTAGCAGTCTTTTATCTTGTATATTTTTCAATCACATAGACCCTTGTGGTATCCTATTAGACATTAATAAATTTATCTTATTTTATCTTGTCTTATCTAACATCTTGAATTATAGTAACATTTATAGCATAGATGGGTAGAAGAGTTCAGAGAACTTTACTTACAATGACATAATCACTAATAATTCCTCTAGAAAATTTGATTACATAAACAACTTGTTTGATAATAAGTTTTTGGGAGGTTTTCACCTTGATTTGTGTATCGCCCATTTTTCTTGGGTTTTCTTGGCATGATGCTGGTCGTGGACTAGGATTATCCATAGGATGTTAGTCTAACCATTTTTGTACTTTTTTGTTGCATTGGGATTTGTTTCACATCCATACTCTCAAGATTGTATTTCGATTGAGTGTTATTTTTCTTGTGTTCTCATCCATCCTTTGTTTTATGATCTTCATAATGGTGGGCACCCACACATGAGCACATGCGCATGCATTTGTCAAGTGCTTTCTAGGCTCAAACTCCCAATTTTATTCAATGGAGTTATGTTCATTGGGGTTGAGTTGGGAATATGCATTGCCTATGGGCACTCATTATGTGATAGCATGGGTATGTAGGGTAGGAAGTGGAGGGGCTTCTCTCATAACCTTAGTGACTATTTCCTAGGTTGGTGTGATGAAGTTTCTAAATAAGTGATAACTAAAGAAATAAACTAGGTAATAATACTAAGATAATTAAAATTTAATGTCTTTATGATATATCTGACAGTGAGTGTTTTATGGTTTGACTCCAAGAACACTCAATGATGGCCACCAAGAGAGTACCTTGAGAGTATTTTCACACTAGTGTGATGGCCTACAAGGGAGTCCCTTGAGAGTGTTTCTATACTAGGTTAGCTTTAGAGTCCCAAGCATATTACTCTCCACTATAGACCCTACATAGTTCACCCATAAAGTGTCTAACCAGGACCTAATCCACTTACATTGCCTTACGATCTTGGTTTAAATTGTCTTTACTGTCTAGCATGAGTGTTGTTAGAATTGCTTTCGAATAATTGAGAGGGACGAGGGGGTGAATCAGTTATTCAAGGTCCTAATGTCCCTTTCAAACTTTTTCACTAAGTGTGATAAATCCATTCAATCATTCATTCATTCAAACTTTAACTTGTCTAATTAGCAAGTCACTATAAATCAACATGCAAGTATAACACATAGGAAATCAACACATGACACAGTGATTTACATGGAAACCCGATTTGGGAAAAACCACCAATAACATGCTACTTAATTCTCATCCTTTTGAAGTGATGCCCTATGAAAGGCTTGCCCTATTAAAGGCTTATGACACACACTGTTAAATGTGACCTCGTTAGAGGATTTAACCACCCTTTTAGAAGTGGGCCCGATAAAAGGACTTTAGAACATTCACTTGGAATGCCACCCTATTAAAGGATTTATAAATGGTTGTTAGGCCAACCTAAGTCCATAGGATTTTTAGATCTAATACTGCTAGAGAGTATTAGAAAATCTTGACCTAACTACAACATACAACTTATCTTACAAATTTTAGATCACTTCTCTGCTCATATCCTTGCATGGTCTTCTATCCCTACAATTCTTAACTGCTTGCCTTTTCTTTGAAGCTTTGTCTTTTTGAGTCTCCACACTCAATGTACTAGTATAATCATCTCTTCATGACCACTTGTAGAAGCAAAGCCTCTATGAACTTCCTTCTCCTTCTTGACACTCTTTCAAACACTTCATAGATTTGACACTTCTATAGCAACAATATCAGTAGCTCATTGCTTCTTGGTCTATGACTTCTTAAATAGAAGTCTTGGAGTTCCTTTTCCCACTCAATTCTTCCATTTTTCAATTTCAATTTGCATGGATTAGGCAAGATACATTGTATCTAACCCATATTCTATTTCCTCTAGAAACTTCTTAAATAATCCTTTAGAATTATCCCAAAAATGGTTTACATAAGATTTTGTGCCAACAACTCATCATCCTTATCTTCCAACTTGTTCATGAAATTTATGCAACCACTATGTCAGCTCAAATTTGGTGAATCTTTATCATTTAAAATAATGCATCAGCTCAGCACTATTTAAATACAAGTGCTCAGCACATACTGTGTTACTTGACATCAACTATGTTTTTCCTAATGCTCGGCACCTAAAGATCACTCGGCACTAACTAAAAAATTTCCTGATGCTCGGCACTTGATCTTTTACTTGACACTTGAAGATCCCTCGGCACTAACTAAAATGTTTGTTACTCAGCTTCTATTAAGAATTTTCTCAGCTTCAACTGACTTGCTCGGCACCTTCTTATGATCAAAGTTAAAGCTTTGCAGTCAACCTTGTTACAACTTCTTCTTCCAATGTATCTAAGTGTGACCAACCTCTATATCTTTGAGTATGTCATCAATACATTACTTAACCATTGTCTTAACTGATCCTTGCACTTCATTACAATATCATAACTCAACTTTTCCTTTAGATGCTCTTGTTACATCTTGTTGATCAAATCCTCTTCATCAATCAACTAATTGATAGTGCATGAATCTTATAAGCAAATATCAACCTACATATAGTAGGTTCGACATTAATGGAAAAATAATGATTGAAAACAATCTTTTACAACAATCTCTCTCTTTGATCTTCAACAACAATGAGCTTTTCAATCATATTTCCAACAAGTGTTAGCCATAGACATTTACTTTATGTGAGATTGTGGTTGGATCATTATCTCCATCATCATAGTGGAAGTGGAACTATAGGTTCCACATGGTTTGGAGGTGTAGCTACCTTCACTACTACTGGGGACCGATGTATAGAGACAGTTCATTTCCAGTTGTGACTAATGCTTGATGTTCACTTGGTATATTTGAGTTTTCAGAGTATGTTTCCTTGTGATTTATGTTTTATTTGGAATGCTTGTATATCATGTTTAGGTGATGTTAGTTAGATGCATTTTTTTAGTATAATGTTGGGCATATGGTTAGATGAAGTGATTCACTTAATAGGAGTATCTATTACTTTATTGGACTAGCATTTTAGATCTTCTTATTATTATGATGTTATTGCATTGTCGTATTGACATCCTCATAAGACAACTTTGACTATATAGTTGGTATTTTGGGATATTACATGTAGAGGATGGCTAGGACTTTCAAGGTTTCATGTTTCTATTATGGTTGGGATGAACCAGGCACTTGTTTAGTTATTTATGTACCTTGCAATTTTGCTTTTTGCATGTTTTTCATTTACTATTATGTTTAGATGGATAATTGTGTTTTTTCATGATTCTCTAATGTTCAAGTGTCCAAGCCTCAATTTTTGAATTTGGTTGTCGAGATTTTACATCTATTATATCCCTCTATTTGTTGTTAAAATAGTTTTTCGCATTCTAGGGTGACATTTCTTTAGCATTAAATGATACTGGAAAGTATTGCATGCCCAAAGAGGAAATTTCGTATGATAATGGAAAGTATTGCACACCAAAAGGATTTCTATTGTATGATACTAGAAAGTATCGTATGACCATTGGAGAACTGGCATATGATACTAGAAGAGTATCGCACGACCATAGTAACTCTATCGCCCAAACCCTGAAAGTATCACATGACCATGTTAGAAATGTTGTACAATACAAGTAAAGTACCACCCAAGCTGTATAGAAATATCACATGGGCCTGTGAGAAAACTTACTCAGGTGACTAGTGGGAACTTTTCAGTTTGACTAAAAGGTTTTGAGAGGTGATTGGGATACCCTTATTGATTTTCTTGAACCCTAGTGAATGACCTTACAAATCCAAGATGTTTCAGATTCAATTATGTTTGAGACCTTCGTAGTGTTGTCATTTTTGGTTAGTAGTGGTGCTTGGAGATTCATTGGTGCTTGGAGGATTGTCTAGTCTTCCATTATGATCTTTGTGATCATTGTATGTTGATTGTTGTGTACATCCATACTTGTTTTTTTTAAAATTAAATCTTGGGTTGTATTTATCCTTGTTCCAAAGATCTCCATGCAGGACATTACACACTTTAAAAGTCTTTGGTTTAATTTTCCTTGACTATTCAAACATTGCAAAGCTTGATGTATAGTATACAAAACAAACTCCTTAGAAATAAGATAGTGTCTCCACTTCTTTAATGTCTGAACTACAGCATAAAATTCCTAATCATAAACATAATATTTTCTTTTTACATCATTAAAATTCTCACTAAAATAAGCAACAAACCTACCTTCTTGGCTCAAAATAGCTCCTATTGCAATACCACTAGTATCACAATCTACTTGAAACACCTTGTTAAAATATGAGAGTGCTAAAATCGGCTACTCTGTAACTTTCTATTTCAATAGATTAAAACTCTTATCTGCTCCTATAGTCCACTTAAATTCTTTCCTATCCCCTCTCATTGTTTTAGTCAAGGGTCCACAAATACTTCTATAACCTCTTATGAACTTTCTATAAAAACTAGCCACTTCATGAAGATATCTTACCTCTATAGCATTATTTGGAGTAAGTCATTCAAGGATAGCCTTCACCATCTCTAGGTCCACTTTTAGACCTTCTGTTGAAACTACAAATCTTAGGTACACCAACTCCTTCACAAAGTTGCACTTCTTCAAGTTTATCAACAACTTTTCTTCCCTCAACTTATCAAACACCTTTTGGATATGCATAAAATTCTCCTCTAATGTATTACTAAAGATCAAAATATCATCTAGGTAAACAATGAAAAACTTACCTAGAAACCCCTTCAGTGCCTCATTCATGAGCCTCATGAAAGTGCTTGGTGCATTGGTTAGCCCAAAAGGCATGACTAACCACTCATACATCCTTCCCTTATCTTGAAAGTAGTCTTCCACTCATCACATTCTCTGATACAAATTTGATGGTATCCACTCTTCAAGTCTATCATTGTGAAATACTCAACCCCACTCAAACAATCCATAATATCATCCATGCTTGGCAATAGAGATTGTTGCTTGATTGTGATCTTGTTAATAGTGTGAGAATCTGTGCACATCCTCCATTTTCCATTCTTCTATGGTGCAAATATTTTTGGTACAACACATGGTCTCAAACTCTCTCAAATTAACCCCTTCTACAAAAACTCATCAAATTGTATGTTCAACTCTTCACTTTCTTTTAGTGTCATTGTGTGCATTGCCTTGTTTGGAAAATTGGCTCCTAGAATCAAATCCATCTTTTGACTAATCTTCCTCACTAGGGGTAATCCATCAGGTACATTATCTAACAAAATATTAGACAAATCTCCCAACATATGTGCAACTTCTATAGGTACCTATTATACTTCTTCTTTACCATATTTTGGAATTATAGTAAAACACATATGCTTGCACTTCATACCTTTGAGAAACTTCTTTCCATCAACTAAATATATTCTAGCAACACTACATACCTTTTCTTCTTTCTTCTTCAATGGATTCAACTTATGTTTGTTAGAATTGCTTTAGAATAACTGAGGGGGGGGGGGGGGCGGGGGGGTGGGTGAATCAGTTATTCAAGGTCCAGATGTCCCTTTTACACTTTTCTCCTGAGTGCGATAAATTCATTCAATCATTCATTCATGCAAACTTTAACTTTTCTAATTAGCAAGTTACTGTAAATCAACATGCAAGTACAACACATAGGAAATCAACACATAACACAGTGATTTACGTGGAAACCCAATTTGGGAAAAACCACCAGTAACATACTACTCAATTCTCACTCTTATGAAATGATGCCCTATGAAAGGCCTACCCTGTTAAAGGCTTACAACACACATTGTTAAATGTGACCTGATTGGAGGATTTAACCACCCTGTTAGAAGTGGGCCTAGTAAAAGGACTTTAGAACATTCGCTTGGAATGCCAACCTACTAAAGGATTTACAAATGGTTGCTAGGCCAACCTAAGTCCATAGGATTTTTAGATCTAATACAATTGCTAGAGCATAGTAAAAAATCTTGACCTAACTACAACATACAACTTATCTTATAGATTTTAGATCATTTCTTAGCTCATATCCTTGCCTGGCCTTTTATCTCTGAAACTCTTAACTGCTTGCCTTTTCTTTCAAGCTTTGTCTTTTTTAGTCTCCATACTAAATGTACCAGTGTAGTCATCTCTTCATGAACACTTGTAGAAGCAAAGCCTCTGTCATCTTCCTTCTCCTAGGTGTCTCCTTCTTGACACCCTTTCAATCACTTCGTAGATTTTGGCACTTTTGTAGCAACAGGATCGATAGCTTCTTGCTTCTTGGTCTATGAATTCTTAAATAGAAGTCTTGAAGTTCCTTTTCCCACTTGATTCTTCCATTTTTCAATTTCAATTCACATGGATTAGGTAGGATACATTGTATCTAATCCATATTCTATTTCCTCTAGAAACTTCTTGATTAATCTTTTAGAATTTTCCAAAAAATGATTTACATAAGAATCTCTACCAATAACTCACCATCCTTATCTTCTAACTTGTTCACAAAATTTAATGCAACCACTATGTTGGATCAGATTTGGAGAATCTTCATCATTTGAAATAATGCAACAGCTCGACACTATTGAAATACTGGTGCTCGGCACATATTGTGTTACTTGGCATCAACTATGTTTTTCATGATGCTCAGCACCTGAAGATCACTCGACACTAACTAAAAATTTTTCTGATGCTCGGCACTTGAAAATCACTCGACACTTGAAGATCACTCGGCACTAACTAAAAATTTTGTTACTCAGCTTCTATTAAGAATTTTTTTGGCTTCAACTAACTTGCTTGGCACCTTCTGATGATCAAAGTTAAAGCTTTGTAGTCAACCTTGTTACAACTTCTTCTTCCAATGTATCTAAGTGTGGCCAACCTCTATATCTTTGAGTATTTCATCAATACATTACTTGACCATTGTCTTAACTAATTCTTGCACTTCATAACAATATCATAACTTAACCCTTCCTTTAGGTGCTCTTATTACATCTCGTTGATCAAATCCTTTTCATCAATCAACTAAGTGATAGTGCATGAATCTTGTAAGTGAATATCATCCCTTCATATAGCAGGTTTGACATCAATGGAAAAAAAATGATTGAAAAAATCTTTTACAACAATCTCCCTCTTTGGTCTTCAACAACAATAAGCTTTTCAATCAGATTTCCAACAATCTCCCTCTTTGGCATTGATGGCAAACCAAACTGATCAGCCATCAAACTAAACTATTCCACCAAAAGCTTACTAGGTTGGAACAGGTCAAGAAGTAAGTTGTAACATCACATCTTCATTTCACTTCTCTCTCTTTGCCACTGTATCGTTTATCTTTAACAATCCTATTGATCAGTTGTTCACTTCTCCCTCTTTGACAACAATGCCAAAGTCGTATTAGTATCTTTAATATGCAGGTGTAGGTTTTACAAATTTAGTCAATCTCCCTCTGTCACCTTGCTTGTGACTGATTTGAAGTTTTCAGTACTTGTATTACTTTAGGCATGGATCCCAAAGTAAACATCTTCTGCATCAATGTGTAAAATCTTCAACATTCGATTTATTTGATGCAGGACATTGTTTTTTTTTCTTCAAGTAGCTTTAGCTAGGGGTATCACCCCTAACTTACCTCTAAGATACTTGAAAGCATCTTTAGGTAGTGATTTTGTGAAGATATCAGCAATCTATTCTTTTGAGCTAACATATTCCATCTTAACTTGTTTATCTTCCACTAGCTCTCTTACATAGTGATACTTAATTGCAATATGCTTGGTTTTAGCATGCATTACTGGATTCTTTGATATATTGATAGCACTTGTATTATCACAATAAAGTGTCACAAGCTCAACTACCTCTTCCTTCATACCTTGCAGCAAATGTTTGATCCACACAATATTAGTATATTTTATAGCAGCTGCCACATATTCAGCTTCAGTAGTAGACTGTGAGGTGTAGCTTTGTTTTTTTCTTGTCCGTGTAATCAACCTTTTTCCTAAGAAAAGTGCTCCTCCACTAGTGCTTTTTCTATCATCAATGTTACCTCTCCAATCTGCATTAGTATAAGTTCTCAATTCAAATTTCTCATTCTTTTTGTAGTACAAACCAAAGTCATCAGTTCCTTTCAAGTATCGCAATATTCTCTTTACTCTCATTAAGTGGTTTTCTCTTGGATTGGCAAAAAATCTAGCCACTATTCCAATAGCTAATGAAATGTCTAGTCTACTATGTACAACATATTGTAGCTTTCCAATCATTGACCTATACAATATCTAATTTACTTCAGTAGACTCGTCATTTTTGGATAGCTTATGTCCAGTTGCCATTGGTGTGCTGACTGGTTTTGAGTCTTCTAGCCCAAATGTTTTGAGTACTTCCTTGATGTATTTGGATTGGGTTAGAAATATGCCATGCTTCAATTGATGTACTTGTAATCCAATAAAGAATTTGATTTCTCCAAACATTGACATCTCAAATTCATGCTTCGTTTGGTCAGCAAAATCTTTGCATAAAACATCTTTTCCTCCAAATATTATGTCATCAACAAAGATTTCTGAAATCAAAATGTCTTTACCTTCCTTAGCTTTGATGTACAAGTTGTTGTTTCCATCTGTTCTTTCAAATCCTATCTTCACGAGATATTTGTGCAGCCTTTCATACCATGCTCTTGGTACTTGCTTCAGTCCATAGAGTGCTTTGTGTAGTTTGCAGACAATGTTCTTGTTCTTCTCATCAAAAAACCCCTTTGGTTGTTCTATGTAGACTTCCTCTTCCAGTATACCATTCAAAAAAGCTAACTTTACGTCCATCTAGAAAACTTTGAAACCTTTATATGTAGCATATGCAAGTAATGTTCTTACTCCTTCCATTCTTGCAATAGGAGCAAATGTCTCTACATAATCCATTCCTTCTTACGCATAGCCTTTACAAACTAGTATGGCTTTGTTTCTTGTTATTTCACCATTCTCATCAAGTTTATTTTTGAACACCCACTTGGTACCAATCACATTCTTATCAGCTAGTTTGGGGACTAGAGACCAAGTTTTGTTTTTCTTAATCTAATCTATCTCCTCTTTCATGGCCTTATACAAGTCATCATCTTGTAGTGCATCTTTGACTATTTTGGGTTCAACCTTGCTCAATAGACATGATTCATTTCTGAGTTTATTCCTTGTCATTGGTCTAGCATCATTATCACCAATGATTTGATCTACAGGGTGATGTCTTCTTACATACTTAGCTAATCTGGGTTTAGTCCTTCTTTCCACATTTGATTCTTCAGCTTCAGAGTCATTTCATTCTTCTTCATCAGATAATTCATCATTCCTTTCATGTATACTATTTTCATAACCAATTTTTTCATTCTCTCCATTCTACAGCTCAGCTTCTAAATGTAGCTCAGCATTCACAGGCTGAGACTCGATAGATACTGAAGTTTGTTGTTGATTCCCAACTTGATTTACAACATTATCTTCAGTTTTCATTCCTTCATAGAAGTATACAAAGGATCTATAGTCCTCTATTTGCTTTGACTCATCATCTTGGACTTCTACATGTTCACCAAAATTTACATTTGCACTCTCCACAACTCTATTGGTGTTAGTATTCAAACACTTATATGCCTTACTTTTAGTGGAGTACCTAAGAAATATTCCTTCATTACTTTTTGCATCAAACTTGCCATTTCTAGTGTCTTTTAGAATATAGCATTTACAACCAAACACTTTGAAATGTTTAACATTAGGTGAATGACCATACCATATTTCAAAGGGTGTTGCATTTGTACCTTTCTTGACTTGAACTCTATTTAGTGTGTAGACTACAATACTTACGGCTTCCCTCCAGTACTTAAGCACAGCATTTTTCTCCATCATCAAAATTTTGGCACGGTGAATCACTGACCTATTTCTCCTTTCAGCAATACCATTCTGTGGTGGAGTTCTTGGTGCTGATATTTACATTTTGATACCTCTGTCATTGCAAAATACTTCAAATTCTCTTAATGTGAACTCACCTCCTCTGTCTGACCGTAGGCATTTTAGGTTCTTTCTTGTTTCCTTCTCAACTCTAGCCAGATACCACTTGAACATTTGAAATGCATCAGATTTTTGTTTTAAGAACATAGCAGCATCATTTTGGAATAATCATCTACAAATAGCATTGTGTATCTGTCTCCTAGATAGCTTTGTACTTCTATTGGGCCACATAAATCTATATGAACTAACTCTAGAACTTCATTGGAAGTGTATGCTTTACTTTTGAAACTAGATTTAGTCATCTTCCCTAGTTGACATTGTTTACATACTATGTTTTTAGGTTTCTTTAACTTGGGAAATCTTTTGACTTTATTCTTTCTGCTAATGCTGACCAAATTATCAAAATTAACATGACACTGCCTTTTATGCCACAACCACGCATCATCAAGTCTAACAATAAGACATTTTACTTCTTTTGTATCTAGGTAAAACATATTACTCCTAGTTTGTTCACCTTTTCCTATCATATTTCCATCAATATCATAGATCTTGGTCATCTTGTTTTCAAATTCCACTTTGCAACCTACATTTCCTAACTGAGATACACTCAACAAGTTGTAGTTCAATCCTTCAACATAGTATGCATTGTCACATGAAATTTTCTCTATAAGTTTGATAGAGAATTTTCCTTTGATTTGACATGAGACATCATTACCTAATATAACGCTATTTCCATTATATTGAGTAAAGGTAATGAGCTTACTTTTATTTCCTGTCATGTGATGTGAACACCCACTGTCTATGATCCACTTGTCATTCTTTCTCACACAGGTAACCAATGTTGTTGCTTCATCTTCATCTTTTTTTGATTCATCCTTCATGGCTACATAGACTACTTCATCATTATTTTCATCGAAATCTTCTTCAATAATGTAGCGTCTCTTGCCTTTCTCTTTGCTATCATCTTCTCTTTTGTTCCTAAACTTGCTTCCTTCTTTAAAGTTTTTCTTCTGTGGGCATCTTGCAGCTATATGACCCACTTCATTAGAATTGAAACATATAATAGGAAGCTTGCGTTTGAATTTACCTTTACCTCTATGAAATCTCCTGGCCAGTAGTGCTTCTAATTGTTCTACATTTTCCTCATCTGTGTTGCTATCACTAGATGCATGTTTTCCTTTTCTTCTTCTTTTTCTTGATGTGTCCTCCTCAGTATCTTTTATTGTCATTTTTGCCTTGAAAGCATATTCAAGGTTCTCAGGTCTGTAATTGTCAAAATTGGATAGCTCAAATGTAGTCAGTCTTCCAACTATTCCTTCAAAAGTTAGTGTGTTCCCTTGTACACACCTCAACTCTAGAATGGCTGAAACTCTTATGGCATAGATAGGAAGCAGAGTTCTCAAGTATTTTCTTATGGATGTTTCTTCTTCCAATTGACCACCTAGACTCCTTATTGCACTCACTGCTTCTTTTATTCTAGCAGCATACTGAGAAGCATTCTCACCTTCCTCCATTTTCATATCATCAAACTTCCCTCTTAGGCTTTCTCTTTTTTCTCTCTAGACATTCTGATCTCCTCCATAGATTTTTGACAGAGTTTTCCACATCTTGAATGTAGTGTCACAGTCTTTGACATCATCATATTCGGCATAGCTAAGTGCAGAGGCAATCTCCAACATTGCTTGATTGTGCTCCTTATTGTTGTACAAATCATCTGTAGTAAGAAGTCCTGTTGGAGTTACATGTTTTGTTCCACTTGATGTTTTTGCATAGTCACCTATTGATTCAAGGTACAACTTCATCAAACTCTACCATGTAGCAAAGTTGTCTTTGTTAAGCTTGGGAACTTTTCTCTTGGACATCTTGATCTTATTGCTTCTAGTACCTTGAAACTAAATCAGCAGAAGGCTCTGATACCAATTGTTAGAATTGATTTAGAATAACTAAGAGGGGGCAGGGGGGCGAATCAGTTATTCAAGGTCCAGATGTTCCTTGTACACTTTTCTCCTGAGTGTGATAAATCCATTCAATCATTCATTCATGCAAACTTTAACTTTTCTAATTAGCAAGTTACTGTAAATCAACATGCAAGTACAACACACGGGAAATCAACACATGACACAGTGATTTACATGGAAACCCAATTTGGGAAAAACCACCAGTAACATGCTACTCAATTCTCATCCTTCTGAAGTGATGGCCTATGAAAGGCCTTCCTTGTTAAAGGCTTACAACACACACTACTAAATGTGACCTCGTTGGATGATTTAACTACCCTATTAGAAGTGGGCCTGGTAAAAGGACTTTAGAACATTCACTTGGAATGCCACCTTGCTAAAGGATTTACAAATGGCTATTAGGCCAACCTAAGTCCATAGGATTTTTAGATCTAATACAATTGCTAGAGAGTATTAGAAAATCTTGACCTAACTACAACATACAACTTATCTTGTAGATTTCAAATCACTTCTCAGCTCATATCCTTGCCTAGCCTTCTATCTCTGCAACTCTTAACTGCTTGCCTTTTCTTTCAAGCTTTGTCTTTTTGAGTCTCCATACTCAATGTACCAATGCAATCATCTCTTCATGACCACTTATAGAAGTAGAGCCTCTGTGCTCTTCCTTCTCCTAGATGTCTCCTTCTTGACACCCTTTCAATCACTTCATAGATTTTGGCACTTCTGTAGCAACAAGATCAGCAACTTCTTGCTTCTTGGTCTATGACTTCTTAAATAGAAGTCTTGAAGTTCCTTTTCTCACTTGATTCTTCTATTTTTCAATTTCAATTCGCATGGATTAGGTAGGATACATTGTATCTATCCCATATTTTGTTTCCTCTAGAAATTTCTTGATTAATCTTTTAGAATTCACCCAAAAATGGTTTACATAAGATTCTATGCCAACAACTCACCATCCTTATCTTCCAACTTGTTCACAAAATTCAATGCAACCACTATGTTAGCTCAGATTTGGTGAATCTTCATCATTTGAAATAATGTTGTAGCTCGGCACTATTGAAATATTGGTGCTCGACACATATTGTGTTACTTGGAATCAACTATGTTTTTTCAGATGCTCGGCACTTGAAGATCACTCGACACTAATTGAAATTTTTTCTAATGCTCGACACCTGATCTTTTACTCAACACTTGAAGATCACTTGGCACTAACTAAATTTTTTGTTACTCAACTTCTATGAAGAATTTGCTTGGCTTCAACTAACTTGCTCGGCACCTTCTGATGATCAAAGTTAAAGCTTTGCAGTCAACCTTGTTACAACTTCTTCTTCCAATGTATCTAAGTGTGACCAACCTCTATATCTTTGAGTATGCCATCAATACATTACTTTACCATTGTCTTAATTGATTCTTGCACTTCATTACAATATCATAACTTAACCTTCCTTTAGGTGCTCTTGTTACATCTTGTTGATCAAATCCTCTTCATCAATCAACTAAGTGATAGTGCATGAATCTTGTAAGCAAATATCATCCCTTCATATAGCAAGTTTGACACCAATGGCAAAACAATGATTGAAAATAATCTTTTACAACAATCTCCCTCTTTGATCTTCAACAACAATAAGCTTTTCAATCAAATTTCCAACAATTTTTCACTTCATCCTTGGTCAAAGTGTAGGCATTTTCTCACCCATCGTGTACAATATGCTTGTCAAACTGTCATGGCCTAACTAGAAACATATGACATATGTCTATAGGTATGATATCATAAAGTACCTCATCCTGGTAGCTTCCAATCTTGAACTTCACTAAGCATTGCTCACTGACCATTACCTTGTGGTCATATTGCACCCAAGCAATATGATATGGGCATTGGTATTTATGTCTCTTAAGCCTTAACTTGGTGACCATCATTTCTAACTTCAGATTGTCAATACTTCCACCATCAATGATCACATCACACTAATCTTCACATCTGCACCTTGTGTGAAACAAGCTCCTTCTTTGATCAAGTTCATTCTCACCACTCAGTGGGACTCTTTTGTTGACTAGGACTTCTCCTCTCTCAACATCTTCAAAATGTGATGATATGGCATCTTCATCAACATGTGTAACTCTAGCATGGTCTTCTTTTCTTCAATCTCTACTTCCTTAGCACTGGTAACATTCAAATGCTCTATGCCCTTCTTCTCTACAGTGAAAACATCTCCCACAGAAGCCTCCTCTTCCAAATTCTTGTCTTCTACCCCTTCCTCATTGATCTTTATTTTTCTAATCATGGAAACAATTGGAATTATTCCCCCTCTAGTTCTGACTACTACTTCTAGCCTCATTCTTGTTCTTCTGATCATTGTTTTAGCCTCCATAAGATCATCTGCCAAATTTTCCACTACAACCTCTTCCACTATTCTTGTTGTCAAACTTTTTTCTTAGTTTCTCCTCAACCCTTAGGGAAAACTAGTTTGCTTCCTCAATACTGGTGACTTAAAAAAGACTCATCTCATCCTAAATGCTTCACCTTAATGTATTAAGATAATGGGTGACTTTCTCCTTATCAGCTTCTACATGGCTAGTTCTAATGAGAACTCTATAGAACTCTTTGGTATGCTCTTGAACAGATTTTCTCGCTTGGTTTAATCCTTACATTTTCTTCAACAAATCAAACTCATAATTCGTGGGAATGAACTATCACTTCATGTTTAGCTACCATTTGATCTCATCTAGTGATTTTGTCCTTTCCTCATTTATTATGATCCAACTAAATCTCCTACCACCAGATCTTTGCATGACCCTTCAGTTTGGCCTTCGTGAACTTGACCCTATCCAGATCTTCAATATCTTCATATTCAAAGTACTCTTCCAATTCATTTATCCATGCAATTAATTCCTCTAGGTTGAGATTTCGTTAAAATGTGGGAACATCAAACTTAGGTCTTTTTTGCAATACTAGAAATGGCCTTAAAAATATTTGCCTCCTCTGGGTTAAGAACTTCCTCTACTACATATGGGTTTGCATTTCCTTCTTCTTCTCTTTCATCCTCACTTTCATCATCTCCTATGGCAAGATTCATTCCTCTACAAATCTGTTCTTGCATTTCTTGTATTTTCTTCTGAAGGGTTCTAAAATCCTCAAGTTTAACACCTTTGACTCTTCCACCACGCTCTCTTCATGGAGGCATTTCCACACATCTATTAAAACCCTAGTGAAAACTACCTCACAACCGGCAATCTATCTACATGCTCAAACCAAACCATGGTCCTAGTGTGAACTCCCTCGCAATCGATGATCTCTCCACACACTCAAGAACTTCAACTATGATACCACTTGATGAAGGGTGCTTTCCTTAATACCATAAACACATAATGGCAATAAAGAACAACAATAATTGAGAGAATAAAATATGGGCTTCTTATTATCGCTGCAAATACGAAATTCTAGAATTCACAATTACAATATGCTAACCCATATGGGTGCCTTCATTACAGTAATTTGCAAGATAAAGTTGTGAACTATCATCCAAAGTTGTCCTAGACAATGTTTGGGCATTTCTTAAATAGGCAATTTTATGCCACCTGAGAAGGTTCTAGACACTCAAACTTAATACCTAGGGTTGATAGACCTTAACAATACATATAAAGTTGGCGAAATACACCTTTGACAATTATTTTGGACATTTTGGTCGGCCCAACTTCGGAAGACCATAGCTCTTGAACTATTGCTCTGATTGGCCACTATAACCACTTTTTAGAAATCCCAGCTCTTGATCTACAAACTCAGATTCACACAAGCACCCATCTGTCAATTTTTTGGGCCTCATCTAGGCACTTTAAGGCCTCCAAAGGTGAGCCTGGAGTTTATGTACCAAAATTACAAACCAAAAATCTGTAATAAATCCATGAATATGCATGATATGACATTGAGCTTCAAATAGTAGGCTAATATATCCAAGATAAATATCTAGCTCTGAAATTAGGACATTCCAAGATCGTATGAAAAACATACTAAAAATAGTAAGTTCTCAGAAATAGTAACCCCCTGTCTACTAGTCCTGATTAAAATAGAAAAGGCTTAAAATAAAATATATATTTGGCTGATGCAAGATTACTCTTACACCCAAGATGCTCCTGCATTATTTTGACTAGTCCCTTTAACAACTTGACAAATTATACAACTCCTCACCATCTTTAGAACATCCTTATACATTTGTAACCAAAAGTATCTTTTTGAAATCAACCTTATTGTCTTATCAATCCCAAAATATCTTGCAATTCCACCACTATGTTTCCCCTTAATGATATTACCTCACATAGATCTTCTAGGTATACATGACTGAATTCCTTTAAACAACATATCTTCCTAAATTAAATAATCAACTCACTTAACTTGCTTATCAAGTTCATCACTTATGTGATTCTTACAAGCTTTGAAAGGTTCTAAATGTAAACTAAGATCAGTATCATATAAGTTCTTCAAATAATCAAAGCCAAGCACTTCAACTCACATCTCTATCAACAAGTTTCTTCTTCTACTCAAAGAATCCCCTACTCTTTTGACCATCCACTTCTATATTTCAACACAAAATTTAGCATATACTCAACCATTTCATATATCTTTGATTCAAGTTTTTCTAACTTCCCAAATACTGTAAAGATTTATGACCAATATACAACACAAATTCCTTAGGCATCAAGTAATGTCTCCATTTCTTCAAGGCTTGAATAATTTCATAGAACTCATGGTCATAGACCAAATATTTTATGTTAGCGTCATTCAATTTCTCATTATAAAAAGCTATAGGCTTACCTTTTTGACTCAAAACAACTCCAATTACACTTCCACTAGATTCACAATCAACTTGAAAAACTTTTGTAAAATCATGTAAAGAAAATATAGAGAATACTATTAACTTTTCCTTCAATATTTCAAAGCTTTTGTTTGCTCTATGTATCCATTTGAATTCATTTTTATCACCTCTCATTATCTCTATCATTGGACTACATACTGAATTGAAATTTCTCATAAAATTTATGTAGAAACTTGTCAATCCATGAGATGATCTAACTTCTCCAGCACTCTAAGGTATAGGCCACTCAAGAATATATTTTATCTTTTTAGGGTCCATCTATAATCCTTCAACAGAAATCACAAAACCAAGGTATTCAATCTCCACTTTCATTAAAGACCACTTATTCAAGTTCATCAACAACTTTTCTTCCATCAAACTTTGTAGTACTTTTCTAATATACAATCAAACTTTTACACAAGAATTTCTTGAGGATCTCATTTATCAATCTAATAAAAGTACTGGGTGCATAAGTTAAACCAAAAGGTGTACCCAACCACTCATACAAATCCTCATTAGTCTTAAAAGAAGTCTTCCATTCATCTCCTTCTTTGAACCTAATCCAATGATATCCACTTTTTAAATCAATCTTTGTAAAATATTTTTCTCCAAACAAATGATTCAATGTGTCACCTATTCTAGGAAAGGGCAATATGTACTTAAGTGTTATTCAATTTATAGCTCTAGAACTAGTGCACCTTCTCCATTCTTCTTAGGTGCCAATACAATAGGTACTATACTCGGACTCAAACTTTCTTTGATCAAACCCTTCTCAAGTAATTCATGCAATTGTGTATTTAGTTCTTCATTCTCTATAGGTGTTTAGCCTATGTGGTGCTTTTTAAAGCAAACTAGCTCCAAGTATCAAATCTATATAGTGACTAATACTTTTTACATGAGATAAGCCATTAGGTTTACCATAAAAAATAATATCCTTAAATTATGTCAACAAATACCTAACCTTAGGTAAATGCTCAAGTTCATCTTGTTTCTCAGTATTTCTATGGATCAAAGAAAAGAAAACATTATATTTCTTCATATTTCTTAGAAATTGATTTCCTTCAACTAAGAAAACTCTAACTGTAGTATAATTATTTGGTTAAGGTTTCTCAATCAAAGGAAGCAATACTTGTTTCTTCCCATTAGCCCAACTAGTATATTGATTCAATCTACTATCGTGTAAATCTTGTATATCACACTTCCAAGGTCTTCCCAAAGGAATATGACAATAATCCATAGGCATAATATCACACAAAAAATAATCAAAGTAGTTTCCAATTTTAAATTTTGTGGGTCATTATTTACTTACTAATAACTTTTGTTCATCCTTGATCCAAGCAATGTGATAAATGTTAGGGTGTTTCAATCTTTGCAATGTCAACTTAGATACCAATTCCTCGAATGCCAGATTATCAAAATAAACACTGTCAATGATTACTTTACAACATTTTCCTTCAATCTTACATATGGTCTTGAAAATACTTTTCCTCAAAATAGGTTCTCCATCCAAGTGTTTGTTCCATAAGGTTATCAGACCCATTGGTCTTATCTATTTTGATACCCTTACTTCAAAAGCATCCTAGATAGAGCCTCACTACTAGTCAGACATCCATAACCCCAACAAGTTTATCTTTGTGTTCAACCATAAACATTGCTCTACTTTTAGTGATTTTTTATAGCATCAATAGAAATACTCATATGCCCAAAGCCAAATCACTTTATTTTCTTCTCTTTCATTTTTTGATATTGCATTTATTTTTCTTCTCAATCTTTTATTTTGGCTTACAAGCAATGATGCTTATAGAGGATTTGAAAAATCATAGTGGCATTGCAATAGATGTATGATTTTTACTATTTTCAACTTCAGTTTGAAAAACATCAAGAACTCAAAGTAATTAAGTGAGTAAAATATTGTAACTAGAAGACTCAAGTTCCTTAAACACAATAACTAAGTTCAATCCAAATTTACTACAAAATATTTTTAAAGGATTAGCTATAAGGAACAATTTCTAGTTCAAAGAATCTTCACAAGAGATATTCAATAAATCAAATGAAAAAATATATCAGGAGAGTAGCAAAGTATGTGGAAGAGCACATCTTTCTCACAATTTGGAATCCCTTCAAACTAAACTAACCAAACAAGCAACTTAACTAAAGGAGGATAGAAAACTAAAGGAGATAACTACTCTAAGCAACAAGTAAAGAAACTTACCCTAACCCTCTCAAACAAAGTGGGTCAAGGAAAACCTACTCCAATTATGTACAAGAATCATGAAGGGATGACACAAACCAAACTAATATATACACTTGATCCAACATGGTTTCTCAAGATGTTCAAAAGTAGCAAGGCTTGGTTGATGGTTCTTAGTTTTTCAAATTTATCCTTGTACTCCGAGAAAATATGTATTACCCCATTTTCAAACTTAGGAAAATTATCATGCAAGATCGACATTTGAGGCAATTGATATGGTCCATGGTTAATCCAAATGCAATATTTCTTTCCTAAACCTCTATAATCAAAAGATTAACTTTCAAAATTTTCAATATTAAATGCCAAGAAAGAAACAACATGGCATGTCTCGAGTGGTAATTCACATTGAGATCCTTGTTGATCATCCACAGCTTCAGGAAATCACAATTAGTGGTGCGTTTTCCCTCTAGCGTAAACATCAAAATCTCAGGTGACTAAGGCAAGATCAACATTGCAATCAAACCCATGAAATATTGCATTTGGAGGCTTGTCTTTGTACAACATGAACCATGCATCCTTGTGAACATCACTAAGTGCTTCCTCAAAAATGAAGGATTCCTTTATAATTTATCCTTCAAATATTGACCAAGTTAGATGTTGTGAGGTTTTCACACCATCACCCCATTGTAAATGGGGACCCCCTATTTTGTTCTAAGTTTAGGGGTAAGCAAATATTGGCATCATTTTAAGAAATTCTACAAGCCTTCCAAGAGTTGAGTTGAAAAAGAAAATGGAAGAATCTAGCTGCATGTGAAAATTTTGAAATTTGATAAAATTTGGCTCAAAAAACCAAAATAAAAAAATTGAGAAAATTAAATTAAAATTGACCCAAAAATACGTGTACTTGCCCAATTGCATGGCAACTTCTACATAATACACGTACTTGTCTAAGTGCATGGTGATTTCCATTTCACTTTACATGTACTTATCCAAGTGCATGGTGATTATCACGTGCTACATGCACATTGATTGCACCTTGCCTAAGTTACCATTGATTTACACCATGCACTTGCCTAAGTCACCCTCGATCTCCACCACACTACATGCAATTGCTTGAGTCACTCTTGATTTCCACCAAGAAAATGTGTAAATTTTCTTAAGTCTTGACTGGTTTCCACTTCATGCATAAAGGTTTTTGCGTAAGTCCCTAGTGGTTTCCACTTAGCATTTAATGGTTTTTTATATGTGTAGTGGTTTCCACTTAGCATTTGATGGTTTTTCCTAAGTAGGTAATGGTTTCCACTTCAAGATTAACAAGAGATCTCAATTACAAAACCACCCTACCTCTCTTCAAATTTTATGAAATACTTCAAAATTTTAAGATTATTAGGAGATTATAAAATATTATCAAACTTCAAAGATGTAAGTAACACTAAAGATTAATTAAATAAATAAATAAAATTGAGGAGAGAAAGCAACAAAAATTTAAACAAAGAATAAAATAAAATAAATACAAATATAAATGGTTTTAAATTGAGATGAGAGTACAATTTGCCTTAACTTTACAAATGGTGGGTTTTAAATTGGGAGGAGGCTAAATTTACCTTGATTTTGCAAAATATGGATTGAATTTTAAAATGAATTAATTAATTGATACATTGTTGCATTGAAATTATCCAAATGACAAGCAAGAGCCTCCAACACAATGATAACTTGTGAGCCTCTCATGTGGGAGCTCTTAGGTTCAAATCTACTCGAATTTAACACATAATAATAATTAATTACTATAAATAATAATAATAATAACAAGTAATCTAGGCTTTGGCCCATTACCAATCAAAATAAAAATAAATTATCCAAATGACATCATTTTTTAATAAATGGAAAATTTAGCAATAAAAAATATATTGTAAATGTTGATAAAATAAATATTTTCCAATAAAATTTGTACTACCCCATTAAATTATTTTTTAGTGTAAATTTAAATGACAAGTTTGTTATGATTTTCTAAGTCATATTGCAATTATTATTTAAAATTTTACAATCATTTACAAGTGGTGGTTTTCCTTGCAGGTTAAGATGATGAAGTGACATAATGACATTTTTTAACTAGTCCATGGTTTCTTTCAAATAATCCTATTGGTCTATGAGGTGGTGAATTTGCCTATATATATGCTCTCTTCTCATTGGTCCAAGTGTCATTGATCCTTTTCAGATTGTGGTAGATTTGAATTTTTCCATCAATATAAGGAGGTAATGTAATTTTCTAATTGGCCCACAAGGTGGTACTTAATTGTAATTAGGTGAGCATTTAATGCTTGTAGCAGGTGATTATGAAACCTTAAATAAAGGTTATGTGGATTAATCTTGGCCCTTAAATCTTGGTCATTCATTGTACTTGAGCTCCCTATATAAGGATTGCTCCTCTCATTTGTAAAAAGAGGATTTGTTTGAGAATTATTGCTATTATAATACCAAATTTCCTCTATTTTTTATCGTTGTGTCTTGCATGGTGAATTGTTGTGATCTAGTTTGTATTATTTCTTGGTGATTCATATTTCCTCACTTAACTTAGGATTTCATTTCATAAGTAGGGGATATTTTCCATAGCAAGTCAAATTGGGATATTGCTATCAGATTTAACTATGTAGTTTTCTAGTCAAACTCATTGACCCACGTTTCATGAGTAGTGATTCACATGAATCCATCTCTCATGAGAATAAATAGAACACTTACACTTATTAGATCTAGGTGATGCTCATCAAGGTGAAGCATTGAGACTTCCCAAGATGACACCCATCCTATTGCTACTCCAACTTAAGTGCACTTAACTACAAAGTTTCCTTCGTAGCTAAACTCAATCTCCTTGCAACCCCATTTACATATCTTCAACAAGTGTTGTGCCTTATGAACCATTCATAGAAATCCCCTTACACTCATCAAATGGTAAGTAGGCAATATTTTCCATAGCAAGTCAAATTGTGATATTGCTATCAAATTTAAATATGTAGTTTTCTAGTCAAACTCATTGACCCATCTTTTATGAGTAGGGATTCACATGAATCCATCTCTTGTGAGAATAAATAGAACACTTAGACTCATTAGATCTAGGTGATGCTCATAGAGGTGAAGCATCGAGACTTCCCGAGATGTCACCCATCCTAGTACTACTCCAGCTTAAGAGTGCTTAACTATGGAGTTTCCTTTGTAGCTAAACTCACTCTGCTTGCAACCCCATTTACAAAATCTTCATCAAGTGGTGTGCCTTATGAACCATTCATTAGAAATCCCCTTAAGCTCATCAAATGGTAAGTAGGTTATATTTTCCACAGCAAGTCAAATTGCGATATTGCTATAAGGATTTAACTATGTGGTTTTTGAGTCAAACTAATTGACCCATGTTTCATGAGTAGTGATTCACGTAAATCTCATGAGAATAAATAGAACACTTAAGATTTATGTGAATCACTATTCATGAAACATGGGTGAATGAGTTTGACTCAAAAACTACATAGTTAAATCCTGATAGCAATATCACAATTTTATTTCATGGTGTTTAGAAGTAGTTTAATTAGATGGAATTCATGGTGGATGCTCACTTGAATGACTTGACAAATCCAAGCACTTGCCTCTTGTTGATGGTAAGGGTGCCTTGCGTTGTAAAATTTGTTCGAGAACTATTGCTATTATAATGCCAAATTTCCTCTACTTTTCATCGTTGTGTCTTGCATGGTGAATTGTTGTGATCTAGTTTGTATTATTGCTTGGTGATCCATATTTCCTCACTTAACTTAGGATTTCATTTCATAAGTAGGAGATATTTTCCATAGCAAGTCAAATTGGGATATTGCTATCAATTCTAACTATGCAGTTTTCTAGTCAAACTCATTGACCCATGTTTCATGAGTAGTGATTCACGTGAATTCATCTCTCATGAGAATAAATAGAACACTTACACTCATTGGATCTAGGTGATGCTCATCAAGGTGAAGCATCGAGACTTCTTGGGATGACACCCATCCTAGCACTACTCCAGCTTAAGCACACTTAACTACAAAGTTTCCTTCATAGCTAAACTCACTCTTCTTGCAACCCCATTTACAAATCTTCACCAAGCGTTGTGACTTATGAACCATTCATTAGAAATCCCCTTTAGCTCATCAAATGGTAAGTAGGCAATATTTTCCATAACAAGTCAAATTGTGATATTGCTATCAAATTTAACTATGTAGTTTTCTAGTCAAACTCATTGACCCATGTTTCATGAGTACTGGTTTACATGAATCCATCTCTCATGAGAATAAATAGAACACTTAAGACTCGTTGGATCTAGGTGATGCTCATAGAGGTGAAGCATCGAGACTTCCTAAGATGTCACCCATCCTAGTACTATTCCAGCTTAAGAGCGCTTAACTACAGAGTTTCCTTCACAGCTAAACTCACTCTGCTTGCAACCCCATTTACAAAATCTTCACCAAGTGTTGTGCCATATGAACCATTCATTAAAAATCCCCTTAAGCTCATCAAATGGTAAGTAGGCAATATTTTCCACAGCAAGTCAAATGTGATATTGCTATAAGGATTTCACTGTGTGGTTTTTGAATCAAACTCATTGACCCATGTTTCATGAGTAGTGATTCACATGAATCTCATGAGAATAAATGGAAACACTTAATATTTATGTGAATCACTATTCATGAAACATGGGTGAATGAGTTTGACTTAAAAACTACATAGTTAAATCCTGATAGCAATATCACAATTTTATTTCATGGTGTTTAGAAGTAGTTTAATTAGATGGAGTTCATGGTGGATGCTCACTCAAATGACTCGACAAATCCTGGCACTAGCATCTTGTTGATGGTAAGGGTGCCTTGAGTGGTAAGCCCATAGTTGAATGCACTTACCTTCAATTGATATTCAATCTTTAGTTTACATCCATTTAATGGGGTTGGACATGAGATGATTAGAAAGTCATTACAGTGATCCCTAGAAGCTTGCACTAGGTGGGTGGAGCCACCAGTGAGATTACATCTAATAGAATTTGTATCATCCATGATTCCTTGCATTCCTAGTTAGAGGTAGCAGTAGCAGTAAGTTTGAGTTGGAGTTAGTGGAAAAGTCAAATTATATTTCATTGCACATTGTAAAGCCAAATCTTGAAGTACAAGAGTTGATATCCATTGAATAAACAACGTATGACCCTTTATGATAACCAACATATCACATCATAAAACCGAGTGAAGTCCATAAATAAAAAGGGACATTGAAGGTCATTCTATAACCTTACTTTGCAAGCTTACATCAAGAGACGATTGAGTGTTTGGTGTTTTTCCTTTAAACATTAAGTATTTGATTCTACATATTGTAGTGGAACAAAACTCACATCAATGCAATTCAAGGTTAACATATAGTATTTTTATATTACTAAGTGATGTCCAATATGAACAAGGATAAACATCAAACAAATATTATATCTACTCAATTTTAATAGCTTAGGAGCTAAAATTAGGTGAGTTGGTTGCAATTGTGTCTATTGAGTTCCTTCCTTGAAGATTTGAATCTCCTCTTAGCTCAAGCAGTCCCAAGAATTGCAATGAATTTTATGGACAAGCTAACTTACATTGAGATTATTTGACATGAAAGTTACTCCTTTTGTGTAAAGGTTTTAGGTGGGAGAAAGACAACAAAGGTTCAAGGAGGCACAAAAAGAGTGGACGACCCTAAAATTGGCTCTAATGATTAGAAAATTGGATGAAGAAATTGTTGACATGGAGAAACTACCAGAATCACTAGGGCAAGGGTGTAGGTTCCCCAAAAGTAGAGGTCACCAAGAAGAAAACATCAAAATGGTAATGGTGCAAGTGATGCAATATTGACAGGGGGCTTATGGGACAATGCGTTGAAAGCATTTTTGGCAACCTAAATGAATTGGCTATTGTTTCATCTATGTTGTGAGGTAGCAATGGTAACAATCAACCAAAGTTGTTCTATGAAGAAACTATAGTAAAAAGCACCGTGAGTTTCTACAAATTTGTTTCTACACATAATACTAAAGCTATAACAACACTTTTTGTGCTTGAAATGTTTATAAATTTTTGATAAAATATTTATTTTTAAAAATAAATTCTCATGCGAACAAATTATATTATAATTTTTTAATTTAAATTAGAATAATATTTTTTAAAAACTTTTAAACAGACTAAGAAATAGTATTTATTTATATTCAAATTATCATATATAAATAAAATAATCATTTAATAAAATTTTCACCCAAAAAATCTATTTTAAAAAATTAATAAGAGAAAAACAATAGTAATAAAAAATATAACTCCAATAAATATTAATTATGAAAACTATAAATCAATAACTAAAAAAACTAACTACTTTAAATTAAAAATAAATTAAAATAATTAAAAAACTTAAACCTAAATCAATTTCAAAAATTAAACCTAAATCAATTTTAAAAATAAACTAAAATTTAAAAACCCATAAATGATAATTAAAAAATGTGAATTTAAAGTAAAAAATTTTTTAAAAAAATTGATTGGATGTTTCTAATTTCAAAATTGATTGTTCATTTAAAACATGTCACTTAAAATGTTTACAAAATTATCAAATACATGTTAAACACTCCTTAATACATTATTTTATCTAATTCCATGTCTAAGAAAAAAATTTAAATTTAAAATTTAATTAAATTAATGTAATATTAACATCACAATGTAAATTATTTCCTTACACCAATTTCAATGGTCAACATAGAATATATGATTAAAGATATAGGATGTCATTTATAAAACACTAATAAATAAACATATGCATGGAAGATAATAAACTAGAGTTCAATAAATGCCCTCTTAACGAGTTCTTAAAACATTTTAGGATATAATAGTCAATTTCCTTATAAATTTATATTACAATGTTCATCAATAAATTAAAATCATTACTAAAATAATTTAGGAAAACAAAATTATATTATGAATAGGGGAGAGTGCTTTTTAAAATTTTCAAAAACACTCCCACTTTTTTATAGCAACTTATTTGGCAAGTTGTCCACTTTTAACTAAGGTTTCAAGTGGACATCATCAATTATGATGCCACATCAGTGTGCTTTTTGCCAAGTTGCCCAAAATAACCCAAACAAAAAGTCTGATCAATGGTCGTGCAAAAAAGGTACCAATACATGCACAAATAATGGGGCATTACATCACTTGTTACTTTTTACAACTAATGGTACATTTTATTCAGTTTTGGGTAGTCATTTGCCAAGTTGCCCAAAATAGCCCAAACAAAAAGTGAGGGCTATGGTCATACAAAAAAGGTGCCCATACATGCAGAACTAATGTGGCATTACATCACTTGTTACTTTTTACAACTAATGGTACATTTTATTCAATTTTGGGTAGTCATCAATGTACTAACAACTTTAAAATCACAAATTTTGGTCCAATGTTGTCAGATAAAATTGGACATTAAGTTAACAAATGTAAGTATCAAGTCAACAACTCCTATCACAACCACAAAAACTCTTCAAGTACAATGTCCTCTCCCTTAGTTAATAATTATGCTAAATTCCGTTCTCCATGAAACTTATATAAATATTTGTGACAGATGTTCAAATAAGTTAAGTATCATCTTTAAAAAATAAAATTAACATTTATTAATACAATTAATGTTAGCATTAAAAGATTTCCACAATCCATAAATTCAAATACAGTTGCTGCTGGATTAAATTAAATGGTGCCATTTTGTTTTCCATGTCCGCACTCTTGACCCATTATCAAATTTGATTTTCGTTCTCCTAATTTTCTTCGATATGTTGTATCAAAAACTTGACAAAATCTAGTCTAGAAGCAGCAAATACATTTGAAAATAAAGGCTTCAAATTTTAAGATTTGGGTCATCCTCTTACATGGTTACAATTTGATTGAGGGATATCTATTCCTTTCTGTCACACTCGCCAAAAGCTTTGCCATTAGGAAACCTGGTATATTGGGTGTTCCGGTTTGCACGTTCCAGTTCAAAATAAGCATCACAATACAGGCTTAAGTTGCAAGACATTTAGAAACATACTCTTAAAACTGCCATAATAATTAGATAATCTGAACTGGGTAGTATAATCTTTAACTCATAATTGAAGTCTGTAGCCAGCTTATACGATAATCCCTATAGGAAACAGCATTCAGAATTCTTCTCCTCTTGTTCAGTTCACACCCATATACCAAAACAGCTTAGAAGTTCCTTAGTTGACGCAACAGATCTTATAGACAAGAAAGTAATTATTATTTTTGTGCTGCTAGATTATTTATCATTGATAAGAAGAGCTTTTAAAGACATATAAAAAGACGATACACAGAAAGATAATCTGTCTCTGCTATTACAGCTTGCTAGAAATGGTGATATTCCACAATCTGGATTTAGGGTTTGAGTCCTTTGGAACAATGACAGTCAACAGTCCATTTTCAACTTGGGCCTTTATATGATCTATCTTCACATTGTCAGGCAAGCTGAACTGCCTAGAGAAACTTCCTTTACCTCGTTCCATGCAGTGCCAAATGCCCTCCGGCTTGTCTTCCTCTTTCATCTTTTCTCCACTAATATGGATGATGTGACCATCTTCAACCTGAACCTTAATGTCATCTTTGTTCATCCCTGCAATTGACAAAGTATATTGGGAGTATTGGTCTCTGTTCTGTTCTTGCAAATTCAAGATAGAAGATTGACATAACACTGCCACCATAAAGCATAATTGGAGAGAAAAATGAAACCGTAAACTACATCCCCAGGTGCAGTAAATTTGTCTTGGTAGAACAAAGAAACCTAATGTTCCAATCATGCATGAAATAAGCTGCATAAGCAGGAGCAAACTGTGTTATTTCTGTAGTGATTTTCTTAAATCTTTTCATGTAGAGGTATCAATAGTGAGTGGAAAAAAATAACTGGGGCTTTCACTGCACTAAATGACAGCAATACAGCAGAAAAGAACAGATCATATACAATGCCACGTAAAAGCAACACCCCCTCAATATTCAACATCAGGTAATAAGATAACAAATGACCATGTGCTAGGATGGAGAAGCTGTCTAGGGTTTGGGGCTCAACAAAAATATTGTTGCTGATTCAATTAAGACAGACAATCTTATTACATATTTGGAAAAGTGTAGATGCTCAGTTGTAAAGACAGACAATCTTATTACATATTTGGAAAAGTAGATGCTCAGTTGTTTTTTCTCATCATATTACTTATCAGGAAGTAGATATGTTGGCAATTTGGCTAGGTTAATGTTGTCATTTATGGTGACATATAGTCAAGATTAAGTAAGCAGATCTTGGAGATAAAGTTTTGTGACAAAGAAAATTGTCCAAGTACAACAGAGTTCATCTGTCAGCACAGGCACTGTTTTGGTCAGCACACTTCACAGAAACATTTCTGGCACGTGTACACTTACCTGAAGAAAGTACAATATGTCAAGATGACGTATGCATGAGTGCAAGACAGTACAGTCAGTACAGACAGAGATATTCCAGTTTTACGGTGACAGTGTTGAGCCGACAGAACAGGATAAAAGACATGGAATCGAATATTTTATATTAAGGAATTATTTTGTTTATCAAAATAATTACTTAACTAATTAAGCATGACATCCTAGATGTTAATTAACCCTAAGATAGCAAGAGTTAATTTTGTAATTTGGCAAGTGTGTAAAGTAATGAAGGCTGACAAATTAAAGAAATAAGGTATAAAGGAAAAGTTTTGAATGCGAAGTAATTTTGTAATTTGGCAAGTGTGTGAAGTAATGAAGGCTGACAAATTAAAGATATAAGGTATAAAGGAAAAGTTTTGAATGCGAAGTTAAGTGTGGTTTTTGTGATTAGTATGCAATATGTTTAAGATGCGAACTCTGATGTAAGATCAGGGTAGTGCGAATTTATGATCAAGTTTTTGTGAAGAGCAACAAAAGGCAAAATCAGATATTGAAGATATCAGCAACAGTAAGTGGCTTTTTGTATTTATCTCTTGTATTAAATAATGTCATTGGATATTGCATGTTTGGGCAGTGGACTCATCTTGCATACTTTATGTAATTATAATAACAACTCCTAACAGGGTCAATATCTTTTGCACGCTACTTTTGATTAATAGATCATCTTGTGAGTACCATCCCACCGGGGTTTTCCCTAGTCAACAAAATATGGTGTTATGTGTGGCATTATTTTATGGTTGTGTTTACTGTTCAACATAATCAGTTTACTTTCATATGCAAGTTATAAGTTTGTTAATGATTCACACCCCCCACCCCCTCCCCACCCTCAATATTTTCTATTTCTAACAAGATATGCTACAGTTTTATGGTGAAATTACGTTGAAATTTGTTTCTTTATGTTCTCAGCTAAAAATGAAGACCACCTAGACAAAGCTTTTGGAAGAGATTAAATATCAGTTGTTCAAATTCATGCTAAAAATGTCCAATGTCCTAGGTGGCTCCGCAAACTCTTAACATTTGAAATGTAATTCCTGTTCAGCTGATGTATCCTGTAGTATCTGCTAGGTTCAGACTCTTGGCTAGTGTATATGCTGTTCTTCTGAATAGCTGTTTGTTTATTCTCTCTAGCAGATCCTCTTATGCTGCTTATTTTTCTATTATTGTAGGTTTTGCTTTGTTCAATAAAAAACATGAGAGAAAAAACAAGTCATGATAAAACTCTAAAATAATCTCAACTTTAATAATACTACAGTAACCCTTTGCTTCTGATGCTTCAGTGTACCAAATATTGTGCATGATCCATGTTAGTCGGTTCATAATCCAATCACATTATGAAAATAATACCATTAATATGGGCTAGGCATATAACATATTGGAGAGCCCATGTGTTCCCAATACAGGGGGAAATTTGTATACACGTGTATTGTACTAATTATGCAGAAATAGAGCCATGGCCACCCATGAGAGCACTTTATATTTCTACAGAACCCTTGGTACCAAGTCTTCTTCACATCCATCTACAGTGTCACTGGTTCATTTCTTCTGTCATTCCAAAAAATTTGACCAGTACACAATGCAAAATTTAGGTTACCCCAAGCTTGGAACATATCATGTCATCTAGATACATAATTTTGAAGATCCAAGAAAACATGTGTCTAACATTCAATATTCTTAAAATACGTTGGACATATAGTCCACTAAATCCAAAGGCTCAGAAAGGATTCTCGGAACAAAATTAAGATGATGACATCCTGAACCCAACAGACAAGTTTGGGAATTCTCCAATATCTTCCCCATGCACACTGATCCTAAACCAAATGAAGTAAGATGAGATCGGACACTAATAAGGGTGTCACTAATAGTCTAATAGCAATATCAGACTGCCTAAATAATTCAATCTCTGCGAAAGCTGCAGATTCCCTATGTTGCACCCAGAATCAACAATATCAGAACAAGCAAGATGAGAAAGGAAACTAAAATACCTGCCAGTAATAGCATCAGTACAAGACTTGTATGATTCCCCCCATGTGTAAAATTAAACTTTTCAAATTTCCTAAACTACATAAATAAAAAATCACTTCCGAGACTTGGCAACAAGAGTATAATAGCAGGAACAGAGGAACCGTTAGATAAAAAAGCAGAAGAAATTTTCCAATAGACTTCTTAGTGAAATTGCAAGGACAGAAATTGCATAAGAAAATCCTAGACATGGAGTCAGAAACATTGGGAACAAAAACTGGTAAAAAAGTTGACTGACTGATGCATTACAAACTTTCATAAAACTTTTCAAAGAGTTTATGACAATTCTCTAGAAAATTCTAAAGGTTCCTGGAACGGTATTTCTGACCTTCCAGAAATGGCTCATTGGTGCCATAGGAAATCTCAGTAGTTAAAAGGAAGAATGGCCAAAGGTTAGAAGTAACAAGAAGCCTCCAAAGTAACAGGAAAATGACTACAAAGTAAAAAGGGATAAAGATGCAATAAAATGGGTGTGTGAGTGCAATAACTGTCTGTTTTATCCATAGTTCCAAGAATCACAACGATTCACACGATTTGGCAATTCAATTCAAGCCAAACAATTTTTTGTGAATCGGTGAATTGAATCAGCGATAAAGGATTTATGAAATAAGTTAATCACCAAATTTCAAGGGTTTTTAAAATTTGCCAATTCACTTCTGATTCATGGCCGATTCACGATTCGTTTCGGCCTTTCCAATTCCTATCCAATTTCAGTTCTCGTTACTTTGGTTTTATCATATAGTATCCAAAAAAAATCTTAAAAGATAAATCCATATAAACACAACACAGTATAAACATTCCCCATGACAATATTAAATATAGGGAACCATAAGATATAATCCATTCTAGAACCACTTCGATTTCACCTATGTTACCCCAAGTTTCTGGGACGGGGGGACGAGGGGATGAGGAAACGGGTTTCCAAGATGGTTTTTTTTGGGCTGAAATAGGGGACAGCAGGGGACGGCTATATATATATATATATATATATATATATATATATATATATATATATATATATATATATATATATATATATATATATATATATATATATATTCATGAATATCAAAATTACATAACATTATCACATTCATCATAGCAACATAATTTAAAATTATCAATTTCATTCATCGAATCAGCATAGAACATAGCAATAAATCGAATCATGGTCTAAGAATTGGAACATAGGATGACATCAAATGAGAGAATCAATCTGCGATAGATTAGACTTTAGAGCCCTTTCTTGCAGGTTTTGGAGGAAACCCAAATTTGTTTTGCCCAATCTTCCTAGAGAGGTAGCAGCCATCTTGTTTGGGTAGTAATCAGTTACAACAATTTATTTCTGGGCAATTATTGCTGCTATCAGAGCATTATCAAAGCTGAAAACAATCTAAGTATTCCTCAACCTAACAACAATCATTTCCAGATCTGCAATCTGCATATCAAATAGAAGTCGGATTTACAATCATTTTCAAGTCTGGTTTGTTGAACAAAAGTTTAAGTTTTAATTTTCAGTCATAGTTGGACGCTAAGTTTGTAATGGCTTCCAAAAAAAATGTTTCAACATGGGCTATATTAACATATTTTATTATTTTAAAGTGGGGCCAGCGAATGGGCTGAAAATCACCATTTATTAATGTTTTCTTAAGTTGATTTATTTTTTAAATTGGAAACTTCAAGCAGTCCCCAAGACGGATGTGAAACAACTATGGAGTCCCCAGGACGATCAACACCATCTGGAAATGCACTGATCATTTCTGAAGTTTCGGGGACGGGTTCCAATTTTCTTGCTTGGGTGGGGACAGAAACGTTTCCAGCAGTTCCCAAGTCCCCGAAATGGAGACAATTTCCAAAACTCAAGGCTTAGGGCTGGAAACGATCCCTATGTAACATAGGATTTCGCTCGCCCATTTCTAGTCACACAAAATGAACCTATGTTGCCGATGACTAAATTATTGATTGATCATATTTGAAAGTCTTTAGATATTATTGAACCATAAAAAGGAAACCATGTACTCTGAAATTTTGAGAAAGAAGTCTAATGGCTACATAGAAAATCCCTGGGACAAGTAGGTCAAAAAGTTGGGAACAGGAAAGCATGTGATTGGGGAACATATTGTGTTTTCTGGCTTGCCTTAAGGAAATGGTGTTAGGCTGGTAAATTTTCTAATCACTAGGTAAATTAGCTATCTAGCACCTCACAAAGAAATGGGTACTCAAAAACCTTGGCACCAAAAGCAAGACTTGGAACAGCTAGGTCAATAAAACTTGGGGCAAAGTTCTTAAGAAAAGGGTGTAGTATTGGTACTCAGCACTAACAGAAACCAAAGAAACTTCTAAGAACTCTTGGAAATAGCATTGGAAGCTTCAAATAATTATAGAAAGCATGATTTCCCTGTGGCAGATGGTGTGTGAAGTGACAAAAGTAATACCCTAGCTTCCTCTAGCTGCTTTCTCCTTCTTGTCTTAACAACTTGACATCCTCATAGCCCTTCACATCTCAGGGATGTATTCCATTGCATTCAAAATGAAACTAGATCCAGAATAAAAAATTTCAGGTCTTCAAGCCTCCAAAGAACTTGTAAAAGGAGCAGACCTCCAAATTATATAGAGATGGTAGGAGGTCCCTACAATAGAAATTCCCTTGAACCACCTGTCAATCTACCTATTAACCTCTTTGAACTAGTTTTGGGTGGACATTCATTGGTGCATGGCCATCTCTAAAGTATCTCCATAGTGGACTGATAAGGATGGCACCCAAGGCACTTTGGCTCAATTGAGATTGATGTGTCAGTTAGAAGGGTCTTTGAGGCAACTTTCATTAATGAAGAGGACAAAGATCTTTTGTTTGGAAATGCACTCTGGTTCTTTGCACAAACTCTTGCCTCAATAGGATCTTATCTTCACTGCTGTTAATTATTGTGGATCTTTGATAGATAAAACAATTACAAAATAAATGCTTGCAGAGAATATCTTACTTGAATAATCCAGAATGTATTTACTTTTCTTTTGGCAGCGATCACGGTATTATCTTCTTCAAACTGTAACTGTAACAACTGAAGTGTTGTATAACTAATGAAATAATAATAACAGTGAGCAATGTTTATACAATATTATTTATTGACTGCAGGTACTTTGAATGCCATGAATTGATTGCTTTCCCTGCGGCAGAGTGCTCATATATATATGTGAGGAGAGGACATGACTCTGAAGAGTCATATCTCTACGTGGCCCAAGGGCCATGTAGAGACATGCCTCTTCGGAGTCATGTCCTCTGCTCACATATATACAACAATAACAAACAACCTTAATATATATGTGCCCGATAACAACAATATAACACGGCATGATAATGAGTTGTCTCTCGATAATAAAGGAGCCCAATCAATGAAACTTGACCACAGTAATGCCAATTATCCATATAATATTACAAGGACGTAGGCATATATATATGTATATGTATATTAATATATATACATGCATACATAAATACATACATATATATATATATATATATATATATATATATATATATATATATATATATATACGCTTATATCCATGTGATTTATGGAATCAGCTGTGATTTTCAATATATCAAGTAATCCATGTTTTGCTTCTTTTGACGCTAAACATTAACACTTCCTCTTTAGAAAGGGAGAAGTAAAACATCAATAAGTCAAAATCATCATATAATCAACACAATATGAACAGTAAATGATCTCTACTTGCACTTAAGCAATGTCTAGAGATGTCCATGATACACTCATAGTTTCTACTTGCACTTAAGCAATGTCTAGAGATGCACATATAATCTCTACTTGCACTTAAGCAATGTCTAGAGATGCTCATATAATACACACAGGTTTATTATTTACAAGATCGTCACCTTGTAAATAATTTCCTTCAAATAAATATGTCCATGAAAGATCGTCACCTTTCATTACATATAAAATGCTACTAAGTAACCAATAGAAGCATAAACTTAAATGAAATAAATATTTTATTTCAAAAATTTATCATTACAATTAATCATACCAAGTTTTTCTCTGAAGAATTTTAGTTTCACTTTAGCAAGAGGCTTAGTAAGGATATCAACTGTTTGCTCATTTGTATATATGTATTCCAATTGAATAACTCCTCAATTCACCATATCTCTGATATAATGAAATGGAATTTCAATATGTTTGGAGTAGTTGTGAAATACTGAATTAGAAGAAAGCTTAATACAACTTTGATTATCACAATAAATCACAATGGGCTTCAAATGTCTTTTGAAAGGATCTGATAGCAACTTTCGTAGCCATACTACTTCTCTAGCACCCAAGGAAGACGCAATGTATTCAGCTTCGATGGAACTCAATGCTACTAAAGTTTCTTTCCAACTAGACCAAGAAATCATACCAGATCCAAGACTGAATCAATATCCTGAAGTACTCTCCTGCTCAACAGAGCTTCCAGCCCAATCAGAATCTGAATATCTAAGTAGTTCAACATTGACTTTGTCATATTTGATTCCCATTCCAATAGTACCCTTTAGATATCTCAATATGTATTTAGCTGCATGTTAATATATCTTCTTAGGAGCACACATAAACTAACTCAAGGTGTGAGTTGCATAGCATATGTCAGGACGAGTATTGACCAAATACATCAAGGGTCCAATAATTTGTCTATAGTAAGTAGGATTTGCAACCTCAAATTTGTTCATATCATCTTTTAATTTGTGTAAATTTATTTCCATAAGAGTAGCAGCCGGTTTACATTCCATCATTCCAAATTTAGTTAAGATATCAATTGTATATTTTCCCTAATTTAGTATAATACAGTTGTCTTGTTGCTAGACTTATAATCCCAGAAAGCAATGAAGTAACCCTAAGTCTTTCATTTCAAATTTTGCAGTGAGTTCTTGCTTACATTTCTTTATGAGATGTTCTTCACCTATAATTAGCAAATCATCAACATATAATACAAGAATAATCATATCATCACTTTCAATTTTGAAGTACAAATTTGGGTCAGCTTCATTTTTGGCATATCCTAATTTCAATAGGTGATTATCTATTCTTTCATACCAAGCTCTAGGAGCCTATTTGAGTCCATAAAGTGCTTTCTTTAATTTACAAACATGAGTCTTGCTATCATAAATATTGAACCCTTCTAGTTGTTCAATGTAAACTCCTTCAATTTTGCCATTGAGAAATGTTGTTTTGATATCTATCTGATGTACTTTCCATCCTTTAGATGCTACAAATGCTAGGATTGTTCTGACTGAAGTGTACCTGGCAACAGGGGCAAAGCTTTCTCCATAATCAATACCTTCTTTCTGAGAGAAACCTCGGGCTACAAATCTTGCCTTGTATTTTTCAATACTACCATCTGAAGCATGTTTAATCTTGAATAACCATTTGGAAGAGACAACTGATTCGTTCTTAGGTCCTAGTACAACATCCCATACGTCATTCTTCAATATAGAGTTATATTTCTCAATCATTGCTTCCTTCCATGATTGATGTGAAAATGCTTCTTCAACATTAGTAGGTTCAGATTTTATGGGTTCAGATAGTAATGCAACATAACAAGATTGATTTCTGGTCTTTTTGCTTTCCTGAATTACTTCATCTGGTTCAACTTGATTTTCTTCCAACATTTTTCTAGCGCAAAGAGGTCTCTTTTTATTGTTATTGTTGATGTTTTCAGATTCTATATGATTAAACATAGAAGTGAAGTCAGAATCATCCTCCCTCTCAATTTTTGTAGGTTGATCTTCTTCAGAAATAGATTCATCACTATCACTAGAAATTTTAAAGGCTATGTCTTCTTCAAATATTACATCTCTGCTAATTTCAATTGTCCTTTGCCCAGGAATGTAGACCCTATATGCTTTTGTAGTTTCACTATATCCAATGAATATTCCCTTTTTCTTGAAAGGCTCCAATTTCATTCTTTTCTCTTTTGGTATGTGAATATAGATTGGATATATTCTCAAGTGGCTTAAATCTGATTTAATGCTTGTAAATACTTCTTCTGGGGTGGTATTTTCTAATATGGAGTGAGGGCATTGATTTTGTATGTAGAATGCAATATTAGATGCTTCAGCCCAAAATAAGTAATGAAGATTTTGATCATGTAACATGGCTTTGACTGAAACGATAGATCTATTTTTCCTTTCAACTATTCCATTCTCTTGAGGATTATAAGGTACAGAAAACTCCCTCTTAATCCCGACAGAAATACAGAATTTTTTAAAGATATCAAATATGTATTCACCGCCATTGTCAGACCTTAGGGTTTTGATCTTTTGACCTGATTGATTTTCAACTAAGGCTTTAAACTTGGATAAGACCTTAGATGACTCATTTTGTTTCAGAAAATAGATCCAAGTTCTCCTAGAGTAGTAATCAATGAAAATTATATAGTAAAGACACCCATTAAGAGAGGGAGCTGACATAGAACCACAAAGATCTGTATGGATCAATTCAAGAATGGATTTAGATTTATGATCACTTTTGGGGAAGGAATGTTTAGTATTTTTACCTAATGCACACCCTTTACAAATACTTGAATGATCTACTTTCAGATTAGGTAGACCTTTTAAAATTTTCCCTGTAGATGATAAGGCTCGAAAGTTAAGATGATCTAGTCTCCTATGCCAAATTTCAAAGGAATTTGACTTATCATTACTAAGGGTTAAGTTTAAATTAGGATTTTGGTTATTACAAAGCTTATAAAAACTTCCATCTCTGACTCTAATGGAGATGGCTTTCTTAATAATTGAGTTCTTAGGCCAAAATAGAACTCTATCTTCCCCTGAAATGCAATTTTGTACCCTTGATCAACAAGTCCAGAGATGGAGACAAAATTTCTTTTGATCCCTCATACATATAGGACATTCTTGAGTTGAAGTGTGATTCTAGAATTCAGTTGTATAGAACAAGAACTAATTCCTTTAATAGGGTGAGAAGAATTATCTCCAATGGTTACTTCTTCTGATTCATGTTTTGAGAAGGTCTCAAACTTATCCTTAAATCCGGTGATGTGATGAGAAGCTCCACTATCTATGATCCAAGTATTGTGATTAGTGTTTAATTCGCTTGAGAGGGCTACGAGACATGCATAATTTTCTTTATCCACTTTCTCAACATTTTCTTCTTTAACTTCTGCTAAAGCTGTTTGAATTTTCTGCCTTTCTGGACATACATAATAAGAGTGACCAAGCTTATCACATTTAAAACATCTAACTTTGGACCAGTCACGTTGTTTGTGAGATTTGTGATTTTTGTTGAAATCGTTCTTGTTATTCTTAAACTTTATTTTCTTATTTGATTTGGTGTATAGTGCTTGGATGTCTCCCTCTTGATTTGAACTTAGTCCTTTGGAAGCTATTCTAGACTCCTCTTGAGTGCATTCATTTTTTAGTTGATCAAATTTTGAAAGTTTGGATCATGAACTTAAACCTCAAATGAAGGTTTCCCATGACAGAGGAAGACCTCTAAAAGCAATCATGCTTAGTTCCTTATCATCCACTTGGTTTTTCATAGTTGCAAGTTGATCCTTTAATTCAGTAATTCTTTAAAAATATTATGGATTCTCCACTTTTCATCTTTATATAAAGTAGATCTTGTTTTAAAGTTAATAATCTACTTGTATTGTTGATTTCAAATGTATTTTGAATGGAGAAGAACATTTCAAATGCAGTTTGAAGATTAGCTATAGATGGAAGTATATGATCCTTTACTGAATCTATAATGATCCTCATTGCTTTATTATTATGCCTTTTCAATGTTACTTTCTCAAATTCACTTTCAGGCATGTCTAAATTTGATTCAATGTATTTTTCTAATTCCATTTCTCTTAGCACTATTAATAATCTGATTTTCCAAAATGAGAAGTTTGATGCTCCATCTAGCCTATCTTCTATTCTTACGTGACTCACCATTTTAAAGCTTTGATTTTAAAACCTCTTTCTTTAACTTTTGAAATTTAGATTAGAATGAATACTTTGCAAAAGTTTTCCTATCAGTATAACTCTGATACCATGTTAATTATTGTGGATCTCTGATAGATAAAATAATTACAAAATAAATGCTTGCAGAGAATATCTTACTTGAATAGTGCAAAATGTATTTACTTTTCCTTTGGCAGCGATCGCAGTATTATCTTCCTTCTTCAAACTGTAACTGTAACAACTGAAGTGTTGTATAACTAATGAAATAATAATAACAACAGTGAGCAATGTTTATACAATATTATTTATCGATTGCAGGTACTTTGAATGTCGTGAATTGATTTCTTTCCCTGCCACAGAGTGCTCATATATATATATGTGAGTAGAGGACATGACTCCAAAGAGTCATGTCTCTACATGGCCCAAGGGCCACGTAGAGACATGCCTCTTCGGAAGCATGTTCGTTTACAGCGATAACAAACAACCTTGATATATATGTGCCTGATAACAACAATATAACATGGCACAACAATGAGTTGTCTCCCAATAATAAAGGAGGCTGATCATAATGAAGGCTGCCAATAATCAATGAAACTTGATCACAATATTGCCGATAATCCATATAATAATACAAGGACGTAGGCATATATATATATATATATATATATATATATATATATATATATATATATATATATGCTTATATCCATGTGATTTATGGAATCAGCAGTGATTTTCAGTATATCAAGTAATCCATGTTTTGCTTCTTCTAACGCTAAACATTAACAAGTGCAACACTCTTGAAGAGACTGCATCTAAAGTTTTAGTGTAGAACAGCTTCCCTTTCCTCTTACTTACATATCTAACATGAAGAAGTCCAAGCCATTTGTGACTGTCGTGAGGTTTTCACGGCAGCACCCCGTTGCATATGAGCAGCTCGGTTTTTCTTGTAGTTGTTAGACTAGGTAGATTTTCGCATTAAGTTTGGCAGTTTAGAGTTTTAAAAGACTGGGCTGACAGAGAAATCAAGTGGTCAAGTCGTTTTTTTTAAAGTGGGGATGTTAATTGAAGTTTGTTGGAGTCATGTTGTAATAGGTTGAAGGTAAAATCCTAATTGTAATTAAATTTTGACTAGTCAATTAGTCTGAAATTTCATATAAAGACATGTTCCATGCATCAGGGCCTTAAAATCCTTATAAAATTTGATTTTCCACACTTAACATAGCCAAACTCCTATGGTTCAATTTTTCTTTATAAAAATAAAGGAAATCTAGACTCACAATAAATTTCCCTTCATATTTTGATCAAAATCTGAATTGGCATGAAATTCCCCACTTTAAATGGTCTTTTCCGAAAAACAATTACAAGTGTTGGGGACAAAACCTAGGCATACTTTGAATTTCCACCACTTTGGATGATATTTGCTTGATAATTTTGGTGGAAGTGAATCTAGATAGGGGTCGATTTTCCCCCAAGGGTCAATATGAAATTTTTCCATGTCTAGAAGTTGTCCAGACAAGGGTCTTTTTTTGACCTTGGAATGAGTTAGGAAACTGAAAACTTTTCGAAGTGTCAAACTTGTCCAAGCATGGCTCATTTTCCCCTTGGAGGCCATAGTTAACAACAAAATTTCTCTCCTTTGGGCTGAGTCTTCCTAAGGGTCGAGATCTCCTTGGGACCAAGATCTCCTTCGAACTGAGTCTTCCTTTGGGTTGAGATCTCCTTTAGACTGAACCTTCCGTTCAACAAAGTTCTCCTTCGGGCCAAGATCTCCTTCAGGCTAAGTCTTCCTTCAAACTAAGATCTCCTTTGGGCCAAGTCTTTGTTCGGACTAGAAGTGTTGCAAGTGTTCAAACATGACTTGTTTTTTCCTAAAGGGAAGTATGGAGAATGAAATTTTTTCAGGTGCAAGAATTATCTGAACTAAGGTTGAATTTCTCCCCTTTGAGAGCTAATATGCGAAAAAGTTTCTAAGCGTCAAAGATATCCATACTAGAGTCAACTTTCCCTTGTGGTGACAACAAGTATGGAAATGAGTTTATCCATACCCTAGTCGTTTATCCCACTTTGCATGGATGAAATTAGAGTGTGGATGTGGCATTTTAATCCATGGATAATGTGTTCGGAGAGATAAGTGTGAACTAGTCAAATTTTTGGAAGTCCTTGTCGATTTTCTCAATTATGACATTTTTTAGAAATAAAAAAAGTAAATAATAAGATATTAATAAAGTAAAGTGAGAAGCTTCTAGAAGGATATTAAACTTATATCCCACATTGCTTGTGGGTGTTAAATCAACAAGTTAAACCCCTTTAGAAGGCCAGCAACTAAGCAAAGAAATTCTCAAGGATTTATGCGAGACAAAGACGAAACAGCTGAAGTCTGAAGCAAAAGGCCAAGTAAGAGATCAACCCAGCTGTATGTGACTGAAGCTTGGGTGAAGGACGAAATACAATGCCATTGAATGAAGGCTTGACATTGCTGCAAGTCTGAGGTAAGCACTGAAAGTGCTAGCGTGTGCACATTGAAATCTGAAGATGACCTCCATAGAAACAATTTTGTGCCAAACTTGGGGTATTCACTCCACCTTGTAAACTTATCCAGCTATGATTGAAGACTTGTAGAGGGTATTTTCTAAGATATTGAAGATCATTGGAAAACCAAAACCAAGTTGCAGACCAAATCTACAGACTATATGAGGCTAGACGATTTTCCTTTGAAAATCATGGAAATTCATTAGTGCTTGAAGTTGACATGTTGTTGTTCCAAGACTGATTTTCCATCCTTGGCACACCTTTTTCAGAGACTGGAAGTCTGAAACTAAGCATTTGCAGGTTTAAATTTGAATATGCTTCAGAATTGGGCAATTCTTTTTTACAAAATTCTTTAAGTACCCAAAGCCTCAAGCTCTTGTTTGGAGATTAATCCCCATTCAAAACACACATTTTGCAGCTAGTTTGACGCATTGGAGGGCTCTGGTCAGTTAAATACATACAAAAGTCTGAGGACTGTCATAAAAGAAATAGCTTGGATCTGAGTGTGTCCTTTGATTATAATCTGACCCTAGCTATGTTACAGACCTTGTAGCATCACCTGAGGTCATTCTAGGGTCTGAGGAGAAAGTTGCAGGTCTAAGGTCTGAGCACCAAAACAGGGGCAATTTTGGGAAAAAAATCCCCATAATTCAACAACTTTAAAATTCATCCTAAGGGCCATTGTCGAGTGGTAAGGGCCTACTCTTGTGCAAGAAACACTAAACTTTAAGCCAAATCTCCACAACGGAGGTATGTTGCAGACTTATCTTCAGAGGATCAGAAATTTTGTTATCATGACGATGGGATTTGTTCTAGTGAAATTCATCCATGCTCCTATTGGGACGTATATGTGCTTCTCCTTCTCAAGGTTTCAATGTCTTCATTGGAGGCTCTTCTAATCAGGATGTTGGCTAGCAAGCGGCGGATTTGGCTTGGAATTCCCTGTTTATCAATGTACCTCCTCTGCATCTGGGTGGTTTTCACTCTCCTAAGGACAAGCAAATTTTGATTATGTGTTATTGGTTCGATTTTGGGTTTTCGTAGCAAACCTCTTTGCGGTATGTTAATTATTTTTGGATGGAAGACACGTTTTTGTCTTTTGACAGTTTGGCTGCCATGGTGGACAATAACGCTTAAATGCTCTGGGTATCGACATTCTCTATTTCAATGATCTTTAACTGGCCTTTTTGGTGATTTTCATTGTGCCATATAGCTCATATGCTCTTCACTCATTAGTTTCAGCACAACTACTTTTGCCAGTATTATTCGGAATGATGGTATTTTGAATTTTCTCTGTTTATCAGTCTCCCTGTGGGCAGTATGATGATTTTGATTATTGGTTACTGGGAAGCATCATTTTGAATTTCGTATTATAATTAGATTATTTTGTAATTATTGGGGCTACTTTGTATGGGTCTATCAAAAATAATTTTTGTGTCTTGGGTCTGAACTTATATGGTTCCAATTTTGTAAGCAATTATCTTATGGATTGTTCTAGATATTCTATTTGAATACCATGTAAAGGTAGGAACATCTTTTCAGGTGGCTTCTAATATTTTTTGATGCAGATGTAACATTCATGCTAATCTTTGTAATAGGTTGGGTGAAGAACAGAGTTTTTCTTTGCTGATTCTTTTCTCCGGGAGCCTTTTTCAAATCAGCTTATTAATATATATTAAGGTCTTGCTTAAAAAAGAATTGTCATTTTCTGAAGTGTTGATCTAACTTTGTCTTAGGATTCTTATCCAAATGATTATTTTAGTTATTACTTTCATTGGAAAGAAATACTAAGTTTGGCCACAAAATTCATGGATTAATGGATAGATTTTAAATCTAAATTTTATTATTTTGTTTAGGTCCCTTAAGCCCATACTGAGTTGGAGCTTTCCACCAAGAATCATGTTTGGGTCAAAAACAAGGATAGCCACAACCAAGAGAATGGAGCAAAGTGAAACACAAGTTCAAGAACAAGGCCAAGGAACGCAATGAAAGGGGACAAGTCCAAAGCATTTGAGTTCAAAGGAAAATACTTCTAGATAATGCACTTCGAAAGTGGAACAAAGGAAAGAAAATTCAAGGATCAAACTGAAGGAATTATCCCAAGACCAAACCCTCACTAGTCAAGAACATGGGACAAGTTCGGATTTAAAGAGGTCCATGGACAAGTTCAAGGATTCAATTCATAGGCATTCATGTGTCCCAATGCAAGTCAACTTTACACTTGGTTAAAACCTTAAATGTTTGAAGAACAAAGACTATCTTACAATGAGATCAACTTATCTCTATTTACATCACTTTTCTGTAAGGATCAAACAAGTACACCAAGGAATATTCAAGGATCTACCAGCAAAGTTAGCATAGGAGCATGGACAAGGACATAAAGGAAGGTCTGAGGTTGAGGGCAAGAAAGAATTCAAGGATAAGATTCTCATCAAGGAAGTCATCCTAATGATGATCAAGTTGTGCAAGGAAATGGATTTAATATGCCATGGAAGATGTTAATGCATTCAAGGGATTGCTCCAAGGATCAAACCCGAAGATGAAGATGAAAAAGAAGAATTCCAAACGATGAAGGTGGAAATATCAAGAGTTCAAGCATTGTGAAGTCCACCCATCCAAGAGAAAGAAGTACAAGAATGATAACAAATTCCAAAGAATAAGGAGGTGGAATTAAGATAAAGATTACATGGAGAAGTTAGAGGTCATAGAGTCACAACATAACAAGCTTCCTAGTATTGAAATGGAGGAACTTAGTGAAATTTTGTTCAAGTTCATTGGTTTTGCTAAAAGGTAGAAGAAGAAAGGAGTATACATCTTGGATGATATCTTGGCTAATGACTAGGTGGCTTCCTTGTTTCTTATTGGTCCTCAAGTCATTGAATTCTTTTCACTGGCTTATTTTGTGGTGTTTCGTTTCTATTGGCTATTTTTGGTTCCCCTAATTAGAGCTTGTAATGGATTAATCTAAGTCACTAGTTTCGAATCAATCTTGGTAGTTCACTGTAATTGGGGCTCCTATATAAATCCCCAACCCTCTCATTTGTAAACCAAGGCTGTTGGAGAATTATTACCAATTAAATGCCAAATTTACTCTACTTTTTATTGTTGTGTATTGCATGACAAATTGTTGTGATCAAGTTTTGACACAAGGTAGAATGGGTGAATGATTCCATGGGAGCACTCACCAACCACCCTGCTAGAATGCAAGATTACCCAAGAACCCAAGATGCTCGTGCATCAAGTTTGCATTATTGCATAATGATCCTTATTTCCTCACTTAGCTTTAAATTTCATTTCATCATATTTAGGAGTAGTTTTGTTGGATGAAAGAATTATGGATGTACTTGCTCGATTCGAATATAAACTACATCATTAGCCTCTTGTCGATGGTAGGAGTGCCTTGTGTGGTGAGTTAGTGAAAGTACTCAACTTCAATTGGTATTCAATCTTTAGTTTGCATCAAGTGATAGGATTGAAGAGGGTAGATATTGATTTGAAAACCATCTAAGTATATCCTTAGAACTTGCACTAGGTGGGTGGAGTCATTGAGTAAGCTACATCTAGTAGAGTCCAAGTCCATCCATGACTCCTTAAGTTCATAGTTAGAAGTAGGTGGACTTAGAATTCAAGTTCAAGTTTGAATTGAAGAGGAGAATGGGAAGACCAACTATTTTTCATTACTCGTTGTGAAGCGAAACCTTTAGAAGTGCAAGCAAATGATGTCCATTGAATGAATAGTGTAAGTCACCCAAGTGATTACAAGAAAATCACATTATTTCACTAAGTGAACATCCACGATTAAAGGAACCTTAAAGTCATTTCATGATCTTACTTTGCAATCTTACCATGAGAGATGACCCTATATCAAGAGAGTATTGAATGTTTGGTGTTTCATTGAGCATTTGATTCTGCATTTTATAGTGGAATAAAACTCACAATAATATTAACAAGATTGGGATCTAAGCAACTTGATCAGGACCTCTATAGAGAAACTATCCTATAACTGGATTTTAGGAATTAGACCTAGTTAAAGGTATCCGTGAAGCCATAAGGCCATAAACTTAGACTAAGACTAGAAGATGTGGTCCTCACTCAAAAACTAAACTATGAGAAAATCCCATTTGAGTGTCATACATGTCATGACCATGGCCATTTCAATGAGGCAAAATTGCATGGAAATGGATACAGATACATATTGAATATGGAGACACCCATTTTTTGAGACCCTCAATATGGACACAGATAGACACGACATTAATAAAAAATGCACGTGTGTTTAACACAATTTTCCAACTTATTAGAGGAGATTTATAGAAAAACATTTCATGTGTCCTCATTTGGTGACCAAAAAACTGCAAAAAATTGCAATAATGAATCTTTTTCAAATTAAATTTGGGAAGAATTACATCAAATTTTAAAAAATCAAATCACATAGTATTCAGCGCTGTTAAAAAATCAATATCTTTTGGGCATGCACAGGTACAGTATCCAACTTGTACTCTAGTTGTATCGCATACGAGGATACACGCACCCAAGAAGGGTACAGAAAAGTATACAGCTACTTTTGTGTGGGGATTACCCTAAAAGGTCAACGCAATCAAACACGATAGGATCAAAGAATGAAGGGTCTAATAAGTTAAACACAAAAAAAATTCAAAGCAAGTTACATAATTAAGACCTTTAGAAAAAGATCATCTTCCAACTTTCAGGACTCAAGCAAGAAGATAAAATCAAAGAAGAAGAAACAACAATAGTAGCAAAGCGGCAAGCACAAAAGTAAAAAAACAAAGAGAGAATGGCCATCCCCACCCCCAACCAACCTAATGTAAGACACATTCAATTCCAGGAAGAGGAAAAGGAAATCAAAAAGGATGAGCATCCAATATCCCGTTGTCCCAGCCAAAAAGCCCAACTCTGAAAGCTGGTGTAAAGAGACAACAATAGTAGAAAAGCAAGAAGCACCATAGAAACAAAACACAGAGACAATGATCCTCCCTGCCCCCAACCAACCTAATGTAAGAAGTATTCAAGTCCAGGAAGAGGAAAATGAAGTTGAAAGGGATAAGCTTCAAATATCCCGTTTTCCCTTTAACTTTAAAACCCTAACTCTGAAAGCTGGTGTAAAGAAAAAAAATATTAGCAAAGCAAGAAGCACCATAGAAACAAAACACAGAGACAGTGATCGTCCCCACCCCCAACGAACCTAATGTAAGAAGTATTCAATTCCAGGAAGAGGAAAATGAAATTGAAAAGGATGAGCTTACAATATCCCATTCTCCCTGCCAAAAAGCCCAACTCTGGAAGCTGGTGTAAAGAAACAATAGTAGCAAAGCAAGAAGCACCATCAAAACAAAACACAGAGACAGTGATCCTCCCTACCGCCAACCAATCTAATGTAAGAAGCATTCAATTCCAGGGAAAGGAAAATGAAATTGAAAAGGATGAGCTTCCAATATCCCGTTCTCCCTGCCAAAAAGCCCAACCCTGAAAGCTGGTACAAAGAAAAATATGGACGTCAATTCCAAGGAGACAGCTGAACATATCACAGCTAGTATATTTTAGCCTTTAGGTAGCGAGTAACAATTGATTAAATCATATAAAATGAAACCATAAGAGTTAAGCAATGAAAGCCCTCTCGTAGAATATTAGAAGTCTTAGTGACAGTCGTAGTTGCCTTTGAGTTTAACAGATCCCTTTGATAAGTGAGAATCGCAATATAGTGTTAGTTTAACAAACAAAGGATGACGTTACGTTTGTTAAACCTATTATAAATAAAATTTGGTCAAGCTGTGAGTGTTTGATGTTTTCTTCAGGAGGAGCACCTGATGGTATCCTAAATAGATGGTTATAGATTTTGTCCTCTAAGAGTCCTTATTGCGTGCTAACTAGATCAAAGTTTCTCTGTGGCACTTGTCTCTGACTCTTCCAGTGACCATCACTAACGGTTACAAGAAAACTTTCTAGACTTATATAAAATAATTTTTGCCAAACCTAAAATCTAGATTCTTAAGGGGATCTCAATTTGGTCCTCAACTAGAATGAGAAAGGAGTTGGCCTCCTAGTGAAAAAACAGAGAAAATGACGATGTGAAAGATATTGAGCGTCTTTTCTATAGAGGACCTCAAAAATTGTGAAAATAAATACACCTGATTTAACAAATGAATTAACATCGTTTATATGGTGTTTTTCTCTGCAACACACAATTGAATTAATATGTAATTTTACTGTTCTTTGAGGAAAAAGCTTCTTGAACTCTTACCAAACAATATGTATTTGCAATTTACAATGCTTACGATTATTTTTAGGGTGATCCATTTGTACGTCAAATACAAATATAGCTCCGTACATTTTTATTTTTTAGCGAATTAAAAACTAGAATGCTCTTTCAACACTAAAAAACAGAATTTTTATTTTTTGATTGATAATCAATTCTACTACTACATGTTCGTGCTCTTCAACTAAAATCAAAACAACTTTACATAACACAGTTTAAACATAAAGCCGTAAATAATTTGGTGAATTCACTGAAATAATCAAATACAATACTGAGCATATTTAAAGCAGCAGAATGACAGAAAATATAAAAAAATAAATTACCAGGGGCATTGACTTTGAATATATGGGCACTGGAAGTTTCCCACCAATCTACCTGCCCGGTGATCGATTCATCAATGGCAAGTCTGAAAGGCAAGATAGGCGAAAAAGGATCTTTCACGAATGGGGGAGCCATTTATCTGGAAGAAAAATCCAAATAGACATTAGTGCCTAAAGTTTTTTAAAAACTTTAAATGAACATGCAGAAGAAAATAAACCAGATTGCAGATATGTTTATACCTGTTAAAATAATTTAGAACGCCAAACGCAGGAATTTTTTGCAGATTGTGAATTCAATTGTGAATGTCGTCGTTGTGCAATATATATATATCGTGAAAAACAAGTCTATACCGGCAATAGCGTGAGCAGCTTCTACACAATAGGAATTATCATGCAAAGTTCTAGTAGCTTCATCTTCTTCTGGATTTTTGAGCGCGATTATAACAAATTTAATACTTATTTTAAAAAGAAATATAATAGGTATTTCGGAGTTGGCTCTTGTAAGGTCCTTAAGCAAAGCCACGTCGTCAATTGTTGTGCACAAAATGAGGAAAATCAAAGATGAAACTCTAGTTAACTATTCAACCATTCAAGTAATTAAACTATAATCATGATTTGTAATTAAAATATAATCATGATTTATAGGTAGTTATCCATGTTATAATCCAAAATCAAGATAACAATATGACATATTAATTAAGCAATTAGACCATGTCATCCATAGAGTGTTCAGTTCCATCAAGGTCCTTTCTAACATGAAGGACACTCGACCCTGGCACAAGAAGCCTTGCAGCTCAGAACAAGAGGATCAGATGGATCCAGTGCTATCGTGAAACATACTACTTTCCACATAAGTCTACGTAGCTTAATTACAGGATGTAACAAGGAAAATAATTTAACAACATATCTACACATATGCAGTAAATAAAATGGCTTGGCTAAGCACTTTTAGAGCCAAATTTAGCTGACAAAAGAAATAAAACATATTGTATCCACTCTAACAAAACTGGCAAATAGAGGGAAACAAAGCATACTATATCCATCTCTAACCCTCTCATTTAAAGCCACATTACACCCCAACCATAAGGAAGTTTAAATGCACCCATGACAATATAAGGAAATCCATAAATAAATAACCTTAGAATTTATAATGAATTCCAAATGCACTATCTACACATAGACATACAATTTAATATGTTAGATTATCCATGAGTACTAGTTTAATCAAGGCATACAGTACGAAATACCACAACTTATATGCATTAAGATACCCATTTAATCACATAGTAGTCAATCTTCCATTCTTACTTCACAATATAAAAATTAGTTAACTATTTAACTAATGGTTCATAGACTCATTATGGAAGAATGTAAGTCTCATTCTAATTTAAGTCCCACTAAAATAAGGCCTACATTTCAATAGGCTTCTCTTATAAGTCAATAGTGTAAATTCAGATCATTGCTCAACATATACAAAATTAGTTAGATAATTTTCCCATAGGCTCGGCCCATCACTTCCTAGCTTCAATATAATAGTTTTAGAAAAACAAGAAATGATTTATTCTTACAATTTTTCATATCTCATTATTTAGCAGATCATGTTGAGAGGACTTATTATATCTCCAAGCATTGTGTCAATAGTTCACCTTCTTTTAGCAAAAATGTCACAATTTGAACTATGGCCCATTCATTCTTAATAGCCCCTAAAAGCATTCTATCTAAATGCAGTTCCTTATACAAACATTTCTCCTAGGCATTTGAGTTAGTAATGGCATGCATTTGATGGAGGAGTCATCATTAAATCGCCATTTTACACAAGGGACCAATAATAGTCTATGCGCTTTGTCCATTTTGATGGCTATTTTACACTTGGTGGAATGGACAAGTCTAGTCCCTGCACAATCTAACCCATTGCATCATAGATGACCAAACAGGCCCATTAAGTTACTAAGTTTGTTTCCTTAAGAAAATAGAGCAGTTCAAATTCCAAGGAATTTATAGTAACATGCTACTAACATCTACCAACATAAAATTTTCCATTCAATTCTAGACACTCATAAACTCTGAAATGAAGCATGAATATCAAACATTTCACAAAAGAGTTACTCGCAAGGAACCTAGATTAATGATGGTCATCAGTTTGTTGCTCCAATCTTTTCCTAAAACCTTCTCCCCCTCTAGCCCCAAGTGTTTGCGTCTGTTCCCTTTCCCAAGATTCAGGTATTGTATATATTTTTTCTCATTTTATATAACTAACCCAAAATTGGTTGTTGATTGTTACTTGCTAAAGCTTGATTCCTAAGCTTCCTACCATGTTCTTCTTATTTTGTTTGCATCTTCCCTTCTTCCAGCTCTGCCCCCCATTACTTAGAATCACATTGCGAACTGGATCGGTCAAACCCAAGCAGCATGATTCAACCCCCACCTTGCCTGTGATGATGCACCATGACTTCCCCTGGACCCCTCATTTACTGGGGCAAGCAGGCTAGTGATTAAGGAACCAGATCCACCTTATGGATCAGTAGACTTGGTTGGATGGATGAACATCGACCAGTGACACAAATTGGTTTTAACTTCTTATCATTTGAAACTAACCTAGTTTCTCTTCCTTCCTTTCTCTTCAGATCAAGATGATGTAATAATTTTACATCTAGCTAAAATATGTCGTTAATGAAGAAATGAAGTTAATTAACCATGTAATGCCCCGCCTAGAGATCCTTGGAACAAGGATAAACATAAGCCAAGATAATAAAAAAATTAAACAAGTATGAATGCACACAATAACAACATATGAGGATCACAAAGATCGCAACAAAAGACTAACCAAACATCCTAACACCAACGGATCTCAAAATGCCACTACTGGCCAAAATGACTAACAAAGGAAGACGCATAACTGAATCTAAATCAAAACATTTTGAATTCAAAATGTGACACCAAATGATTGAAGAGCACCTAAGAGGGTAGCCAAAACACTTCCCAGAAAGTTTGAGTCATACCGAAAAGTGCCTGTTGTCCACCCGGACAGGTTTTTGCAAACACCAGGCGATACTTTAAATCAACATTGGGCGATACTTTCTAGTATCGTGTGACATTTCCCAAGAAGGGGTGCGACACTTTCAGGGTTCAGGTGACACTTCTTTCAAGGGCATGCAATACTTTACAAGTATCATACAACACTTCTTCAATGGTGGTGCGATATTAAAAAGTATCACACGACATTTCTCTAAGAGGCATGAAACACATTTAGGGGATGCATGACATAATTCTAATGGGTGTGTGACGTAATATTGTATCGCCCCATGCTGACACATGGTCACCCAAGAAATGCAAGAAAAACTCTTAAGGATGAAAATAGGTTTAAACTGAGTTCAAAACTTCCACACCAGGGAGTACCAGACCACAATTCAAAGCGTGAACACTCAAACACACTACTGAAAGACGAAAACTACATCTAACCATCCAAACCAACAATGAAGGGAAAGTACAGAAGGAAACATCACAGTATACTGGAACAACATCACAATAAACAAAAATAACATCACAATGAATAGTACAACCAAACTAAGTACATGGTTCCTCTCAACCATAATAGCATCATAAGACCATTGTGGGCCCTAGCCATCCCCCGTGTGTAACATCCCAAGCTACTGACCAGGTTGTCAGTACTAACATAAAAAGGACATCACTACTAAAACATGCTACAACATAAGCATAATGAAATCTAACATGCTAAAAGTAAAGCATAAGATAATCCTACGAGTACAGATAACATCATCCATCATATGCTAATCATCAGAATAAGGAAATGTGTCAATAACTAACATCATCTAAACATGATATACAAGCATCCCAATGAAAGCATAAATCACAAGAAAGTATACTCTAGAACTCGAAGCACCAAGTGAAAACATCCAACAATAGTCACACTAGGCTAACACACACACCAGGTTGTATGATGTCTAAAACCAAGACATAGACAATGCATAAACTACAGGTCCTGGTCAGACACTCAATGGGCTACTAAGTAGGGGTTGACATCATGGAGAGTTGCTTGGTATCAACAAGCCCAAGCTTGGAATGTGCAGATTCAACTCCCTCAACAGAAAGGCTCTAGCATAGATTATTATCTTAAGTTTTATTACCACCTAGTGTTTTATTTAGTTATCACTTGATTCAAACTTCTTTTTCCAACCCTCTGGGCACAATAATCACTAAGCTATGAGATTGAATCCCCCTACATATGCTACCCTACCCTACCCATGCTCATCCAACGATGAGTGTCCGTAGGCATGCAAATTCCCAACTCAACCCCAATGATCATAACTTTCGGAAGTACTATGGAAGATTGGGACTTGCAAGTCACCCAAAAAATGTACGCACATGTACTTGTTTGTGGCACACCACCATCACGAAGATCATAACACAAGGACTGGATGAGAACACAAAGTAAAAAGTCACTCAATCGAAAATAGACTCGAGAGGATGGATGCGGCATGCATCCCAATGCAACATAAAAGTGCAACAAAGGTCTAACTAGCATCCAAACAAATAATCTAGGTCCACGACCAAACTCATGCCAATAAAAACCTAAGAAAATAGGGTGACACACAAAACAAGGTAAACCCCCCCCCCCCCCACCCCCCGAATTGGGAAACTTCAAAATTAAAACCCATTTGAGCTTTGGGTATAAAAACCCCAAAATTTTGATAATATTTGGGTTTGGATACCGTATACAAAAATGGCCAACATAATGGTGCAAAACCCCAAACTCCCATCCCAAAAATCAAAAAAATGTTCATACCCGACCAAGCAGGTAGAACTAGTAAACAGAAATGAAGGGGAACCCTAGTTCTTAGCCTCCTAACAAACGACTACCAAAAATAGAAGCTAAAACATAGTAGAAACAATAAAATGGGAAAGCCCTACTTGACAACAAAAAGGGCCAAAATTTGAAACCTGCACAATAAAATAAATAACCTATTGATACTACCAAAAATCACGACAAAGTAAGGTGTACATGAGCCGAATCCAACAAGACCAACCTCGCGAAGATCCCACACTCACAACTCTCAAAATGAATAGAAACGTGATCCTCCAAAAGAGGATTTTCATAAAAGCTCTCAAATCTATATATTCAAAAAGTGAGAAGTGAATAATAAAATCCCCTTTTCAATACTTATTCACTTTTTGAGTGAATAGTCGATTAGGGTAAATAGCCAGTTAGACTAGCTAGACTACGAATGGACCCAAACAAAAATAGGTTATTCGTCGTAATGGGAATTCACCTAAGGCAAAGCTGCCAGAAATTAAATTCAAGAAGATTTACAGCTCGAAAACCCAAAATCACAAAAAATCACTAAACAACTTTCATGACAATGCGAACCTCTAAATGCACAAACACACTTACTTGTCTAATCACATAATGTAGATGAGTTCGAATTTAATAATCACTAAAAGTTTTTTATTTAAACAATTACAATAAGGATATGTCGACCATACAAGGATGACATTGGTAAAATATGAATAGCTAAATCACTAACTCCATGTGCCATTGCCAGGGATATAATTCTTGCACACTAAAACACACGATCAAGTGAAATTTCATATAAAATCATAGCTGAAGAAAAATGTATTAAATACCTAATTAATTCATTTACATCACTCATGTTCGCATAAAGCATAAAGAGACAAGAATGACGTAAATCACCATAGGATAAAATCCATCACATAACATAATTAGAAAGTATGTCCAAATACCAGTTAATCAAATATCATCATATATCTATTGTCATCTCAAAATGACATCATCATGCAAATATGATAAACTAAATAGCACAGCAGTAAGGCATCTATGGTACCAAATCAAAGTATAACATTCAACCCTCAGGTCATCTCAAAGTACATAAAATAAGAGTATCAAGTATCTCTAGAATCAAAATAGACAAGGTACAGACTACAAACATGAGAGGCACTACATCCTCCCCCACTAGCATAAGCTTACTCTTGGAACCTGGAAAAAAGATAGGGGTACAATCCCCTCAATCGTGTAGCATCCTCCCAAGTCGCAGAGGTCTTATCGCTCTAGTCCCATTGGACCCTTACTTGCTCTATGTCCCAACCTCATAAGGTTAGCCTCCATTGTTGCAGGATATGAATGGGATCCAAAGTAAGTTGCACATTCAATACCTACAAAGCATCCCAATCAAGAGCATGGGTTACATCCAAAATATACTACCTCAAAATAGAAATATGAAAAACATCATGGATGCGTGATAGGCTAGGTGGCAATGCTAGTCGATAAGCAACAGGACCAATCCTCTTGAGGATCTCAAATGGTCTAACAAAATGTGGCACCAATTTAGAACCTTTTCCATAATGAATGGGGCTCTTCCTCGGACACACTCACAAAAACACCTTGTCATCAATAGAAAAGTGATGATCCGACCTATGTGTATCTGCATACTTCTTCTGCCTATCCTAAGCAGTAACCAAATGCTCCCTAATGTGAAAAACCTGCTACTCCATATCCTAAAGCACCTCTAGACCCAAAAGAACTCGATCCTCTAAGCAATCCCAACTCAAAGGGGTACGACGTGGTCTACCGTACAAGGCCTAAAAAGGTGGCATGCCAAGATAACTATGATACCCATTATTGTATGCAAACTCAACAAGGTACAAATAATCTTCCCACTTCACCTACCTATCCATAACATACATCCAAAGCATATCCTCCAGAGCCCGATTCACTCTCTCAATCTGACCATTAGTCTTTGGGTGATGAGCCAAAATAAAATGGAGTTGCATGCCCGAAGCATATTGGAGAGATGTCTATAGTGTGAAAGTAAACATTGGATCTCTATCTGAAATGATCTGATGAGGAATCCCATGTAAACGAACAATATCCTCCAAGAAAACATGGGCTACAAAAGAAGCTATGTAGGATGGTCTCATGGGTGAAAAATGTGCTACCTTAGACAATTTTTCCACTATCTCCATGATACAATCGTGCCTCTGTGATGCCATAAGCAACCCTATGATAAAATCAATGGTTATTGTATCCCATTTCCACTCTGGAATGGTATGCAGTTGCAAAAGACCCACCGAATGCTGATGCTCTTCCTTCACTCTCTGGCACTCAAGACATCTAGCAATAAAATCAGTAACACTGTGTCTCATCACTACCTAGAAGTATAGTTGTTTGAGATTAACATGCATCTTCTTAACACCGAGATGTGCAAAATACAATGCATGATGTGCTTTCAACAAAACCAAGGTACGAAGATCATTGGACATAGGCACATAGATACGCCTCGAATGTCGCAATAACCCATCGAACTCAAGCAAATAAACTGAAAATCTCCCTTCAAGGGTATGTCCAGACTTGATCTCCACCCTCACCTCCTGATACCAAGTGTCACTAGGAAAAGCCTCCAAGATACGACTTCACAAATCCACTCCAATGACATCACTGGTACCTCATGTTTCCTCCTACTCAAAGCATATATGATGACATTCTCCTTCCCTTTAATTTAATGAACGTCAGTCATGTTCATACTCCATCCAATGATGCTATTGTGCATTCAAGTTTGGCTAAGTAAAAATATACTGCAAGCTCCTATGGTGGCTATGCAACTCAAACCTATGTCCCAAAAGAAAATGTCTCCAACGAACAAGGGCATGCACCATGGCCATGAGTTCCAAATCATGAGTGGGGTAGTTAAGCTCATGGTCCTTGAGTTTCCTGGACTCATATGCAATCACTTGACCATCTTGCATCAATACCACACCCACACCTTCCAATGAAGCATCTGTGCAAACCATGAAATCACCTATAGGATTAGGCACTACAAGGACTGGTGCATTGGTCAAACACTCCTTAAGAGCATTAAATGCTAATCTAACCAAATATACTTCTTCCCTTTTTGCTAAAGAGAAGTGATGGGATGAGCTACTCGTGAAAAATCCTTCACGAAGTGACGGTAGTAACCCACCAGTCCCATAAAACTACGAACTTCTGAGACATTAGTAGGTACCGGCCAATCCATGATAGCACGAATTCTCTTTGAATCTACTACAATTCCATCACCAGTGATGATGTGTCCTAAATACTTCACCTCAAACTGGAAGAACCCACATTTACTCAAGTTGCCATACAACTGATGGTCTCTTAAGCACTGTAATACCTAATGTAAATGGACTTCATGCTCCTCCACAGTCTTCAAATAAATCAATATGTCATCTAGGAATACTATGACACACTAATCAAGGTAAGTGTGAAATACTCCATTCATCAAACTCATAAAAATTGATGGTGCATTGGTTAACCCAAAGGGTAAAACCATGAACTCTTAATGACCATATCATGTATGAAAAGTTGTTCGATGAATATCAGCCTCTTGGATACAAAGCTAATGGTATCTTGACTTAAGATCAATCTTTGAGAACACTCGTGCTCCCTTCATCTGATCAAACAAGTCATCTATCCTCAATAAAGGTTAATGGTTCTTCATTGTCACCTTATTCAACTACTCGTAGTTGATGCACAATTGCAAAGAACCATCCTTCTTCTTCATGAATATGATTGGTGCACCCCACAGGGATACACTAGGATGAATATGACCTTTGGCTAACAATTCCTCCAACTACAATCTGATCTCACTCAACTCCTAAGTAGCCATGCGATAAGGAGCTCATGAAATCAGCTCCGCTCCCAATACAAGATCAATCTGAAAATTAATGTCACACTATGGTGGCATACCTAGAATCTCATCAAGAAACACATCTACATACTCATGAAGGAGTGGGTGATCATCAAGTATCACTGTATGGCTCTTGGCTTCCTCGATATCACTGACAGAAACAAGAAACAACTAACAACCTTTTTGCACACTCTGCTTCAGTTGATTAGCTGAGATCATTCAAAGTGAGACCGATCTTGGGACTCCCAAAAATTCCACCTGCCCACTTGTGTCATCCACACATTGTATCATCTTACGATGAAAATCAATATTCACCTGATGGGTGGCTAACCAATCCACACCCAACATAATGTCATATGATCCTAGAGGTAGAATGTGTAGATCCATTATAGTGGTGAAGGTTTCCAAATTCAAAAAACAACTCTGAACCAATGAGTCAGCAACTACTTTGCAACTTGTGGCTAACTCAACCTGCCACCTATCGACCTAACACACTGCCACTAGTCCACATCGTTGAACAAGAGATGGTGATATGAAAGAATCAGAAGCACCAAAGTCAAACAAAACTGAAGTTGAAATACCATGCAACCTACGTATAGCCTCGACTACTATACCCTGATGATCTACTTGACAGTTGTCAACCACCAAAAAGACTCTATGATTCTTACCAGCATCTTCTATAGTAGGAGTAGATCTTGCTATGCCCTTACCAGGTCCTGAAGACAGTTTGATGGAACACTCAAAAGATTTATGGCCTGGTTGGCCACAAGAATAACAGTTTCCTCTAAAGTTGGAACCTATTTTGCGACCACCCTAAGTAGCACTAGGATAAGGTGCACTGCCCTTGCTAGAATTATGTTGAGCACTTTGAGGGGGACGATCCTGCTGCGATTTGTGTCCTTAATTTTGGTTATTTCCTTTCTTACCTAAGGTGCCAAAATCTTGTCCACCCTTGGTCCAAAAGCTCTTCTTATTCTTACGGTGATAACCACCCTGAGGGGGTTCTGATTGGGCTTCACCCTTTCCAGAAGAATAAGTGAATTGTGCATTCTACCCTAAATTCCTTGCACTTTGGTTTAGAGCACTAGACCTACTACTAAAACCTCTAGCCAAATTCTCCTCTATAATACGTGTCTTCTCAATAATAAGAACAATAGTCCTAGGTTGATGCATACAAACTTCTCTAATGAGGGCATCCTTGAGGCCATAGATGAAATGATGGGCCATGAGTAAATCATCATGGTTGTAGCATGAATACTACCTAAGCTCAAAGAATTTGATTTTGTACTAATCCACAGTCATATTTCCTTGGCAGATTGTGTGGAACTCATCAGCATGAGCCTCTCTGAATTGAGGAGATAGGAATCTCTCATAGAACCTCTCCTCGAAGATCTCCCAGGTGAGATCTGCAACGCTAATCTAGAGCTTCTAACTCTCAATATTCCACCAAATGGACGTGTGTTCCCTCAACTACATAATCGCACAATAGGCCGTCATATTGGTTGCATATGGATACATGGTGAAGCAGCGCTCCATGTCCAATAACCAAGTTTCTACCTTGAGGCCACCTCCCTCACCATCGTACAATGGCAGTTTGGATTGATGAAGAGAATTCATTATATCCAACCTAATGGGATCTTCATTGTTGTAGTCCCTACCACCATGATGGTGCCCTCTGCCACTTGGTGGGGTATGAGAACATTCATGTTCACATTCCTCCTCTCTATGCTTTGAATGATGGGAATCTCCATGATGAGATCCCTCTTCCTGATTATGATCCTTTTGGCACTCCTCAACATGAGGGCCCAACTAAGAAAGAATCTCTTGAAGCACTAGTATCAATGCCCCCATGTCATTCTGATTAGCGTTATTACCCTATTCTCCCTCTCCTTCCTGATGTCCCACTTCCTGGTGTTCTTCTCCATGGTTACTACTATGGGTACCACCACGGCCACCAGGTCTACATACAGGAGACATTACTATGGGAACAACAAGATAATGTCAGAACAATCAAATCATAAGCACAAGAGTGAAAACCATGAACTAACAAGATATCAAAATAGAAACCATAGTATAATAATACACAATGGAAACAAAACCATAGTGGAAGCATAACACAGAGATCCTAATGTTGCAACATGGGCTCTGATACCAGATGTAATAAATATAAGCCAAGATAAAAAAAATTCTAAACAAGTATGAATGCACACAAACACAACATATGAGGATCAGAAAGATCACAATGGAAGACTAACCAAACATCCTGACACTAACGGATCTCCAAACGCCACTACTGACCAAAATGACTAACAATAGAATATGCATAACTGAATCTGAATCAAAACATTTTGAATTCAAAATGCAACACCAAAGGATTGAAGAGCACCTAAGAAGGTAGCCAAAACACTTCCCAAAAAAAATGCGTCATATTGAAAATTTCTCACTGTCTGCCTAGATAGGTTTTTGCAAACATCAAGCGATACTTTCAATCAACACTCAACGATACTTTCTAGTATCGTGTGACATTTCCCAAGAAGGGGTGTGACACTTTCAAGGTTTGGGTGACACTTCTCTCAAGGGCGCACGATACTTTATAAGTATCGTATGACACTTCTTCAATGGTGGTGCGATACCAAAAAGTATTGCACGATATTTCTCTAAGAGGTGAGCAACACAATTAGGAAACACACGACATAATTCTAATGGGCATATGACACAATATTGTATTGCCCCATGCTGACACATGGTCACCCAAGATATGCAAGAAAAACTCCTAAGGATGAACAATAAGTTTAAACTAAGTTCGAAACCTCAACACTGGGGAGTACTGGATCAACAATTCAAGATGTGAACACTCGAATACACTACTGAAAGACAAAAACTACATCTAACCATCTAAACTAGTAGTGAAGGGAAAGTATAGAAGGAAACATCATAGTGTACTAAATTTTTTTGCAATTAACATAAATAAAATCACAATGAACAATACAACCATACTAAGTACACGGTTCCTTCTAAACATAATAGCATCATAAGATCATCTTGGGCCATAGCCATCCCCTGCACATAACATCCCAAGATACTGACCATATTGTCAGTACTAACATTAAAAGGATGTCACTGCTAAAATATGCTACAACATAAGCATAAAGAAATCTAACATGCTAAAAGTAAAGTATAAGATAATCCTATGAGTACAGATAACATCATCTATCATATGCTAATCATCAAAATAAGGAAATGCATCAATAACTAACATCATCTAAACATGATATACAAGCATCCCAATGAAAGCATAAATCACAAGAAAGCATACTCTAGAACTTGAAGCACTAAATGAAAACATTCAACAACAGGACAAAAGACTATCTCTATACACCAGTCCCTAGCAGTGGTTTAGGTAGCTATGCCTCCCAATCACATGGAATCCATAGGTCCACTCCCACCATGTTGATGAAGATGATGATCCAACCACAACCACACACAAGAAAACATCTATGGCTAACACACACGCTAGGGAGGATGATGTCTGAAACCAAGAAATAGACAATGCATAAACTATAGGTCTTGGTCAGACACTCAATGGGCTACTAAGTAGGGGATGACATCATGGAGAGTCACTTGGCATTGACAAGCCCAAGCTCAAAATGTGCAGATTCAACTCCCTCAATAAAAAGTCTTTAGCACAGATTATTATCTTAAGTTTTATTACTACCCAGTGTTTTATTTAGTTATCACTTGATTAAAACTTCTTTTGCCAACCCTTTGGGCACAATGATCACTAGGCTATGAGATAGAAGCCCTCTCCATATGCTACCCTACCCTACCCATGCTCATCCAATGATGAGTGCCCATAGGCATGCAAATTCCCAACCCAACCCCAATTATCATAACTTCTGAGAGTACCACAAAAGATCAGGACTCACAAGTCACTTGAAAAATGTACGCACACATACTTGTATGTGGTGCACCACCATCACAAAGATCATAACACAAGGACTATATGAGAACACAAAGCAAAAAGTCACTCAATTAAAATAGACTCAGGAGGATAGATGCGGTATGCATCCCTATGCAACATAAAAGTACAAAAAAGGTCTAATTGACATCCAAATGAATAATTTAGGTCCACGACCAAACTCATGCCAATAAAAACCTAAGAAAATAGGGTGGCACAAAAAATGAGGTAAACCCCAAAATTTGGAAAATTTCAAAATTAAAACCCATTTGAGCTTTAGGTACAAAAACCCTGAAAATCTAATAATATTTGGGTTTGGACACCGTATGCAAAAATGACCAGCATAATGGTGCAAAACCCCAAACTCCTTGATAGTTTCTTTTTCCACTAGGGCTAAATTTTTAGATTTATGGTGAAAATATTAAATTGGTTTATAGGGTTGATTTTATCTTGTATCTATTCTTAGAATAAACCCTCGTCTTACCTAAATCTGATGGGTTGATTTTCCCAAATGTAGGATTTGATGCTTTAATTGTTTTCTCCTTTTAGGGTTTTAAGCTCTAACCCTAGCCCTAAGCCATATCAATCAGCAGGTTTTCTTTTGTCTAAGTGAATTGTTTCTTATGATGTTATGAGGGAGGGTTAGCAGAGTATCGCAAGCGAAGGTTTTAGCATTTCTGATCTCACAATTGATGTTGTGTCATGATGTTGCGGATGAGAAATTAAGTCTTCCTGATCATATAATTTCCATTGTATTGTATGATCGTATAACAATTTAAGTGGTTTGCATTGTAGCTATCTCCGATATTACAACAAGAAGGTTTATTGTGATGTCGGGAGTAGTGAAATGGTCAGCTATGATCCTACTAAAAGGTGGATATCAAAGGATTGTAAGGGAAATGTTGAGGTATTATGATGATATGATGCCCTACTATCGTATGATAGTAAGGAAGATAAAGGCAAATAAAGGCTATGTGTTGTCAGATAGGTGGCCATTTCCTGATTGGATAGAACAAATGTATGAGTGCCAGATGTATGCACTATCAAGATTAGTGGGACCAGAAAAAGGTTTTATAATGTGTTTTGAGTGGCAAATAATGGTCTCTGATCTTACGATGAACACTTCATCGTGAGATCTCAAGGTTATAAAAAGTGTCTTTTGATGTTATGATTAGGGTATGGTCATAAGATCGTACATGAAAGATGTTAAGCTGCCAATGCTACAATATGAAAGATTTGAAGTTTTTTCGTGACATCATAGAAGCATACAAGATCATTGGCAATATTATGAAAATGTGAATGTAACTACAATCATATGATCATAGGCTAAGAAAGGATAATCTGCGATGCTACGAAGCCACTTTTAGTGTAATCATAGAAGTAGATAAAGTTGATACCGATGTTGCAACAAAAAAGGAGTCATAAGATCATAAAGGGTTTTGCCATTGTTTCTGACTGGTTGACAAGAGTTTTTCAAGGGGTGTTCTTAAGATCAGAAAACCAATTTTGTAATAATGTGATGTTATGTAAAGTCTTTTCATCTATCATTGTCGTAATATCGTAGGATCTTATTTTGATAGTAAAATAATGTCATTTCTTTAAGTTAAGAAATAACAGTAAGGTTCTTGACCAGTAGGATTTGAATGCAGTACAAAAAGTGCATAGCTGGATATTAATGGTGACACTCCATGGAGTTGATAGAATAGATTGATATCATATTTCAAGCATGCTGAAATAAATGCAAGGTAAACATTGATTTATACATATTAACTTGTAAATATTTTCTCTTTTCATAATCATTGTTCACCATTTGCAGAGAGAAAGATTTTGAGCATCTCCTAATTTTTTTGAGCATTCTAAATTGTTATTTCTAGAGCCTCCTAAGAATAAAGTAGTGTCCATATTGAGTGTTTTATTGGCATATTTTCAAGATGTCTAACCAAGAAGTAGAGAAAATTCAGGGCTCAGACATGGCAGTTTTAGAGACTTCAACCTCTAAGGGAGGCAAGACCAAATAGAGAAAACCTTGTAGATTTGCAGATGAATGGATAAAAATCTTCTTTGGTTCTTCTAATACAAACTTTGTGGATGATCAAGCTTTCATTGATCCATACACCCAATGCAGAGATGCCATATGCCCTGGTGTTATAGTTTCTGAACAATTCAAATACTTTTATTATAATAGGGAGAAGAAAATTCTTGTGTGCAACCCATGGAAGAAGAACCTCACCAAGCCGATCTTTCTAGAGGTTTTTTTAGACATAGACTTAATGAAGGGCCTATTCCGATGCTATAATCCAACCACTAAGTCTTTCCATAGGAGGGATGGAACTATTCTTTGTACCTTGGACCGAGAATCATTCATGGAGGCTTTTGGATTAGGTGGAGCTATGAATCAACCTGTAGATTTAAAAGATTTATAGAGGAAATTTGAAGCAAATACCAAGGCTTACATAGGATTATCAATGCTAAAATACATTCCTATGGATTTGAAGAAAGTGGGTGATTACCCTAAGAAGGTTGAAAAAATGATGCCACTGGATAAATTCAAAAATTATTTTGTCAAGACTGTATATGGTGTCCATAAAGTGGCAAGTAAAGATGGGTCTGATGTGGTCTATGGAGCAAAATTTATAATTGCAAGGGATGTATATGACTCCTACCATGCTAGTGAATATCACTAGTAATATTTTGGATGTAATGAAGGAAAATATTGCTAGGGCTCGGGTTGGAAATTTGAAAGACTTCATTTTCCCCTACTATTCATTACTAATGCACTTAATTCTCTACAAGAATGTAGGGTATATCAATTATGATTTGATCAATCAAACTTTTGACATAAATGGAGATTTGCCAATGCAATTGTGGACACAGGTATGGGACAATACTTACCATTTTTCTAATTCTGTATCATTTTAAAATAATTTTAGTGTTGTGATAATGAGGATGTTAGATCTAGGATACTTTAGGGCTCCTAAAATTTTGAAAGGCCTTTTAAGACCAACCCTACTTCTTGAGGGAAAGAGATTGGATCATAATTGGGGAGATATCTTCTTATTTCACACATTTTCTTTAATGAGAGTCTATGGTTGTTCCCAACCACCCCATATATTGCCCAAATTTATCCCTCCTAGGCTAGGAATAATTGAATTTATTTGGCAATTGTTCATGGTAAATAGGGAATATTTAGGACCCAAGGTGCATAGGGGAACCTTTTTGTGTAGATGCTTTAGGATTGGTGATTTCACCATTGGCAAAGAGGCCCTAGACTTAATCCACTCCTATTTGTGCCATTATAATTTGTGCACTAGCCCCTATAGAATGTGTGACCCTGATGGTTGGATGAGGTCCATCCTTAAGGAGATGAGGAACTATGTATTGCCAAACACCAAGGAGCTGCCCCATGAAGATATCATTCCAAATATAGTGGTAGAAGGCGAGGCAGTTGACAAGCTAGAAAAGCTTGATGATGTCCTAAGCGTAGAGAGTGAGTTGAAAAGAATTGATCCCCAATTTGCAAGATTCTACATGGATATCCCTTATCCCTAAAGGATTAGGAAGAAGGTCATGGACCATATTGAGATTATGGCTAAATTGCCAGAGGGTCCAATAGGGGAAGAAGATAGGGTTTGTCCTAATAGCCCTAAACCAAATGTGACCCTTGAAGTAGGAGAGGATGATGCACCTCAGGAATCATGGATGAAAAAATGGAACAAGAGGCAAAATATTATTCACATCCCTCCTCAGGTTAGACAAAGGACCCTACAGATCTTGCCAGGAAATAGTCAGTATCTTGCTAACTTAAGACATAATTATTTACAGAGAAGGGCTAATGTAGCTGAAAATACCCTTATAGACTTGGAATTAGCCACAACAATATTAGATGATAGAATCATCCAAGCTCAACAATTCTTAGAGGATGATGAATTCATTAAATCCAATGAATTCAAGAGTTTCTTATATAAGATCAAACAAAGTGAGCTTGTTTTGAAGATGAAACTGGATTAGTCTGATGAGCATAAGATGGAATTGATAGAGAAGTTGTAGGTCTATGATCCTGAAAGTGAGGTAATGGATTTGAAGGAGGCCAAGATCTAGTATAGAGGAGTGGCATGCTATTGGTGTCTAGATGGGATTTAGAGCAAGCATTCATGCTTGATCAGATTAGGAGGCAGGAAAATGCCATTTCTTATGAGGCATTTGGTGTAAATAGATTAAAGAAAGGGACTGGTTTCAACATTGATACCAAATCCCTAGCAGTCTGGAGTATGGTCCCTACTTCTAACAAGCCAAAATTGATGGATGTACAAAGCACTGAACAAGGTAATATGATTGTATGGAATTTATAGGGAACCTCTGGCATAGAGATATCCAAAGCATTGAAACATTTTTCATTCATGAATGAGGCCAAAGTGGAAGAAATGGAAACAAGGTTAGTCAAGTCCATACATAATTACATTGATGTTAGAAAGCTATATGAAGATGAGCTTAGAAGCAACCATGTGTACAAAGAGAAGATTGTTGAGCTTGAGGCTAAGATCCAAGGACTTGAAAATGAGATTACATCTCTCAATGAGCATAACAGAGGATGGTTCTAGCTTAGAGAGAAGAGGGACAATAAATAACATTGCCAGTTAGGGATACTGCTAAAGCTCCAGTACAAATAGAGGATATAAAGGAGGGGAGACATCACAACCAAGAAGAATGAGTATTGACACTCAATCAATTTAGTAAGGAGGAGATGTAAGGACAAAGATCCTTAGAAACATGATGAGCCATAGGGTTGAAGTTTTGAAGAACATATCACAACAGGCTCATACAAAATGTTGAGTAGTTTTTCAATGAAGTACTTTGATGGCTAGCACCTACTTTTAGTCTGTGGGGGCTATATATTCAATTTTTGGATAGATTAATTGTATTGATGGCTAAAAAGCCATATTTTCTAGATAAGATATTTACTGTGAAGGAAAGCCTAGAGATGGTAAGAGAATTAAGTGGTTTCTTTACTAGTAAACTACAGGTTATACAAGGAAAGTTAAAGACTCTATCTGAGGGAGTGGAACCATGTATACCATCAATTCTAGATGCTATCAATTCAGTAAAAAATTGGCAAGAATGGTCAGCTTCTTTTGATAATATTTTGATCCAAGAGGCTATAGTAGCAATTTTTGAAGATATGTCTGATTCCCCATATCATACTTTAATTGATTCTCTTTTAAAGGTAGAAATAAATTTGAATAAGTTTATTGTTGAATCGAAAGCAATCATGGATGTCAGGTGGACTAAGGCCACTCAAGATTTACAAGAGGTGAAGAGTACAGAGTGACCCACTAAGAGGGAAATTTATGTTTTAGAAGCAGTAGGAGAAATAAAAGCTCTGCCGGTAGGAAGTAGCTGAGATATTTTGTAAACAAGACAGAGAAAGTACGAGGAGAAGAAAAGACCAAAGGACTGATATAAATGTTTTTCTGCTGTCTCAACTACTTATCCTTTTTTATTGATATTTTGGAAGATTATTCTATATAATTTATTGTTCCCATCTTCCAGAAGTTTTTGTTTCCATTAAAATTTTGACATGTGTTCTCCTCTCATTTGTAGCTTGTTGCAATCCTATTTATGGATTCCCAAGATGAGAAGTGGAGGTTGGTTGCCTATAGAATTTTTCACATATGTCATATATTATTTTGCAGTCTGTCCATGTGTTATGTGGTCATTTGAATGAGTTCATTGGTATGCATACTTGAATACAAAAGGGAAAACATTTTGGGAAATAAGGTTGTGTCTCCGTGTCATATTATGAGTTTTATTAGCAGCATTGAGATTTAAATAAGAAGAATTTATCCTTAATTATCATTATCTTTGAGGTTTTGTCTCTTTTTCATATGTCTATAAGCCTTGGGACTGAATGAACAAGTTTTCTTTCAATTTAATGCAGTACAAAAGATTGTATATCTCTTATTGATTGCTGCTAATTTAAAGAATTGGGTAATTGCTTTCTGTAATTGATAAGGTTTAGGGTTTATGAAAAGGATGAGAATCAAAATGAAACTAAAAGTTTAATGTTGACACTCTTAATCACAAGTTGATTAAAAAGGTCTAAGTTTGCTAATCTTTGACTCTATATCCCAATGGATAAGGCACTGGCCCATTTCAAAGTTCAAGGGTACACAGAATCATTCATGTAACTATAGGACATTTACACACAACAAAAAATCAATTTACCTTTTATGTGTTGAAGAAATAAAAGTGTTGGTCATTGATTATTTGCTACTACTTTCTTTAGTTGTAATTGGCTAGTGTAGTTGAGAAGTTTGTCAGCAAGCTATAGAAGAATATTGACCATTTCTGCTAGAGGGAATAATCTTGCAAAGAAGAATATCAAGTTAATAGGATAAATCCCTTAGGTTTGCCCGCCTTGGCTTAGTAGAGCCTAAAGTGAAGTGAGTCCTGATGACTTTGTTAATGTTGGTCTAGAAATAAGATTTAACCTTGCTAAATATAGGATTTAGCCCATACTTAGGCTTGTTCATGTCTTTGTTTCCTAGTATCTGGTTTAAATTCACCTAATATTTTCTTTACCAATTTGAACTCCAACACCCCCATCCCAAAAATTGGGAAAATGTTCATACTCAACCAACCAGATTGTACCAACAAATAGAAATAGAGGGGAACCCTAGTTCTCAGCCTCCTAATAAATGATTACCAAAAATAAAAGCTAAAATAGAGTAGAAACAAAAAAATTGGAAGGCCCTACCTGACAACAAAAAGGGGAAGAATTTGAAACCCACACAATAAAATAGATAACCTGTTGATACTGTTGAAAATCATGGTAAAGCAAGGTCTACCCTAGCTAGATCCAACAAGACCGACCTTGCAAAGATCCCATGCTCACAGCTCTCAAAACAAACAGAAACATGATCCCTTAGAGGAGGATTTTCAGAAAAGCTCTCAAATTTGTATTTTCAAAAAGTGAGAAGTGAATAATAAATTCCCTTTTTCAATACTTATTCACTTTTTGAGTGAATACTCGATTAGGGCAAATGGCCAATTAGACTAGCTAGACTCTAAATAGACCCAAATGAAAATAGGTTATTCCTTGTAATAGGAATTCACCTAAGAGAAAGCTACCATAAATTAAATTTGAGAAGATTTAAAGCCCAAAAACCCAAAATCACATAAAATTACTAAACAACTTAAATTGTGATAATGCGAACCTCTAAATGCATAGACACACTTATTGGTCTAATCACATAATGCAGATGAGTTTGGATTTAATAATCATTAAAATGTTTTAATTTAAATAATTAAAATAAGGATATGTTGACCATACAGGGACAACATTGGTAAAATATGAATAGTTGAATAACTAACTCCATGTGTCACTGCCAGGGATATAATTCCTGCACACTAAAACACACGATCAAGTGCAATTGCATATAAAATCATAGCCAAAGCAAAATGCATTAAATACCTAATTAATCCATTTACATCACTCATGTTTGCATAAAGCATAAAGAGACAAGAATGATGTAAATCACCATAGCATAAAATCCATCACATGACATAATTAGAAAGTATGTCCAAACACCAGATAATTAGATATCATCATAGATCTATTGTCATCTCAAAATGGCATCGTCATGCAAATATGATAAACTAAACAGTATAGCAGTAAGGCATCTATGGTATTGAATCAAAGTATAACATTTGACCGTCAAGGCATCTCAAAGTACATAAAATAAGAGTACCAAGTATCTCTTGAATCAAAATAGACAAGGTACAGGCTGTAAACACAAGAGACACTACAAACCAAATTTTCCTAATGAATGAATATCCACATGACAATAAAATGATCATTTATTTAGTTCATTAGGAGACAAGTTGTGACATCCTCCTTCCCTTATAATATGCATTGTTCTGATGCATTGATATATAAGAATTACGATCACTAACAGTAAAGAAAATGAATTTCATTATTCATAATAAGGCACATGCTACACCATGTTTTTATCAACAATATAGATGTCATTTCTCTAAAAGAATTGATTTCTAGTTTGAATGCATTGTAATAAAAAATACATCAATTGCACTTACTTTACTAAGTTAATGTAATGCAATTTACTTTTCATCTTCATATATCATTATGGATAGAATAAAAGGATTTATTATATACTATTTTTATGTTTCCATCATGAAAGCTTTAGGTAGAAATAAAACACAAAATCACAAGGTTCAATAAGCCAAGAATAATAGTAACTATGTGTGTGTGTAGGCTACCAAATGATCTGACCTTCTCTTGCCTTCTCCCTGCAACCACTTAGACACACTTGAAACCACATCCAAAGGTTAGTGCTCATAGAAACATGATCAGATATATCAATCCATCGTATATCATAAATCAAAGAAAATATCTAAAGAAATATCAAATCAAACACTTCCTTATCTCAAGGATTCTCAAAATTAAGTAACATATTACCTTAAACTTTCTTGATATTGCACACATATATGTGCTTACTTATGATACCTTGGCATCACATGGATTTGATCATGTTGGTAGATGCTTCATATCCACTTCCTGCCATACTCATACATATACACTCAAAATACTTTTTAGCTCATTCCTAGTGTCAATAGCTCAAAAGATAAGTATTCATTTATAAATACCAAGAGGCAAGTTTCCTTTAAACTCATCGTTAATCACACCTTGATCACAAGTAACAAAAATAATCAATCATACATACCATCTAGCATGTGGTGTTTGCTAAGTGAGTAAGAATCCACAACATTAGGTCAGTATCCACAAAGCATAATCAACTAATGCAATCACATTACATCTAATTCATCATCATTTAAATCATCATGAATTATAATGACATCTTCATATAACATCATTAATGCACTCATTAACATTTAAACTCTTGACCCTATGGCAAGTCATATTGTCAATTAGTGACAAACTGCTTAAGATATCTAGGAAGGTCAGTTAATATTGCAACCAAGTTTTCCATCAGTAAGTAGATTTTAGTATAGCCTGAGCAGATGAAGGATATACCATGTTAACATAGATCATAGAATAAATCAAGTTATCTGAGTTATCAATGCCAAGTTCCTAGTGTGAACTGAGTTCACTATTCTAGTCAAGCTCTCTTTATGAACCAAGCTACTAGATTCAAGTTAGTATCCTCTAGTGTCACCCAAATGATAAAGTGTTACCCAAGCATCTAGTGCTACCGAAGTGCCATAGTATTACCTGTGCTCACAGTATTGCCCAAGCATCAACATCTAGCCAACTTGAAGGTATAATTTGGTTATTATGAAGTTATTTCTTAGGTAAGTCGAATTAGTATAAAATTATTGCCCTAGAGATATATAAGGAAGGAAAATTCATTTGTCTAAGAAGTAATGAGATGGATTATATGAAAGAGATGAATATTTGAAGACACAAACCGAATATGGAGCAGATTGAGTAAGTAGACTACAAAGCAGTATAAAGGGGAAATCGAAGACTTATCTATTATAATCAAGTGATCACAATATTCAAAGGATCTACATCAACAAAAAGAGTTGCAAAGTAGAGATCAACTTGTTGATTCATCCTAATATGTACATCAGTCAAATTCTCTTACCAGGTGGACCTAATAGTCATTTGTTGAATCTCTTAACAAAGTACACACTTCATTGTATTCTAAAATCCTTTCACAAAGTGGACCTAACAATCCTTCACACTCCTAATCGAGTAGATCACCAAAAGTGGTCAACTATAAGCCCTAACTGACCAAACTTTTTACTACAGTAGTGAAGCATTGTGGGTGTAATCCCCACCCCAATTTTACCTTCTCCTTGGAGGGTTTATGGGTTACCAAATATTGTGTCAAAGTGTTAATGGTGTTGATTTCTTTATTGCTTTATGTTCATGCATGAAAGTAGATTAGATAATCTAAAAAAGAAAATAAGAAGTAATCTAAGTGTGAAAAGTTTAAGTGGTTCCTAATGCACCCCCCACCCCCCCCAACCCTCACCTCTTTGTCACTTTCTTGTCATTACATTTCCAACATTAAACATCATTATGCATATAAATATTTGCAAAAATTGGCATTCTACATCAAAATGCATTATTTAGCTCAAAATTAGCAGTATATATTTAACTAATATGATGAAGATGAATGGTAGAAAACCACATAGTCACATGTATCAAGCTACATTGGCCCAAAGTTCTACATCAAATAGATAATAGAGCCAAATTCTAATTGCACATATCAACCAAAGGTATAAGTTGAATACATAATGACCAAGTCTATGTTGAATAACATATCAACTAGGAGTCCAAAATAGACAACTTAAGATGACCAAATAATAGATCAATGTTTATCAACTGAGTTGACAGAGTAAATGTGTCAATGACTTCCTATAAACTAGGAGTCACAATATCAACTTCTCTTTAGATTATGACTTGGTAAAAACCATATTTCCATACACATTCCACCTAATCCAAAAGTCAATTCAAGTCAAGCTTGACTGCATATAGTCAAGTCAATCAGTAGTTAAAATATTTTATGATTTATTATGTATCTTTATACCAATTTTTGACCTACATGTTGAAATGTTAGACACCACAATGATTACATTTCATACACCGATTATCAACCAAATTTTTGAGTACAAAATCTCATTACATGACTATGTCATAAAGGAGTACACTCATGAAGTTGACCTACATCTCAAACTTCATTCCATCATAAGATTGAATCGAACATAGATCTGAAGTGTCATAACTCAATGAACATCATACAAAATGTCAACCTACACATTAGACATATAACAATATGTACATCATATAAGTATGATACCAAATTTCATGTGATCCATTAAAATTTAGTAAATTATCTAGGTATGCTCACCAATCATGTGTAAATATGAGTAGACCCACTTTTCTCATTTTCTTGACCTAGGCCCTCAAGCCCATCTTAACATTATTATTCATAGTTTCACTTACGTAAGTGTGCTTTATCAATATATAAGCACAAGTAATGATGGATGACCTTCTTGTCATTCAATCATTAGATAAAATTTGGTTGAGGTGCTTTCCTGGCCAACCATGAAGCATTCAAACTTCCTTGGAATCCTACTTAACATGTACAATACCCAACCCCACAATGCTCAAATAATAAAAAAGGCACTTCCTTGGGATCCTACCTAACACATAGAATTCCCAACTATGGAATGCACATACAATACCAAAGGAAGGAGGTATCTAGTACAACCATGAAAAAAACTACTTCCCACTTATGTCCAAGTATCCCTAATCATGGATGTGGTAGGGAGGTAGAACATGGGCAAGCATATTAATTAAACATATGCACATAGCTTTGGCCAAATAATTATTAGTACCAGGTTTATATTGGTAGTTAGAGTAAAAAGGAAAGCATCACTATACCCCCCCCCTATCTATCCAGATATGGCACCCACATGGGAAGGTAAGCTTTCCAAATCTCATACATAAAATGATAAAAAAATTAATGCAAGAAGAAGAATGACATGTTCTTCACAATATACTCCCTTATACATCATATCAATGTTCCACAATAAACATGGTAGATGACATCACTTCAAACACAAGACTATCATCATAAACACACACACCCTAGCCACTTTTAGATCAAATAAATCTTGAAATCAAGATCAACAATTCTCAAATCAAAGTCCAAAAAGGAGACACAAAACCAATAAAATAAAAGTGAACAAGATTCATAGTAGATAGGTTACATAAGAAATTGGTGGTAGGTAGGTCACATAAGAAGTTGATAGCTAGGTGGTCACAAGGAAAATATAAAATCTAGCCCTTCATCACTTTAAAGTTCATAAAAAAAGATGAAAGGTCACATGATCAAATGAAAAAACCAATTCACATAAAATACAAGGACTCTCACCAGTCACCATAGGGAGTAGATTTGTCACTACACCTTGTGTCCAAGGAGTACTAAGAATGTGAGCAAACTTCAAAAACATGCATCACATCTTGTTAATTATATCTTCTTTTTTTCACTTTCGTGCATGCAATAAGCTATAGTTTTACAACTAGAATCCTTTGTTCTTCCTTCATATCATGCTAGATTACTCCAAGAATCTCATGAATCTAGTAACAAATTTCTTGTACCACATATGCATCGCATGTCATTTACAAAATAAAGGATATATTTTCATTGCTATCACAAGCCAAGTTTTGAATTTTGTCTGCACTCATAACTTGATGAAAAAAGTCAATCAAGATTTGACTATCTCAATAGATAATTAAAATTCACATCCTTCTTTCATCACACATGCAAAGAATTAAGTACTTAAAGGATAATAAAATAGTATGCATATTACATGATCACATAATTTTAGTTAAAAAATGATCATAAACATCTAAGCTATGAAAAATACCAACCATTTCAAAGAATTTTCATTTTGACAATCTTTATAAGAATGCAAGCATGACATTCATGAGGAGCATCATATCCTTTCATGTCAAAAGTAGTCATAAATTAGAGATATGGTAATCAACTTAGCAACCAACACATATACACATAAACAAAGCTTGGTTGACTTACAATTCTGTTTCATAGGGTTATAAAAAGGCATTGTGAGCTCAAGGCCCTAGAGTAGAACCAAGAGCTCTAGTGCTCATGGTGACAAATCAAACACCTCCACCCATACACATTTGTGCAAATTAGCATAGTACCCCAAGGCCCTAGAGTTGAAACACTTCTCTCATACCATATTGTAAGGTTCATGTCCTACTAAATAAAGCCACATCATCAATTGTATGGAAAATGTGGAAAATCAAAAGATGAAACCCTAGTTGACTATTCAACCATTCAAGTAATCAAACCATGATCAAGATTTACAAGTAGTTATCCATGTCATAATACAAAATCAATATAATAATATTATATATTAATTAAGCAATTAGAATGTTGATTCAATGATGTTGACCTAAACAACATACATCCATGATATAATAATAAAATCCATGTGTCTGATTGTACAATATCCAAATGGATGCATCATTACATAATTGCATCCCATCAAATGGACTAGATTACATTAATGACATCATATAAGATGATGATTTAATACATTTATCACATGAAGAGTTTTAAGACTTGTTATCTCAATCATGTGTCCATCTGTAAGTCCTAGTCTACATATTTATCGAACATCATCCTTCCACTATCTACGATGAGAGTGTGGTCTAGACACTTTTACCATGCCAATTATGAAGTGTTTAGTTCCCCTAGGGTCCTTCTTGACATGAAGGACACGCCGACCCTATCACAAGAAGCCTAGCAACTCAAAACAAGAGGATCAGATGGATCTAGTGCAGTCATGAAACATACTACTTTCAACATAAGTCAAAGTAGCCTAATCACGAAATATGGTAGGGAAAATAACATAACAACATATCTGCACATATGTAGTAAAATAAATAACAACATATTTAATCATATGCAACAAATGAAATAACAAAATATCTACACATATGTAGTAAATAAAATGGCTTGTCCAAGCACTTTTAGATCCAGATTTAGCTGATAGAAGAAACAAAACACATGGTATCCACTCTAACAGAACTAGCAGGTAGACGAAAACAAAGAACATTATATCCATCTCTAGCCCTATCATTTAAAGCCACATTACACCCAACCATAAGAAAGTTTAAACACACTCATGATAATATAAGGAAATTCATAAATTAATAATCTTAAAATTTATAGCGAATTCCAAATGCACTATCTACATAGAGATATACAATTTAATATTCTAGATTATCCGTGAGTACTATTTTAATCAAGGCATACAACACAAAATACCACAACTATGCATTAAGATGCCCAATTAATCATATAGTAGTTAGTCTTCCATTCTTACTTAACAATGTAAAATCAATTAATTATTAAACTAGTGGTTTATAGACTCACTATGGAAGAATGTAAGTCTCTAATTTTCTATTGTGAGGTCCCTATACTACTAAGAAAGTCCACGTCATCAATTGTGCAAAAATTGTGAAAATCAAAAGATGAAACCCTAGTTGACTATTCAACCATTCAAGTAATTAAACCATAATTAGGATTTATAAGTAGTTATCCATGCCATAATCCAAAATCAAGATAAAATTATTACATATTAATTAAGCAACTTGAATATCAATCTAGTGATGTTGACTTACATGTCATACATCCATGATATAACAATAAAATTCATATGTATGATCATACTATATCCAAATGGATGCATCATTACATAATTACATCTCATCAAAAGGATTAGTTACATCAATGACATCATATAAGATGATGACTTAATACATTCATCACATGAAGAGTTTTAAGACTAGTAATCTTGATCATGTGTCCATCCACGAGTCCTTTGCACAGTCATCAAACATCATCCTTTCACTATTTGTGATGGGAGTGTGGCCCAGGTGCTTTTACCATGCCAACCATGAAGTGTCTAGCTCCCCTAAGGTCCTTCCTAACATGAAGTACACCCTGACCCTAGCACGAGAAGCCTAGCAACTTGGAACAAGATGATCAAATGGATCTAGTGTAGCCATGAAACATACTATTTTCCACATAAGTATAAGTAGCCTAATCACATAATGTGGCAAGGAAAATAACATAAAAACATGTCTACACATATGTAATAAAAAAATAGCAGTATATCTACTCATATGTTGCAAATGAAATAACAACATATCTACACATATGCAATAAATAAAATAGCTTGGCCAAGCACTTTTAAAGTTATATTTAGTTGATAGAAGAAACAAAATATACTTTATCCACTCTAACATAAATGGAATTTAGAGGGAAACAAAGCATACTGTATCCATCTCTAACCCTCCCAATTAAAGGCACATTACATCCAATCATAAGAAAATCCATAAATTAATAATATCATAATTTATAACGAATTCCAAATGCACTATCTAGACATACACATGCATGCAATACAATATGCTGGATTATCCATGAGTACTAGTTTAATCAAGGTCTGTAGCACAAAATACCACAACTATGCATTAAGAAACCCATTTAATCACATAGCAGTCATTCTTCCATTATTACTTCACAATGTAAAATTAGTTAACTATTCAACTAGTGGTTCACAGACTCACTATGGAAGAATGTAAGTCTCATTTCGATTTCCAAATCCCACTAAAATAAGACCCACATTTCAATAAGCTTCTCTTATAAATCAATAGTATAAATTTGGATCATTTCTCAATATATATGGAATCCAACCGACTATCTAGTAACTCGTCACTGTGTTTTATTTAACTAGGAAAATACTTTTTGCTTTGTACTTCATACAAGTGATTTTAGCCAATTAGTTCATTAGAACTCCATTGATTAGTATAAAAATATTAATTTATGGCAATATGGTTCATTTATCTATTTCTAATCAAATTTAGAAATATGACATGATTTCCCAGTCAAATAAACTAATGAAAGTAATCATAAAATTGATCTTACTCAATAAAATTAACAAGGTAAGTGTGTCTATAGATTGGGATGCACCCCATTCACATGAATAGTTGCCACATGTTTAATGAGACATAATTTATTATGTTTAAGTTCAAGTCTATCGACATTATTTTTAGTCATCTTAAATCTCTTGACATAGCATCCAACACCACATAACTCATGGGCCTCCATCTTTACAAATTCTACCTTCATAGAGTTCAGTACTATAAGTAACATTTTTCTTGAAAATTCATTTGCCCTAGAATATTGATTAACAAAAGTGGGGTACATATGTGATGACCATTAAGGCACTTAAATTTCATTGTGATACGTCCATATCCAAAAAAAATACCACCACACGATTTTTAATTTGAGCCTCTAAGTGCAAGGCATTATAAGCTACAATAGGAGAGGCAGTTTATGGAACAATATTTTCTTAAATTTCATGATGAAATTTCACTCAAATAAATAAGTAGTGGCCTAACTTGTTTCAAAGAAATCTTACTCAATTATATAGACACATACTACGAATCCATTAATCCCTTAGTTTTAAACAAGAGCAAAGGTACAAACATTATGACTATCTAATAGTTCCAACTCATTCTTGTTGTTCTTTACAGTTCTATTCATTCGAATACAAACTATTTGTTCAAATCAAACAACCAATTTATTCAAAGGAAAAAATTAGCTAGATAATTTTCCCATAGGCTCTACTCATTACTTCTTAGCTTCAATATGAAAATTTTAGAAAAAATAAGAAATGATGTATTTTTACTAAAGGATTTGATGAGAACAAATTGACAGATCCAGTAGAGCACCTGCATGCAAGAATGTATTATCAGGCTAAAAGAATGAATTGAAACATACAATTGATCAAACCTTATAGAAGGAGATCATAAAACCTAAAAGGGAAACCCTAAGAGGTAAATGATATTTAATAATTAATAATTAATTATTAAATGATAATTCTTGTGCATAAAGAGAAATATTAAGAAGGGAGTAAATGTAATTAAGTCAATTTAGATTAAATTAATCCTTTACTCTAACACCTCCCTTAAGATAAGCAACAATGCAGCTACAAAGAATGTAGAAAAAGAAAGTAAACTACAATGTTGAAAGCATAAATAGGTCCCAACAACATGCCCTGAAGAGGTACCTAGCACAACCAAATCTCTGAAAAATAGAGAAATAGGGAAAACTGTGTCGAAAAAACCCTACTCCAAAAAGATATAGAATAATGCAAAAAATAAAAGAAGGAAGGAAGGACTCATTACTGAGACCCACCAAGGACAACTTCCTTCACCCAAAGTATAGAATATAGCTGAAGATATCACAGGGATGTAAAAGGTTTAGTGAAGATATATATGCAACCTACTTAGTAGTGGGAATATACTCCAATCTAAGAGAGTCATCTAGAATCAAATGCCTAATGAAGTGCATATGAAACTCAATGTGCTTGGTCTGTTGATGCTCAATTGGGATTGCAAGAAATGTATATAGCACTCTAATTGTCACACCAAATAAAGGTGGAACTATCAAGGGGAAATCTAAACTCTATCATCAATTATCAAAGCCATAAAACCTCCTGAATAGCTAGTACAGTTATCTTGTATTCTACCTCTATAGATGATAATGTGTGAGCATGCTTCTTCTTGCAAGACCATGTGATAGGACCAGAACCAAGATAGATAATAATGCCATAAGTAGACTTCTCATCATCAATATCATCAACCCAATCTGAGTCTATATAACCAACAATGTGAGGATCCCCTAACGTATAATTTATGCCATAACATGTAGTACCTTGAATGTACCTCAAAATATGCTTAGCATCTTGCCAATGAATCTCATGAGGATCATGTGAGAATCAAGAGACAAAGCCAACTAACAAGGAAAGATCAGATGTGTGTGCATCAGGTACAACAAACTACCCACAAGTTGTCTATATAAAGTGTAATCCATTGTAGGAGTAGATAAAATGGTAGATAAAACAACACTCGACTGAAAAAGTGTGCAAGTAGGCTTACAATTGTTGTGATGTGGAGCCTAACCAGACTTAGAGGTTTATTCAGCGTAGTTTCCCTCCAAATTATTTAATGGGCAGAACATTTAGTTATGGAAGATGCAAATGGAGGACTATCTCTATCAGAAGGATTTATGGAAGCCGTTGGAAGGAAAAACTAAAAACTATGGAACTATAACAAATGAGGAATGAGAGATTTTAAACAAAAAGGAACTTGGAAGCATTTGATTATGCTTGGCACCACTAGTGACATTCAACATTACAAAAGCAAAGACGATGGAAGAGTTGATGGAAACCCTAGCAAAATTGAATGAAAAGCCCTCTACTTCAAATAAGGTACTTCTCATGAAGCATTTATTTAATATGAAAATGGCCAAGGTGGATCTATTGCAGATCATTTAAATGAGTTTAATACTATTACTTGTTAGTTATCTTCTATGGGTATTAATCTTGATGAAGAAATTAGGGCTCTCTTGATTTTGTGTTCTTTGCCTGAAAGTTGGAATGGCTTGGTGATGACTATGAGAAATTTTGTTTCTGGATCTAATACCCTAAAATATGATGATGTGATTGGTGTTATTTTGAGTGAGAAAACTTGTAGGAAAACCTTAGGTGGATCTACATCAGGAAGTTCTTTGAACGTACAAAGCAGAGGCAGAACGACTAAGAGAGGAAATAATTCCAAAAATCATGAGAAATCAAGAGGAAAGTCAAAGGGGAAGAGGTCTCAATCTAGAGAACTAAGAGATTATTGGTACTATGGTAAAATAGGGCATAAGAAGAAAGATTGCTGGACTTGAAAGAATAATGAAGGAGATAAACTGGAAGTGAAGAAGGAGGCAAATGTGCTAAGTAACAAATCCAAAGAGGATGCTTTGCTTCTATTTTTAGAAAGTGTTGATGATTCATGGGTTTTAGATTCTAGTGCTTCATTTCATGCTACACCTCATAGAGGTTATTTTCTTGATTATGTCCAAGGGGATTTTGGACTTGTTTATTTGGGAGATAATGCACCCTGATGGATTGTTGGAAAGGGAAAAGTTAAGATTAAGTTATAGAATCGGAATGATTGGCTACTACATGAGGTAAGAAATGTTCCAAGGTTGCATAGGAATTTAATTTTAGTAGGGCAACTCGGTAATAAGGGTTGTGTAGTTACTTTTAATGATAAAAATTGGAAGGTTTCAAAAGGTTCTATTGTAGTAGAAAAAGGTGTGAAAGTAGGAAACCTTATATCTTTGGAAAAGTCATATTGTTCCTTCTACTTTGATTGTTTCAGAGAAAAATGAGTTGCTTCAATTGAGTAGGGAAAACAAATAGCTGCTATAAATTCTGATACAACATTGTGGCACAACAGACTTGCATACATGAGTGAGAAATGTATGAAAGTACTTCATTCAAAGAAAGTTTTACAAGGTTTGGAATGTGTCAGTATGGATTTTTTAAAAAGTTGTATCTATGAAAAATAAAAGAGAGTGAGTTTTGTGAAGACTGGGAAGGAAAATAAAAGTGAATAAATTAGAACTTTTACATATAGATGTATGGGGACCAGCTCAAGTATCTTCCCTTGGTAACTCTCATTATTATGTTATATTTATTGATGATGTAACTAAAAAAGTATGGGTTTATTTTCTTAGATAGAAATTTGATGTATTTCCAACTTTTAAGAAATGGAAATGCTTGGTTGAAAATGAGACTGGAGAGAAATTAAAATGTCTCAGATCTGATAATGGTGGTGAGTATTACAGTCATGAATTTTAAGATTGTTGCTCCACTAAAAGTATTCATAGATAGAAAACTATTCCAAGGACTCCATAGGAAAATGGAGTGGCTGAATGCATGAACATGACTATAATGGAGTGTGCTAGAAGCATGAGGTTGCATGCAAGTTTTCCCTTAAACATGTGGGTGGAGGCTGTTAATACTATTGTATATTTAATTAATAGAGGTCCCTCTACTTCTTTGGGTTATAGTAATCTAGAGGAAGCATGGAATGGTAAGAAGGTGAGTTATTCTTTTCTCGAAACCTTTAGTTGTGAAGCATTTACACGTTAATTTTAAAAATAGAACCAAGCTGGAAGCTATGTTAAAGAAATGTGTATTTGTTGGATATGACATTAATAAATTGGTTACAGGCTTCTGGATTTTGAAAATTATAAAATTGTAAGAAGTAGGGATGTCATATTCAATGAGAAAGTGTTGTACAAATATCTATTGCAACAACATGAGAAGAAAGAAAATGATTATGTAGTGCTGGATGATACTCCAAAAGCTAATGTTCCAACAATTCCTCATGATTTGCAACAACCACAACAACAAATACCACACACCCCAGTGAATGTTAGATGGTCAACAAGGCTAAGTAGACCTCCAGAAAGAGTTTCTCCTTCCTTTTATTCTATTTTACTTATTGATGCTAGTGAACCTGAATGTTCTGATGAAGCTATTTAGGTGGATACAAAGATTTAGTGGGAGTCTGCAATGAATGAAGAAATGAACTCTTTGCTAAAAAATAAGACATGAGATTTGTGCAAGTTACTTGTAGGTAAAAAGGCTTTACAGAATAAATGGGTTTATAGGTTAAAAGAAGAGGATGGAGGTAAGAAATGATTTAAAGCTAGGTTAGTGACAAATGGATTTACACAGAAAAAGGGCATTGATTTTGATGAGATATTTTTTCCTGTTATTAAAATGACTTATATTTACATTATTTTAAGTATTGTGGCTGCTAAAGATTTTCCTTTGAAGCAGCTTGATGTTAAAATAGCTTTCATGGTGATTTGGATGAAGAGATATACATGGCACAACCTCAAGGATTTGAGGTCAAAGGTAAGGAGAACTTAGTATGCAGATTGAAGATAAGTTTATATGGCTTGAAGAAAGCACCTCAGCAATGGTATGTGAAATCTGACAGGTTTATGCATTAGCAAGGATATAGTAGGTGTCAATCAAATCATTGTGTTTACTTTAAGAGGATAGACGATGACAACTACATTATTTTATGTTTATATATTGATGATATGCTTTTAGTTGGGTCTAACATGTATCATATTAAGGGGTTAAAGGAATAGGTAGCACATGCATTTTCTATGAAGGATTTGGGGGTAGCAAAACAAATCTTTGGGATGAAGATTTGTGAAGATAGGAAGAGCAAAAAATTGACATTATCTCAAGATGATTATGTTGAGAAGGTGTTGCAATGTTTCTCTATGGAGAATGCTAAAGCTGTTAGCACACCTTTACCTAATCATTTGAAGCTAACTAAGGAGATGTGTCCCAAGACACAAGAAGAGGAGGACAAGATGTCTAAGGTACCTTATAATTCAACTGTAGGAAACTTGATGTATGCTATGGTATGTACAAGGCCAGATATTGCACATGCAATGGGAGCTGTTAGCAGGTATATGAGTCATCCAAGAACTGAGCATTAGAATGTAGTTAAATGGATTCTCAAATATTTTAGAGGTACATCCAATAAGTGTTTACACTTTGGAGGTGTTGGAGTTGATGAAATCCAACTCCAAAGATGCCCAAGATCACTTGCATGTGAAAATCTATCAAAGGGAAGCCAAGGAAGGAAGAGCGTGGAGCAAGGAAAAAAACCTAAATGAACATGAGAGAGAAAATATGTAGACACAAGAAAATATGTATTTTTAATATGCAAGAATGTGATGTTCTGTTATGAAAATACAATGAGAGAGCTCGAATATAAAGAGCTCAAGGAATCTCCTAAAACAAGCTAGAAGACATTAGGAGATAAGTGTGACAACTAAGAATATATCCACATGAGGTGGAAAGTCTTCGAACAAGGTGAGAAGATAAGTATGACTTAGAGAGAACAAACTCCCCTATTGTCAACAACTTATAACTAACTCCTATACTACAACTAATAAATAAAATGCATTTACCTAAGTAAGCTTAAGTAAATAGAATAAATAATTAATAATTAATTATTTACTCTAACACCCCCCCTTAAGTGCAACTTAGGGAAATGCCTTAAGCTCACAAAAATAAGAAATACAGAATGGGTCCTGGCAACGAGGCCATGTTAGGTACCCATGTACAATGCAAAGAATGCAACCTTTGAAAATGGGGAAAGAGAGAAAACCACATGGGAAAAACCCTCCACCAAAAAGAGGTAAGAACCTAGTGAAGAACAAAAGAAGCCTCCAACTAGGGAAATGTCCCTTAAAATAGGAACACAGAGTGATCATGAAGAGCATCACTGAAGCATGAAGAAGCTGCAAAATCTACCATAAAAAAGAAGATTGCTGATCTAAAGAACCTCCATGGAAGAAGAAGGCACAAACTGAGCGTGTCTATATGGTAGATGATCCATCTCACCGAAATGCATAGGTAGCCAGCCACTGCAATTGCCTTGTATATAGTATCAACCACTAAATACATAGTTCACAATCATCGAACCAAGGATGCATTAGAACAATAAAATAACCCCCTCGTAATGCAAACGAGGTGAGATGACAAGCAACTGAAAAGGTGAGCCAAAATCTCCTGTAGCCGAACCAAGAACAATGAGAGAGGGAAAGAGGTATAAACACTCATAAAGACACAGTCACACTGACACTGCATGCGGCTAATGTCATGAAAGGGACACTCACTTGACAAAGGGAGAATACCTAAAACAACAAATAACTATCCCCCCCATGGTACTTTATAAAAATAGCATATGTAAAACTAACTCAAAAATAATGTTCAAGACCCTCGGAATGCAAGAGTGGCACTTTGTCTCAGTGCGATACATAAAAGTGCTTCAAAATGAAAGCTACAATGATCAAAACTAAAAACAAGCTACAACAAAACATAGTACAACCCAAAACAAAAGAAACCATGCCAAGAAAATGATCCTCAGGCCTAAAACACTCAAGATATCCACCATATAGTAAAAATGCCAAAAATATGATAGAAAGAGCATGGGCCTAAAACTAAGGAAAATGACCACATTTCTAGAAAGGTGACAGAACCAGCTTTCCAAAAATATAACGTTTTCAAAAAACTGACATGGGATGCAAAAGATATGCAAGCCGGAGTCAAAAATAGAACTTCAGACTTCAACTAAAAAAAGGGCAATAAAAAAGTATCAAAACCTAAAAATACCTACACTAATGTCTTCGTCTTGGAACTAGCTTTCTAAAGCTTCTTTCAGATCAGAAAATGCCTCCGTAGGTCAAAAAGGACCTAGGAGAAATGCAAGAAGGTGCCGATGCAGGATGATGTCAGCAATTTACACCATTAAAATTGACGGCTAAATGGCCGTCACAGCAAAAAAAAAAGATGCGACGTGGCAGTGCCACGTGGATGCGATCGAAAGGTTGAAGTGGCAGAGGCCATGTGGCAAAGTGCCACGTGGCATCCCTACCACGTGTCATAGGAGGGTTCGCTGTAAAAGTCGTGCAGGCTGGTGACTGTACTACTGATGCAGACGACAGCTAACCATACACACGGGCCACATGTTGCTACAGGGACTCTTCCAACTACCACTGACTGTACATGTGGGTGGGTGACTATTTCAATGGAGCACAGGTTGCAAAGCTGGTGGCGACAGCGAGATCGGGCTTTGCGGGATGACAGAGGCAGAGAGACCGGGCCGAGTGGAGAAACTAGAGGCGCTACCAGTGATGGGTTGTGCGTGAGCCGCAGAGGAAGAGGCTGAGCCACTAGAGGAAGATTGCTTCGCCAAGAGAGCGGTGTGCGGGCTGCCCTGTGGTGGCTGCTAGGCGGTGCTACGGTGGTGCGCTCATAAATATTTTAAAAATTTTTTTAGATGCCAAAATCATCTGTACAGTCATATGAAAGCCGTGTAACAAATTTTTTTTTGCCTCTTGGAGCCCTGTCTCCAAAATTGATGAATTTTATATGGATCCTAGCTAAAAAGCGCCTTTTGAATCCAATGGAAGTGCTCGTTTGGGTTGAAGGTGCTCTAAAAATTTGCTGTCCCCCCAATTTGAAGAAAAATGCACAAACAAACTAGGGTTTGTGACTTCAAATCATGGCTTCAAAAATTCTTCAATGAAGCAGTAGTAGGGAGGCTCTAATACCCTGTTGGAGTTGATGAAATCCAACTCTGAAGATGCCCAAGATCACTTGCATGCGAAAACCTGTCAAAGGGAAGCCAAGGAAGGAAGAGCGTGGAGCAAGGGGAAAAACTTAAACTGACATGAGAGAGAAAATATGCAAATACAAGAAAATATGTATTTACAATATGTAAGAATGTGATGTTCTGTTATGAAAATACAATGAGGGAGCTCAAATATAAAGAGCTCAAGGAATCTCCTAGAACAAGCTAGAAGACACTAGGAGATAAGTGTGACAGCTAAGCATACATCCACATGAGGTGGAAAGTCCTTGAACAAGGTGAGAGGATAAGTATGACTTAGAGATAACAAACTCTTATATTGTCAACAACTTATAACTAACTCCTAGACTACAACTAATAAATAAAATGTATTTACCTAAGTAAGCTTAAGTAAATAGAATAAATAATTAATAATTAATTATTTACTCTAACAGGGGGCTCTACTACTGCTTTACAGGGATATGTTGACTTAGATTTCGCATGGGATATTGATACTAGGTGGAGACTATAGGTTATGTATTTATTGATGGTGGGGCAGTAGTGAGCTCAGTTTCTAGGCTGCAGAAGGTTAATGCTTTATCCACTATAGAAGCAGAGTATGTTGCTGCTACAAAGGTAGCCAAAGAGATGATATGTCTTTAGTTCTTCTTGGAAGAATTGGGACACCTTCAGAGAGATAATTATTATTTTTTAGATAGTTGGAGTGCCATTCACCTTGCAAAGAATTTTGCTATGCATTCAAAGACAAAACACATATAGTTGCGGTACCATTTCATTCGATCAGTTTTGGATGATGGACAATTAAAGTTGGAGAAGATACATACATATGATAATCCAATAGATATGTTTACAAAGGTAGTGATAAGGGAGAAGCTAAAATCCTCTTCAACTTTGATTGGTCTTCTAGACTGACCAAAATAAAAGAGAAACAAAGTCCAGGGTGGTTTGATAAATTCCAGTGGGAGCTACAGGTTTAGTAGTGCTATGATTAGTCTCCAAGTAGGAGATTGTTGTGATGTGGAGAGTAATCAGACTCAGAGGTTTATTTGGTGCAATTTTCCTCTAGATTATTTCTACAGTGGTTTGGGAGTAGCACCCCCAAGATGGGGTCAAGGGGCAGTGCCCCTGCAGGGTCCTGGGTGCCCCAAGTGGGCTCCTTGTCGCAGCATAGGGTGGGGTCAAGGGGCAACGCCCTCGTGGGGGTTTTCGAGGGTAGCGTCTCCAAAGCCAAAAATGACCTTATATTGTAAAAGGCCTTGGCTACTATTTTTCTATTATTCTAGCCCTAATTTTGTAAGCGGCAAAAATCTTGTATAAAAAGGGTTAGGGTTAGGGTAGGGATTTTCATAATGTGCGATGTGAAAATTGGTTCTTGTAGAGGTATTTTCACATCATAATAATATTGGACTTGCTGTTGGTGGACGTAGCCCAGGAATTGGGTGAACCACGTTAAATCTTGGTGTCTTGTGTTCTCCTATGTGCGATCTATTATTTTTTGATATTGGTTATATTTGCATGTAACCGTTATTTTTGTCTGAGGTTAATCTTAATAGTTCATTGAATCTATAGTTAATTTAATTCTGTAGAATAAATATTTTTTATTTTTAAAATTAAGTTTTCGAATATTTTTACAAGGAGCACACACAAATTTCACATTTTTCAGGATTTGTCTACTTCAAAAATTGGTAAAAATTCATACATCCACAAAAAAGGTAATAGAAAAATTTGAGTAAATTGTGTGTTAGATAACTTCTCATTAGAGTGAGTAAGAACATTAAAAAAAATGTTAAAATTTTAGGGGAGCACACTAGGTGCCATGTTATTTTTTTCACAAAAAATAGGGCAACTTTTTGAGCTCTCCTTTTTGTGTGGACCTTAATCTCCACCACTTTCAAAATAAATTAGTATCTTATCAATTAGATTTGGAGTGATAGAACTCTTGTTCTTGTTGCATCTTGAAATTTGTAGTCTATCTTCTATTTCTCATCAAAGTTAATAATTTTTTGATTTAAAAAATGACATGTTATACCTCCTTTTTGATCTCCCATATTTTCGTTGTTTCAATCATGTAAAAAAAAAATGCCTTGCAACATGAATAAAGGAATCCATTTTTGTGAATGCCAAGACCTTGTGAAATATATCCTTATTGAGAAGTAACCATTAGAAAAAAATAATTACTTAATTATTAAGTCATCTTGACTTGATCTTTAAGTTACCTTTAGTTCTCTCTTAAGATAGCACTTTATGCGTTAAAGAAATTTAATAACTATCTTAAATATTAACTTTTTCCCTTTTTTAGAGTTTCTTATTTTAGACTCACAATCTCATTTATAGAAGATTGATCATTGTGTTCTTTATTGATTTGTTTGATATGATAATATAATTGTTTATATTTTGAGAGTCCAAATCTTTGCTTTGTTATTCCATTCTTCCCAATGACAAGTTATCTTTTCATGCAATTGATCTTTGCTTTATGAAGCTGGATTGAAAAATTCTACATGGTATTAGAGTGTTGACCTACTATAGCTTGTTCTAGTTTCTTTGAAGAATTTTAGAGTAATGGGGGTTTTCTCATATGAATCACCCTTTTGATAAATTTTTTATGAAATAAAAGGTCACTTTTTTCAATGAACTTTGAGCCCAAACAGACCTCACCATTGGGTTCCTAGCACCCAAAAACCCTTATTTTCATATAAAATATGTCAAATTTGGAGGTACATGTTTGATATCTAATTTTGAACCTAGATTACTAAAAGTTGCATTGGATGATGAATGTTGGGTTAATTCTATGAATGAGGAGATTGATCAAATGGAGAAGAATAATACTTGGACATTTGTATTGAGATTTTTTGATAGGAATGTGATTAGAACAAAATGAATTTTCATAAAAAAAATGAATGAAAATGGAGAAGTGGTAAGAAAAAAGGATAGATTTGTTTGCAAAGGTTATGCACAAGAATAAAGAATTGACTATGGTGAGCCTTTTGCACCTATTGCAAGATTGGAAGGAGTAAGAACACTACTATATTATGATACTTACAAGAAGTTAAAAGTATATCAAATGGGTGTAAAATCTATATTTTTGAATGAGATACTTGAAGAGAAAGTCTACATGGACAACATAAAAAAATTTTTGAGCCTAAAAATAAGGACATGGTTTGCAAGTTGAACAAAGAACTATATCAACTAAAGCAAGTCCTAAGAGCATGGAATGAAAGGTTAACCTCTTATTTGATTAAGATAGGATTTGCTAGAACTAGTGAAAATAATAACCTGTATTTGAAGAATGAATCACAAGATATGTTTTTGATTGTTGAAATATTTGTTGATGATATAATATATAGAGGAAATGATAGGTTGAGTAAGACATTTTCTAATCAATTGAGTAAAAAATTTGAAATTTCAATGTTTGGAGAGATTAATTTTTTTTTTGTTGATTTCCAAGTTTATCAAACACTGAAAGGTACCTATGTCATTCAATCCAAGTATGTGAAATAAATCTTGAAACCATTTGGGATGGATGAATCTAAACTAGTTGGCACACCTATAGTGACTGGAGTGAAATTGTCAAAGGAAGACACTACTGGTGAAGTTGATCAAACACAATACATATCTATGATTAGAAAACTATAAATTGTTGTACATAGTAGACTAGACTTTGCCCTAGATATTGGAATTGTTGCAAGGTTTTCATCTAATCCAAGGAAAATACATATGACTATTGTAAAAAGAATATTCAAATATCTCAAGGGAATTGAAGATTATGGCCTATGGTATAAAAAAGAGGATGAATTTAATCTTAAAATCCACACTAATATTGATTAGGCTAGAAATATTGATGATAGAAAAAGAACTTGTGGAGGATCTTTCTTTTTAGGAGAAAGGTTGATCACATGGATAAACAAAAAAGAGTTGTAATTTATAATCTACTGTTGAAGAAAACAGACTCCAAATCCAAACTACCTATGCTAGCAAGATATGTCAGAAGGAATCATGCACCTGATTAGATCATTGGAGACAAGTTAGGTGGAACAATGACAAGAAAAAAATTGAAAGGTACATGTTTTCTTGCTGAATTTGAACCTACAAATGTTCAAGATGCTTTAGGTAATGAAATTTGGATTGAAGAAATGAATGAGGAAATAGAAAAAATAGAGAAAAACAAAACTTGGACTCTTGTTCCAACACCCAAGGATAAAAATGTAATTTGCACAAAGTGGGTATTCAGAAATAAGCTAAATGAAGATGGAGTAGTTTCCAGAAACAAAGAAAAGTTACTAGGTAAAGGTTATTCTCAAGAAGAAGGTATTGATTACGGTGAAAATTTTTCTCCTATTGCAAGATTAGAAGTACTAGCATATGCAACTCACAAAGGATTTAAAGTTTATCAAATGAATGTAAAATCTACATTCTTGAATGGAATTCTTGATGAGGAAATCTACATAGAACAATTTGAAGGTTTTGTAGATCTCATCAAAAGAGATATGGTCTATGAATTACACAAAGCATTATATTGTCTCAAGCAAGCTCCTAGAGCTTGGTATCAAAGACTTCATAAATACTTGATAAAGATTGATTTTCAAAGAACAAATGATTACAATAGTCTATATATCAAAGAAGGACTAGACAAGAAGATTGTGTTGGTAGAAATATTTGTGGATGACACTTTATTTATAGGAAATGATGACTTTTGCAAGGCATTTTCAAAAGAAATGAGTAAAGAATTTGAGATGTCTATGTTTGGAGAGATAAAATTCTTTGTTGGATTGCAGATCCAATAGAAGAAAGATGGTATCTACATTACTCAATCTAAATATATCAAGGAGCTACTAAATAAATTTGGAATAGAAGACTCAAGACGAGATGGAAATCCTATGTCTACTAGACATAAGCTTTCTAGAAATGATGATTCCAAGGTGGTAGATTAGACCACATACAGATCAATGATTGAAGAATTGTAGTATGTAGTGCATATAAGGCTTGATATTGCATTAGTAGTTGGTATGGTGGCAAGATTCTTAACAAATCTCAAAGAAAATCACATGATGAGAATCAAAAGAATCATGGGATATCTGAAAGGTACTGAAGACTATGGTATATGATTCAAAAAGGGAGATAATTTGGATTTAAAAGTATTCACACATGTTGATTGAGCAGGAAGTATTGATGATAGAAAGAGCACTAGTGTTTGAGCATTCTTTCTTGATAAAAGACTAGTGTCTTGGACAAGCAAGAAACATAATTGTATTTCTCAATCCATAGTAGAGGCAAAATATGTGGCAGCAGCAGTTAATTTTTCTAATATTGTTTGGTTCAAACAACTATTGTTAGGTATGAAGATAGAGATCAAGGATCCAGTGGTTATATACTATGATAACACTAGTGCAATTAATATATCAAAGAATCTAGTGATGCATACCAAAACAAAACACATTGCTATAAATTATCATTTTTTGAGAGAATTGGTACAAGATAAAGAGGCCAGATTGGAATATGTGGATACTAAAGAACAAATTGTAGATATATTCACTATGCCATTACTTAAGGATGCATTTCTGTATCTAAGAGGTAAATTAGGGGTCATTCCTGTGTCTGAAGCTCACTAAATGAAGTTCAGTGATGCATCAACCAGAGCATATTGAAGATTAGTCAGTTGATGTAGTATTGATAAAGGTATATTGAAAATGAATCAGTACATGAGGTACATTAATATTCATTGAATATTTTCTTTGGCATGAGATGTCAAAGAGGGAGAAATTTGATGTCATATCTCATAGAAATTTTATCACTTCAAGAGATGAAAAAGAGGGAGATATCAAAGAAAAAAATTGAAGAAGATACAAAAGAGGAAGAGTTTTGTTGACAGAGGAAGAAACTGAAGGCAGAGGGAGTTCATACTAATAGAGGGAGTTTTCATGGATGAGAATTAGAATGAAACTAAGGATGTGTTCCTTACTTTATTATTGTTCTAAAAATTTCATTGCATTATGACATGTTGTGTTGCCATTGTTGCCAAAGAGGGAGATTGTTAGAAACAATTGATTAATCATGTATTCTTTTTGATGTTACACAAAATGTCATATCATTGCCAGTTAATATATGTTGAGGTCACTCAGGCATTAAAGATAGTTTCCTGTGTCTATCGAGCATTCCAAAGTTTGCCTAGTTAAGAAGACAATGTCTACCGAGTTTGCTCGGGTGACAAAGTAAAGCTTGCAAAAGTTGAGTGTTAACCAAGCTCACTCAGTTAATGAAGGAAATGTTGGATGGAACCAGTATTAACTAAGCTCACTTGATTACCAAAGGAACTTTGTGAATATGTAATGTTAACCAAGTTCACTTGGTTAACACAAGAAAATCACTTTGAGTTAGTAACTACCAAGCAGGGTTGGGTGACGAAGGATTTTCTTGTTTTGTCATATTGAGTTTAATTGAATTATTTGTTGGTTCTAGCCAACTAAGAAGATGAATATTATTTATTCAAGCCAACTTGACAATGTGTAAGACATAAATATAAGTTCAAGTTGAGGATTAGTAGCTAAAACATAAGTGGAACATAATTGAAGATTTGATGATGCTTAGAGGAGGCAAATTAGAAGGATAAGAAAAATATCCTTATTGAGATGAAAAGATACATTCGATGAAGAAGGATCAAGTATACAAGCTAGAATTGAGATCTGTAATGAGCAATTCAGTTGCATCAAGAATTAGGTCATCTCATTATTAATCTCTAACCATTGTAGCAATGATCTAAATCTCTTGATAGAGTTGGCTTAACAAATATTTGTAAATCCTCTAACAAGGTGGCATTTCTATTGAATTGTCTAAAGACCTCTAACAAAGCCACTCCTAATAGGGTGATTAAATCCTCTAATAGGGTCACACCTAACAATGTGTTTTGTAAGCTTTAATAGGGTTGGCTCCTAATAGGGCTCACTTCAAAAGAGTGAAAATCAATAACTAGTTGCAACTAGTGGTTTTTCCCAAATTGGGTTTCCATGTTAAAATCTTGGTGTCAATTGTGTTTATGCTATTTCTTGTATATGTTTGCAATCAAGTTAAAATAAGATCAATCATAGATAATATATAAATAATTTCACTATAAGTATTTACCAAGTTATAGCATTTTTCTTGTATATTTATTGAGTTTCAACAGATTTTAGTTTTGATTTATATTGACATCTAAGGGATCCGAGGTTTATTTTTGTGGTAACTGATTCACCCTTCCCCTCTCAGTTACTCCTCTTATATTTCCAATAGATATTTCTCATATTTTAAGATAGTGTCATGAGACCCTTTGAGATATGGTAATCCAACTGCAAAAACAAACTAAACAAATTTTAGCAAAACCCTAAAATTCAAAATTTTGAGAATGAAGATATGTATATTAAACATTCCAAACTTGATTTGATACTTGTGCTCCTTGTCAATTCTCAAGTTTAATTTTTACCAAATTATTAATTCAACTAAAGCTCTGTGTTCATTGGCACACATTTACATCTATGCTTGAGAAGGCTTTGAATTTGTAGAAGGGTGTTATTCTTTTATTTTATTTATAAATTTGTTTGAGGTTAAAAGTTGAGAGGGATCATTTCAAATAAGATACATTCAAAGAATTATAAGAATTACCTGTCAAAAATCATCTTGTCCTTCACAAAAACTTTCAACAAAATAATTTTTCTCATTTACTTACCTTATAAGTGAAAACCACAGGTGATGAATTTAAATAATATTCTTGAAAACAAAAATTGTAAGAGTTGTAGATGCTTAAAATCATCCCAAACACTATATTAATTTATTTAAGATTTCCTTTGACACTATAATTAATTATATATATCATATTCTTCTACTTATTTAATTAAATAGGTTCACTTCCCTAATGTATTTAAATATAATTTAAATACTTCCCCCTAATATATTAAATTTAATTAATACAAAGTGCTCAACAAATCCCCTTTTAAATAAATTTCAATTTATTTAATTCCCTCCACTTTATTAAATTTTATAATACTATGATTAAATTAAATCCTATTTTATTTAATCCTAACCCCACCTAAAACCTAGCCTATCACCCATCACTCTCATACTTCTAAGTCTATCCACTTGTTAAATCTACTTTATTAATCCTAAGCTCCCTCTTAAAACACCTTTTAGCCCCTAAGTGGTTGCTCACACATGTGTGAGAAAATCAATCCCTAGGAGCCCCCCTTTTGATTAACTTCTCTAACAGGTACTCTTACACCTTTGTCCACTCCTTCCCCCAAGGTTGCTCACACATGTTTGTGCACACCTTGAGCCACTCAATAATAAAGACTCCTTTTGAATTTTTCATGGTTTTTTCTTTAGCCCATGTGTTTCCCTTGTGGCACCTATGTGGATGCAACATAGATTCCACCTCCTCAAGGTCTCCCTCAAGTCTATAAATAGGGCCCTTGTCTCAAGCATTTGATCATCTCCTTCATTGCATTGCTATCATGCTAGTATAGTGTTAGAGCCTTTTAGAGATTTTATGAATAATATTAACCTTTAGTAGTTGATTTAGATTCATTTCATTTGCATTGGTAACTTATTTGTTTTTCTTGCATCCACCTCCATTATCCTTGAATTCTTTTAAGAATTGTTTCTTCCATAGCCTTTTGTTGAGGTGTTCTTCACTTGTTTAGCATAGGTTCATACTCATTTTCACCTTCAACCATGTTTGGATTCATCATAGTTGTGTTTGAGGAGAGAACATCCACATCCCTCAATCTTAAGTATACCAAAAAGGTCTCATTTGCATGCCCTTGTTGAGCTGCTTCAAGATTGTGTGAGGATTCTTTCATTCGCTTGCATTAGTGTAGTGAAACACAATGACTAGTTATTATTTCTTTATTTCATTTAGATCATTGCATATGCACATGTTACTGACATTTCCTTGTTTATGTGTGCTCCTAATAGATTAGATTCTTACGTATATATTTTGGCACACTCGGTGGGACCCACATCCCTATTCTAAGTGAAATTTGCTCATAAACTTAGAGGTTTCTAAAAAAAATTATTCACTATTGTCTCTGTTCGGATGTAGTGTCATCTATGAAGATTTTTTTTCATCTCTATGGATCATTGTCTCTGTAGTTTGGTGTCTACACCATTGCTAAACTCAATAAATGACCTTCAAAAATAAAACCAAAACTTGTTTTTTCATCTTTGTTGTCTGACATCTCCATGGAATTTAACTCTGTCATTTGCATTATAGGTGGCTGCATTTTTTTCATCTACGTGTACTGATGTCTCTACCTCTGCAAATTTTGGGTTATGTCATCTGCATTATAGTTGGCTACAGTTTTTTCAGCTTAGAGTACTTTCATCTCCATTAATTTTGGCATATGTAAATTTTTGCTTCTATTTGTTCTAGAGGTTGGAAGTTTTAGCATCTATAATTTTTGGCATCTATGAGTTTTTTCATCTACAAGTCTTCCCTATCATCTGTGATCTACAAGTCTAAGTATCACATTTAACTTGCTCAGTTCTTTTTTGCCACTTTTGTTTAGCCATCTTTGATATTTTTTCCTCTGTGTCTACATTTTATCATCTCTGATATTTGATAGAGTAGCTAATATTTTTGAAGTTCTTTATACTCAACTCATTATTTACTTGATATACAGGGATTACTAATCATATTTTATCGCAGGAGATGGACCTTGGAGGACTTTAGGATTAGGGGATAAAATGAACTTGTATGATTTAACCATTTGTCCTTTGAATGAATGTTGGAAATAATCTCACAAAATCCAAACAAACTCTTGAATGCACTTAAAAGTAACATTACACACACACAATCGTGAATGTCTCAAAGAGAATTTACACATCTTTCATTGGAATGGACGTTAGAACACAATCTTGAATGCCTTTAAGGAATTGACAATATTTTAATTGGAATTGATGTTTGAACACAACCTTGAGTGCCTTAAAGGAGTTGACAATATTTTAATTGGAATTGATGTTTGAACACAATCTTGAGTGCCTTAAAGGAATTGACAAGGTTTTCATTGGAATGGATATTTGAATACAATCTTGTGTACCTTAAATGAATTGACAAGATTTTCATTAGAATGAGTACTTCGATAACAAAGCACACTCTTGAATGCCTAAAGGTCAAAGAAGAATGCGATGAAATATTTTATTTGGGCTTAACACATTCTCATAAAATCTTGAATCTTAAGGGACAAAGAAGCTTTCTATGAAACATTTTGACTTGATGCTTAAAATGAATACGCTCAATCTTGAATGACTCAAATTTCTTATGTTGACACTAATCGATTTATTTTTGTTGATGAACTCTCAATTTATTATGTGTAATGCCCCGCCAAGGGATCCAAAGAATTAACCTAGAATTTTGCGAAGTTTGGTAGCATTTTTTTTTTTAAAGCATGATAGTAAATACCACATATAACTTATGCACCATAACAGAAGCAATAGCAATGTCCATCTAAAAGTAAACATAACATACACAACAGATTACATTCTTTAAGGATCCCTTAATGTTGAATTACATCTAAATCCACTAACATTATTGAATCCATCTAATACAACAACCACACGAAATAATAATGATAAGTCCAATGGTTATACATTACATTTATAAATGCTCAATCATCCACTGTACATGTCACAGGGTACAAAAAGATTAAAAGAATATACATATGTGGAATAAGGTACATCATCCTATTCTAATCCATGATACATCAAAGTAAGGATAATCACATGTCATACATGATACATCATCATAGAAGATATAAACATCCATCATAAAAGATCAACATAATAAACTAAGTGCATGGTTCCTCCCAACCGTTAATAGCGTCATTAGACCATCGTGGGCCCTAGCCATCCCTCCGTGCATAACATTCCAAATCATCGAAGAGATCATCGATATTAACATAGTAGGAATGTCACTCCTAACATATACTACATCATATGCAAAAAGTAATCTAACATGCAAATATAAGCATAAGATAACATCATCTAACATATGCTAATCATCAATGAAAGGATACATATCCACCATCATAAAGGATGCATCAACCACGATCTCTCAAACGGATATCAAATGATAAGAGTGGAAAAACACTATCACCCAACCACATGGTACCTAAGTGGTCCACTCCCGCCGTGCTGAGGAGATAATCTCAAGTCCCAAACAAGCTATCAAAATCACATAGCATAAGAATACTCTCCAAGTCTTGGAATCCTAGAAGTATACTAACTCAAGGGTCCAAACACAAAACTGACATCTAATTCCCATATGCATACAAAGACATGTAGGAACCTACTATGCAAGCGGGAAAGTGTCATCACATATATCATGTAGAAGTTACCCTAGCACTTAGCTAAACTCCACGGGTCCCTATTGATCCTCATGCGGCCACTAGTATCCTCTCATACTGGCAAGGCATACTATGGAATGCAAGGTCGCAACCATGCATTCTCTCTACTCCCATCCTAATCTGTATAAGCACTTGAGGCATGGGTGAGAACAAAAAAATTATCTTTTTAGGTTCATTTAGTTAGTATTAGGTGTGAATGTTTTCACTTATTAACCAACTTACAATGAGTTATCCTAGCAGCCTCTTAGGGCCCCGGCCCCCATTGCAAGCCACTTCCTGACACTACAAGTAGATAATCTACCCTAAGCTCATGGAATCATAAATCTCAAAATCACAAAAGATAATCCATAATAAGAACATCAAATATGCATAATAAAAGCATCAAATCTCCATGAGCAAGCATCCATAGAAAATCATGACCACAACAGCTCTCTATTGGCAACTAAAGCATCATTGATAATCAAAAGTATCCATTGGTTCTCAATAACCAAAATATATCTCAAATCATACTGATCGAAGACTCCAAAATGGTTGAGTCAAAATATGTCACAACATGACATCATAAATCAACATTTCAGTCCCATCATGGTGACTGGAAAATAAACCAAGGATAACTGATCGATGACTCAAAAATGGTTAAGTCAAGTTTCTCATACATATGAATCCCAGCTATAACAATCAGTAATTACAAACATTACATAGAGCATTCCATCACATAACCATGGTTGGGTTTATAAAGATCGACAATAAGACATCATCACGACATCACAATCATAACCCCCCCAAGCCTTTGGTAGAAGTACTATAACTGGTCAACACTAGTCAACCCAAAACCCAAAACAAATAGCATAGAGAAAACACAATGCAAACATATGTTTTGATTTTGCTAAAATTACATCATTGAATTAAATGTGGAGGTATCAGTTTTCATTTCCAAATTTAGGTATTGAGTAGAGGGACATTTTGTACATTTTTCCTAACCCATGTATTGTTTTGATAGTTTAAAACTTCTCCCTCTAACTCTTAGAACACAATTTTCCTAAGTGTTCTAGGAATCATACGCTATTCTCCATTTACTATTTTGAGTAGAACTAAAATATTAAATAACTTAAATATCATAACTTTTGTCTAACCTTAATTAGATCAAATTCCAATTAAGAAAATTGATTAATTTTTTAAAAACTATATTATTTATTTGGAATCTTAAATATTTCATTAATCCATATATATATACATACGTATATACGTATATATATACATACTAATAATTAAAAATATAACAATTATATATATATATATATATATATATATATATATATAACTAACAAAAATTATCATTATTTATAAATGTTTAAAAATAAACATCATGAAATCGAATGTAATATTTTCTTTATAGAAACGTTGCAACACATATATATAAATCGTGGCACGCATTCAGGTACCCTGTAGTTGCAGGACCTGCGGCGGCAGCGGGTACGTGGTACTTGCTGACGTCGCAGTTCCTGTGACCGTAGGTACCCCACTGTAAACAAGTGCGGGTGCACGGAAATTCCATCCCCACTACGCATTATAACATATACCATTTTATTATTTTTTTTAAAAATGCGTTTCGAATAACGTTTTTTTAAAATGTATTCAATCAATTGCGATGCAATTTTATGAGTTCTCACTATGATATATCATCGACTTTTCAATTAAATAAATAAATAAATATATATATCCATATGTATGTATATATATGTATATATACATATACATATATATATATATGTATATATATACACATATATATGTATATATATGTATATATGTATATATATGTGTATATATATACATATATATGTATGTATATATACATATACATAGATATATATGTATGTATATATATATATACACACATATATATGTGTATATATATACATATATATATGTATGTATATATATATATATGTGTGTATATATATATACATACATATATATCTATATATACATATACATAGATATATATGTATGTATATATATATACACACATATATATATACATACATATATATCTATGTATATATATATATGTGTGTATATATATATACATACATATATATCTATGTATATGTATATATATACATATATATATATATATATGTATGTATATATGCACATATATACATACATATATATATGCATACATATATATACATACATATATGTATATATATGTATATATATATACATATATGTATATATATGTATATATGTATATATATGTATATATATGTATATATACATATATGTATGTATATATATGTATATGTATGTATATATATACATACATATATGTATATATACATACATATATGTATATATACATACATATATGTATGTATATATACATATATGTGCATATATATATATACATATATATATGTATGTATATATATATGTATGTATATATGCACATATATACATACATATATATATGCATACATATATATGCATATATACATATATATATATATATGTATATATACATATATATATATGCATATATACATACATATATATATATATACATATATATATATATATATGTATATATACATATATGTATATATATATATATACGCAGAGTTCTATACAACATAAACATATATATTTATACATATGTTTATAAATGTATATTTATGCAGATATGAAAATATATGTTTTTCCACAAAGAATATATATCCAATTTTAAGAATTTCCTATAAAATATTTTCTCTCTAATTTTATCCAACAATTCTTTTAATGGATTTGGCTATAATTTTTAACCCTAGTCCATAGAATTCTCAGATCTACGCATATAAAGTTTTCTCAATAAATATACATGACAAGAATAAAATAATTGGAACATTCACACATAGAATCTTCAGAAAACATATGGAAGACATGAAGAAGATAGGAAGTGCAAGGTGAGGAAATAGCATAAGCAAAATCACAAGAGTCTACCCGGATTCTGATGCTAATTCACTTTTCCTTAGAAAACCCGCAGAGCAAGCTCCTCCCTTCTCCAAAGTTTTTGAATCCTCCAATGCTCCAAAACGCTCTTCCACGCTCCCCCTAACCTTCTAGGAATGCTTGAATATAAAGGCCTCTCAGGAAGCACCTAGAATGTCTCTAGAAACAACTAGAAGGTGTAGACAACTAAGCATGAGTTTATTCAAACCTTCTAGATGAGTCATAAGGTTGTAGACACCATGTGCTTAATTGGTGCACTAACCCCCGTGTTGCTGACATATGAGAAATAAAAATGTGCATTTACTCCTAGGCAAGCTTATAACTTTTGTTTAATTTTTTTTATAACTTTTATTTTAATTTTTATAACTTTTATTATTATTATTTATTTATTACTTTATTATTATTTTATAATTATTATTAATTATTAATTATTAATTTTCTTTTATTTAATTCTTTTTCTCAATTAATTCTCATTTAATTAATTATAATCAAAATATCAAAGATCATGATATTATATTAATTTTCTCCAAATAATTAATTTATTAATTAAATCTATTTATCAAGACTTAATTAATAGAAAATTCACCATAGACCGCCAAAATAAAATATGAAAACCCATCATAGAACAATTCACACAAAATTAGTCTAAAGGGTTAAAAATCACGAAATATGTCATCCGACACATTCGGTGGGTAAAATATCCAGATACTTGTCCTACCTCACTAGGACAAATGGTTTAAGGGTTTGGGATTTGGACTTGAGAATTTATCTCCCTTCTCTTATCATTGAGATAATATAATAGGGTACGCTCATCCTGGCAATTCAGGGAAGTCGATACCCGATACCTGTAACTTGCATAAAAACTATGCATGTACATACAATATATATATATATATATATATATATATATATATATATATATATATATATATATATATATATATATATATATATATATATATATATATATATATATATATATATATATATATATATATATATATATATATATATATATATATATATATATATATATAATGCTAAGCTAAACAGGCAATGACAGGAAGTGGTGCATCGTGTAGATCCAGACTAGCAGGTGACTACGATTCCCTTCCTTAACCATATCAGAAATGCCATACAATAAGAGCAAACATGCACACCATACACATGCAAGTATGGGGTAAGTATCCATAATAAAACACATGAGATAATAAACCATCTAACTAATCATCATCAATAACTAAAAGCAATATAATGATCATCATGCATACATGAGATGTAAAGTCTAAATGATCTCATCATATATCCACTGAATCCATAACATAATATCTGATAGTCTCACTAATCCATAAAACTAGTCTAACATAGTCCGATAATAATAGCAACAATGTGTCCAGAAAGATATGAACAAGGGCAGGCACTACATTATGTTGACGATGCTATCAAGTTGGAAAGAAATTTGCATACTTAAAAAGAAGTGTCTTCAAGAGTAGATAGAAAACCTAAAGCTTTAATTAGAACCTTGAGGCCACTTACATATTCTCTCCTCTTGCGTCTTTGGGTGATCTTGAGTGCACAAGAAATAAGTGGTCTTATTTTATTTTTAAGAAGCCTACTTAGGGATTTCATCACCCATTGGGATGACCTTAACTCTTGTGTTCTAGTAGAGTATAAATAGCATGAGGTGAATCCAAAGACATGTCTCTTGGAAGTAAAATGTTGTCATGCTTGGCTAAGCCTCAAATAACTTTATACTTTTGGGAAGTGAAGGTGGAGATTTTGGTTACTATCTCCTCCTGATTGTGTGGAAATATTTTTTTTCATCTAAAAATTTGGGCCTCACGTACCTTGTGTATATTGAGGACACCCTCTAGTTGATCTTTGTACATCCTAGTTGAAGTCTTAATAGGATTGTTGATGTGTTTGGTATTCTTAAGTGTTTTCAATCCAAAACCAATATAAACATCAAACAGGTCCAAATGAGTGAAATGGTGAGCTAAACATTCAGTGAGAAAAGTGGTTGTAAGTAGGTCCTCTTGACCTAAAGTTATTTGCATAAGTCCTTGTAGTTGGTCCAACATTTGAGATTCATTGGGTCTTTCTTTCTTATCTTCACAAATTTTTCATGAAATTCTTGTGCTTGGTCTTACAGTTGGAGTTATTTTGTTCCTGCCATGTCTGACAAAGTCAAATTAAGAAGGTGAAGTTATCCAAACCATTTTCCTACAAGGAAAGAAAAAACCTAGCACACACTGATAAACAATTCTAATATGCCATCAAAGACATCAATAAGGAAGAAGATAAGATGGGTCACTATGATAGAATTTTGGACAATGCCAAACTTCAAGAATCATCCACTTTCCTAGGAGTAAACCCAAGATTTCTATTTCTGGAGAAAGAAGATCAGCTACCCACCTAATGACCATATCACCCTCATTTTCTACATCAATCTATTCTTGTCTCATCATTTTTTGAAGCTTCTAGTCTTCCATTTACAAGCTTTCTTCTAGAGAGCATGATCATTTGAACCTTAATCCTTAAGTTCAAGAACATCTTTGTCATGACCATCTATTCAAAAATCAAACACCAAGAGCCAACATTTTTCAAATTTAGTTCTAGCTTGCAAGACTTTCAAGATTACAACACTAGACCTTTATCCACAAGAAAATATTTATCATAGTTGCACTCGCTCATTGGAGATCAGAAGTCCATCTCCAAATGTTGAGTCCTATATTTCTTAAGGATAATTTGTCCATATTTGGTAGGGAAAAGATACTATTATCCTATATCATAGTTGGTTTGTAGAATTAGCAAGGTCTCTTGTTCACATTTAGGTTATTTTATTCTCTAATCATCTTCAACACAATGAAAAATCACATAATCCTAGAGGTATCATCACTTTTGTCGTATAAGGTTCAGTTGCTCTCTTACATTTTCTCCTTCCACAAGCTTTCACCCATCATTTTGGTCACAATTGTATGGTACACACAATCCAATAGATGAATAACTAAGACAAGAAGAGATGAATAACCCTTTCCCTCCTTGATCAACCTCATTGGGGAAAAAATTTCCCCTAGTACAAACTTTTCTATTCCTAGCTCAACACCCACATAGGAACCTGAGAATTGCTTTTGAAACACCACTATAGGTAGTAACACACATAATCAGGAAGAAGCCTACCAATATGAAGACCCCATTGCAAATGATGAAATTCCTAACCTATTCTCTTGTTTATTGGAATCACTAAGACAAAAAGAGATGAATAACCCTTTCCCTCCTTGATCAACCTCATTGGGGAACAAATTTCCCCTAGTACAAACTTTTCTATTCCTAGCTCAACACCCACATAGGAACCTAAGAATTGCTTTCGAAACACCACTATAGGTAGTAACACACATAATTAGGAAGAAGCCTACCAAGATGAAGACCCCATTGAAAATGATGAAATTCCTAATGATGTTCAAATGTTTCTTGAAGACCCATACAACTTGGAAATGTTGGAAAAATCTATTAGGGTGAACAAAATTGAGATCTTCCTATACCTTTTCAAGGACAGTGTTAATGTCCCTATGAATTTTGATGAGAACACTTTGTTTAGACAAATCACCAAAGATAGTGCTCTAGCATTGCCAAATTCCACCATAGCACAAACATCTAGCAAAGGGAAAGAAGTTGTAGTGGGAACCAGTTCTATACCTACATTAACTCCATAGCAACCCATGTTCCAATTAAGTACAGAGCACATTCAACAAATCATTAGTGCTATGTCCAACACAACTGCACATGCTAGTATTCCACAGTCAACCTTGACAACCCAGCTATAGGATGCTTAAACATTGGGAAGGTACCTATCCAAAAAATGGTAGTCCCAACACAACTAATGTATTCCTCTTATTTACAGATGTGAACAAGTATGTTGAAAACATTTGTGACAATCCCAACAGTTGCATATCAATACATTGGTCAAAGTGGTGCACTACCACCTCCACCACCTCATAATCCACCACCACCCTATAGTCCGTTTGGAAACTCATACAACTTTGGAGGTGGATTCAACATTAATTTACAACCATCACCAATACAATCAAACTAGGAACTAGCCCAACAATTACATGAACTCTAAAATTTTCTCTACAATATGAGAAAAAAAAGGATGAAATATTTCTCTTTTGAGGAAATTTTCCCTTTTCCATTTGATAGATCTATCAACATGATACCATTTCCACCAAACTTTGATATTTCCAAATTTGACAGATACACAAGAAAAACATGTCTCATATCACATCTCAAAGATTTTTCTGTCTTATGTCAAGAAGTTTTCTACAGTGAGGATTACCTTAAGAGGATTTTCACACAAAGTCTTGAGGCCCTGCACTTGAATGGCTAATGAACTTACATAGAGGATCTATCACCTACTTCAATGACTTGACTGGAAAATTCATTGCCCAATACTCATATAGTATTGAACATCATGCCTCCTTAAGTGATATGAACTGGTGATACATTTGCTCACTTTCTACAAAGATTGTGACACCTTGAAAATCACATGCTCTAAAAAATTGAAGATTCACACTTTGTAGGCATATTCATCAAAAATTTGATTCCACAAATGCCTTTCTAAATGAAGATGGCTAGTCCTAAGGACTTTACAACATTAGTCAACAAAGGAAAGAACATTGAAAATGGACTCTTAGAAAAAGGTTCCATACTACATTATAACTCATCATTGTCAACTAATGAAATAAACCACAATAGAAAACTAAAATTCTATTCCAAAAACAAAGGAATTACCCACGATGGTGTCATTGATGTCAAGAGTGTGCAAAATCTTCAAGGTGGAAATAATAACAACTATTGTCATCAAAACAACAACAATTCAAATCATGATACTCAGAATCAAAATCAAAATAATAATTAGAACAACGAACTATTGGAATGTTTAGAATAATTGGGAGGGGGGATGAATTAGTTATCCAAGGTCCAAATGTAAAACTAAAACTTTTTAGTACATCAACATGTGCATCCATTCATTATATCATCAAATATCTAAACCTTATACATATGTTGTCCCAGGTCAATTTTTTTTTGTAGAATTCTAAGCATAAGTTAACATAAAATCATTCACACTATTTAACACAAGGATTTAATGTGGAAACCCAATTTTGGAAAAACCACTAGTAACATGCTACCAATTTTCACTCTTCTGAAGTGAGCCCTATGAGGAGCCAACCTTGTTAAAGGTTACAATGCACACTGTTAAATGTGACTTGGTTAAAGGATTTCAATCACCCTATCAGGAGCGAGCCTTGTTAGAGGACTTATGAACATTCTATGAAAATGTCACCTAGTTAAAGGATTTACTAATGACTATTAAATCAACCTTAATCCAAAGGATTTATCCAAACTAATACAGTTGTTAGAAAGTAACAATGAGACTTCTCTGATAATAAAACAAGTCACTTGCATATTACAGATCTCATATTTAGTCCTCCATTATTCTTGGCATTCATCCTCTTCATCTCCTATAGCTTGTTCACCCTTCAAGCCTTCAACTACTTAAGCCTCCTTGCTTAGTTTTCCAATTGCAGATCCATTCCTTTAGCCACCATATGAAGCAATACCCTAGACATCTTGTTTTTCTTAGGTTTAGACTCTTCTCCTCAAAACTTTCTTCTGGCTTGTTATCTCTTTATATAGAGAATTTAGATCTTTTTTCACTCTATCAATTGTCCATCTCAGGGTTAGGTTAGATTCATTGAATCTACCCATCTTTCCATTTTATCCCTCTAAAAGCTTCTCGTACAATCTTCTTTTAATTCACCTCAAAATGGTTTATCTTGAATTCTATGCCACTAGCTCATTAAGCTTACCTTCACACACTTCACACAATTCAAAAAATCAACTCTGTTAGCTTAGATTCATTAGATCTTCAATCAAACTCATTTTAGTGTCACTTGGAAATAACATGTTGCTACTTAGCAATAAGTCTTATGATGCTTGGTCAACACTAGGTTACTCGACATGAACTAAGTCTTCACTTGGTCATTATTGCCATTTACTAATGCTCGACACATACTACATTTCACTCAGTCATTACTGATATTTTTATTTCCTTGGCACCTATTGATTTTTTCTCGGCTTATATTATTTTCTACTTAGCCTAAATTGAATTTTCTCACTTGTACTATTTACTTGACCTATATTTTTTTCTACTCAGCCTAAACTGAGTTTTCTTGGCTTGTGCTATTTTCTTGGTCGGGCTTGGCAGACAAATTTCTTTCCTTAGTCTTCTTCTTGACTTTGCTTGAGTATCCTTCTATTGTATCCTTAAGTAGATAAACGAAACATTATATCATCAATGTCTTACTTGGTCTTAGTGCTCTTTTTATACACCATATAACTCAACCTTTCTCTAGGTACTCTTGTTATCCTTTCTTTTCAAATCCTTTTCATCAATTAGTCAAATGATAACATTTAGACCAAATTAGCAATTGCCTCACCAGCAAGTAGCAAGTTTGACATCAATGCCAAAATAATGATTGTTTCATGAAAGGTTTCATTAATCTCCTTCAATTCTATCTTCAACAATATTTTCTCAACACCAACCACCTCACAATCAAACATAGTTCTTTAATCGCAATAAAAACAATACTAATAACAACTCCAATCATGACTATGACCAAAATAGAAAGTTTGCTAACTTTCATGAACCCTTAGATGTCATATTCTAGAAACTAGTGGAACAAAATTTGATTGTTTTTACCAACACAAGACCTTTTGAAAAAAATCAACCAAAATCCAAGTGGTATAGAGATAATGAATATTGCAATTACCACTACATAAAAGGACATGACACTAAGAAGTGTATCAAGCTCAAAATCTTCATCCAAAACCTTGTCAATGATGGGGAAATCGAGGTTGAAGGAGGACCACCTTCTAAAGATACTAAGCTGAAGATATTTCAAAAGTCATTCCTTGACCAAAACAATGACAACAATAATGGAAACAATAGCACAAACAATACCAACTAAGCTTCAACATCTAATGCACTCCATTATACCTATTCTAACCATATATCTAGATTTGACACCTTATGTGGAAAAATACAAACAAATGATATATGTGGCTTTGACTCCATGTGTGGATGCATTAAAGAGGAAGACACCCATCTAAATAACCTTATATTACTAGTAGCTAATTGTGGTGCAACCAGTCAACAGGGAAGAATTACTTTGCAAGTTTCCACTTCCAATAGCACTAATCCATTAGTTCCACATGTGCCTACCATGCCATCCACTTTATAGAGACTTTCTTCTTACTATGATGTCTTATCTTAGTTAGAAAAGACTACTACACAAATATCCCTTCTAGAGCTTCTCACCACCTTAGTCATCCACAAGGAAATCCTTGAGATTGATCTTCTAGAGTCTCATGTCCTTGAAAACATCAATACATCCCAATTCACTTCCATGATAAAAAAATTTATCACACAAAAACACCCTTTCTTTGTAGACAAATATTTTTGAAGTCCTGATCACCACCATAATTTGTCACTTCGTATTGAAATCCTTATACAACAACACAAATAAAGTGAGTCCTTATAGATAATGGATCTAGTTTAAACCTATGTACATTGAAGATGATCCATTTCTTTGGGCTTCTAAAAGACCTCTTAGACATCAACAAAAGGATAACCATAAAACCATATGATGAGAGAGAAGGAGAATCAAAAGGGGTTATCATGCTACCACTATAGGTTAGACTACTTGTAATCAACATTGAATGTCATGTCCTATATTTGAACTTAGCATATAACATCATCCTTGGTAGACCCTAGATACATAAATTGAAAGCAATCCCATTTACTTATCATCAGTGCTTAAAATTTCCCCACTAGGGAAGAGAGGTTACAATTCTAGAAGATCCTTTTTCTTTTTGTAAGAGATTGGAAGGTGCCACAATGAATTTTTGTCTAGTTAGTGAGTTTGCTAAAATTATACCTAGATCTCTTACTATAATGGAAATACCTTCCACAAAAATTCTAGAGTCATCTAATATTTATTCTAGTTCCCATAAAGGAAAATATAAGGTTTAAATCATCAAGGTCAATATTGTAATGAAGAAGGTTACCTTTATTAATCAAGGAATGGGAGAATATAAGTTTGCGAATGCCTTGTGCATTGGACAACTGCCACTCTCCCTCGATAATTTGGAAAAACCTTCCCAAATACCCCCCTCTACAAATAAGGATACTATGCATGTTAATAAAACAACATTTGAACATTGGGGTTCTCTTAGTAATGAACACACAAAGTCTAATATCTTAGATTGGCTATATTATGATGGTAAAGATGATCCTATGGAATTCCCCAAAGATAAGTATGTCAAAGCTCCTCCCATCATTGAAAACATGGGATATCATAGAACAAACCTTGGGCCTAAAGAAGATGGAATCAAAAAACCCCTTGAGGATACTAGCTATCCTAAAGGATGAGGTTTGGGCTCCATAAACCCAAGGTGTTCTTTACTAACAACTATTGTATGGTTGAACTTAATTCTGAGACTAAAGAGGAGGAATTATTCAAAGCACCTTTCCAATATATTGAGGATGACCTAGATAACTATGTCCATGCCATCACCATAGTCTAACTCTCATCCATCGACCTTTCCCTCACTAACCTTGACATGATAGACTAGAACCTTCAAGACACAACACCAACTCTTGATATCTGTAATTTTGATGAAGTGGTGATGGTTCTTTTTGGCCTCAAGAATCTCCAAGATTATGAGCATGAGATCCAATACAATGAGGAAGCCCACTTTGGTAGCCAAGGCAACTCTTTTAGTCACAAAAGTGAAAAAGAAAACAAAAATTAAAAAATAGAAGAAACATCCTCTATTGAAAACTCTTCTAGAGTACTCTTGGATGAGGAAAAAGATAAAATAAAGGATGCATCTTCTGGTGAAAACCTCCTAAGGATCTAGAAGAGGGAGAGGTTGACTTTTCATTTAGAACTCTACCACCAAAAAGTCATCTATATTGAAATATGACACAATTCCAATTAACTTGGGTACTGTAAATATTCCACAAATTACCTACATTGGTGCTACCCTAAGTATAGAAGCATAAGAAGTGATGACTCATTTCCTACAAAAAGGAAAAATCAATTTTGCATGGACATGCAAAGACATGCTTGGCTTAGACATAGACTTAGTTGTGCATCACCTAGTGGTGGATCCAAAGATTAGACATGTTAAGAAAAAGTTATGCAAGATGCATCCTTAGGTAGCACTCTTGGTGAAAGAAGAACTACAAAAAATGTTGGACGAAAATTTCATCCAACCTATTGATTATCCTGAGTGGGTTTCCAACATTGTTCATATAGGAAAAGCCTCTAGGGGATACATATGTTCTGAGTTTCAAGACTTAAATCTCACATATCCTAAGGATGATTTTCCACTACCCAAAATAGACATTATAGTGGATTTTATTGTCAGACATGAAATTTTATCTCTAATGGATGGTTTCTCCTATTACAATAAGATTAGAATTGCAGAAGAAGATCAACACAAAATGACATTTACTACCCCATGGGTAACTTTCTATTACCAAGTCATGCATTTTGGCATAAAGAATGTTGGTGCCACCTATCAATGTGCAATGTCCACAACCTTTCATGATCTTCTACATGTAATAATGAAAGACTATATTGATGACATCCTGGGAAAATCCAAGACATGTGATTCACACATTGCTATTCTTACCACCATATTTGAAAGGTTGGAGAAATACAAAGTCCACCTTAACCCTACAAAGTGTGTTTTTAGGGTCCAATCCAAAAAGTTTTTAGGTTACACAGTGTCAAGAAGAGGCATTGAGGTAGACCCTACAAAAGTAAAAGCCATCATGGAAATGCCTCCACCTACTACATTGAAACAACTCTACAACTTTCAAGGGAAATTACAGTCCATCAAATGATTAGTGTCCTAGTTAGTAGATAAAGTCCATCCACTCCAACACTTGCTTCAAAAAGACACCAAGTTTCAATGGGATTTCCTATACTAGAAAGCATTTGAACAAGTCAAGGTATACTTAGCTAATTCACCAATGCTATTTCCTCCAATCATGGGTTGACCATTAATTCTATACATTTTTGCTACTATAGTTTCATTAGATTCTCTTTTAGCACAACTAGATGAAAATGGAAATGAGCAAGCTATCTATTATCTTAGTTGAACACTAGTGTGCTATGAGTTGAACTACATTGCTATTGAGAGAGCTTGCTTGGTTGTAGTTTTTTGCACACAGAAACTATACCATTATATGCTTAATCATACTACACACCTCATTGCTAAGATAGATCCTCTCAAATATTTTCTATCAAAATATTCCCTTAGTAGTTGTGGCACAAAATGGGTTTTGATTTTAAGTGAATTTGACATTGTCTATGTCAACCACAAGGCTTTAAAAGGACAAGCCATTGCTGACCAACTTGCAGAAGCTCCTCTTCAAGGAGACCATCCTATCATAGAAAATTTTCCAAATGAAATAATTATAACTATCGCTCGTAGTATGCAGTGGAAGCTCTATTTCAATGGCTCTTTAACACAAAAGGAATTGGGGGTAGGTATCTTATTTGTTACATCACAAGGAGATCTTATTCCTAAGTCTTACAAGATTCCATTCCCTTGCACAAATAACATAGCTATATATGAAGGACTAGTAATAGGGCTATGTCAAGCTATCCAATGGAATATCAAGAGCATACTTGTCTTTGGGGACTCCCAATTGGTCATTAGACAAGTTACAAATGAATATCAAACAAAGGATGAAAAGTTGTTGCCACATTGCTGGATGGTAGAAGATCTTAAACAACATTTCACTATGATAGTCTTCCAGCAAATACCGAGGATAAATAAAAAAGTAGAATATTCCATGGCTAAGCCTCTGTTGGTGTTTGAAACTACTGAGCAACAAAGTGTTCAATATCACAGTGAAATTACTCACACAATCTAAGGATTAGCCAATTCCTAGTAGCAATTACATGAATAAACCACTTTGACCCAACTTCAACAAAACCAAAAATGGTTTTATACTCTTTAGGCTCTGCTAAACCAAGGTGGGTATACCTAGGGATGATTCTAATGCAAATTGTGGTATGAAATTATCTTAGTTTCATTTTGATTCTCATCTTTTATCCTTAGGCACATACACAATTTATCAATTTTCTCTAAAAGCTTCTCAAATCTATACGCATCTCCTATAAGCAGATCTGGTTATAAATCTCCTATAGTTTACAAGTATTCTTGGAATTAGTGGCTATCTAAGACTCAGAAAACTATATGCAAACGAGTGGTAACCAGCATTTGTAACTTTAAACAAAATGGAATGAAATGGTTTGATTTTTTAAAAAATGATTTGATATGTAGCAACAAGATTCACCCTTGCTCACTTCTGACTTATGTGACCAGTGCCTTATCCATTGGGCAGAAAATTAACTATTGGTGGGAGATATAATTAAAATAACTTGTAAATGAATTAATCAATTGTAATCACACATTTCCATTCTTATGAATTATCCTTTCTGTAAACTCATAAACCCTACTATTTCATTGAAGCATTTCTATAATTCCTTGAATTAAAAGAAACAACGATATCAGCATACAACCCATCCAAATTACATTCAGCCAAGTTAATCCTTATTTAAATGACTTCAAATTAGACAAATCCATAAAATGGAGATAGAAATTGATGACACAAATATAGTGTAAATACCCCTTTGTATTATCCTTTCAGATGACTAATACAATGACCAATAGAAATCAATTGAAAGCCTAGAACAAATTGCTTTTTCTGTCATTTCAATATGTTATCAGAGAGTACAATTGGAAGAAAACTCAAAACCACTACATACTATTGGACCAACTGAATGTACTTTTATGAAAGAGAATAAAAATTCTACAAGTTTCGGACCATCACATGCCTTGAAAACTCATTTATATATACATGAGTTGCAACAAGCAAAGGGAAAATGTGATCGATAGGTGTCCCTCAAAGAGATATTTACATACACTTCTAACAAAAAGATAAAATGCAAATAACAGAAAGGCTAATACATCGAACATTCCTTTGTGGGTCCCTTTTTTGTTATTCTACCTAAATAGATAAAAGTGTTACCATATAAATCTTTGATTATTTTGATTCCTCAAAATAAGTGACCATGAGGCTTGAAAGTGATGTTTCCTCTTCAATTACCTGCAAGTTTACTTTAAGTTGGGGATTTTCTCTATCTTCATCATCAATTGTTAAAGTAACAGTTACACTTGCATCATCTTTTTCCTTGTCATCTTCTAACATCTACGCTATAGACATGAATTTATCTTTCCACTCATTATAAGCAGTGTCATCTGACCAATCAAAATTTAGAACCTCCCTTTGTACAGTTATTAAAGAATTTGCAACTGCCTCTATATCAACAAGGTTTTTCATGACATCTTTATAAAATAACTGTACTTTTACCAACTCCTCATTTGTCCGGGCCCATAAAAAATGACCAGTTTCATTTATAACTTTATTTATCCTTTCACAAAAAACTTCATCCAGCTCCTTCTTCCATTCTTCCTTTTCCTTTATTTTGTCAATTGTTTTTAAAACACAAGGAAATGAATCAAACTTTTCTGCAATATACTTGAAAAAAAAAATTAATCTTTTTTGAAAAGAATCTTGTTTGTCATCAAAACCTTGCAATTTGTTTAGCAAATCAAAGATCTATTCTATTAGATGACATGGCAGCTGAATGACAGATATACACATAGTAGTGATATCTTTATTCCTTTCTGTTTGTTTTTGCATAAGGGGTCTGAAACTACCCTCATTTCTCTTTAATTCATCCTTAATAGTTGCAATCTTTGTCAATAAGTCAAAAAATGATGGCCACTCAATATTATCTACTAAATACATTATACCCTGCCTTATTTTCTCCTCAAATTGATTATTTAGTTCTACATGCAATGCATACAACTTATTCTTTTCTTCTTCAAAATCCTCTACAGTATAGAATTGAGGCCTTTCTGGGGTATCAGATATCTCAATAATTGGTGTTGATTTAAAAGGCTCAACATGTGGCCATGGGGGGTATGCAATCCCAAGTTTACTAGTCTCTCCTAATTTTCTTTTCCCAAGAATCTTCTCCATTTGAGTTACTTTATTTTCTAATTATTGTATTTGCATACCCCTCTCCTCATATGCTTTCAAAACTTCTTCAAACCTAGCATTGAGTTGGGAAAATTTATCTTCCTCTTGGCCAGACACCATGCTACCAAATTTTAGCATTTTTGAGGCCATTCCAATTATCTACTTATTGCCTACCTCATTAGCCCTGAAAACTGTTAATGCACCAGTATGTTGTGCAGTAGAGATTTCCTGCATTCTGGTCTTGTCTCTTTTTTCAATTGACTAAATAAAAAGGGCTTGGTGGTCATTACTAAACTTGACTCCCCTATGAGCCTATAATATCTCTTCCTCAGTCTTAAGTTGGACATCCTTTTGTTTCCTTACTGAATAAAAAACTATGGCATTCACTATATCCCATTCAGTAAAATAAGGACTCTTGACTGTCTAACTACTTGCCTTCTAGCCTTAGGTGTAAATTGAAAAAAATCATTTAGAAACTTAGATTTTACCTCTTATTTAATAATAGAGTCAATTTATTAGGTTGCTCTGCCTTTATCTTTTCACAAGTCTTCTCAAAATTTCCTATATTTAGCCTACATAAAAATTGTGCAAATGCCCTAGAATTTACAAAATTTTCATCATTAATAAACCTCTCAGAGGCTTGGGCAACTATTGGATCAATTTCCTTACCTTGGTAATCAGCAATAGTTAAATCCAATGAAGGTGTAGGTGGTTCTTATGGCTCGCCAATCTCCAAATTTGTGGATGTAACAATTACATCTCTCTCTCCACCAATTTGTCTAAGCTCTTCTTTTAGAGATGTTTCATCATCAATTCTAATTGGAGACTAGCTTGGGGAATATTAGTCCATTTGAGAAGAAGACCCTTGCTCTAACTTTTGTCTTTTTGGAGCACTGGCTGCAGGTGGGCTTTTTGGCCTTAGTCTCTGTTGAGGAGGAACCTGCTGCACATTTTGGATCATTACATATCCTACCCTTTTCTGCAAAGTGTACTGACCCAGAGACACCATATTTCTACTATTTATTCTCCTCTGCACCTCTGCAGTCTTGTTTGGATAAGCCTTAGCATATGCATCCTTCTTTTCATTCATGGCGTGTATTATCACAACAAAATTATTCATCAATGCCTGCATCTTGGCTCCCCAGTATTTCTTTTCTTTCAATGGATCATAATGGAGGTCAAAAGCATTAATGAATTCTAGGGTTTTGCTAAATACTATCCATTTCTCCTTTCTCAATTCTTGTTCTTGCAAAGTAAAAACATTTCTAATCACATCCTCTGGATAGTAATCTTGTTGCACCATGCAAGAAGCTTTTATTCTCTCTCTTAAGAGGTCATAGAATCCTTCAGGATCAATAAACCTGGCATGAGATTATGCCATGTTATATCTATCTAAGAACAAATTCAAATGCTTCCACCCTTTCCTTACAAAGAAAAAATTATGTGCCACAGTAACAATTGGAAAAAATGTGCCTTTCTTAGGAAACTCCCTCTCATCTATAGTGCCTATTTTCCATAACAACTCAGCTATTCCTATCTTCAAAGGCACATGAAATGGCAACACATGAGGCTGTCCCAAAAAGCCATGTACCCTTATTATTGTTGAAACATTATAGGGAATTATATCCCCCCAATTATGACTAACTAGTAGCCCTTTTGCATGGTCCTTGGGTCTAACCAATTCTAACAGTACTTGTGGAATTCTAGGGCTATCTCCTCTCAAAAGAAATCTAAGCTTTGATGCAAAATATCTATCAAACCTCACATAACTGGCATCTATAGCTTCTGAGGTCATATCCATGCTCCACAACTATACTAGATTCCTCTCTCCATTCCTAGTTGTTTCTAGCTCCATACCCTTAGAAAAGAAGGCAAGTCCCTTATACAAACATACATACATAAGAAATGAATACCAATAGAAAGGTTTATCCACTTTCCCCCTTGCTATCCCCACCAAACCATTTTGAATCTCCTTTGCAAGAAAAGTAGCAAAATCTAAAATAGTGCTCATCCCAAATTGAAGAGTTTGAGCCATTATGAGGACAATTGAGCTTGGGATCTGCTCAACTTCATCCATTCCAAAAATCTTACAAAGAAAAATATATAATGCCTAAGCCCTAGGGTTAAAATGTCTTTTCAGTAATGGCTCGAGTGTGTTAGCAATAATCACAGACAAGGTTCCAACTTTGGCAACATGCTCCTACAATGGCCCTATCCTCAGGTATATTCTTTGTACATCATATCTTGCTTGAAAATCATCCATATCAATGATATCATGCACAACATGGTTAGGGTTGAGATTAAAAACTTCACTAAGTAACCCAGGGAAAACCCTAAAAAGATTCACTCTAGAATGATTCTTCACCCACCCCATAATAGGATCATATTTCTTAGCCAGGTCAGTCAATAGATCACTATCAAAGAAAACTATAGGCACTGTTAATCTTCCAATGTCGAATTCCCAAACATTGCTCATGGAGGTATCTAAATTCTTTTCTATAAACCATTTTTTGAACAATTGCAAACCTCCCATAGATACTTGGGCGTCTCTTACCCAGTTTTCCCTATTATAGAAACCCTCAACGACAACTACCCTAGGGTTCTTAGGAATGAATTCCCTTCCTTTAGTTATTTCATTTACTGATAAGGGAAATTGTTCCAGGAAATCATCATGCTCAACCCTCTTTAAATAATTAGTTTGCCCAGAAAATTCCTTCTATGGAGGCATCTTTTAAAATTTTAAAACCTTCCAAACACCAAGTTCTTGATTTTTATAGGTTACAGATTACTTACCTGCCAAAATTTGCCCTTCTTCTTTCGCAAATTTTTCTGCAAATTTGTTGAAACCGTTATGAAATTTTGTGCCCTAGCTCTGGAAATCCTTTCACGCTGAGAGAATCTGCAATTTTGTGACTCAATAATGGTGAACTATCATGTTATACCTATGCATTAAGGTCATACGAAGGAACTCTGAATCATATTAACTCCTCTAGCCATTATTTTCGGGTTTGTGCTTCAACTTTGAATTTCACCCATTGATCCTATGATGATCGGATGACTTTATTTGAAAACACAAAAAAGCTTTAAAATTTTTAGAGCAATTGGCCACATGTCAAAAGGGTGCATGCCTACATTATTTAAAATTCTTGCAACTTCTTATTGTAGGCATGCACTCTCCGTAAATCTTTCCCAGATCAACGATGGGCCAAAGTCCTTTTCTTTGATGACCCACTTAGTTGGCTTAACCAATAAAATATCATCCTTTTATCAATGTGCTCTGATAGATTTGACTGTGGCATTTAAACTTTTAGTGCCCATGACATCACTTCTTTCAACTCGACATACCTGTCATATTCCACCAATGAGCGCACTTTACTTCATTTGACCTTTCCAGCATGGCATGACTCAGCATTCCTTTCAAGGCTCGATCCCACTTTGCCATGCATCACAGAGGGGCTTGCCCACATTATTTAAAAGTTGAGTAGTTCCATATTGTGGGCAAGCCCTAACCCTTGATCTTGTTCAAATATATGGTGATTAAAAATATTGCATGACTGTGATACCTAGTCAGCTAGTCAGACCAATGAGACACTTCCTTTGTATTCCAACTCACCTGACAACTGCCATGGAAGACAAGCTATTATTATCTCCTAAGAAAGGCAGGCCCATGATGTCACACTATGCCACTCGTCACAAAGGGGCTTGCTTGCATTGCTTAAAAATCGTGCATTTTCATATTGCGGGCAAGTGCCAGCTCTTGATGCTTGCTAAATCAACAATCACAAAATCTAAACAACAAAGTATTACTATCATTAAAAGGCCAACCAATGACATCGCAGGAAATTCAAAACATGCACATGGAACACTAACAACTCTACAAAAGGTCCAATTTCTTTTGACAACTTAAGAACTTTTGCAACACACTGAGGTTTGAATGTCAACAGTGGTTACGTGTCGAAAGGGTGCATGCCCACATTGTTTAAAGACCTTGTAGCTCCATATTGCAGGCAAGCCTCAACCCTCGATCTCAAAAGGATCTATGATCTAACAAAATTTCAATTGATTTGGAAAACAAAACACTTTATTTGCGTAACTGGCAGTACATATCAACAATTTTTTTATAGCTTGGCACATCACAACACACACTGACAATTCTCGGCCTCACCTTGCTACGTGTCACCAAAGTGCATGCTTGCAATTTTTAAAAACCTTGTATCTTAACATTGCGGGAATGTGGTTCCCATTGATCTGAATAAGATCAATGGTCACGCGAAATATAAGATATTCCTCAATAAAATATAGAGCGAAACACCAACAAAGCATGGTCAACAAGACTTAAAACAAGGTTTTTAATAAAAACATGCTCGTGTAAGCCTAACCTTAGGATAGGGTGATATGCCTTAAATTATTTTTTTTGAAAAAATATTTTCAAAGGTTTTCAAAACTAGGGTAAAATAAGATAAGACATTAAGGTTTCTTAAACACTTAGGATTTTTTGAAAAATTTGCAACGACACACCTTGAGAGAATGATATAATTCAAATAACACAGAGACTAGGACATGTCCCAGGGCAACTTAAAATTTTCAAAATATAAGGAAAAAAAACCCTATTTTGCAAGATCTTAAGATTCAAATGATTTTTCACTAAATTTTTCCATAATTTGTGCATTTGTGAAAAATCAGACCAATAGCCTCCATGATCTGTCTGAATACAGTCCCAAGTGTGAATTTCTTGTTGAGAATTTTTTCTTCCTATTTACGAGCAATCTGAATTAGAGTTGGTGTGTGAGATTGTCAATCTTGAGTCTTCATGGTACTCTATATTTTTTTCCTACCTTTTTCATAACACAATCCCCATAGCCCTTTCCATAAACCAAAGTAAAACCTTCATATGTTGCACTGCCCACTACACTATCCAAGGTGACATACTTTTCTGAGAACACTTTGATGGAACCCTCCTTTGATGTCTCAATTTAGATGAAGCCAAAATGATGTTAGAAGAGGTTCACCAAGGAATTTTTTGTGCCCATTCTAGTGGACTTACATTAGAAAAAATCTCCTCATAATGGGTTATTATTGGCCTACTATAGAAGTTGATGCCTATAATTTTGTGAAATGATGTGTTCCTTATCAACAACATAGAGATTTGGTACACACTCCTGCCTAAGACTTTCAACCTCCCATCACACCATGGACCTTTTCCCACCAGGGTTTTGATTTTTTCAAATAAATCCAAATTTTGTAAATGGCCACAAGTATATTATTGCTGCCACTAAGTACTTCACAAAGTGGGTTGAGGCTATCCCTTTAACCTACACTACCAAAAAATAGGTTTCGAAGTTAATCTTGAACTACATCATCTATTGTCTCGACGTCCCCCAAGACATCATGACTGATAATGTGACTCCTTTCAAAACTCAGGAGGTCACCTCATTGTGTTGGACATTCAGAATCACCTAGTATTTCTCCACCAAATACTTCCCCCTGTAGACACCTAAAAATCCTTTAGAAAATAAAATATTTTTATTTTCTAAAAAAGTCCCTGATGACATCATCATTAATTAATTAATTAATTAATTAATTTTTATGCCATTAAATCCCTTTATCTTAAATTAAAAATATTTAATTAAGGAATCCCTCCCAAAAATGTTTAAATCTTATTTAAACATTATTTCCTTATTTATTAATTATTTAATTAATAAATTGACTAAAAAATCCAAAATAAATAAAAAATTTATTTTTTTCCCAAAACTTGGCCAATTTCCTTAAGACCACTAACCTCTTCCAAAATCTTCTAATCCTTCTTTAATTTTGATTAAAGGCTAATCCCATCATTTCCTACCCCTAATCCCAACTCAAAATATTTAATTAAGATTAAATATTAATCCTCATGTTTATTAAAAAAGTTTTAATAAATATCTCCTCAACCCAAACCCTTGAAATAAATAAAACTTTATTTATTTCCTAAAAATCTAATTTATCCTCATCCTAAGAAGTTCTAGACTCTTCTAGAAAGTCTTCATCCTCATCCTAGGAAGTTCTAGACTATTCTAGAAAGTCTTTATCCTCATCCAAAGTCTAGACTCTTCAAGAAGATGTCTTTAAACCTAATCCTAATCCCCTCCTAACCTTGTCACATTCTCTAAACATGGGTTAAGACTTACTAACCCAAGCCAAAGTTAACAAATATCTCTGCCTTCACCCACCCTCATTAAATGCCATCCACTTTCCTATCCCTAAGCTAATCCTAAACCATTCTAATCCATCCTCTAATCATTTGCACAATCCTAAGCAAGCTTAAAACCCTCCTAATCAAGCCCAAGTCAAAATTTCTCTCATCTCCCTCAAAATATCTCAACCATAAAACTTTATGAAGCCCACTAGGCCATAAATGACTCTTCCAAGCCCTTTTATTGCTCTTACAAGCCATTATGAGGGTCTTTATGAAAATTTTATCCCTTGAGCCTCTTTTGTTGACTCATCCTTCCCCTTTCCTCCATCCTCTCACCCTATGACATGTGTCACTCTCTGATTGGCTGTAAGGAAGCACAATCCATGTGCTCTCCTCTCATGCAATCTGAGCCTTCCATAAGCTTTTTTCCATCCTTGCATCCTAGCCCTTGATCCCTCAAGCCCTTTGCCTATTTAAGGAATCCTCTCCCAAGCCATTTTAACACAATCCATGAAGTAAAGTCATAATGCCATTTTAAGAAGCCATTTTACATCAAAACCATACACTCACACCCAAATTCCAACTCCATTTGAAGCCCTTTTTGAAGCATAAGCTTGAGCATACATCCTATCTATTTAGACAAAGCTACTCAACAAGAGAGCTTCTCATTGAGAGAGCCCATTAATGACTCATATTCTCAATTGAGAGCTCATCTTAGTCTATCTTGAAGTTTATGAATTTTGTTTAGTTTGTAGAAGCTTTATTTAAATTTGGTTTCTATTAGCATACTAACATTGCTCATATACATTTTGGCACGCCCGGTGGGACCCCGCATGGGTCATCTTCATTAGCTTTTTTAGTCAAGTTTTGTATGTCATTTGCTAATTTTGGCTAATTTTACTTGTTTTTGTGATTGGTAGGATTGTATAAATTGGTTTTGTAGGTCCACATGAGCATGAAGAAGACAAAGGAGCTCATAGTATATCTCATAGTGTTTGCAGATTTTTCAAGCTTATAGGTGGACAAAGAACTTGGAATTCTTCTTCCTCTTCTTGTCTATATTCTTCTTATTCCATCTACTTCTTCTTCTTCTTCTTGTGGGAGATCTTGACCATTTTTTTTTAAGGAATAAAAATCATACACACTTATTTTTAGTGCTTTAAATGAACCCCCAAATCATACTTAAATCCATTAAAAATTAAAAATTTGCAAAAAAGAAAAAATATTTTAACAAGTGAAACTAAACCAATCTAATCATTTGCATCCTTGCAACATCAAGGTTTTAGATGCATTCATGCAAAGTTAGGAACACTTCATTTTTGGGAATTTAAAAAGAACTTCAAGTTTTCATTTCAAAAGGTTCAAAATCAACACTAAATGCACACTAAAATCTAAATCAAACTCAAAGCATCAATCAAGGATAAAATGAACCTCATTTGCAAATATTTTAAAGTTCTTTTAAAAATCTCATGAAAACTAAGAGTCCTAAATGGTTGCCAAAAATTGTCCTAAAAGCTTTGTTATTTGTTCCAAACAAATGTCTTGTTGCAAAATCTTGAATGTTTCTTAGGTTTTTCATGCATCAAAACAATCTAGGAATATCATTTTTGGGCTTAAAATATGCAAACTAGAACACAAAATCTTGAATGAAAACCAAAGTCCAAAGAGTCATTTTCACTTTTGAGTCAAAAAAATCTTGAATGATCTAAGGTTAAAACAAAGCACTTCAAAGTTCTTAAAACAACACACAAAATCTCAATCTTGAATGCTCAAAGGAAAAAACTTGAATGTTTAATCACTTGTCTTTGAATGCATGTTGTTAAAATCACTCTTGAGTGCCATGGATTAAAATCAAGTTTTTTAATTTTTATGAATGCATGATTAAAACAACAAATCCAATCTTGAATTTCATAGATCAAATAATCATCTTTTGGGGCATAAAAAGAATCCACAATTTTGAAATCTTCTAAGTTATAAAAACTAATAAAGATGCTTTGAGTAAGTTTGTAGTTAGACTCACCCTCTTTAATCACCCATCAATTTAACCATTGGTTGCAATCTCAGTGCCATCTATGGGGACGGGTCTACCTAAGAGGGTGTTAAGTGCTCCACAAAGATCAAACTCCACTCACTTGGGTCTTTAGTGGTTTTTCTAAGTTAGAAAATTCCTTGAATGTGCATTAATCTCGGTCACACTTCATTTGGGCATAAAAATTGGACAAATCTTGACGTGGAGGGCCTCTAGGCGTGCACTTGGCAATCAAGTTTCACACATCTTTGTTTTGGGCTTAAAACAAACTCACACTCAATCTTGAATGCCTAACAATCAATGAACATCGCATGGTTTTGATGCATTTTCAATGACGCTCACATTTCTTATGTTGACGATCTCTCAACTTCCATTATGCTAATGATGCTGTCAAATTGGAATGAACATTGTATGCCATAATCACAAGTGTCTTCAATCATAGCTTACAAAATCTAAATCATCAATTGGAATGAATGCGTGTCTTTTAAAGACCAAGATCATGTATGTGGTCTTTTTTTACACTTTTTAGGAGGCCTGCTTGGGGATTTCATCACCCCTTGGGACGACCTCAACTCCAGCATTCCAGTGGAGTATAAAAATTGGGAGGTGAATCCAAAGACACCTCTCTTGGAATCAAGATTTTGTCACTTGGGCTAAGCCTCAAGGAACTTTATACCCTTGAGAAGTGAAAGAGGAGAAGTGGGTTACCGCTCCTCTCAGCCGTGTGACATCTTTTTGGTTTCATCTACAGATTTGGGCCTCACGTACCTTGTGTATATCGAGGACTCCCTAGCTATAAAAAATTTCATCCTTGTAGAAAGCTTCCTAGGATGTTGGTGTGTTTGACGTGCTTGCTCCAAACTTTTGTCTACTTGTTTGTTCATAGCTTTTGAATGAATGTTTGCCAACTTTGGTCAAAATCCCAAAAAAGTAGAAATCTCCCAGCTCAAGGCATACTTAGTGTAGTCACTGCCTCATCAGAAAATCATCCAAGCTCCCCCACTACAACCGAATCTATCTAGTTCCTTGCTTTAGAACAATCCCAAATCCAAACCATCCCCCCCAAGCCAGCTAGCAACCCAATCCAAAATCACACCCAAGCCTTTAGAGAGTTGTTACCACTCTACTAGAATTTACTATCCAATCAATCCGACCAATCCACCAGCCTCACCAAGGTTATCCCTTTGACAAAGCTTTGTCTAGGGTAATCCAGCTTTGTTACTTATATCCCTCATCACCTTGAGCTAAAGGTTGGGATCCACAAGTGGTCAATCTCATGTCATGCCCATAGGATCATTAATCTATCCTTAAGTTGACACAATCTCCACCAATCCAGCACATAGGAAAGCAAAACTCTCACTTTTTGATAGCATGCCCTTGAAGTCTTCCATCCATAGGAAAGCCAAAAATCTCTAGCCAATCCTCCTTAGGTCTGTCATATAGCTTTGACTCTCCCTAGGAAATCCTTCATCAGCCAATCCAAAATCTGCGCTTAATCCAAATCCAACCATGAGCTTCCGTGTTCATCGTATGCAAGACCCCATCCCCATCCGACTCATCATCAAAACATGAAATCCCAAACCTATCATGATGTGTTTGGTCATATTGTCCTTGCTCCTGCCACCTCCTATTCTAATGATGATGAAAATCTTGTTGACTATGACGGGTATATTGAAAGCCTTAGAAACATTCCCCCAAGCATCCCCCAAAATCCAAGAGTTATTCCAAACTATCTAGTCATGCCATTTGATATCCCAGCTTCTCCTCCATCACCCAATCAACCAAGATTCGAATCTTCCACCCTCATCACACCAGCTATTCCTATCAATCCACTACCTCCACCTCCAACACATGAGTCTCCAAGGAATCTCCTAGAGGAAATACAAGAAAAGCTGCCTCCAACAGTTGATAAGCCATGTCATCTAATCCAACCATGTGAAGTAGTCAGTGATGAAGCTTCCCCATATATAATATCACCCCCATCTCCCATAGCTATCATCCCCATACCATCCATCAAATTGCTTAAAATCCTTCCACTTCCCACAAGCATCAAATTCCCACCACCCATCAAATCACTCCAAATCCCATCCACATCTCCTCCTCCAAGCATTATCCAAATCCCATATAATGAACCTCATGCATCCACTCCCATCCATTCCTGTCAAAATCTTGTCCAAAAGCATGTTGAAATATCCTCCGACAGAAAAATAGATCCTGTCATCCCACTTATTCCCCTACATGATCCACTTTTACCATCCCCTCCATATCTAAATCCTACCATCTTACTTACTCCATCTCAAGATCCCTTTTCCTCAGCCCACCCAACTCAAGATCCTATCCTCCCATCTCCTTTGCTTCATGATCATACATCTCCCATAATCCATGATGATAGATCCATCGAAAAAGAACTAATTATCATATCCGAAGCTCCAACTCCTTCAACTAGTAATGGACTCACATCTTGTATTCCAAATAATGAACATCATATTGAAAAAATAAATGAAAATGTATTTCTAGATGTTGGTATCCCTGCTATTCCTACATGGTCCCAAGTCCTTCCATCTCCACCCCAAAGTTCCCATCCATCTTATTCCGCATCTATTTTGGGCCCTCATCCTACTCCTTATCTCCAACCCTCCATTTTGGGTCCATATATCCCTTATCTAAATCCCACACCCTTTCCATCCATTTTGGGTCCTTACATACCTAATATGAATCCTTTATTCCCTCCATCTATTTTGGGACCTACACCTTCACCATTTTCATCTATTTTGGGTCCATATCCTTCCTTCCCTCCATCCATTTTGGGCAATTATATCCATCCATATCCTATGTTCCAATCTATCCTTCCATCCCCTCAAATCCACCAGCTAGATCATCAAAGGCACTCACCCTTGAATCCCTTCCAACCTTTAAGCCCTATCACTCCATCAATTATCCCTCAATCTCCTCCATACTCTTGTTCCCATCCCATGGCTAATAGAAGCATATTGGATGCCAAAATACAAAAGCATAAATCCAAAAATCCACAAAAATCCAAGTCTCAATATGTCCCTTCTAAAATACATGTTCAAAACAAGAAACATTTAATCCCAATCAAAGAAAAAGTCAAGAGGCCACAAAAGCCCAAGCTAAAAAAGTCAAAAATCATGTGGATACCCAAGATGCTCATAAAAGAAATGCATCTCAAAGAAAAATCTCAATTGGCATCCATTCATGCTACTCAAAAAGCCTCATCCATCCATCCTTCATCCAAATCCCCATATAAGCATCCTTCACCCCCCCAATCCACTTTTAGTCCATATGCTTCTTATCCTAAATTTCCCATCCTCCATCTTCCAACTCTACTTTTAGTCCTTATCTTTCTCTTCCTCCATTTTCTCCTCAACCTCACTCAAAACCATCTTTCCCACTACTTTATCACCTCTCAAGGTGTGTGCCAATGATGATCTTTCCATTTTCCTCATCCATTTACCCACAAGCCTTATGTCTTTGCATCCATTATCTGTCAAACTCCCACCCACCATTCCACTTGTTCAATCCAATCCTTTTTCATCCATCCTACCAACATCTATAAGCCAAAAATAGCTAAAGAAAGCCAAAATCATTCTAGCTAAGTCCAAAGTAAAAAAGTCAAAAAAAAGTAAAGAAAAATAAAGCGTCCACTGGTGAAAACTTGGCAATTCAAGCACCTTGGACAAGTACCATGATGAAAACTTGGCAAACAAGCGTCATGCGTACTCCAGCCATCCCCAGCTTAGCCTATCATCCTCATGCTTTTGGTCACATCTTTCCATCTAGCTCCATCTTCCAATTTATCCACCTATCTTTCATCCTCCAGCTTTTATCTATTGCTATCTACTTATCTTCTGCAACCTCACCCCATCATCCCAGTTATCATCCATCTCCCTAGCCACTTTAGCTTTTTCCATCCTAGCTTCAATCCTATCACATCCATCATAAGACCTCCTTCCGCATGTTATCTTCTAATTGGGGGCACTATATTCCTTGGAGATCTTGTCTTGTCCATCCTCCCTTGTCATTGGTATCTAGCTCTAGGCTATCCTCATGCAAACCCAATGTCATCTCTTTATATCCATCATAATCCTAACTATCTACCATCCTATCCAGCCATCTCATCCTACTCCTCTAGCTATCCTTGGTCACAAAATCTCTCATCATCATTGGATACATCCTACCAAATCCATATCTTTCACTATCACCCCACCCTTAGCTTTCGCATCTTGCACAACATCGAACCATCCTGCTATCTTATCATCCTGAGCTTTTTCCTGCTTGTAACTATCTTGGTCCATCAGCTTGTACATCCTATTTAGCTTAGTACCATTGTATCTATCCAACTTTTGTGTTAGTTCCTCCTTGATTAGCATCTTGCACACATCGCACATCTTGGTTAGCTATTCCAATGCATCCTTTAGCTAGATCTCCTATCACCAAAGTGTTATCCTTCTTAGTTTAGCTTGCCAGACACATCACTCATCTAGATCCACCAGCTTAGGTGCTCTTTGATAGATCCTTGTAGGATATAGCTTTCCTCATGTCTGATCTTGGTCTGTTAGTACCTCATCCTACCCATCTCATTGGCAAATGTTTCTCTTTTGGATTTTGAAGTATCTTTTCCAAACAATCTTTTGATTTGGAATCTTCCCTTTTGGATCTTGAAGTATCTTTTCCAAACAATCTTTTTGTTCCCTCCTCAAGGTTGCCACAATCTTCCATATCATGGTATGCTATGAATGGGGCACTCTGAGTGTAAGGTCTTGCTCAAGTCTTTTGTTTGTTTTTCTTTTTTTCTTGTGGGTTACCCAGTGTCGGTTCCACTCTAATTATTTCGAGATTCATGTGTGATGCTGGGGCAATCCTTGCGTGTTTTTTTTGAGTCAGTCCGTCAATCCTTTGGATAGTTGGTGAAAAGGCCTTGATGTTCTTGGTAACTTTGGCAATTAACCAACAATCCTATAGTAAATCTAGTGCTCAACTACATGGTGGTACTTCTCTTTGAAGTATCCCCCCGCTCAAAAAGCTTCAATGGTTTTCCTTCATCTCCATTATCCCCCATCCATATCTAGAATTCGTCTCTCCTACCCTATCTTATGCATTAGTATCTCTTTGAATTGCTCCTCACGTTTAGCTTTAGAGATCCACAATCCTAGTCTTAGGGATCCACCAATCCAAATCAATCCACCAAGCCTCATCTTTCGAGATCCATAATTCTAGTCCTAGGGATCTCCGAAACCCATCTTCCACCAATCTGACTCTTTGAAATCCTGTTGCATTAGCTTTTTAATCCCCTCATCCATCTCCCCATCCTGGATTCCGTTTATAGCACTCCGCTCCTTCATCCTCTGCAATCCTTGAGATCTTAAGCTTGCTTCCTCTTGTGCCTCTGATTCTCCCTTTATCATTCTCCCATAGTGAGAGTTTGAGCTAACTAAACCTCTTTTCTTAAGCCAATCTGAGTCTTCTTGCTCATCTTGAATTCTTGTACTTTTCAAGAAGTCGTCGAGCCTCGCTTTCTCTCCCCGTCACCTTCTTGAGGGGGCATCTTGCAGTCCATTCTCTCCTCTTCTGCTCTAGCCTTGGGCATCTTATTTTCTTATCTTTGATGCCATGCCACTTGCGGCATCACATCAAAGAGGGGCAAAATGTAGACACCTAAAAATCCTTTAGAAAATAAAATATTTTTATTTTCTTAAAAAGTCCCTGATGACATCATCATTTATTTATTAATTAATTAATTAATTTTTATGCCATTAAATCCCTTTATCTTAAATTAAAAATATTTAATTAAGGAATCCCTCCCAAAAATGTTTAAATCTTATTTAAACATTATTTCCTTATTTATTAATTATTTAATTAATAAATTGACCAAAAAACCCAAAATAAATAAAAAATCTATTTTTTGCCCAAAACTTGGCCAATTTCCTTAAGACCACTAACCTCTTCCAAAATATTCTAATCCTTCTTTAATTTTGATTAAAGGCTAATCCCATCATTTCCTACCCCTAATCCCAACTCAAAATATTTAATTTAGATTAAATATTAATCCTCATGTTTATTAAAAAAGTTTTAATAAATATCTCCTCAACCCAAATCCTTAAAATAAATAAAACTTTATTTATTTCCTAAAAATCTAATTTATCCTCATCCTAAGAAGTTCTAGACTCTTCTAGAAAGTCTTCATCCTCATCCTAGGAAGTTCTAGACTATTCTAAAAAGTCTTTATCCTCATCCAAAGTCTAGACTCTTCTAGAAGATGTCTTTAAACCTAATCCTAATCCCCTCCTAACCTTGTCACATTCTCTAAACATGGGTTAAGACTTACTAACCCAAGCCAAAGTTAACAAATATCTCCTCCTTCACCCACCCTCATTAAATGCCATCCACTTTCCTATCCCTAAGCTAATCCTAAACCATTCTAATCCATCCTCTAATTATTTGCACAATCCTAAGCAAGCTTAAAACCCTCCTAATCAAGCTCAAGTCGAAATTGGTCTCATCTCCCTCAAAATATCTCAACCATAAAACTTTATGAGGCCCACTAGGCCATAAATGACTTTTCCAAGCCCTTTTATTGCTCTTACAAGCCATTATGAGGGTCTTTATGAAGATTTTATCCCTTGAGCCTCCTTTGTTGACTCATCCTTCCCCTTTCCTCCATCCTCTCACCCTATGACATGTGTCACTCCCTGATTGGCTGTAAAGAAGCACAATCCATGTGCTCTCCTCTCATGCAATCTGAGCCTTCCATAAGCTTTTTTCCATCCTTGCATCCTAGCCCTTGATCCCTCAAGCCCTTTGCCTATTTAAGGAATCCTCTCCCAAGCCATTTTAACACAATCCATGAAGTAAAGTCATAATGCCATTTTAAGAAGCCATTTTACATCAAAACCATACACTCACACCCAAATTCCAACTCCATTTGAAGCCCTTTTTGAAGCATAAGCTTGAGCATACATCCTATCTATTTAGACAAAGCTACTCAACAAGAGAGCTTCTCATTGAGAGATCCCATTAATGAATCATATTCTCAATTGAGAGCTCATCTTAGTCTATCTTGAAGTTTATAAATTTTGTTTAGTTTGTAGAAGCTTTATTTAAATTTGGTTTCTATTAGCACACACATCACACACATCTTGCATCACAATGTCAATAGCCATATAATAACATAATACATCACATATAGTACTCATAACCATCATATGCATAAAAAACATCATATATACATATTTAGGATCATCAAATCATCTCATCATATATATCAAAAAAATGAGTTTTCATGTAAAGTCCAAATACAAAAAATCATATAGTACACCATGCAAGATGCATTGTCAAAAACTCATTGTATCTACACATACCTATCTATCACTATGTCAAAACTAATTTCTCTAGGGATCATCTACCTAGCTATGAGGCCCCTACTCCCCTTGTACCCCCTCCTCATGGAGGCCTTTCCTACCCAACTAACTTCTTTGATCCTTTGATGGCCATGTATGGCCCAAGAGCTGGATGCCTCTTGAAACTCTAGATGTTGTTGGTCTACTGGCACATCATCATAAAACAATGCTTGATACCAACCTATTTCTCATAGAGATCATGCTTCATGATGACATGTAGACATGGTCTCCTACATCACAGTCACCATACCCCTATCCTACATTATTTTCATATTCATGTCTCATTCTCTGTGATAGTCATCTATGCACCATTGTAATGTCTCTCTGTCAGACTGGAGGGCAGCCACATACTGTCACAAAGAATCTAGCTCTACTAGCTCCTCTACATCCACATTCATAGTAAGATTATTGAACTCACCAACATTTACCCTCACCTATAATCCTACAAGGGCCTCTTGAGAATTATCTTCCCTGGCCTAATCTTCCTGTAACTCTGCCTGTAGTCTAGCAATCTATGTCTACGTAGTGGTGGCCATGGCCCTCTCTTCCACTATCTCCCCCTATAGTCAAGTAACCTCTATATGGAGGCTATGCCACTATGGTCTAATAGTATCCATGTCACCCTATGATGCTGGAGGTGGCCCCTATGGCACTTGTGGTATGGATACTCCTTGTGGCCCATAGCCCTGTACCTAAGGACCCTGTTGCAGTCCCTGCATCGATGGTGACACTACTAGTGCCTACCCTCCATGTTGACAAACTTGTCATCCCTATGGCCCTTATAATTAGGGTGCATGTCCCTCCTCTTCCCCTATAGCACCATCCCCCCACCTCATGCCTTCTCTACTAGTGGCAGTGCCCCTGGTACTATCACTTTCATCAGTTGATGTGTTGCCCACCATTATGTATATAGGTTAGTATCATCCATGCATCTCCCTGATCTTGTCCATGAACCCATGGTACTGGAAGCATACCCCTTCCTTGAAGCCCTCACCAATCTGATGGTGGTCCTAAATCCCTACAATCTTCCCACCTCACAAGAAATGACTGGCTACATGAATCTCTCAGGTACAACATCCTAGATGTGTCTGAACCATCTCTACACCCTAGAGAGCATAGAATGCATCATGATGTGCACTATCTAGCTAATCAACCAATAGTCTAATGGTACATACTAAAAGTAGAGATGATCCTATGAGTCATCCTCTCCACCTATAGGAAGTATGGCCCCCCAACAATTGCAACCTATATATGGTGTCCAACTAAACATGATGATCTCATCCAAACAATGTCACCAAAATCCTATGGACTTGGTGGATATATACTAGATGGGTGGCTTTTATAGACATACATAGGGATCCCTAGGCTATCATGTCTCATGTTGAGTAATAGGTCATGTTATGCCTATGTGCTCTAAGAACCATACCATGAGTAGTGTCAATCCTAGGCCTATGGTCCTCTATGTCCTGTAGGCATGCATGTGCAAATCGTAGTATAGATGGGATAAGATAGTTTGCCCCCAATAGAAAATTGCTTTATCATCCTATAGAAAAGTGCTCAACACTTGCACCCATCCAATCTAAAATTCGTATCTAGCATGTTTCGGTACCATCCTCCATATCGATGATGCTAAATAGAGGGCTAGCTATGATAGTCCTTGGTCCAACGCCTCTCTCAATGTTAGCCAAGACCATTGAATTGGTAGTCGATGTCTCTGTCACCCAAAGCACTCCCACAGATATGGATCTACACCCTCTAGAACATAATCAAGGTATCTTCCATAGATTAAAACTTAGAGTATTTGCCACACATCTAGCAAGGTCATCATAGCCTCTCCTTTTGGAAGATGGAAGATTTGTATTGACATATGTCATCACTCCACCAACACTAATAACTGTATTGATTGTGCTCTCAAGTCTAGCCACTCATGGACATGCTTAAGACCACAAAGTTGCACATGTCCCCACTCTACCTCTATTAATATTTTTCTTAAGACCATCATCATTGGATAATGCTCTTGTAACTAAAATGTCACCATCGACTCCTATAATACAGACATGTAGTAGTCAACCCACCATTATACCAATCATAGTGTTCTTTTATCTAAGCATGGGGCATCTTGCCTCATTAACCTTGGTCATCCTTGTTTCTTGGGTTCACTAATGATTCCACATTGGTGAAGATACTAATCCATGCAAACATGGATTTATGAAGATGAAAAAACATACAAATGTCAATCAAGCATCTCTGGCGGCTTTATTGATGTCAATTTTATCACCAATAGCTATCATTTTGTCATCTTTGGAGATGACAACACAAAGATCATCATATTTGGTTTATCCTTTCTCCCCACTCTATCATCTATGAAGATGATAGAATGAGACCTTTCATCTTCAAGGATGATAGGATGAGAGCTGTTGTCTACGAAGATGACAGGAGGCCTCTTGTCATCTCCACATAAGAAGATTCTCTCTCTTGTCATCCTCAAAGATGACGGAATGAAGAATCATCATCTCTACTTCAACCCCCTTTTTTCCTAGTTTCCTACACAAAAACATGACTATGATGACTATGGAAAGAAAAATTGAAAATTTTGAATAGTTGACTTACCAGTGGTTCCATGTCGACTGGTCTCTAGTGCACTCAAACGCATTCTCCAAGCTATAATATCTCAATGGGATCCATCTTTCACTCTAGTTTTTTGCTCTCTAGATGTGTAAATGACTCTTCCAAGATCCCCTTGGAGGCCTATATAGGCCCTTCGAGGCCCCCTTTTGAGTGTGTGCCCATTACTTTTCCCTATTCAACCTTGTTCATCCCCATGTCATGCAAATAATCTAGTTGTGCCTTTTCCCTTCCCTTTCTTTTCTTCGTGGGTCTTTTTATGAAAATTGAACAAAATTTTTCTTTTGCTCTATTTTTGCGAGAGGGTACCCTCCTCCCCTATCTTTTTTATGAAAAAAATCCTAGGACTCCTTTCCTCCTTGGGGCAACCTATGTCTTCTTTTCTTTGATACAGTGTCGTCCCGACACTACATCAAAGAGGGGCAAAATATAGACGCTTAAAATCATCCAAAATACTATATTAATTTATTTAACATTTCTCTTGACAGTATAATTAATTATATATGTCATGTTCTTCTACTTATTTAATTAAATTTATTTAATTAAATATGTTCACTTCCCTAATGTATTTAAATTTAATTTAAATACTTCCCCCTAATATATTAAATTTATTTAATACAAAGTGCTCCATAGATCCCCTTCTAAATAAATTCTACTTTATTTAATTACCTCCACTTTATTAAATTCTCTAATCCTATGATTAAATTAAACCATATTTGATTTAATCCTAACCCCACCTAAAACCTAGCCTACCACCCATCACTCTCATCCCTCTAAGCCCACACACTTGCTAAATCTACTTTATTAATCCTAAGCTCCTTGTTAAAATGCTTTTTTGCCCCGAAGTGGTTTCTCACACATGTGTGAGAAAATCAATCCCTAGGAGCCCCCCTTTGATTAACTTCTCCAAAAGGTACTCTTACATCTTTTTCCCCCACTCCTCCCCCCAAGGTTTCTCACACGTGTGAGCACACCTTGAGCCACTCAACCATAAAGGCCCCTTTTGGCTTTTACATGGCTTGTCCTTTAGCCCATGTGTCTCCCTTGTGGCACCTATGTGGATGCCACATAGATGCCACCTGCTCAAGGTCTCCTTCAAGCCTATAAATAGAGCCCTTGTCTCAAGCATTTGATCATCTCCTTCATTGCATTGTTATCATGCTAGTATAGTATTATAGCCTTTTAGAGATTTTATGCATTATGCTAACCTTTGGTAGTTGGTTTAGATTCATTTCATTTTCATTGGTAACTTAGTTTTTTTCTTGCATCCACATTGATTATCCTTGAATACTTTCAATAATGGTTGTTTCCATAGCCATTTCTTGAGGTGTTCTTCACTCATTTAGCATAGGTTCGTACTCATTTTCACCTTCAATCATCTTGGGATTTATCATAGTTGTGTTTGAGGAGATCACATCCACATCCCTCAATCTTGAGCACACCAACAAGGTCTCATTTGGGTGCCCTTGTTGAGCTACTCCGAGGTTGTGTGGGGATTCTTTCTTTTGGTTGCATTAGTGTAGTGAAATGCAATGATTAGCTAGTAATTATTTGTTCGATTTAGATCATTGTATATGTACATGCTACTAATGTTTTCTTATTTATGCATGCTGCTAACAGATTAGATTTTCACATATACAAGAGTAAACCCTGTTTAATGGTTCCCCTCTCCATTGCTCTTCTATGGAATTGTGGCTAACACCTTCCATGAAAGGCCATAAGAGAAAGAGAAGTGAAGGTAACATCAAAAGTGAGAAGCTTTTTAGATTTATTGTGTAATATTTATTTATTAAAATTATTAATTATTAAACATTATTAGTTTCTTTTTGGTGGATATTTTATATACTAAAGTGGTATAAAAGGTTAGTGTCATGGTTGAAAAAATATTTTGGTTTCACATGGGAATTCATATGAAAGTGAGAAGCTTTTTAGGTTTTTCTTATTGTGAAATGTTTATTTTATTAAAATTATTAATTATTAATTTAAAATAATTATTAATTTTATTTTGGTAGATATTTGGCATACTAAAGTGGTATAAAAGGTCAATCTATACAATTTTCATGGTTGAGAACATATTGTGCATTCAAAAGAATGTCGATATGATGCTTTTAAGTCTTGTATTTTATACCCAACAATTTAGGTATGCCCCAACCATATGTTTTTGATAAGAAAGATAGGTTTTATAGGGACCTTGAAACCCAATAGTTAAGACAAAACCAAGGCTTATAATAAGTAGTTAAAGCCCGACCAAAAATAGACAAGTCACAAGGCTACTAGTAAGCATGAAAGCCCAACCAAACACAAAGGCCAATGAAAAGGCTAGTTTACCTTACATCCAAAAATATAGAACAAGAAAAAGCCAACTTGACAAAAAATAGTAGTAAACTAATAGCAAAAGATAGGAAAAAATAAACCATGATTACTCTTTTGTCTTTTGCTCAAGCTCTTGTATCGTCTGAGCTACTTCATAGACTTTGTGAGTCTCCTCTACCATCTTCTCTTGATTCTTCTAAGCTTCCCAATCTAGGCTATTGAAAGTAATCTCTGTCACCATGTCCTCTTTCATCCTAGCTCCTTCTCTACCCTTGTCCTCACTCTCATCCATCAACCCTCTAGCTTTTAACATTCCAGTAAGGGACAGAATGTTATCATTGATACAATTAAGTATGGAAATCATCTAATTTTCCACATTATGATTATAGTTTTCTATGCTCAAGGTTCTCTTCTTAGCCAAGCTAAGTTGATCCTCCTGATCCTTCTGATCTCCCAGACCTGGCTCCTTCCTATTGTTTTCCAGTTGGTCAATTTTTCCCTTGACATCTTCCAATTCATGATAAAGCCATTTGATTGAATTGAAATTGTCAATCATGCTATTTTGAACATTATTCAAAAAATTAAGGCCCATTTCTCTAGCATTATCCATTATTTCCACCATAGCTAGATCAATGATTTCTTTGAACTTGAGCTAGCCCTATTTTTCTTCTAGGATTTGGGGATTCATTATCTCTTTGACAATCCCCATCTTGGATGTCTTACATTGAAATTTCTCCATGCCTTTCACCTATCCTTCATTATCACTTCTCCACCCTCTCCACCAATATTCTCCTTCTATTGCTCCTGGGGATGAATAGGGGAAAGAGGTATAGCTGAGATTTTTGGCCCCAAACCCAAAACCCCCTTAGCTTCCATCTCTATATCCCTCTTCTATTTCTTAGAAACTAGTTATTTCCTCATAATTTCTATCTCCTTCTCATCCTCATCATTAGATTTTGTTTCCTCCCCTTCCTCATTGTAATCATCATCACCCTAGCCTGTAATTTTAGGCCCATTTCCTCTAGGGCTCTTCTTGTTGTAATATCTTATTGGAAAGAATGCTTTTGAGAGGTGGGGAGGGGGGGGGGGGGTGAATTAGAAGTATTAGCTTCTAATATGTTTTAAATCCTTAATAACATAATTTTGAAATGAACATGCATGAATATAAACATTAAGAAATCATGAGAAACAAATATGCATCACCACATAACACTTGAGATTTGGTAACCCAGAAACCCTCCAGGAATAAGAAGGTAAAACTGGGGTGGGGATGATACCCACAAAAATTACTGCAACAATAATGTTTAACCACTTTTGATGGTCTACCCTGTTAAAGGCCTACCCTATTAAAGGCTTTACACGGTATCAATAGTGACCTGGTTAGAGGATTTACAAACACTTTACATGAAGTTCTACCTTGTTACAGGATTTAATCACCTATTCAAAGGATCTAAAAAATAGTTGTTAAGCTAACCTATCATCATAGGATTTCCTTTCAAATAAAATGGCTAAAGAGTATTAGGTATAATAAACCTGATAGCTTACAATCCTTGATTGCTGAATACAGGCACTTGATCTGCTTTCTTCTGATCTTGATCCTCTGAGATCTGATATTCATTTGTATCCCCTGCTTTTGTTTTGATTAACTGAATATTCTTCTGCTGATCTCTTCCTCTAAGTCTTTATATACTTCACTCTGAAAATAGTTTTCCTCCCACACCTTCATCCCTATCTATACAATGAGACTTAGTCTTCCTTATAAAGACATTCGAAGACTTAGGGTTAGAAATGGATCTACAATCCATATTGAATCTATGATTCCATCTCATTCCTTATACTTTTATCATTGGTTGCATGCCTTCTCCATTTTCCTTATTGGTTGCATGTAGATTGCATAGGAAATATAAATTATTTGATCTTATTACTTAAATCCTTTGAGATTCGTCATATGTCAGCCATGAAAATGGTTTACATATGAGTTTGTGAAATTACAAACTCATATGCTGATTTGGAGTTACTCAGCACTTACTGATTCCTAATGCTCAAAACCTTCTATAACTCGGCTCCTGTATATGCTTAGCACCTTCTATAACTCAACTCTTGAATATTGATCGACACTTGGATCATGCTCGACACCTGTAGTCACTCGAAATCTAAAGGTTGCTCGGCACTAGATGACTTTCCTGTCTCGACACAACCTATGACTTCACATACATAGTGTACTTGGCTTTAATGTAGAAAGTGGTTAAGTGTGTTGGCACTCAAGTGTCAAAACCATTTTTAGACTAACAATCTCCCCCTTTGACATGAGTGTTAAAAACACTTAACTAAGCATTATGTCTAATCTTATGAGTACACTCACTAATCTGCTTGGTATATATACAGAGGTTTGAACACCTTTATCAAAATATTGTAACTTACAATATATACCTCAAAATTTTTTTATTATAACTCCCCCTGAGTTGATCATGCCTTTTCATGTCATGAATTTTGATGTCTTGTGCCATTATGCTCACAATATTCACAATATTATCTCAAATATTATCTTCCCCTTAGAACATTATCTCCCCCTTTTTGATATGGATGTCAAAGGGTCCTAAATAGTAATGGCATGCTTGGCCAAAAATGTCTTATTTACCTCAAGGAGGATTTGAGAGTTGCATCCTAGTTATTTAAGGCAATATCCAATGACTTTTGTTGGATTGCAAGCTTTACTGCTAGATCAAATAGTCCTTCATGTGTAGAAATATTTGGATCCTTTTTGAGGACTGTTTCTGCATTTATTTGCTCCTTGTGTAATACTTCTAAGTGAGGAGTGATGGAGGCTTGAATTTGCATCAGTTTTTCTTTGATAGTGGCCTCTTCTACTGATAATGCAGCTAATTCCCTCTGAGTGTGAAGTGTTTGAGAAATTTTTTTTTTCACTCTATGCAGGATCTGAGGGTAGTTGCATGCTGGAGAGCTTTAATTTATTCTCAAGGTTCAAAATTTTTGAATTTATTTCTTGTGTAAACTTGGAAAAATCACACAATTTTCTATAAAGGGAAAATATGTTCTCTAATACACTCTTTACATTTTCCAATTTCTTGGCTAGGTCAACCTATCCCAAAATTATGTTATTAGCTATTTTCTGGTTGACTTTGCCTACAAACTTCTTTTCTAACCATTCCATTAGTTTTACATAAGTATCATGGTCTTCATTATTTACTTGGTCAACTATATCAGATAATTGCTCAAGTATTGGCCTGTTTGCATCTGGAGGTTGAAGACTAAAAGCATCCATGAATATATATTTTATCTCATTCATTGCCTTCTTGTATTTGTAGTCTTTCCTCATTGCCTCTTGCCTCCTTCTCTTATCCAATGCACTCTATATTTCATTCATCTTTTCCTCATTTAGAGTTCTTGAATCATAATAGGGTATTTTAATTTCTTCATCAAGCTCAAGAATACCATAATGGATGGTCCTAGCTACCCTAGTAGAACTTGAACTTGGTGTACTAACATGTAAGGCCATTATTTCAGTACTCAACTTATGAATGGGTTAAGTGGGTTAATCTCTTCAGCTTGACATCCACTCGACAACTATTCTTACTGAACATCTACTCATTTTGTTAATAACTCGACATCCAAAGAAGTTTCACTTGGCATCCAAAGACAACTTGACATCATCTTTCAAGTTTAGTCTTAGCATCTTTTCTCATGCAAATTTAAACTTTGCAGTGCTTTTTCATGGTTTAGGGCTGATGTTTGATACTTTCTTATTTATCAGCCCTATAGGCTTATCTTGTGATTAGTTAGATGAGAAATGATCACTTTACCTCATGGGTGAAGTGACCCTTTCATAGGATGTACTTGATCCATCCTTTTTCTACCATGTCTTCTTCATGTTTGTTTTTATGTGTTCCACATCAATTTTTTCTTTGCCCTTATTTACTTTAGTCTTGGGTGCCTTGGCCTTTGTTGGACAATTTTTGCTGACATGTCCAGTTTTCAAGCAACTGAAGCAAGTAGTCTGGTTCAGCCATCTTTTATAGTTCCCCTTGAAATGTGTTCTTATGCAATTTTGGGGTATATGCCCATACTCTTGACAATAGTGACAACTGTACCTGGTGTTATAATCCCAATGATAGTGACCTTCATTCTCTTTTGCTGGTTGATTTTCTATCCACATAGGCTTTGATCTGCATTCAAATGCCCTATGTCCATATTTCTTGCAATTATGACAATGTCCATTAAATCTTTGTGTCCTTGGGATTTTGGATCTGCAATCTTGTGTCATATGTCCTTGCATTTTGTACTTGTGACTGGAATTCTTGCTCTTGGGTGTGTTTTGCTGATTGATCTGTCTACTCCTGCAAACATTAGCAGTATGTCCCCTTTTATTATAGTAATGACAAATGGGTTTAGAATCCTTACCTTTGTAACTTCTTTGCTCAACACTCTTTGATGATTCACCGACTTCAGTGCTATTGTATCCAAGTCCTGATGTATTATGGGTGGATCTTGGGGATTTCAGCAATTGTTCAAAGTACTTTATGGCTTCGCTTGACTTGTTGAGATTTTTTTCTATCTCTTTTTCTCTGTTCAATTCATTCTGCAATTGCTCATTCTGCATCTTCAAAGTAGAGATCTCAATATCTTTCATATTAAGTTCATGATGAAGATTCATCATTTGGGCAAGTGTATCCATCTGCATGTTTGAGATTCTTATTAATTCAGTACATTTTTCTTCTAGTCTATTTGGAAGATTCCTTTTGTCATCTTCCATCATGACTTTGTCCTCAACTGCTCTTTTCTTTTATTCAGTGATTTCACATAACATTGTGGCCTGTGATTCATGTTCCATCTTGAGAGATCTTATCTCTTTTGCTTGAACTTTGTTTTTCTCTATCAGTTCTGCTATTGCTGCATCAAATTCTTTAGTGTCTCCATTGGCAAACACTTGTGTGCTATCAATCTCCTTGTAGTGTATATCATCTTCAGCTATAGCTATCTCCTTTCTTCTTTTCAAAGATTTTCTTAATTCCACTCTAGCTTCTTCTACTTTTTGTAGAGTGAGATGCACATCTATCACTTGGTTCTCAATGATCTTTCCAAGTTTGAAAACTTCCATCTTTAGATCTTTTCCTCCAAGCTGTTAGGCTCCTTTTTTTGAGAGAAAGTAGCTCTGATACCAATTGTTGTAATATCTTATTGGAAAGAATGCTTCTGAGAGGGGGGGGAGTTAATCAGAAGTATTAGCTTCTAATATGTTTTAAATCCTTAATAACATAACTTTGAAATGAAAATGCATGAATATAAACATTAAGCAATCATGAGAAACAAATATGTATCACCACATAACACTTGAGAATTGGTAACCCAGAAACTCTCTAGGAATAAGAAGGTAAAATTGGGGTGGGGATGATACCCACAAAAATTACTGCAGCAATAATGTTTAACCACTTCTGATGGTCTGCCTTGTTAAAGGCCTACCCTGTTAAAGGCTTTACACTGTATCAATAGTGACCTGGTTAGAGGATTTACAAGCACTTTACATGAAGTGCTACCTTGTTAAAGGATTTAATCACCTGTTCAAAGGATCTAAAAAATAGCTTTTAAGCTAGCCTATCATCATAGGATTTCCTTTCTAATACAATGGCTAAAGAGTATTAGGTATAATAAACCTGATAGCTTACAATCCTTGATTGCTGAATACAAGCACTTGATCTACTTTCTTCTAATCTTGATCCTCTGAGATCTAATATTTGTTTGTATCCCCTGCATTTGTTCTGATTAACTCAATATTCTTTTGTTGATCTCTTCCTCTAAGTCTTTATATACTTCACTCTAAAAATAGTTTTCCTTCCACACCTTTGTCCCTATCTATACAATGAGACTTCGTCTTCCTTATAAAGACATTCAAAGACTTAGGGTTAGAAGTGGATCTAGGATCCATATTGAATCTATGATTCTAGCTCATTCCTTATACTTTTATCATTGGTTACATGCCTTCTCCATTTTCCTTATTGGTTGCATAGGAAATATAAATGATTTGATCTTATCACTTAAATCCTTTGAGATTCATCATATGTCAGCCATGAAAATGGTTTACATCTGAGTTTGTGAAGTTACAAACTCATATGTTGATTCAGAGTTACTCGACACTTACTGATTCCTGATGCTCAGCACCTTCTGTAACTCGGCTCCTGTATATGCTCGACACCTTTTGTAACTCGGCTCCTGAATATTGTTCAGCACTTGGATCATGCTCGGAACCTATAGTCACTCAGCATCTGAAGGTTTCTCAGCACTAGATGACTTTCCTATCTCGGCACAACCTGTAACTCGACATACACAGTGTACTCAACTTTAATGTAGAAAGTGGTTAAGTGTGTTTGCACTCAAGTGTCAAAACCATTTTTAGACTAACACTTCCTACTTGAGGTAACTAAGGAAATTTTTTTTTCTGACTCTTTGGCCTTCTTTCTAGAGGATATGTTTTCCTCTCCTTCTGAGTTGATACTTTAGATATCCTCCATATCAAAGGAAAAGCTAGAACTACCTGAGTCCTTAGAGGCTTCCACACCATGCAAAGGGGTTTTGCTTAAAGTATGGGCTTTAAAATGCTCATAAATTAACAACAATAACCCCTCATGTAGGGTAGCATTCATTGAAGGTTTTTTATGGAATCCTAAAATAGCTTTTCTCATAAAAGTAAATAAATAATAGGAAAAAGAAATCTTAATGTCATGGCAGAAATGGTTGAGAAGAACAAAGTGGTGAGTTCTCTCATGATCAAATCTAGTATCCAATGAAGTGTACTCTATAATAGCTCATAAAACATACCTTCAAAGTTTTTTGATAGAATCCATTTCATAGTACATTTCACATTTTACCAGATAATTCCTCTCCTTTGATTTCTTTGAAAAATCCTTGACTGCATTCACCAACAGCTTCTTGTCTCTATAAAATTTGAAACCCTCCTCTGAAATTTTAGACACAAAAGAAATGACTTCCTTTGTAATCTGAAATGGAACTCCATTCACTTTAACCCTCCCATCCTTCCAAGAGTTAACCATACTATTAGTTACATATGGGTCAAAGCCATGGAGTTTAGCAATGTAATTTTCTATAGCCATGAGAAAAGCTACCCACAAAATGTGTTGATATGAAACTAATAACATCACCTAATTGTGTTTACCATAAATGCCATTATTACAAAATCTCACACCCAAGCTTCCATAAATGAACATTATTACATTAAGATCTCCACCGTACCTCCTTGGATTTTTTCCAATTCAATAAGACTCCTCGCTTCATCTAGACTATTCCCACCTAAATTCCAAGTCATCATCTTGTCTAGCCTAATAGCTTCATTGGCGAACTAGTCCATCATAGGGTTAGCCTCCCTATAAACATGGGTGACATGGACACATTCAAAATTTTGAAGGAGATTTTGGGTCTCTTTAATTAAATTAGCAATAGACCATGAAGGTTGAGTGATTCCTTTAATACATCTTATAATGTTATTAGAATCCCCCTCCAACCATAATTTTTTGATCCCCATGTTAAAGGCCAGTTTAACTGAAAGGTAAGCAACACTAGTTTTTGTAAAATGGTTAGTTTGGAATCCCAAAGGAAAAGAAAAAGTTTCCACCCCTCCACCATAATTATTTCTTATGATTCCTCCACAACCCAAAGGTCCAAGGTTACCTTTTGATGCACCATCAAAATTTTCTTTATGCCATCCCTCCGGGGGGAGAAGCCATTTCACTTCCTATATTTTTCTTCTCCTGTCCTTATCTTTCTCCTTCTTATTACCACCATTTCCAATATCTCCCCCCTTTCTTACCTGATAGTTTTCCTTTATGTTTCTATAAATCTTCTCAACTAGAACATAAGCAGGTTCCTCTCTATCTCTAAAAGTTCTATTATTTCTTTCCTTCCAGATTCCCCAACCAAAATGAGGCAAAGTCTAGGTTCTTAAATCCAAAAAGTTTGAACCTTTGAACATACTTATCCAATGGCAAAAGAAGTCTAGAAGATTACTTGTTTTGCACCAGCTTACCCCAAAATTCTTAGTTATGTTATCCTAGACCTCCCTTGAGAAAGGACAATGAATAAACATATGATTGACCGATTCCATCTGATTTTTAAAAAGGATACACCTATTAGACATAATATGATCTCTTTTTATGAAATTATCCTAAGTAAGAATTTTTTCTTGTAAGGCCAACCAGTAAAAAATACTGATCTTTGGGGTAAGACTAGGTAACCAAGCTTTCGCACAAGGAGGTTTCTCTTTTAGGCTCAAAAAAGAGTTATAGCTCGAAGCTATCAAGTAACAACTATTAGGATTGTCTCCCCATATTACTTCATCCCTCTTATTATTAATAACAACAGAATTCAGCATTATCATGATCAGTTTGAGATCCTTAGAGATGAAACCCAGGTCTCTCCATCCTTGGTCTATTCTATAATCACTAACTTTCAAACCAAATTTCCTAATACAATCATTAGCCTAGATTTCTAAAGTAGGATTATTAACAAGGGGTCCTTAAAGAAATTGATTATCAGTCCAGAAGAGAATATCCTCCCCATTTCCCACTTTCCAAATAACCTTAGCCTTCACCAGCTCTCTTGCCTTAAGAATACCATTCCAAATAATAGACCCACTCAGGATGTCCTCATTATTTAGCAAGAACTGAATAGAAGGTCTTCTGAGATACTTATTTACCAAGATATCTCTCCATTCCCCAGTAGTATTAAAGATGCACAGGATCTATTTCTCTAGGAGAGCCATATTGAGATGCTTTAATTTCCTGATACCGAATCCACCATAGCACTTTGGAAGATAGACATTATCTCATGCCACAAGGGGAAATCTTTTCCGCCCTTCAAGACTTGACTACAAAAAATCCCACTAAATCTTTTCCATTTTCTTGACAAATTTTACTGGTATCCCAAAAAGACTCAAGGCATCCATTGGGATGTTCTAAAGAGTAGATTTTACCAATAGGCATTTGCCTTCTTGAGTAAGAGAAGCCCCTTTCCAACCCACTAGCTTCTTATTGAACTTGTCAACGATCCCATTCTAGAAGGAATCAAGAGGATTAACACCCAAAGGGAGTCCAAGATAAGTAGAAGGAAGCTTTCCCACTCCACATCCAAGGGTCCTCTCAATTTTCCTCTACCTATCCTCTGGAGTATTAATGAAGTAAACTGAGCTTTTTTCTCAATTAATAAGCTAGCCTAATCCTTTAGTGTACAAATCTAGAATCTCCTTCATAACCTTAGACTCCTTGACTGAAGCTTCCCCTCCCATTATTGTATCATCCAAAAACTACTAATGGGAGAAAGGATCACACCTAGAGGATGGTTTAATCCCTTTTAACCTTTCTTCTTGTTTATTTCTTCTCAATTAACCTTCCAATACATTCTGCCAAGATAATGAACAAAATAGGTGAGAGGGGATCCCCCTGTCTAAGCCCTCTCGTAGGTTTGAAAAAATTAGAAGGAGCACCATTAACCAAAATAGCAAGAGATGAAGTAGAAATAAGCTGAGATATAAGCTTACATACTTTCTGATTAAAGCCAAAAGCTTAGAGCACCAAACCAAGGAAAGTCTAGTCGACCCGATCATAAGCTTTTGAAAGATCCAATTTGAGAAGCATTGCATCTCTCTTTCCAACTTCCATTGAATGGATAACAGCTTCATGCACCATCATGATCGAATCCAAAATTTGTCCTTGAGGGAAAAATCCCATCTATTGCTAAGATATAAACAAAGGAAGAATTTTAAGCATTCTACAGGTTAGCACCTTTGAGATAATCTTGTAGAAAGAATTACATAGACTGATAGGTCTAAATTTATCCAAAGATTCAACCCTAGGAGTTTTAGGAATGACGACCAAAAAATTAGAATTTATCTCTTTTAGAATCCTTCTTGATCCAAAGAATTCCTAAACAACCTTCACAACATCTTTCGTTACCACCTACCAATAAATTTGGAAGAAGGTAGGAAATCCATCTGAGCCCAAGGACTTGTCTGCTAACAGGGAGAAAAGGGCTTCTCTAACTTCTTGCGCATTAGGTATAGCCCTCAAAATTTTATTGTGATGGGGTTGAATAATCTAAGAAAGATAGGAGACAATTTCATTCTAATCCATCTTTGAAAGAAAGGGATCCCATGATAGAAGAGAGGAGAAAAAGGAAACGACCTCAGTAGAAATTTCATTCTCTTTTGTCAATGAATCCTGTCCCTTTTTTAAACCAAAAATTCTTTTATTTAAAGTTGAAATGTGGAAAAACCTTGTATTCTGACCCCCCTCTTTCAACCAAATAATTCTAGATCTTTTCTTCCAAAACTTCTCTTCGTTACTTATAATAATAAACAACTCAACATTCATTTTCAAATCATTATATCCTTCCTGTTGAATAGTTTCCTAAATTGAGGTAAGTTTGATAGATAGATAATCTTTATCATAAAAATTATGTCCAAAATCTATCTTATTCCAAACTTTTATCATTCTCTTCACATTACCCAACTTCTTTGTAACTCTAAACATGGCAGTACCTTAAACTTCTATCCCCCACCAGTGATACACCTTATTCAATAAGTCAGGATGTGAAGTCCACATCTTTTCAAACCGAAAAGGGAAGTTCCTTCTTGGTTCTAAAGAGATGACTGAGAGGGATATAGGAGAGTGATCAGAGACAACTTATAGGAGAAAGACTACAACCAATCCAGAGAGATAAGAGCTCTATCCAACTAAACTTGAATACAATCCCTTCTTGTTCTTTTATTTGACCAAGTAAAAGCTCCACTCAAAAAATCATGTCCAAATAAGCCAGGCTATTTATAAAATTGGAGAGGTCCATTTTGCTTTCCTAGTTAGGTTCCAAATCTCCCTTCTTCTCCTCATCCACTAACAAAGAATTAAAATCCCCCATAATAATACCTTTTCTTATGCTATTGGTCTAAACCAAATCATAGACTTTGGTCCAATAATTCTTCCTATCTCTTTTGGAATTAGGAGCATAGACATTCAAAAGGAACCAAAAATCATTGAAGTACATATGGAACACTTTACAAAATAGGATGTTGCCATCACTGTACAAAGTAGTGAATCTAAATTGCTTATTATTGAAAAGAGTTAGCAATCCTCCAGATGCTCCTTCAGAATCCGTGGCTTCCCCCCTCATGTTATTACTGAAAGAAATTTTACCCAAACTCTCTTTCTTCATCTTAGTTTCTTGTATCATCAGAATATTAGGTCTCTAATCTCTAATCATATTCCTAATGCTTTCCTACTTATGGACTCCATTAAGGCCCCTTACATTCCAAGAGATTATCTTCATTTAAAACTAGGGGAACACTCTAAAAGAGTTCTTTGGCTCCCATCTGCCAAACTTCTTCTGGTCTCATCTTCTCTGACTTGGCTAGCATGTTTCCTTCCTCTAGATCTTGACCTTATTCCCAAGTCTAGTTTACTATGACTCTTGGTCTTAGCTGGCGAAACTGTGGAGGGCTCCCGATTGCTTTTCTTTTTAGGCTTAGGAGATAAGGAGTTTTCCCTCTCTAGTTCCTTTTCTAGATTGCATGAAAAATTTGGGACCTTCCTAGGAGATGAGGGGAGAACTAAGACATCCTTTTATTTTTCCCTCACTAACTCCCCTTCAATAATAAAGACTTGTTCCCCCACTTCTTGCATTTGGGTGTCTGAAACTATAATTTCCTAGGATTGGCTTTCTAGCTCTGTCCTAGTCTCCTTCCTCATTTCTTGAGCAATAACTAATTTTGCTCCATTTTCCTCCTTGGATTTTGAAAATCTAGGATTAGAATCCTCAACTTCTGAGGATCCAAGATTCATTGTTAGATCTTCCTCCTCTCTCACAGACAAAACAACTATCTCATCTTCCTTTGAGTCTCCTAGGACTATCTGTCTTCTTTCATCAGCAGTGACTTCCACTATCTTTTCTAGTTCTTCCACTATCTTTACTGGTCTATGATCTCATTAATCTTTGGTGTTAGCTCTACTAGCACATTAATCTTTGGACTAGACAAGACATCCTTGTCTGCCCTAAAATTAAGCACGATGATTTATTCCCTTCTTTGGTAGAAGCATTCAACACCTCAGCCTTCTGGCCTCCCTTAATGTCCTTCCTTTTCTAGATCTTTTTCTCCTTTCCTTGGGAAGAAGAAGAAGAATTGTTCTTCTTTTCAGCTTTAACCTTTGGACATTGATTTTCCTTGTGCCCAGATTTTAGATAGTGAAAACAAGCAAAAGGGATACTTTCATAAACCAAATGCTAAGTATGGGTTCCCATCTTAGAGTGAAAGCTCACAACTTCTGGTATGTCATCCCATTCCTTGACCTCAATACATATCCTTGCATATGTTAGTGTTCTCCTAGAAGGTTTAAACAAGTCTATAGATAAAATTTCTTTAAAGGAATTTGCTACCCCCAAAAAAACATCCTCATTCCAAAATTCGAAAGGTAGTTATGGAAGTCTGACCCAAACTGGTGCTTGCACAAAGAATGATTCATTTAGATCCATTTTTGATGACCATTTCTAAAGCACAAGGGTAGACTGACCTATACTCCAAGGTCCTTCACATAGGATGTTAGACAAGTCCTCTTTGCAAGTAAAATCAAAAGGCATGAAGCCTTTTGCCATAGCCATAACATTGAATTATCCTTTAAGATGCCATTTCTTCTGAGTGAAAGATCTCACTATATCTATGTTCGACCTTTGCCTAGTAAACTTTCCCACCAGAGTGGAAGCCATTGAGGCAATACTATGGTCTACCAGCTCATTCGAAATAGCAATCACACAAGACCCCTTATCCAAACTAGAAAGAATCTTAACTAGAGGGAAGGAAGACTTACCAGAGGGTTTAACACCAAAAAGAGACAACCATTTTGTTGGAAACCTAGACTGGTCCACCTTGGGTGGTGGAGCAGGTTTGTCTGGAGCTCTACTCTTGTCACATGGGTCCCCATCCCCATTCTTCATTGCATCTCCATTCTCTATTGTCCCCTGACACTCTACAAACCCCTCCTTTGTTCCTAGTTTTTCATTTCCTCCTCCTTGTGGAATCCTGCCTAGGACAGGTTTCAAATTTTGAAAAGACACACTACCCTATCCTTTCCCTTGTCCACTCCCGCTCTTGCTCGCCATTTGGAATTTCCCCAACCATATGTTATATAAATTGTTATTGACATATATTTGATAATATATATTATATTTTTACATTTATAATTTTTATAATTACTACTATTATATATAATATAAAAATATTATATTACATATATTATAGTTTAACATGTACTATTTTGTATTTTAATTAAGAATTAATTATGTGTATTAGTATCTCTTATGTGTAGCATTAATATATAAAATATATTTATTGTTATAGATCATGTTTTACATAATATAAGATAGACTTTTAATATATACTATTATATTATTACTAAGTTATTATTTGATAGTAGTTATGCTATTTATATTAATGTTATGATATTATTATAATATAAGATTATATAATGGTATATTCTTTGAATACATATGATAAAAATATCTATCAATTGTTCATTTAGTCATTTTTTTGGGTGAGCAATTATTAGTGACCAGTTGCTTAGTCATTTATTTAATCATTTATTTAGTCACCTATCTTTTTCTAACCTTGCAATTTTACCCAATGACCTGATTAGTTCTTTATTTAGTCGCTTATACTAATAACTTATAAAATATGACTAAGATTTGATCACTTGTAGTCATGTGACTAAATATTTTAGTCACATGGTCATTTATTTGTCAAAATTTTGCTACTAATTTGCTCAGTTATCAAAAGTAGCAACTACAAAGGTACAAACTCTATATGATGTAGAGATTTTTAGAAACTATTGTGAATACAATAGAAGAGACTTGAAAAATATTGATGAGAGAATCAAAGAACTAAGGAGATGTTCAGCGGAAGGAAAAGAAGTGTATGGTAAATATGCTATGTCACACACATTTATCAAGGATATCATGGATGAGTTGAATGTTAAACTAGAAGAGTTTAAGATTCTTGTGAGTAAAGTGAAAAGTCCTATATTACATATTGTAAAAATGGAGAGTAGAATCAACAAGACACATGATGACATTGAGCTTTTAGAGCTAAAGAAGGAAAGAATGTTGAAAATATTTTCACTAATAAGGGAGCACCTTATTATTTTCATTAAGGTCAATTTGTTATTAGTGAATAAAAAATTAGTTAGTTGGTTACATTGCTATTGAGCTCTACATTTTCTACCGAGCCTATCATTCATCCAATAGTGTTAACAAATTGTCTCAATTGCACCGAGCTAAATAGACAGTTTGTAGTTCATGTCAAACTTCATAGTATCTATCGAGCATCAGAGATAGTTTACTATATCACTTAAGTGTAGTAGTGTCTATCAAGCTATCTAATAGAAGTGATGAAGACTCTATTGTTAACCAAGTTCTACAGTGTCTACCAAGCTTGTAGTGTTAACAAAGTGAATCTAGTGTTGACCAAGTCATGCAGTGTCAACCAAATGATTCAGTAGCTACTGAGTTTCTCTATATTAACTGAGTCACATAGTGTTCACCGAATTTGAGCTACTTAAAAGTGATCAGTATGGACTAAGCTTCAAGTTCAACCGAGTGCTAGACTTTGTCAAGCGTTGATAGTGTTTATTGACTGACAAAACATCATCGACCTTGTCTTCAAAACTTGAGTTATAGCAGTTTGGCTGACTCTATGAATTATGATGAAATTGGTATTATAGCCAACTCCAATGAGTAGTTATTTGGATAGATATATATATATATATATATATATATATATATATATATATATATATATATATATATATATATATATATATATATATATATATATATATATATATATATATATATATATATATATATATATATATATATATATATATATATAACTCATTGTATCATATCCAAGTGTGTAAAAAAAAAAGAAATATAAAAGTATATGAGTGTGAATTAAAGAAGGATATAAGCAGTATAAGGGAAAGTAGAGATTTATCTAGCATAGCCAAGTGATCATTGCAATTCAAAGGATCTCATTTAGAAAATCAAAGTTGCAGATCAGAGATCAACCATTGATTCATCCTAATAGGTGTATCAGTCAAATCCTTTAACCGGGTTGACTTAATAGTATTTTGTTAAATCTCCTAATAGAGTGCATAGTTCATTACATGTTTGTAAATACTTTAACAAGGTGGCCCTTATAGTCCTTATTTCTCTTAACAAGGTAGATAAAAAAAGTGGTCAATTGTAAACCTTAATAGGTTAACTTTATATTGCAGCAATAAAGCTTATGGGTATCATCCCCACCCCAATTTTAATTTCTATTTGGAAGGTTTCTAGGTCACCATATCTTGTGTCAAAGTATTATGAATGTTTTGTTGCTTTCAATCTTTCATGCGTGCAATTAAATCAAAATAATTTATGAAGGATCAATTGGTGAAGTTAAAGTTGTATTGGTTCTTGATTCACCCCTCCCCTCTCAATAACCTAGATTGTCTTAAATTTCTAACACTTACTCTAAAAATTAATTTTATACAAAGATGGTTGGATGAATGTATTTTAGCCAAGGCATCATATGAAAAGTTTTCATACATTGACTTGGAGGAGGTAGAGTTTGCTTCATATGCATTATGTCCAATGGTAAGCATTTCAGATATAGTAAAAGAAAAATATGACATAGATTTTTCCATTTTTAGGACTAACTTTATTAACCGCATCTCACAAATATCAAGTCAGTATCCATGAAGATAAGTGAAAGGTACCAGTATAATTTGGTTTTGTATATAGTTTTTCTCTCTTTCTTTTTTTTGACACCTTTTTCATTGATGTCAAAGGGGGAGTAATATGAAATAATGCACATATAAGGGTAGTAAAGTATGCAATAGAGTATGATCAAAGGGGGAGTGATGAATATCTCCTTATATCCTTGTGTAAAGGGGATAAGATGGTTTAAATAGGGATGATCCATATTTTTATAAATTTTGTAATGGCCATATGAAGACATTCACAATTTTTTGAAGTTTTGAGTTTTTGGACTAAGCTAATTTTCCCATATGTTTCCATCAATGCCAAAGGGGGAGATTGTTGTAAATTTGTCTAGGGTAGATAGAATGATTTTTTAATTTATGGAAATATATATTTAACATGAAGTAAGTAAGTGTTGGATACAATTGATCAATTGCGTATTGTCTTTGATGTTACACAAATGTCATATCATTATCAATCAGTGCATGCCAAGCTCACTCAGGTAGTAAAGACAATTTTTTGTGTCTATCAAGCATTCTTGTGTTTGCCTAGTTTAGAAGGAAATGTCCACTAAGTTAACTCGAGTGCCAAAGGAAATTTTACAGAAGATGAGTGTTAACCAAGCTCACTCAGTTAATGAAGGAAATGTTGGATGGAACTGGTGTTAACCAATCTCACTTAGTTACCAAAGGATCTTTGTGAATATGCAGTGTTAATCGAGTTCACTTGGTTAACATAAGAAAATCATTTCTGAGTTAGTGTCTACCAAGCTAGGTTAGCTAATGAAGGATTTTCTTATTTTGGCATATTGAGTTTAATTAATTTATCTACGGGTTCTAGCTAACTAAGGTGATGAATATTAGTCATTCTAAGTTGTATATGAGCCAACCTAACAATATGAATGATATAGGTATGAGGTCAAGTTGAGAATTTGATAGTGCGTAAGAGTGTGAATGCGTGAAAGATTTTGAAGATCTAATGGTGTAGAAAGGAAGTGAATCAAAAGGATAAGTAGAATATCCTTGTGAAGCTAAAAAGAAATATATTTGATCAAGAAGGATCAAGTGCAAGATAGAATAGAGATTTATAATCAGCAATTCAATTGCATCAAAAATTAGGTCATCTCATTGTTACTCTCTAACCATTGTAGCAGTGATCTAAATCTCTTAATACAGTTGGCTTAACAACTATTTGTAAAACCTCTAACAAGGTGGTAGTTCTATTGAATTGTTTAAAGACCTCTAACAAGGCCACTCCTAACATGGTGATGAAATCCTTTAATAAGATTTCACCTAACACTATGTTTTGTAACCTTTAATAGGGTTGGCTCCTAACATGGCTCACTTAAAAAGAGTGAAAATAGTAACCCAAATTGAGTTTCCATGTCAATCCTAGTGTCAATTATGTTCATGCTATTTTCTTTTATGTGTTTTCATCTGAGTTAAAATAACAGTAATCATAGATATCATCTGAGATTTGCATGTTAAGTACTTACCAAGCATATTAAGTATTTATTGAGTTACAACATTTTATGTGTGTTTGCTGAGCATCAACGGTATTCAATTTTTAGAGTTTATTTTGTCATGACATTTAAAGGGATCTGAGATTTATTTTAGTGATAACTAATTCACCCCTCTACTCTTAGTTACTTCTCTTATATTTCCAATAGTAAAATGCAAGGATATTGTGTTGACAATTAGACTTAGAAAATTGTCTAAGTGTTACATAGTTTTCCTATTAGAAAAGGTAAAGATTTAGTTGGCAAGATTCATAGAGAAGGAATGGGCATGTGCTTGATTAAGGATTTGTGTGCAGTTAAGGATTAATAGTACATAGTTTGAGTATTATTTGCACCAGCCCTTATGGACAGTGTAGAGTAAGTTGCAGTAGTTTTTCTAGTTGTAGTAGCGAGCTGACTCAATAGGATAAAGATAAGGAATCAAGTATTTTGGGTTAATGAATTATCTTGTTTACCAAAAAAATTACTTGAATAATTAGAGGTTGTATGATATTGAATTAGTTTGCTAAGAACATTAATCATTAATCAACATTCACAAACTAATAAAGTAACAACATAGAGATAAGACAAAGAAAGCAATGAAAGGGATGCAAACCAAAGGGAAGCACTTCAAAATCCCTCTTGATGTTTGGTTATGTCCAAATGATGCTTGGATGTGTTATAAAGAGTTCTCAATCTTTAGTAATGGATTGTGATCAAGTATGGGTGGATGAGGGATTTGATAGTGGAGGTGTGTATGGATTTTGCCATTATAATGCTACTTTGGTAGTTTTTAGGATCTCGAAATAACATTATAACTTTGCAATGAAAAGCATATGATTTGTGAGAGGAGAAGGATTAAATTTATAGGCAAAGGAGTACTAGAATGGAGGGTCAAGATTATAGATGGACTTGGTGAGGGAGGGCTAGGATACAAGGAAGGGAGAGAAAATGGATTGTGTTTATTTAGAGCCAATCAGGAGGTGACACTTGTGAAAGGGAGAGTGACTGTGAGAGGATGGAGGAAAATAACCATTTTGAGGAATGTGAGGGGACAATGTGGAGCTATGAGGGATGTGGTCTTGTAAGGAAGCTTGTAAGATGGCTTAAATGTTGAAAATTGGCTAATGAAGATATGCAATTTTTGTCATTTATGGAAAAACATGATGCACATGCTTGTAAAAAACCTTAGAAATAAAGATACTTATCTTTTGGTAGCCAAAAAATTGTCTAAGTATGAAATTGGTTTATAGCAATTAATTCTTTTGTATGTAACTTGCTACTGACATCATATTATGAATAAGGAGGTTACGTGGAGAAAATAGGATGTATGTTGCACATGTGGTTAACGTCATGTGTAGGAATACTATCACTTTTTATTCAAGTTTTAGGGAAAGTAGTTTTGTGATTATCAGTTAGGAACAAAGAGTAGTATTTAAAATATAACTTGTCTATATGATGTTATTTCTAGAAGAGAGGTCAGATGAAGATGGCATACATATTGATGATGATGTGTACAACCTTGGATTGTTAGGATTAAACCATAGACATAAATAAAAATTACATGCAAATATAACCAATAACAAAAAATAATAGATCACACAGAAAAGAACACAAGGCACCAAGATTTAACGTGGTTCACCCAATCCTTGGGCTACATCCACCAAATAACAAGTCCAATATTTTTATGGTCCAATGATTACAACCTGATTACAATCCGCAATCCCTTATAACTCAATACCGTCGCAAGAACCAATTTTGCATCACACCTTATGAAAGAATCCTTAACCCTAAGCCCTTTTATACAAGTATTTAAACCACTTTAGGGTTATAATTAATAATTACATGTCGACCCAAAATCTTGATAAAATATGGCTTGATAAAATAGGGCCCAATTTTTTTTTTCTGGATGATACCCTGAACTCCAAAGAATTTATGAAGTATGTATAGTACTTTCCTGATTAGTCACCACTTGGGGATTGATTAGGCTCCACACTAAACAACAATCTCCCACTTGGAGACTGATCCTGTAGCAATACCACTACCACATGGGGCTCCCATTGGATCAAACCACCCTGGACTCTATTGTTCTTTTATTCATATTTAGTCTAAAAGACCAACTAAAGTTGAAGAGGAGTTCAACTTCTCCCTTGTTACTACCTTTGTCAACATATCTGCTAGATTGTCATTGGTATGCATCTTCTCTAGCTTTAACTGTCCATCCTCCAAAACTGACCAAATGAAATGGTACCACAATTGTATGTGTTTGGTCTTTGAATGCAAAGCTAAATTCTTTGCAAGATGAATGACACTCTGAATATCTATGGACAAATAATTATCCTTCTAAGGATGTCCCAATTCTTGTAGGAAGAACTAGAACCATATCATCTCCTTGGCTGCCTCTGTAGTAGCTACATACTCTACCTTTGTAGTAAATAAAGCATTAACATTTTGTAACCTAGAAACCCAGCTCATTGCTGCCCCACCAATAGTAAAGATGTAACCTATAGTACTCTACCTAGTATTAATATCCCCTACCAAATTGAAGTCAACATAGCCTTGTAAATTAGTAGTAGAGCCCCCAAAATGTAAACACTTATTGGATGTTCCTCTCAAATATTTGAGAATCCATTTTACTACATTCCAATGCTCAATTCTTGGATGACTCATATACCTGCTAACAACTCCCACTGCATGTGCAATATCTAGCCTAGTACATACCATAACATACATCAAGCTTCCTACAACTGAAGCATAGGGTACCTTGGACATCTTATCCTCCTCTTCTTGTGTCTTGGGACACATCTCCTTAGTCAATTTCAAATGACTAGGTAAAGGTGTGCTGACAGCTTTAGCATTCTCCACAGAGAAACGTTGCAACACCTTCTCAACATAATCAGCCTGAGATAGTGTCAATGTTCTATTTTTCCTATCTCTACAAATCTTCATACCAAGGATTTTTTTTGCTGCCCCCAAATCCTTCATAGCAAATGCATGTGCTAATTAGAATTTCAACCCCTTACTGTGACCCATGTTAGACCCAGCTACAAGCATATCATCAACTTATAAACATAAAATAATGTAGCTACCATCATCAAACCTATTAAAATAAACACAATGATCTAAATGACACATACTATAACCATGCTCATGCATAAAACTATCAAATTTTAGATACCATTGTCGAGGTGCTTGCTTCAAGCCATATAAACTTTTCTTCAATTTGCACACTAAGTTCTTCTTACCTTTGAATGCAAATCCCTGTGGCTAAGCCATATATATATCTTCATCCAAATCACCATGAAGGAAGGTTTTTTAACATCTAGCTACTCTAAATGCAAATCTTCAGTAGCCACTAGACTTAAAACAATACGGATAGAAGTCATTTTAACAATAGGAGAAAATATCTCATCAAAATCAATTCCCTTTTTCTGTGCAAATACTTTACAACTAACTTGACTTTAAATATTTACTTACCTCTATCCTCTTCTTTTAACCTGTAAACCCACTTATTCTGTAAATCCTTTTTACCTGTAGGCAACTTACACAAATCCCATGCCTTGTTCTTCAGCAAAGAGTCCATTTCATCTTTCATTGCAAACTCCCACTAAATCTTAGTATCCACCTGCATAGCTTCATCATAACTTTTAGGTTCACCAACATCAGTAAGTAAATAGAATACAAAAAAGGATAAAATCTTTGTGGAGGTCTAATTTTCCTTATTGACCATCTAACATTCACTAGTGTGTGTGGTGTTTTTTGTTGCACATCATGAAGAATGGCCAGAACATTAGCTTTTGGAGTATCATCTAGCACTACATAATCATCTTCTTTCTTTTCATGTTGCTACAACAGATCTTTGTACAACACTATCTCATTGAATATGACATCCTTGATTCTTAAAATTTTATGATTTTCAAAATCCTAAAGCCTATAACCAAACCCATTAATGCCATATCCAAAAAATACACATTTCTTTGAATTAGCTTCTAGCTTGGTTCTATTTTCAGAATCTATGTGAGCAAATGCTTCACAACCAAAGGTTTTGAGAAAAGAATAACTCACCTTCTTACTAGTCCATGCCTCCTCTACAATACCATAGTCCAAAGGAGTAGAGAGACCTCTATTAATGAAATATACAGTAGTATTGATAGCCTCTATCCACATGTGTAAGGGCAACCCAACATGCAACCTCATGCTCCTTGCACGTTTCATTATAGTCATGTTCATGCATTCAACCACTCCATTTTCATGTGGAGTCCTTGAAATAGTTTTTAATCTATGAATACCATTAGTGGAGCAATAATCTTCAAATTCATGATTGCAATACTCACCACCATTATCATATTTGAGACATTTTAATTTTTTACCAGTCTCATTTTCAACTAAGCATTTCCATTTCTTAAAAGTTTGAAATACATCATATTTCTATCTAAGGAAATAAACCCATACTTTTCTAGTTGCATCATCAATAAATGTAACATAGTAATGAGAGCCTCAAAGGGAAGATACCTGAGCCAGTCCTCATACATCAATATGCACAAGCTCTAATTTCTCCCTTTTATTTTCCTTCCCAGTCTTTGCAAAACTCACTCTCTTTTGTTTTCCATACACACAACTTTTATATAAATCCATATTAACACATTTGAGACTTGGTAAAACTTTCTTTGAATGAAGTACTTTCATACCTTTCCCACTCATGTGCCCAAGTCTGTTGTGCCACGATGTTGTATTAGAATCTACAACAACTATTTGTTCTCCCTGCTCAACTGCAACAATTGTTCCTGAACATTCATTTTTCTCTAAAACAATTAAAGTAGAAGGAACAATATGACCTATACAAAGATATAAGGTGCCTACTTTCACACCTTTTGCTACTACAAGGGAACCTTGTGAAACCTTCCAATTTTTATCATTAAAAGTAACTACACAACCCTCATCACTAAGTTGCTCTACTAAAATTAAATTCCTACTCAGCCTTTGAACATGTCTTACCTCATGTAGTAGCCAATGATTCCCATGTTGCAATTTAATCTTAATTTTTCCCTTTCCAATAATTTGACAAGGTTCATTATCCCCCAAATAAACAAGCCCAAAATCCCCTTGGACATAATCAATGAAATAACCTCTATGACGTGTAGCATGAAATGAAGCACTAGAATCTAAAACCCATGAATCATCAACACTTTCTAAAGATAAGCAAAGCATCCTCTTTGGATTTGTTACTTACCACTTTTTCCTCCTTGTCTCCATCTAATTTATCTCCTCCATTTTTCTTTTGATTCTAGCAATCTTTCTTTTTGTGCCCTGGTTTGCCATAGTACCAGCAATCATTTGGTCCTCTTGGTTGAGACCTCCTCTCCTTTGACTTTCCTCTTGATTTCCCATAATTTCTAGAATTACTTCCTCTCTCAATCATTCTGCCCCTACTTTGTGCATTCAAAGTACTTCTTGATGTAGATCCACTTGAGGTTTTCCTATGAGTTTCCTCACTCAAAATAACACCGATCACATCATCATATTTTAGGGTACTAGATCTAGGAACATAATTGCTCAGCCATTACCAAGCCATTCCAATTTTCAGGGAAAGAACACAAAATCAAGAGAGCCCTAAGTTCTTCTTCAAAATTGATATCCACATAAGATAACTGACTAGTAATAGTATTAAACTCATTTAAATAATCTATAACAAATCCACCTTTTGCCATTTTCTTATTAAATAAATACTTCATTAGAAATACCTTGTTTGAAGCAGAGGGCTTTTCATACAGTGTCACTAGGGTTTTCATCAATTCTTCTATCATCTTTGCTTTTGTAATATTAAATGCCACCCATGGTGCTAGACATAATCGAATGCTTTCAAGTGCCTTTTTGTCCAAAAGACCCCATTCATCATTTGACATAGATCCCTGATTCTTGGCTTTGCCTCCCAACAGTTTCCATAAATCCTTCTGATATAGATAGTCATCCATTTGCATCTTCCATGCTAGAAGTTCTGCCATTAAACTTATCAACCCTCAACTTACCCTCATCTGCCATTGCTCCCACTCAACTGTGAAACTTTCCTATAGAGGATAACTGAAAAACAACTAGGCTTTGATACCACTTGTTAGGATTAAACCACAGATAGAAATAACAATTACATGCAAATATAACCAATAACAAAAAATAATAGATGACATAGAAAAGAACACAGGGAACTAAGATTTAACATGGTTCACCCAATCCCTGGGCTATGTCCACCAAACAACAAGTCCAATATTTTTATGATCTAATGATTACAACCTGATTACAATATGGAATGCCTTACAGCTCAATACCGCCACAAGAACCAATTTTGCATCACACCTTATGAAACAATCCCTAACCCTAAGCCCTTTTATACAAGTATTTTAACCACTTTAGGTTTATAATCAATAATTACATGTTAGCCCAAAATCTTGATAAAATAGGGCCCAAAAATAAATAAAAAATTGAGGTGATGCCCTAAACCCCAAAGAATTTATGAAGTATGTACAATACTTTCCTAATCAGTCACCACAATCTAACAATCTCCCACTTGGGGACTGATCAGGCTACGCATTAAACAACATGAACATTAGTACAAACTATATGGATAAAAGATATTCAACATTTACCAAACATTTGAATTGGAGCTAAAGGAATTATTTTTTTTACAAAATAATTACTTGACCAATTAGGTCTGACATCTTAGATGTTGAATCTAAGTTGGAATATTATGATCTTAGCTAACCTAGCAACAATTTGTGAAAAGGCATGAGATTTATACAAAGGATATCTTGTAAGAAGTGTGCAATTGTATTGTGATAAATGATATGCAAACTTTTGTATCTTGTGAAGTGAATTTTGTGAGAACTTGATTTTGTGATTTGAGATCGAGTGGAGGTCTTACTTCACCAATATACTAGAAGACTAATTACTTGTTTGGGTAGTGAGCTCTTCTTGTAATTGGAAGTGCATGTTTGGGTAGTGAGCTCTTCTTGTAATTGAAAGTGCATGTTTGGGTACTGAGCTCTTCTTGCATCTACTATACTACAACTCCTGACAGGATTGGAATCTCCTAATAGGGATTCAAAGTCTCCTAACAAGGACTCTCTATACTAAAATTTCTCATTGACTCCTAAAAAGGTCTATCCTCTAACAAGGAACATATATATTAGTATATTATCTAGTGGGTATCATCCTCACCAAGGATTTTCCTTGGCCAAGGTTTCCCTAGTTAACAAAATATGGTGTTATGAGTTATCTGTATGCATGATTACTGTTATTGTTCAACATTACTTGTTTACTTTCTTATGTATGGTTCAACATAATAAATAATATCTAGTTGGTGACTAAAGTTTATAAATTACTGATTGACCCCGCCCACCCCCCCTCTAGTAATTCCTATTTCTAATTAAATACTTTGTAAGAGCCTTAAATGCATATGGGTGAGGATGTGAGCGATGTGACATTAAGGTAGACTTTGGTTTGGGTTAGGATTTCTTAATCTATGCTTAAAGTTATGTAAATGGTTAGGCTTGGGATTAGTGGGTAGATTACGAGATAAGTGAGGGAGATAGGCAAAGGAAAGTGGGTTGGGTAATTAAGTACGGTTAATTAGGAAGGATTAGCGTGGGTGAATGGGGTGGATTAGGATTGAGCTCTTGGTTAGGAATTTTAGTTCATATTCAGAAGGTTATTTGATTTGATTGATTTAGTAATTCAAAAGAGGAGGAAAATGAGATTAAATTAAATAGTATTAGTACAATTATTCAATTTAATAGAAGAAGAGAGATTAATTAATAAATCATACTAGAAGTTTTTATTTGATTTGTTAATCAAATAATATTCAATTAATCAAATTAATTAATTAGCAGATGACATAAATTGTAGGACCTCTCCTTGTATGTACTTATTTAAATATGAATTTTCTCTATTAAATCCTATATAGGAGATTTGAATGAATATATGAGCATGAAAAGGAAATGGTATGGAGAAATGATGTTGTTCTTGCTAGAAACCATGTAGAGGACATTGTGATAAATTATGGCTATCTTATGTATAATAATTATAATGATGGATATGAATTAACATTTATTGTTTAGGTATCCTAATGAAAATTGAGATCAATTGATACATTCATGTTTTGATACTTCACAATTCAAGACTTACTACATTGTCCGACTATTTAAACACTAATTTGTATTAACAATGATATGAGGTGTTTCATCTTGTGATGATGATGTTAATTATGGTACTTGATTATTAGGTTATATGTATTTAGATAGTTCAATATGCCTTATGATCATGTTATGATGTATAGGTATATGCATGCCGAATGATGATTATTTTAGTATTTTATTTTGAATTGATGAATAGGTTATGTTATATTGATTATTCAATTAGGGATGATTAAATGTGTGTAGAAATGAGAAAGGTTATTTTAAATGAAAATTTTAATATTTTGATCAAAGTGATTATGCAAAATTGGTTTAAATGTATGAATGCGATGTTATCAAACTACTAATATTCAAATTGAGTGTTCAAGATAATTAACCATGGAATTTATTAGAGAATTAGTAATTGACCCTATGTGAAAACTATAAGACTAAGGTTGAATCGAATAAAGTGATTTGAATCTCGTTGTCAATTTTTTTATTTGTATCATAATCTGAATGTGTGTATCATTATGTAATTTTTAAGGTGTTGAATGTTATGTAACAGTGAATCCTATGGTGTCACTTGACACTCGTCATACATATATGTGTATCAACATGTTAATTAGGATAAGCAATATAACCTATTACCCAAAGATTGATTAAGTTAGTAATCTAAGACTAATTAGTTTGTAACCTAGATTAATTACCCTAGTTAGGGTTTAGTGGAAAGATTACATCTATTGGTCAAATAAATAATATTGACAAATGAGTGTCAAAACACTTAACCATTTTCACCATACATGCCGAGTACAAAATAGATGCTGAGCTAGAATTTCAATAGGTGTCGAGTCACAGTTAGTGTCGAGCAGATTATAGTATAACACATGCCGAGCAAGACATGAATTGTTCATGTGCTGAGTAACAGGATCATTCAAATGCTGAGCAACTCAGAACAACATATGCCAGTGATACAGGACACAATAGGTGCTGAGCAAACTAAGAAATGTAGTAGATGGTGAGCAATCCAAAAATAGTATGTGCCAAGCATTAGTAATACTTCATGTGCCAAGTAACACAGGATCAACATAAGAGTTTGTGCCTGCACAAACTAAGTTATAAATCATTTTGGAGCCGACTTAGAGAAATATTGAAGGAGAAAGAGGATAAGGATGAATCATTTGTAATCCCTATGAAATCTGCATGCAACCAATCAAAAAAATTGTGAAGGCATGCAACCAATGAGAAAAATGCAAAATATGAGTAGGAATTTGAGATTCAATATGGATCATAGATCCATACCTAACCCTAAGTCTTTGCATTCTTTATAAGGAAAATGAATGGACCATTGTATGTGAGGAATAAAAGTTGCATAAGGGGAGATTATGGTGAAATATCAATATGAAATAATAAAAACTCAGTAAAAGGGATAGCAGCTATATTCAGTTGACCATAGCAGAACAAGAGACATATACAAAGATCAGATCAAGTGAGGATTAGAAGAGAAAGAGCAGATCAAGGGCTTGAATCCAACAATTCAAGATTGCATTCAATCAGGTCAAAAGTTCTAATACTCTCTCACAATTGTATTAGAAATTGAAATCCTATGGTGATAGGTTAGCTTAAAAGCTAAATAGGAAAGTCTTTGGAGAAGGATGAGAAAATCCTATGTATTAGGTAGGTTTAACAACCTTTATGTAAATCCTTTAATAGGGTGACACTTCATGTAAAGTGTTTGTAAATCCTTTCAATAGGTCACTATTGACACAGTATAAAGCATTTAACAGGGCAAACCATCAGAAGTGGTTGAATTCATTGCTGCAATAATTTTGTGGGTGTCATCCCCACCCTAGTTTTACCTTTTTATTCTTGGAGGGTTTTTGGGTAACCAAAATCTCTTGTGTTATGTGTTGATGCATGCTCTCATTTTATGTTTGTTTACTTGCATGCATGTTAATTTTAGTTATATGTTATTATAAATTTAAAAGGTTAACAATTGGTACTTTTGATTCACCCCCCACCCCTCTCTGAACTATTCTTCTCATTTGAATATTCCATTAAATGGTATCAGAGCGTTGGTTCTCATAAGGAGAAGCCTAATAACTTGGAGAAAAAGGTTAGAAGATCGAAGTCTTCAAACCTAGGAAGATCATTGACAATCAGGTGATTGATGTGCAACTAGCTCTACACAAAGTAGAGGAAGTTGGGGAGGAATTGAGAAAATCTTTGAAAAGAAGAAAGGAGATAGCCATAGCTGAAAATGACATACACTAAAAGGAGTGCCAATGGAGATTCCAAGGAATTTGATGCAGCAATAATAGAATTAATGGAAAAAAATAGAGCACAAGCTAAAAAAATTAGATTACTCAAGCTTGAACAAGAATCACAAGCCACAATGCTTTGTAAAGTAACTAAACAAAAGAAAAGAGCTATTGAAGACAAGGTCATGGTAGAAAATGATCAATAAGTTGGAAGAAAAGACAATTGAATTTGAAAAGATTTCAAACATGCAGCTAGACACCTTGAGCCAGATGATGAATGCTCATCATGAGCTGAACATGAAGGACATTGAGATCTCCACCTTGAAGATGCAGAATGAACAATTGTAGAATGAATTAAAGAGAGAAAGGAAATAGAAGAAAGCTACAACAAACCCAATGAGGCCATCAAGTATTTTGAGCAATTGCTGAAATCACCAAGGGCTAGTAATGATACTTTAGGACTTGGCTACATCAACACTGCTTAGTAAAGGAATAATTTCAATAATTTCTCTACTCCACTCCTCTTGAGAGAGGACTATCTATATGGCTGTAAAATGAGGTACACCATGTCTCCCACCTCAAAAGACCTCTCAACCTTGTGCTGATCAACATATTGCTTCTGCTAATTTTGTGCCTTTTGCAAATTTTCCTTCAAGGATCACATAATGTCTTGACACTCTTGCAAAAGATCTTTGGCCTTAGGCAACCTACTATCCCCAAATAACAAATCCAAGAAATTAGGAGCATCATGCTCGTACAGTGCCATGAAGGGGGAAATTTGAATGGACATATGGAAAGAAGTATTATAGCAGTACTCCCCTAGATGTAGCCACTTCACCCAAGCCCTCTGTTGTCCTGCAATGTAGTTTTGAAGGTACCCCTCAACCCATTTGTTCACTATCTCTATCTGCCCATTGGTTTGGGGGTGGTAACTGGTACTCGAAGTGAGCTCTATTCCATATAACTTGAACAACTCTTGCCAAAAGTGGCTCATAAATCTACTATCTCTATCACTGACTATGCTCTGTGTTATCCCATGTAGTCTAAATACCTCTTGAAAAAATAGTTTTGTAATTTGTGTTGCTGAATACGTAGACAAAATTGCAAAGAAACGTGCAAATTTTGTCAATCTGTCTACCACAACAAAAATAAAATCCCAACCCTATACCTTGGGGAGGCCTATGATGAAATCCATGGAAATGCAATACCATTTCTTCTCTAGTATGGGTAGGGGCTATAGTAAAGCACCCACAAAGGAATGTTCCTATTTGTTTTGCTGACACACTGGGTACTCCCTAACAAACTAAAGCACCTCTAATTTGAGTCCTTTCCAAGTGAAGCGCTCTCTCACCTACCAATATGTCTTAAAGAATCTGAGATGTCCTTCCAATGGTGAATCATGAAATGCCCTCAAAATCTTTTGCTTCATGGAAGACCTGGTTACTAAATAAATCCTTTCCTTGTAGATGATCATATCATTTACAATGGTGTATCAGCTATCTTGAATAGCCCCCTCAATAATGCTAGATGTCCAACTATCCTTAGCATATTCTACCAAGATCATCTCTCTCCAATCATCCATGACTATCCCAATAGTAAGAAAATGAGGCCTCCTGGATAAAGCATTTGCGACAATATTTTTCTTCCCTTTGACATAGACTATGTTGAAATCATAGGCCTGTAATTTACTCACCCATTTCTATTGCCTGTCATTAAGATCCTTCTATCCAAGGAAATGTTTCAAGCTATTATGATCTATTTTTACTATGAATCAGCTTCCTACTAAGTACTACCTAAACTTAGCTAGTGCATGCATGATTGCTAGCATTTCTTTGTCATACATGTTGTAAGTTCTCTCAACACCTCATAATTTTCTACATTCCTATGCGATGGGATGTTTTTCCTGCATGAGAAAAGCTCCTATGCCCTCTCTCGAGGCATCACACTATAGCTCAAAAGGCCTGGTGAAATCTAGAATGGCTAAAACAAGACATGTACTCATCAGCTCCTTGAACCTGTCAAAACAATCTTGAGCCCTCTCTAACCACTTGAAAATGTCTTTCTGTGTCAAGTCTATAAGTGGTGCTGCTATCTGTGAAAATCCCTTCACAAATCTATGGTAGAACCCACAAAGCCCAAGAAATCCCTTGTTTTGTGAAGTGTTCCTCGGTGGTGGCCAATCCAGAATGGCCCTGATCTTGTCTGGGTCAACTGAACACTTCTTGCACTAATAATATGCCCTAAATAGAGCAACTCTAACATCTTGAACTCACATTTACTCATCTTGGCATATAATGACTCCCTCTCTAGAATATTGAGCACTGTATCAATATGCTTCAAATTTTCCTCCCAAGTACGGCTGTATATTAGTATATCATCAAAAAATATCAATGCAAACTTCCTCAACTGATCCTTGAACACTCTATTCATATAGGATTGGAAAGTGGTGAGAGCATTAGTCAACCCAAAAGGCATGACTAAGAACTCAAAATGTCTGTAGTGGCATCTAAAAGTTGTCTTCTCCACATCCACCTCTCTAACTCGTATCTGGTGGTATCTAGATCTCAAATCAATCTTAGAGAAGTAGCATGCACCGTGCAATTCATCAATAAGCTCATCGATGCACGAGATAGGGTATCGGTTCTTGATTGTCTTCTTGTTTAGCTCCCTATAATCAATGCACATCCTCATTGTACCATCCTTCTTCTTCACAAATACTACTGAAGAAGTGAAATGACTCTTTCTTGGTCATATGTGCCCCATTTCAATCAACTCCTTGATTGCGTTTTCTATTTCATCCTTATATCTCTTTGGATGGTGGTAAGGTGTGATGATAACTGACTTAGCCCCTTCCTCTAATTCAATAACATGCTCAATTCCTCTATCCGAGGGTCTCCTTGGATGTATCTCACCAAACACCTTAGTATGTTTGGTTATTAGTTCCTACACATCAGGTGGACACTTTTGTTCATGCTGCTTTATCATCTCAGGCATTTCTCTGAACTTTGTTTCCCACTGCACCTAATCATGTCTAAAGAAACTTTGCATCTACTTGAGTGACACCACTCAAAGTCTCCCATCTGACAAACCTCTGAGCACTATCTTCTTACCATTTGCCTCAAACCTCATTTCCATTTTTTGGAGGTTAAATGTAAACTCTTCCAAAGACTTCATCTAGTTCATTCCAAGCACCATATCCTGATCACCAATGTCAACCACAAAGAAATCTCCCACCATGTCATAATCTCCCAAACAAAGCTGCACGTTGGAGATTTTCTTGGTACAGTCAATTTTGAAGCCATCGGGAACCATCACCTTAAATCCCCTATGCTCCTTTGTATGTAGCCCTCTACATGACACAAACTTCTCATCAATGAAGTTATGTGTTGCCCCTATATCAATGAGTGTCACAAATCTCTGTCCATCAAAAGTTCCCCTAACTTTGAAAGTGACAGCCTCCTATATATTGGACAACTAAGCTATCGTGCTATCACTGCATGCTTCCTCATGTGAAGAATTATCATCATCTCCATCTTATTATGATGACTACTCTGAATCTCCATCCAATGACTCTTTGGCTGAAAAGTACTCCATTTTCTAAGCTTTTTCTTTCAATGGACACTTATGTGACAAATCCCAAGGCTTTCTGTAATGACAACAAAGCTTCTTCTTCCTAAGATCATTAAGTGTCTCATTGTCCAACCTCTTACTTTGCTCCTTAGGTGGCTAAGCCTCTCTATGAAAAGGTTTCCTGTCCTTATCTTTCCTGGAAGGGAAACTCTTTGGCTGGAATTTATTTTTAGAAGATGAAGAGGAATCCATGTCATGAGCTTTCTTAATGGCTTCTTGCAAGGTGGGAGGGTTGAGAGGTTTAATCTACCCTCTCAACGGATCAGCTAACCCATCCATAAATAGAACCAATATCCTCCGTTCAGATACATCTGTTACTAATACTGCAAGTTTTTGAAACTTTGAAATGTATGTTTCCAATGATCCCCACTATTTAAGTTGAGCTAACTCCTTGAAATGGAGTTCTAGATCCTTCCTATCAAAACATTCAATCAGTTTCTCTGTAAACTCCACATATGAGGTAATGTGTGCATGTCCCATAGTGACCATACCATGATGCCACCACTTGTGTGCTAATCCATCTAGATGAATTGCTGTGTACTTAATAGCTTCTTCCTCATGCATAGGGTTCAATTGAAAGTATATGTCAAGCTTTTGAACCCAAGCTCTTGCTATAGACTTCCCCGAGCCATCATAATATGGTAACTCAAGTCTCCCTACTTTATTTAGTAGTTCATAGCTCTGGTTCTTGTCATGTCCATGTGGCATATGTTTCATCCTCACATCCATATACTCCCTAAAGGTAATTGCAGTAGTAAAATTTGGACCTCCGACTTCCCAATCTCTCCTCAACTACTCCTGTATATCAGTGATCTAGGGCTTTGGTACAGGCTACTCTGGAGCTCTAGGAGGAAATATGGGAATCATGGGCCTCAAACTCACTATCCTAGCTTGCTAGGGTGCATGACCAAAATTGTTCCCAAATTGTTCACCTCCATTATGTGTCCCATCCTAATTATTCCCATTCTGATTGTTACCATTCTAATTATTTCCTCCACCCATGTTAGCATTCAACCCCATTTGACGAGCCATCATCTGCATCATAAGCTCCAATCTCTAATTCTATTCCTATGCCCTCTATTCTGCTAATCGTTGTCCCTGTACCAAGGTCTCTAATAACTGTAAGAATCTTTCTTCTCCAGTATCCCTAGCATTCCTGTCTCCCATATTACTAATAACCTGTTCACCTGTATCAATGTGATCCTCTAGATTTCCTTGTTCCTCTTGTCCTATGTTTAGATGAGCCCTGGTTCTTCTTAAATTGTAGTGATGAGTTAAAGGTTGAACAATCCAATCTGTCATATCACCACCTATTCATTGCATTTGTACCCACTAGGATGGCAGGATAAACAAGCTTTGATACCACTGTAACATGCCCTACTAGTTTTGCCTTAATTTTTTTAGTTTTGATTCAATGACATTTTTTCAAACAGTTGGTGTGCAAAGTCTGATTTTAAATTTTTGAGTTCTTGTTCAGATGTTAAAATGCTTCTCTACCAAACAAATGATAATATGATTTGAAGAATAAAAAGGACAAATATCTTGGCACTTGAACACTACTACAAATATGCAATGTAAAGAGTTCTTATGGACTGATCATGAATGTCACATACACTTATCCTCTATTCAAGATATACAAACTTCATATAGCTATGTATAAAGTGACTAAGTTTATAATGCAATGACTGTTACATAGTGACTGAAGTGACTATTACACAGTGACTGAAAATGCAGACCTCTATGACACCTATACATTCATCTAACTATTATAATAGGGTGTAGAAGAACCTGGAAATGATATGATCATTATTGATTGCAATTTGATGATGAGTGTCTAGTTTAGCAACCCATCTAATAGCTGCTTGGTTAGGGTATGAAATATGATCTCCAAATAACAAAAAATGAGCACTATTCATGCACACTGTTCAAGCACACTATTCATGTGCACTGTTCATGACACTATAGCAGTAGTGTTTACTTTGGAACTAGCTCCAAATTTCTCCTTCAAATCTGCCCTCCATGCTGTTCAATGTCTGCAATGATAATCCTTTGGAAATGGAACAATTTCATTCTTGCCTATAGCTGAAAATTGAAGCTAAATGCACACAAAATGAAGCTGATAGATCTTAAATCCCTTAACTCTGTCTTCCAAGAGTGAAAGGATTGTCACCAATGGAGGATTTCATCTCCAAAATCCAGCAATCAAACCAACCAAACTAAGCTTGAATTCCTCAATGTCCCCTATCTCCACACCCCACTCATGGCTGTATATAAAGTCCTCTTCGAGGGTCGACACCCACTCCACCAACAATGTGGGATTAAATCTCATATTTGCATTTTAATATATTGTTTCCATTTATCACTTTAAAGACCCAAGGATTTCATTTGGTGTCCCACTCCTAGGCACACATATAAATACAAAATATAATAAAATAACCTTATAATATTAATTTAATTGAAGTTACTTTATTAAATAACTTCTGACATTAAAATTCCATAGCAAATGATCTCAAAATGCCACAAATGATAGCTCATTGGAAAGAGCTTAGAAAAACACATCCAACCCCATCATCAAAATTATCATCCAACTAGCCTGGCTAACTTACTAAAAATAGTAAGTCCCATTGGAAATGCCTCAAACGAACTCAGTTTGGCCCAAAACAAAATTGACTAGGCCAAAACACCACAAGATCCTATCCATGTCCTTGTTAGCCCCCGGGACCACATAGAAGTAGGCTAACGATAACACATATCCAAACTGGCTAAACGAGGGACATTACAATTTGCTCCTCTTGAAATTGCTTATCCCCAAGCAATCTCAACTCTGGATGCTGAAGAATCTGCTATGCCTCCCATGTTGCATCCTCAACAGGTAGGTTCCTCCACTTCACTAGGTACTCCCTGATAGTCCTCCTATGAAGCACCCTCTCCCTGGTGTCAAGTATAGCTTCAGGAACTAGGATAAGCTTCCCCTCATCATCGAGAGGTGGTAATACTATTGAAGTTACCGCATTGTCCCCCAATGCCTTCTTAAGGCATGCCACATGGAACACATTATGCACTTTACTTTCTACAGGCAGCTCCAACTCATAAGCTACCTTGCCCACTCTCCTAATTACTTTGAATCGTCCATAGTAGCGGGGTTTCAATTTCTCTACTCCACTCCACTTGATAGAGGATTGTCTATATAGCTGTAACATGAGGTACACCATGTCTCCCACCTCAAAAGACCTCTCAACCCTATGTTGATCAACATATTGCTTCTGCTGATTTTGTGCCTTTTGCAAATTTTCCTTGAAGGATCACATAATGTCCTGACACTCTCGCAAAAGATCCTTGGCCTTGGGCACCCCACTATCCCCAAATAACAAATCCAAGAAATTAGGAGCATCATACTGTATAGTGCCATGAAAGGTGACATTTGAATGGACATATGGAAAGAAGTATTATAGCAGTACTCCCCTAGATGTAGCCACTTCACCCAAGCCCTATGTTATCCTACAATGTAGTTTCAAAGGTACCCCTCAACCCATTTGTTCACTATCTCTATTTTCCCATTGGTTTGGGGGTGGTACCTAGTACTTGAAGTGAGCTCTATTCCACATAACTTGAACAACTCTTGCCAAAAGTGGCTCATAAATCTACTATCTTTATCAATGACTATGCTTTGTGGTATCCCATGTAGTCTGAATACCTCTTGAAAAAATAGTTCTGTTATTTGTGTTGTTGAATGCATAGACGAAATTGCAAAGAAATGTGCAAATTTCGTCAATTTTTCTACCACAACAAAAATACAATCCCAACCCTGTACCTTGGGGAGGCCTCTGATGAAATCCATGAAAATGCTATCCCACTTCTTCTCTAGTATGGGTAGGGGCTGTAGTAAACCACCCAGAAAGGAATGTTCCTATTTATTCTGTTGACACATTGGGCACTCCCTAACAAACTGAAGCACCTCTGATTTGAGTCCTTTCCAAGTAAAGTGCTCTCTCACCAACCGATATGTCTTAAAGAATCCAGGATGTCTTGCCATTGGTGAATCATGAAATACCCTCAAAATCTTCTGCTTCATGGCAAACCTGGGTACTAAATAAATCCTTTCCTTGTAGATGATCAGATCATTTACAATGGTGTATTGGCTATTCTAAATAGCCCCCTCAATAATGCTAGATGCCCAACTATCCTTAGCATATTCTACCATGATCATCTCTCTCCAATCATCCATGACTATCACAATAGCAAGAAAATGAGGCCTCTTGGATAAAGCATCTGCGACAATATTTTTCTTCCCTTTGACATAAACTATGTCAAAATCATAAGCCTGTAATTTACTCACCTATTTTTGTTGCCTGTCATTAAGATCCTTCTGTCCAAGGAAATGTTTCAAGCTATTATGATCTATTTTTACTGTGAATCAACTTCCTACTAAGTACTACCTAAAATTAGCTAGCACATGCATGATTGCTAGCGTTTCTTTGTCATAGATGCTATAAGTTCTCACAACACCTCATAATTTTTTGCTCTCATATGCGATGAGATGTTTGTCCTGCATGAGAACACCTCCTATGCCCTCTCTCGAGGCATTACACTATAGCTAAAAAGGCTTGGTGAAATCTGGAATGGCTAAAATAGGACATGTACTCATAACCTCCTTGAACATATCAAAACAATCCTGAGCCCTCTCTGACCACTTGAAACTATCTTTCCGTGTCAAGTTTGTAAGTGGTGCTGCTATGTGTAAGCTAAATTTTGAACAAAGATTCATGCAAGCTGATGTGGTGATATGTATCTAGAGGTTGACACATGTTCTCATTCTACGGTGGGTGCATTCTCAAAAAATAAAGATGCAAGGAAGTTAAATATTGAGAGCATGTGGGCCTAGCTACTGGTGAGGTTGCAATGAAGAGTAGTTTTAGAGGATGCACAGGATGCTAGCATGTGGTAGATCCAACAAATGGCGCAATTTCGCATTTCAAAGATGCAAGCCGGATAAACAATGTGGGTAAATGGGATTCTTCCATGTGTTAGTAGGGCCAACAAAGATGATGACATGGCATGGTGAACCAATCAAGTAGTGACACATAGCATCTGGTCAATAGGGGTTTGACCCTAGATTCAAAGGATAGGGGAAAATTTGGAAATCATAAAATAAATATTTTATTATGTTTTCAAATGAATGTGCATTCAGATGGTTTTTTAAATTCAAAGGGAGATTAAGTCTAAAGTATGAACTTTAGAACATTTTAAATGTTTTAAGAATTTAAAATTCAGTTGCAAGTCACAGAGCCCTACCAGGGGAGTATTTTTCAAACTGATATTCTTGGAATTTCTAAGTAGCAAACATAGTAGTATTATATATCGCTGGAATTGGGAGAAGACAAACTTTCCAATTCTGGAGTTCATTTTTGCACAGGAAGCCATCTGTTTGAGTTATAGGAGGATTTCTCTCAGGTTTCTAGTTTGTAACTGTATTCAGGTGAGGAAACTTAGAACTAATTTTTTAATAAGGAAATGACCTAAATGTGGTTAAAAGGCAGTGGAAATGCAGTTTGGGTCAATTTTAATCACTTTTAAGTCAGTAAAAACTTAAATTTCACTAGCATTTTTAGTGGGTTTTCAGATATTTTTGGTCACTCAAAGAGTTTTCATCATTGAACAGAAATATTTACAAGTTTTTTACAATGTAATGATGAAAACAAATCAGATCAAAATGGGAGAAGGAAGAGAGAGGTTATTCAGTTGCAGAAGATTGAATTCCAAGTGGACACATGTCAAGCATAGATCAGATCCAGGAATTCACTTCTTGCTATATCTTTCTTTCTTTCATCTATTATAGGGGTTGGAATTTTGGAAAGTTTCTCTAGAATGAAGGCATTTAGTAGAACTAGCCTTGGAATTGATGAACTTTGAATGAAAGATCTGGGATGTGCTGGTTCTAGACCATGAAGCTTTGCTTTGACTATGATACCCCCTTCCCATCCCATCAGTTTCTCATTCTCGCCATTTTCTCTCTTGTATGATAGCATTTGTTCATTGAATAGTCTAGTTTATTAGGTTTTTTATAAGTTAAGTTCATGCATTTTAATGTAATATTTCAAGGAAATTAATACAAGGAATAGCAAGTGTTTAGTTTCAGTTTAAATCTTGTCTCTTTTCTCAGTTGAGCTGTGATGTTTTATGGTCTTTGAACAAAGAGCCTTGATCATAAGTGTAGTCCCTTAAGGCTATATGTTGCTTCATTGTTGCTTGTAATTCAAGGAATTATGTAAATGCTTCAAAGATTCAACAGGGTTACAGGTTTATTGAGGATGATATTAGGTAAGAATGAGATTTAGATCAAACATTGATGTCTATTTACAAGGTGAATGGATAGATCATATATCTGAATATATGAATAAGTATCAGATATCCAAAATGTATGAGGGAGATTCATGAATTGCCCAATGGATCAGGCACTGATCAGCTACAAGATCATAAGTTTTTTGCTCATACCTAGTTTTCATCCACTTTCCCCACCCACATAAAATCAAATCAAAATTCAAATCATCTTTACATTTTATGTTGAAGAGCTAGAACATTTTAACCCTCACTCAGCTTGTGAATTGTTGGAAATAATCAAGACTAGCTAAGTTACTAAGAGGGGAGGGGTGAATCAGTTACTTTAAAAACTTTAAATCAATTCAGCACTAAAAGCATTAAGCATTTTTTTATTTAATTTACTATATGCATGGAAAGATAAACATTCATAACACATGAACACAATGATTTGGTGACCCAAAAACCTTCCAATTAGAAAGTAAAACTAGGGTGGGGATGATGCCCACAAAACTTCAATACTGTAGCATAAAGTTTTCCTATTAAGGCTTACAATGATCACTTCTGGTGATCTGCCCTATTAGGAGCAATTATGACTGCTAGATCCACCTTGTTAGAGGATTTACAAACATACAGTAAAGTATGCACTTTGTTAGGAGATTTACAAAAAGACTATTAAGTCTACCTTGTTAAAGGATTTATAAACTGATTCACCTGTTAGGATGAAGTAGTGGATTTGCTTACAATTGTTTGTTGATAAGATCCCTTTTTGCACTGATCACCTGATGTGATAGATATAACTTTTCTGCTCCTATGTTGACCTTGCTGTATTCCTTTTACTCTACTGTTGATTCGCTTTCACTATTCTCAAAATATAGCAATACCTTCTTCACATGCAAACATTAATCTCTTTATATTTTCATATACATCCTTGCAAATGATATCATACATTACATATATACCATTCCAATATTTACAATTGCAAGGTTAGCCAAAACTAAGTGAATAAAATATTATAGAGTTGGCCATATAGTAGAAAATTTGGGTTCCTCAAGCTGACTTGGTGACCTTCTGATACATGACATCCACTATGTTACTTTGCATCATCATGCACTTGGTAGGAGTAGAGGCTCGGTTCATACTAGCCACACAACATTGCTTGGAACTCGATAACCATTGGTGACTCGGTAGATATAGTGTCACTCGGTAGAAACTAACTTCTTAGTTTACCTTGCTTTACTCGATAAAAACTGAGTCCTTTGTTTACCTTCTTCACTTGATAAACATTGAGTCCTTCATTTACCTTGTTCACTTGATAAAAACTGAGTCCTTCATTTACCTTTTTCACTCAGTAAACATTACTGAACTTCTCATTCGCTCGGTATCCTTTGGAATGCTCGGTGAGATCTGTTTACCTGGTGAACTTACAAGGTAACCACTGAATGCTCGGTATACACTGTAGACTAAGTGATGAGCTAGATAAGCATTCAAAATTGAATAAGTGTTTGCACTAATGACAAATATATAATAATTCCAACAATCTCCCCCTTTGGCATTAGTGACAAAAACACTTATGAGCCAAAACTTATGTGTAAAATTTGACATACTGATTTTGATTTTTCAAAATTGATCTCTGTAAATCTATTACACATAGCTTCCTTATTTACATATATCTCCCCCATACAATATGCATAGAGTATTTACAAATATCTCTATCTCTTCTTTGGTACTCTATCTCCCCCTTTTTGACAATAATGCCAAATTAAACAATATATATTTACACAGAGACACCAAAATGGGAGATAAGCTCAGAGTATACCTTGAGAATAGGAGCCAAAGTCTTATCCCAATTCTCTTGCAAAAGTTTGTAGTTGGAGAGTGCTATTTGAACTTTAGCTAAAAATTCAATCATATGATCTGCAATTGAGAAATTGTTGTCATGGATCAATGCTTTGGAGTAGGCAATGTGTTTTTGCATTGTGTCCATGATAGGAAGGATCATATTCTGAATGTCAATCAAGGTAGACCTGATCCTTGCTTCCTCTCTCAACAATTCTACCTGCTTTTCTGACAAAAATTTGATTCTAAGATGATGGGATGAACTTGAATGTTGTAGCATTTGGGCAGTGACCTTCATATCCTTATCAATTTTATTCAATTTTTCTTTTATCTACTTGGTGTACTCGATAACATCACAAAGTTTGGCAAAAAGTGAAGTTACATTATTAAAGGAATTTTCAAGATTGGCCAAAATTGTGGACAATTCTACTTGTTTTATTGCAATATGCTGAGCAATGTGCTCAAGCACCTTATTATCAAATTTCCTTTCAGCCTTTTCAATCAATTTTTCTTGACCAAAGGTGTCCTCATTGAATTTATTTACAACCTCTTCCAGTTATAACAAAATGTGTTGAGATGAATCAATATCAACACCTATAGCCTCTGTAATAATGTTCTTAGCACTTTCAATTATGTTATACTCTTTATCTCTCTCATTCCTTAGTTGCTTCTGCCTTGCCATCTGCTCTAATAGCTGACTGACCAGTCTCATTTCATCAACTGATGCAGTATCTAGATCTATCTTTGGAATGACAATGTCCTTATCCAAATCTATGTCCTCATCCATTACCTTGCTAGTAAGCATGAATTTCTTTGATTTTTCTGCAGTGCTTACATCTTTGCCTTTATAAACAGAAACAATGGTTGATGAGGCTGGATGGGCCAACAAAACTAGAATAGGACCAACTAAAGGAAGGCTAAGAGAAGTGCTAACTGTATCAAAAATTGATGTTCCTCCCAAAACTAATGTACATGCTGGAATATTTATAATGGGAGGACTAACTGGTGCAAAAATTGGTGCTAATGTAGCTAACAAAATTGTAGTACAAATTGGTACACTTACTATACATATTGCAATACAGGTTGATACACTTGATGTACTTACTGCTACAGAGACTGCTAAGGAGGATGACTTGGTAGCTAATGATGAGGGCTACAGCTCAGTAGATGAAGTGGTAGACACTTCCATTGATGATACTTGGAGTTGTGATGTGGTAGGTGTAGATGATAAATCTAATGTAGATGCTATCAAACCTGCTGAAGCTAACTTCAACCTTGATGATGTGATATTTATAGGTGGAGAGTGAGGAAGGGATGCAATAACTACTGCTGCAATTTTCACTGGATCATCTTCATCCTTATCTTCCTCTTCAGCTTCTTCCTCCATTTCTTCTTCCTTGTCCTTCATCAATTCTTCTAAGTCTTCATCAGTTACATCCATAGTTATAGAATCATTACCTTCCTTAACCTCTTCATCATCATTATCATCTTCATAATCATCTTTGATTTCAACTGGATGATTAGATGGATTATGTAGATGATAGATGCCTTTCCACACTTTTGTGGCATCCTTGACTATTCGTTCAATGTCTTTTATTAAAATCAGGCAAGTGTGAAATCTGATTGTCATCTTATCTTCATTTTTCTTCAATGCCTCTTTCACCTCTGCATCAGTGAGACTTGGTAGCAATTGTCTCAAGGATTGCTCATATATATCCTTTACCATTTTCACAGCTTCTTCCCACATTGGTTGAATCCTTGCTAGTAGTTTAGTGGAAATTTGAGAGGCAATTTGGTCAGGGGAATATTTCCATTTACCCATCTTGGAGAGTACTAGCTCCTCAACTTGCATTTTCTCAGCATCAATTCTAGTTTCATATTTCAATGCTTTGAAATTTGACAAGCCTGAACCTACATCCAATTTCTTTAACTCTCTTCAAATGTGAGAGGAGGCTTGCTGAATACAACTTCCTTCTTTCCTTTCCTTGTTCTTCTTGTGAAGACCGCTTGAGGTTTGGTGATAATTACCTTGCCTTTCTTCTTCATAGACTCTGCCTCTTTCTTAGATTCCTCTTCTTCCTTATCATCTGGTTCATTTTCTTCTTCATCCTCACCTTTTCCCTCAGTTAGCATTAGAGGGCCAGATGCAGTTTTCAATTTTTCTATCTTGCTCTTGCCCTTGGTGATAACCTGAGGAAGCTTGATCTCAAGTTCAATTTTGGCCTTTGCTTCATCATAAGTTCCAAAGGCAGGGATGTTAGGAATAGCTAGTTCATTCACCAGTGCCTTAATGATGTCTCTTGCTTCATCAATATTTAATTCATAAGGCAATGGTTTTACCCATGCCACTTGGGGTATGACTGCCTGTATGTACACTTTATCACAGTCAACCATGAAACATATATCATCTTTATAATCCTCAACAAGCTTAGGAGGAATTCTGAACCTGTTATTCATCCTTTCCTTGAAGTCTTCAAAATAGTTATCCATGACTGTCAAAATTTTCACCTATTTTTGCTATAAACTCATTAATCTGATATAGAATTGGAACATCTTTTCTCCACACTATAGATCCTTTGGATGGGAAAAAATTTTGTACATAAAAGAACAAGCAAATTAACAATGAGCCACATTTACAAGGGTTATTCTTTGAATTCCTAATACTTTACATATTCTTGTTTAACTGTTTCAACAGTAAGTCTACCAAGTCATATTCCAAATTTTTCTTTACTACCTTAAATGCTAAATCCATAGCCTCACACGGTACACTATTCAATTTGCTAGAACTATATAGTTTATATGCAATTACATGAATGCCAAACCTGAGTTCCATGTCAGATACCTTGTTAAGATTTAGTCCTCTTCCATCCAATTTTGCTAGGGTTTTCTTCTGCAACTCATCCAGACCTAGGGTTTTAGTGGTTTTGGCTTTGTTAAGCATAGGCAAACCTGTGATTTTATGAATCATCTTCTTGGTTATCAATAAGGGTTGCTCCAACCAAAAATGACCATTGTATACATGGATCAGAACATATCTCACCCATTTAATTTGAAAATTCCTTGGTAGGTGTAGAATGTGGGTCAAGCCTTTTTCTTCTAAGTGCTTATGCTCAGGTTTTAGGGCTCCATCAACACATAATTGTCCTAGGGCATTGTCCATACCTAATGTACCAATTTCTTGAACAGTGCATTTGAAATGAGTGTGAATATCATTAATAAGAAGTACCTTCGATGGAATTTGCGATTGAGCTCCATGTGGGTCAAGTGATTCAGCAATTTCAGGCACTAGTTTGAATTTTGGGGCTTTCCATTTGACTCCTTTCACGAGCATTTTAGAACCCTTCTTTGCCTTGCTGCTGCTGGTGCTTGTGGATATCATTGCTACTCGGTGGATGATAAATTCTTCAAACAAATTCTTCAGAGGAAATTCACTTCAAATCGCTTGGAATCATTGGCATGCAACTAGAAATCTCTTAGCTCTAAGTATTCTAAGTCATGGTGAAAAATGAAATCAAATTCTACCCTTTTGATGGAAATACTGTCATTAATGCTTGGTATGAAGGTGGTTGAGATGACATAGTGCTTTCTCATTGATTTACTTAGTAATACCTTGCAACTTGGTGGTCAAACAAAATCTTTGATACTCCCAACCTAGCTCAATAAGGTCTTCAGCCAACCTTGCTCGGTAGATGCAACATGGTGAATGATAACTTTTCTTTGATCCTTGTATCTGAAATACTGATATGATCATTTGCACTCTTTCACTTTGGAACTGCTTAAGATATGGCTAGAAGATGTAGTTCTTGATTCTTCTTAAATCTAATTGGAAATGGTGGAGTCACCCACTTCTTGAGTGACATGACCATCATTTGAACTGTCTTGCTTGGTAGATTTAGGAATCCACTGTTGTCTCATCTACTTCCGAATGTTATCAGCTTTAGCTTTCTTTTCATCTTCAATTCTTCCAATATTCATGCAATTCTTGGCTATATGATGAAGTTTAGTACATGTGTATCATCTTATGGTTGTATCCTTCTTCCTTAGGTGATGTCTTGCATAGTTTATCCCAATGTGTCCATATTCTCCACAATAAGGACACCGACACCAAGTATTGTAGTCCCAACCAAATATTGCTTTGACAATTTGTTCTATTGGATTAAATGTTTTTGATTTGCATTCAGATGCCTTGTGACCTTGTTTCTTGCATTTGTGACATTTGCCTTCAAATTTTGGTTTTTCTTTGCATTCATTAGCTTTGTGACCATACTGATTGTAGTTGAAGCATTTACCATTGAATTTTTCATTTCCATTACTCCAACATTTTTTTGATGTATGACCTATCTTGCCACAGTGATTACAAGTGGGTCTTTGATTTCTTTGGGCACCTTGTTTGGAGGTTTCACCTTCTTCCTTATAACCAAGTCCAGAATTACCCTTTTGTCTATGAAGATTCTGCTCACTTAGTTGGTTTAATTGAGTCATGTCTATTTGAGATTTCATCATTCTTTCATTGATTTTCCTTTCAGTGATCAAGTCATTTTCCAAACTTTCATTGATTTTTCTTTCAGATCTTAGATCACTTTGTAAGCTTGCATTGATTTGTCTTTCAATGATTAAATCATTTCTCAAACTTTCATTCTCAGGTGTTAGATTCATAATTTCTTCATTTGCATTAGATAGTTGACCTACAAGATCTTCATGCTGAAGGGATTGATGATTTCTTGCCTCTAAGTCTTCATTTTCCTTGTTTCTCTGTTCCAGAACTTCACATAGCTTGATTGATTGGATTTCTTGTTCTTTTAAAAGCTTTCTTACTTCTTCTTGCAAAGAACCATTCTTTGCTAGGAGTTCCTTGATTGCTTCATTAGCTTCATTTGAACTGCTTGATGGTAAAAGGTCTTCAATCTTTTCTTCAACATACTAATGATCATTCATTTGTTTTGCAAGTTCCTTCCTTCTCTTTAGAGATTGAGAAAGATGATCCTTTGCTTCTTTGAGTTGAGCCATGGCCATTTCTAGATCTAGCTTTTTATTTTCAATAGATTTGTCAAGTTTGAATACCTCCATTGTCCTTGATCTTTGCTCAAGCTGTCAAGCTTTGTCCTAAGAACCAAAATGCTCTGATACCAATTGTTGGAAATAATCAAGACTAGCTAAGTTACTAAGAGGGGAGGGGTGAATCATTTGGCCAATTGATTAGGCCATAATGTTGAGTGAAAACCTAGATGAACAGCTAGTAGGAGTTAAAGACAACCCCAAGTTCTACATGATATCATATTTGGTGTACTTATTGGTGGAAAGGACAATTGACTACCTAGGACTATATAAGAAAGGGAGCATGCAAGATTCCAATGCTTGGCCCTATGTAGTATATCCTCATTTGGTAAAGAAGAAGCTCTCATATTAGAGCAAGGAGTACCTAATAGTAAATGATACTTTTATATTTGTAATCATCCAATTTATAGAGGGTGATTATGCTAAAAGGATGTCAATAGAAGCATCAAAAAGGATCATAGAGATTGACACCTATACATTGAATTCAAAAAATTCACTTACCTAAGGGTAGCTAGTACTAACGTGAATCTAAATAAACTCCTAAGATATCCATTAGATGGACTCATCTTATTGGAGATTTCCAGGCAGCTCACATTTGCATATGACAGAGTGAGAAAACAACATAAGAAGACATGAGTATGGCCTATTACTATAGGTGTGTTTGATGTCAAGAAGAAATAAGATATTTGACCTTTAATTTAGAGTGGGATCAACATCCCTTAGAATATTACAAAACTCCTCACCCTTATTTTGATAATATTGGCAGAGTTCAACATTTGGTAGGGAAGGAGTTTGTGCACAAAGATGCTATAGAATAGGTCATTGGATGAATGAAATAGATGACTATGATATCCAAATAAGGGATTATTGTAGGATGACTCTATATCTAGTAGAAAAGGCCTTTAAATGAAAACCACACTCATGGCTATTTAGAAAGACACTCAAGATGTCTTGGGTCTATTGTACAACCATGACAAAAGTTATGATAGGGCAATCATGAATATGGAGATAGATAGAGATGAGAATGAGACTTTAAATCATAGGGAAAGGCACATAATTCAGTTAATAAGGGAATGGATAAAAAATCCTTTTAACCTTGACCTAGTTCCATAGGTTGTCGCCTTTCAAGCCATAACACACCCAATTAAGGGTAAAGGTGAAAATATTATAGTACCAACTTTCCCTTCTCAATCCCTAGTCAGGCCAAAAATGGTGCATCAACATAAGAGGGATGTTGAGTATTTTAGGGAAGATAAAGGATATGATAAAAGGAAAAGAGAGTCCTCAAAGCAAGCTAAGCCTGAGATTGAAGAGCCTCAAGATGAAGAGGTGGCTTGAGCCAAAGATACTAAACAAGTGCCCCCACCTGGACAAGAACAAGAATAGGAGTTGGGAGAAGAAGTAAAAGAAGTGCCATTAGTTGGTCTAGAGGAAGAAGCCTCCCATTTAGTTTCCAAGAAGGCTAGTGTTGAGCCTACAGTGAAAAATATAGGAACAGTGAAGTTACAGAAGAAAGTTATTCACATCCCTTGGGTGCCTGAAACCATCCGTAAGATACATAGTGAAGAAGAAAAAGAAGTTAATCTCCTCTTGAGTCAGAGGACTCTCCTATCTAGGGATATGGAAGAAGAGCAAATAAGGAGCTCCAATATGATGTTAGCATCTATTCATAGGCAACCTATTCAGGTTACAATCTCAGAAGATTAGCACAAATAGTGGATTCAAGAACAAGAGGGTCAAGAAATGGATGTCTTTGACATTTATAATTTTGATTTTATGTATGTGGGCACTAGAATGGTGGGTGATAAGATACATGATACACCTACTAACCAAACTTTGGGAGAGGATTGGAACCAAATGCCACCTCTACCATAAGGGCCTTTGGATATACCACCACCACCATTTCAAGACTTGTCTTTCTTGGAAGAAGGCTCAGTCACCCCACTTCCTTCCACTATATAGATGACAAACAAGCAGTGGATGAAGAAGAGCCAGAATAACTGTAGGTCGATGAAGTATTAGAGGAGGGATAGATACTAGAAGAATATCAACTAACATCTCAAGATAAAGAGGCAAGGAATTTGGCTACATAGATACATGGACTCCCAATATAAATCTCTCTCAAAAGGAGAAGCCTCCAAAAAGGAGTGATAAGGGAAAGGAGATAGCAATGTAAACCACCTCTATAGCAAAATATATGTCTCCCATGGGCACTACACCTGCTTGGCTAAAGAGGGAGGTTATGGTCGAAAAGAAAAGGTAGCTAAATATAACTGTAGAATAGTGAATGAAGGAGTTAATCAAAGCTATTGAGAAGCTTGAGCCACCTGATGAGTCCTGATAGTGCCTTGTTTTTGTTAACCTTTTGTCTCATACATTGCCCACTTCTTTGGCATAAAATTCCCTTTTGCTAACCTATTGATAGGAAATTAGACTAGTAAAGTACTTCTTTAAAAAGGAAGAATAGTTCCTAAAAGTTATTTATTTTCTGAAAATAACATATTGTGACTGATGCTGCCACAGGAGCTGAGAAAGCAAAGAATGCGTAATCAAGTATTCAGCTGGAAGATCCATTTTGAAGATTTTTGTTTTGTTACACTAAGAAATTAGTTTCAAATGGCTCACCTTTGGCCATATGTTATTAGAGTTAGACTGTTGTATAAATTGTTATATATGGCCTGCGGCCAAAACAAACTATTGTCTATGTTTGGGAAACATGCCAACGGCCATTCGAGTTAGTTGTCAATATGGTTAAACACTTTAGATTATATAAGAAAATGTGAATCAAAAGACCTATGAGGGATAATATATGAAATTCCCTATTTTTGCATCATCTTTGAAATACTGAATTGAGAATGCAGAACTCCTGTAGCAGCCAGTTTTAAGTTAGTTCTCACCTAAGAGGAGGGACCCCTCTTGAGAAACTTGGTGAGATTAGTGCAGTTTATTTTGTAAGTATTTTCATATTGTTGATTTCATGTGTTCCTTTCAAGTTTTAATTGTATGCATTTTCAAGAAGTCTGCTCTATATTTGATTGAATCTATACAGAGCTTGTCGATTGATTATCGATTCAATTTTCTGATGAAGTAATTTGTTGTGATATGTTATAAAGAAATTGTTTGATATTATCCTATCATTACATAAATCTATTACTATTTGCCACATTCCTCCTACCGCCTGCATTCATCCTTAATACTCACGATATCATTTGTTTTATTCCCCTTACCATATCCCTTCAGTCATTGAGCTAAAATACTCCCAATATTCATAACCTCCTGTCGTCATCCATAGTATTCTCTGCCTTCTTTATCATACTTCCTACCGCACTCAACACACTCTCTATTGCACTGTATTAAAACCAGTAAGTTAAAAACCTCTTGTCACTACCATACTTCCTGTCGCAGTTGAGAAGATTATAGTCCTTAATTAAACCAACCTCCTATCATACAACAACTTTCACAATAAGCATTCATTGAGATTAATTATCTAAAAGAGTGTGATTAATTACTTAGAGGTGTGTTAATAAATACATTGTTTAATTGTTAAAAGGTGTGAACTTTAGATGAATTTAATCCATTTATAAAAAGTATTGTTTGAATCCTAAAACTCATTTTGCAGAAGATGTGTGGTGTGTTTGACTTTTAATTGCTTTGTTTTTAAAGTTCATTTGTAGTAATTTGATTCTTAATCGCTTTGTGTTCATCTGCAGTGAATGTGTGGTAGTTTAATTTATTAGTAAGCAGTAATTTGCATTCATAAAACCCTTGATTTATTAATTTCACCCTTTGAGCAAACAACCGTTATATCTCTCACGAGTTTACAAATCTCGAATTGGCATTTGTAAGGGTAATTTTGATTCAATTATATCCATAAAAGGCTATCCCAGTGAACCTCAATTTTACCCAACATTTTTGGCACCATTACCAGAGAGAGATATTAAAGGCATGAAACTATAATAAGTCAAGATAGGAACAATGAGCCCTTGAGAAATCTTGAGCAATTATCGACCTTGCTTAGGATAGTACCTTTGGTTTCCACTGTAGTAAATCATTTAGGTGCATGAATAGGCCTAGAGCTAGTCAAGGTAGATTTGTTAAGAAGGAATCCATAGGTAGCTCAAAAAATCAAAAATCACAAAAAAAAGAAAAATCCATCAACCATTGAAACCAAACCAAGTGGTGAAGTTAAAATCTAGTCATTCTCTCAATTCACCTCTCCTACTACATGCTCTAAAACTGCTGAACAATTTGCAAAATCATACAAAATTAGGTGTAGTAAGCCTCTAGAGCCTCAGGAACAACCCTTTAAAACATATTTTACACCTTGGGCAACCAAAGTTTTGGAAGAAGTCATGACTAACAATGTCAAAATCAACAATGTAGGGGGAAATAATGATGAAAACAATAGGAATGAAATTGTTCAACATAATCCAACATTTGAATTTCCTATTCAACCTCCCTTTGATAATGCCCCCATGAAAAATATCCCTCACTATACACTTCCTATATTTCGAGGGTCAACCTTCAAGGATCCTAATATGTTCCTGTTCGAATTTAATGTCCTTTGAAATAGCTATGATTAACAAAGTGATGCACAAAAATTAAAGCTCTTTCCAACTACTTTGAAAGATGTTGCATTACGATGCTTTATGAGTCTTAGGGACATTAGGACATGGAACAAAATGAAAGATTCTTTTCTATCAAAGTATCAGGAGTACTGTAAGACCAAGGAAGTATGGGATGAGATCTTTTGCATGACTCAACGAGAAGAAGAGTCAGTTGAAGGTTTCTTGGAATGTTTTGCCTTTAGCTCACAACGCTCATGACATCCTGATTTAAATTCAAAAACCTCCAAGATGCTTTCCTGAGAGGAATTCACGATGAAACCATGGATGCCTTAAATTTAATTGAAAAAGGTGATATTTCTAAAATGTCCTTTGAAGATATTTGTGATATATGAAAGAATTATTCATGGTCTCATCGATCTATTTGCAGGAATTCACGTAAGTTTTCTACTATGGGTAATGCATCAGGTATTTCCAAGCATGAAATTGGTAATTTACTTGAAGATCTTAAAACTAACATATTAAATCATATGGGCAAACAAATTGACACATTGTATTCTCACAGGAAACACGAGGAAGCTGAAAAGGCGTTAGCCGTATATTGTCCAACTTGTCGTAAGAAGCATGGACCTGAGGATTGCCCTTATAATCGGCCTCATCTAGCATCACTTGAGGAAGCTAGTAAAACTTTAACACTATGACCTCTTCCTGAAGGGATGATTCTTATGGAATATACTGAAGAACCAATTTATTATATGGCTCCATGATGCAAGTTTTTACCTCGAGGGTTCTCCAATGAATATTTTTTTGGACCACCTCAACAATTCTCTAACCAAGACCCATGGTATGGAGGTTATCAACAACCTCAACCATACTAGCAATGGCCCCAAAGCTTTCAGCCTAGTACACAGCCATGGCATCAAACATGGAGGCTGCAACCTTCATATCCAACTCCTCCATCATCATATCAACCTTCACAACCATATATGCAACCTTATCTTTCACAACAGTCCTTTCCTCCACCACCATTAATAAGCCCCTACCAACAACCTCAACAATTCCTTCCTCCCATACCTTCATCTTCTTGGAACCCACCTTCAAATCCACCACAACCTCCTAAACCCACATCCATGCCAACTCAACCAAATCCAAATCCCTATAATAAACCTCCTCAACCAATCTATCACATTGAAGTGACTAATTTTCCCACCTATCCTATTAACTCGGTTGAGTTGGATGGTGTACACCTTAGATCTAGGAAAGCTCTTAAAGGACCTACTATCACAGAGATCCCAGATGAACCTAAAGAGGAGCCAGAAAAAGAACCACCCTTTCCTGATCAATTCATTCATAAGCCAAAGCCTAAAGAGCCAGCACATCATGAGTTTGATATTTTAAATGAATTATGCAATGTTAACATCAAAATTCCTCTTTTGCAAGTTCTTAAGGATGTACCTGTATACAACAAGACAATACGAGAATTATGTACCCGACATCCAAAAAAGAAGGATCCAAAAACTATTCAAGTTATTGGACAACTTGTAGAATTAATGTTGGGGAATATTAGCATCCAAAAATATGCAGATCCTGGTAGTCCTGTTATCCAGGTAAGTATTGATAAAATTGTTATTCCTAATACACTTGTGGATTTAGGTGCTACTATAAATGTAATGACAAATGAAACAAAAATAAAACTATCCTTAGAAGGACTTAGACCTACTCCTACAGTCCTTCAAATGGCTGATCCCTCCTTAGTCAGACCAGAAGGGGTTATAGAAGATGTCATTCTTTCCATTGATAGTTGGGATTATCCAACCAATTTCATGATCCTAAAGCCCAAAGCTAAGTTGGGGGGATATCCTCTCATTCTTGGAAGACCTTGGCTAGTATCAGCCAATACCCACATTAATTGTCAGTCAGGTAACATGATTATTTCTAATGGCGAGCAAACAAAAAAGTTAACCTTATATCCTCCTGCTCAACCATTATTAGATACTGAGGATCCAACCTGGGTCGGCAGTGATTCAGACAACTATGTTCCAATCCTTACCATTGGGCAAGTATAGTATTTTGAAAACCCAACTGATGAGGCCATTTTAGTAAATTTTCTTTAGAATAGGTATGAGTCTAATGATATCCTGGAAACTATGGTTTTTCCTTCTCATGCGACTATTGACTGTCCTTTTGGGAATTTTCCTTTAGTTGTCAATCCTAGATCCATTTAGCACTTCCTCACGTTACATCAGCTTCTGCCACATTCATGTTTATATAGTCCATTATTATCTTTAGAAAAACCAAAAAAATCATCAAAACCTACCTCATCCAAACCTATGGAAATCCTACTTGGGCGTACCCTTAATGTTAATCTACAATTAACACCAACTCAGGTTAAGGATCTCATAAGTATCCTTAAAGAGCATAAAGATGCTTTTGCATGAGAATATCAAGACATGAACGGTATTCATCCTGACACTTGTACCCATCACATTTATATAGAGGAGGGGAGTTTCCCAATTTGACAACTGCAACACCGACTCAATCCTGCCTTGCATGATATTGTTAAAGAGGAACTCCAAAAAATTTTGAATGTTGGATTTATTTATCCAATTTCGGATAGCAGGTGGGTATCTCCCTTGGTTGTCATTCCAAAGAAAATTGGTAAGTGGCATATTTGTGTTGATTATCGAGCTTTAAATAAGGTTACTAAGAAAGATCATTTTCCATTACCTTTTATTGATCAAGTCTTGTGGTAACCGGTAGGGTTATTTTCTTGTTGCTTTTATTACAAGAATTTGATGTCACTATACTTGATAAGCCTGGTTGAGAAAATGTGGTTGCAGATTTCTTGTCTCGGATACCTCAGTCAGATAATGAAGTTGTTCCTGTTGATGACTTGTTCCCTAACAAACACCTCTTTGCAATCTCTGCCAAAAGTTCATGGTATGCTGACATTGCCAACTATTTGGTTACATGCAAATTTCTACCGCACTTCTCCCCTCATGAGTGTCATAAGATGGTAGGCCTCAGTGGACAGAATACTTGGATTAATGGTCTTCTATTCCAAACCAACATTGACAATATCATGCACTGCTGCATTCCTGAGGAAGATGTCTTTGACATTCTTCGTGCTTGTCATACTGAACCTTGTGGAGGACACTTTGCTGCTCGATGAACTGCTCACAAGATTTTGACTACAGGTTATTATTGGCCTATGCTCCATAAGGATTGCAGATGCTATGTTCAACATTGTGACCAGTGCCAACGCATGGGTCATCCTACACGATCAGATGAGATGCCACTTCACCCTCATCTTTCTATTGAACCTTTTGAAAAATGGGGCCTTGATTTTGTGGGACCAATCAACCCACCTTCTAAAAAAAAGGAGTATATTCTTGTTTGTATAGATTATGTTACAAAGTGGATTGAGGTGATTGCACTTAAGCATGCTCAAGATACCAAAGTTGTTGATTTCCTCTATTCTGAGATCTTCACCTGCTTTGGTGTTCCACATGAAATTACTACTGATCAAGGACCTTAGTTCACTTCAGACCTCATTGCTGCACTCGTCAAGGAATATGAAATTGGCCACAGGAAATCTTCACCTTATCACCCCCAGGCCAATGGACAAGTCGAGGTAACTAATCATGAATTGGAGAACATTCTTACTAAAATTGTTGCACTTCATAAGCGTGATTGGGCCACACGAATTCCTGAAGCTGTGTGGGCCTATCGCACTACATGGAAGACCACCATTGGTCTAACCCCTTATGAGTTAGTTTATGGTAAGAAGGTTGTACTTCCTATTGAGTTTGAGATCAAGACTCTTTGAACCACTCTTCAAATCAGATTGAGTCTCTATGTTGCTCAAAAGGAAGTTGGTTAAGGAAGCAGACGTGGCTGGCGATCAGAGCATCCCTATTTTGTTATTTTTAACAACCACATTGTTTTTCAGCTTCTATACTGCATGCTCAGCAATGATTCTGTTATTTCTGAAGCCTAGCATGATCAGTAAAGAGTGGGTAGTAAAGATGATTCTCATTCAATAGTCATCTTGACAAAACCCACGGGCCTAGGTTGGTGCATATTCTTCAGAGTTGATTTTTTCATTAATAGGGCGGTCTTAGCAATTGCGCATACAACAAATTAGTGGTAGAGCCGAATCAGCAAAAAGTGGTAACAGAAAAGGAGCTTATAGGAGAATATTTGATCTACATAATGTTCTGTTAATCATTTTTTCTTCTTTCTACCATTACAAACTTGTGATATCTTTTGTAAGGGAAACTTGTCAGTTCTCTATGCCTAAAGCTTGTTGCATCTCACAGTATTTAAGTGAGATCCCAAGGCTAGAGTAGGGGGGGGGGGGGGGGTTGTTGGTTGGTTTTCTTTGTAGTTCTTAGAGCTCTGCTCAGGCTGTGAAAACCACATACCCAACATGTCTTGTATGAACAACATGTGGATTCCATAGATAGTTCTGATACACTAGTGTGATCTTGTATCTTGTTTTATGCATTCCTAATGTACTTATTTCAAGGAGATAAATACAATTGTGCAGAAGGTTTTGAATTTTAATATAATTCTATTTCCTTTCTTGTTGAGTTTGTACTGTTATATGTTCAAGAACAAAGATCTTGAACCTATTTGCAATTTCCCGGTTGTATGTTTGAAATTTCCTTGCCTTTGACTCAAGGAGTCATATAATTGCTTGTGGTTTCAGACAAGGTTGCAGATTCAATTAAAAAGAATGTGAGAAAGTATGGGTTATATTGGATATTGTTGTCAAATTCATAAGGTGAATAGACTGAACATGCATGTCTCAACGTATGCCATATGTTGATTGATGTTCAAGGATGCATAATTCTGGAGTCTAATGGATAAGGCATTGGTCATTTGTAGGATCATTAAAGTTTTGCTGCATTAAAATAAAATAAAATAATAATAATAATAATGAGAACCCACATTTTGAAACAACCCACATTTTGAAACAACCCACGTATTTTAAAGAGGAATCCCCATGCCAAAATTGAAAAGGAGCAGATCATGCGCTAAACAGGGGCATACGCATCCAATTTCAATGAAGGAGACACCAAGCTTGGAAGTAGCCGCAACTTGCTATAGTCAAAGGCCACATCCATGCTATAAAAAAAAAACATATAGCACCAAAAAGTGCAGAACGAAGGGAAAAGCCGTCACAGGCCATTATCCCACATTGGCTGGGAAAATACATTTTTAACACTTCAAATAGAAATGAACACAACAAACATTGTAAATTGAAGGCAGAGGCTTTTGAGAAGCCGCAGGTTAGGAGGTGGGGCCCGTGGCTATCCAGATGACGTCAAATTTCGAGCCAATGCTAAATTTTACACAAAGAAACGAGTGCGCTAATGTGGTGACAGAAGCACTAGATTGGGCCAAGTGTCATGATCCAAGGGTTAGTGCACACCCGCAAAACGGAGTTATGGGGATGTAAAAAAATGTGGGGATGCACCTGGGTGCCATGTGGCATTGCGAGTCCCATAGATGATGATGTGGCGAGAACGAGCAGTCAAGACAGAGGCATAGGATGCTACCACGTGGCAGCATTCGACAAATGACGTACGCTCACAAAATGGAGATGCTCACCTGATAAATAATGCAGGCAAGCGAGGATGTGCCATGTGGCGGTGGGTCCCATCTTTTGATGATGTGGCAGATGTGCAGATGGTGAGCCAATCACAAAGCGCCACATGGCACTTGGTCAAGAGAGGTTTGACCTCTGAGGTTGTTTCATGTTTTAATTTTATGCATCTGAATGTATAGTTTCAAGGAAATGAATACATATGAGCAACAATTTCACTAGTTTTGTTCTAGTTCTTGTCTCCTGTCTCAGCAATCTGTAAGTCTTATGTGGTTTTGGAAGAAAGATTTGAGACCCATTTGCATCCCCTTCAGGTTGTATGTTTGATGTATTTTGCTGTTGGACCAAAGGGCCAAGTAAATGGTCGATATGTTTAAACAAGGTTACTGGTTGTTTGAGAAGGATATTTCATGAGAATGAGACCTAAATGAACACTGATGTCTGAATCACAAGGTGGATGGATAGATCTGATGTCTGGGTATATGAGATACGTCCTGATGTCATAGATGTATGTTTTGAATTCATGGAATTGCCCAATGGATTAGGCACTGATTAGTTATAGGATTACTGGTTATACTATTGCATATTTGAGGTTTTGTTAATTCAACATCTTTAATCAAATGAATTTCCCTTTCATGTTGAAGAGCTATAAACAGAATGCCTTCACTCAGCTTATGAATTTCATTGTTTTGCATCTAGCTACTACAGATATATGTTATTTCATAAGTTATTAGGAGAAATAAGGGTTTCTATCTGCTTTGTATTAGATTCAGTGTATGCTTTGATAACTGGTACCATATAAAGAATCTATAGGTTCACCTACCTAGGTTTTGCAGAGCCTGAAGTGCAGAAGGAGTATAGCCTTATAGTTGGCCTGGTGTCTGAATGGATGTGTTGATAATGGGAGTTAGCTGCCCCTAGATGTGTTTTGTTCCCATTAGGATAGTTGGAAATGGGTAACATTTTCAAACACTAACAAAATGGCGACTCTGCTGGGGATGCAAACGGGTCTCAAATCTTTGTTCCAAAACCACATAAGACTTACAGATTGCTGAGACATCAGATCTATCCAACCACCTTGTGATTCAGACATCAGTGTTAATTTAGGTCTCATTCTCATGAAATATCCTTCTCAAACAACCAGTAACCTTGTTTAAACATATCAAGCATTTACATATGATAGTGTAAAATTTAGCACTAGCTCAAAAGGAATGAAAGCAGCCCTGATTTTGAGTACCATAGAAAATTTGAGCCCTATAAATGCTTTTATATGCCTATGTACCCGATTGTCAGTATGGAGCCAAAGAGGTGTTTAATGTTTCTAACACCTTTCATTTAGTGCATCTATGTGTTCTATGAAGTTAAAATGACATTTTGAACCATTTTGCGAAGTCCCATTTTGAGCTAGTGTCAAAATTTGCAATTTTGCCCAAGTGTCAAATAGCGATCAAATTCCCAGTTTGCATCTAAATATCTTTTACCCAGGAATGTGTCATGAATAACCACTTTGGGTATGTTTAGTATGTATAACAAAGAACCTATTTGAATCCGTTTGAATAGGCTTCGAACCCCTCAAAGTTGGTAATTTACTATTTTGTGCATTTGACTAGTTGTTCACAATTTTGGGAAGCCCTGTTCGACCAATCATATCTTTGACCCAGTTGACCCAAATGAAAAAATTATTTTTGCATTGTGTTCTAGGGGTCAGACACTTCATATGTCCAAATTTTGAGGTCATGAAGAATCTTTTTGATCAATTTGCAAACATGATTAAAAACCCAGTTTACATTATTTTGTTACGGCTAAGGTATCCTGATTGATCCGTACCCCTGTTCAGGATGTCATCTCTCCTGATCCGTGATAGGCGAGATCAAATGGTTTGTTTCCCTATGTTTTGTACTAAAAATACTACAAGTGTGCTAGTTTTAAAATCTTGACAAATTTGTTTGCACACTTTTCCAGGGTCTTTCCATTTGTAAAAATTGCTTTTGTCATTCTTTCCACTTAGCAAATTTTGAGTAGCCTACTTTGAACAGCTGCCATTTGCACCTTGTTATTCTTCATGAGCCTAAATCATAGATCCATAATTTCCTCATGACAAAGAATGAGTGCCCTAGTTTTTGTCTTCCCAAGTGTTCATTGGCCTAGTTTTCTGAGCCAAATCCAAACCTAGTTTATTGCTTTCTGACGTGTTTGCTTGTAGGTAGATTTGAGAAGGCAACTTTGATAGTCAATATCTTTTGACTGTGATCTCGTCATGAGATGAAAATTGACAGGGTACAAGAATGTAGAGCAAAGACTCAAGGTATTCAATTTTAGGACATGATCAGTTGATTTGGTCAGTTTTCAAAGCCAGTTAACAAACTTCCTGACACATATTTGACAGTTGACTGAACATTAAAAAATGAGTTTTAAAAGTGGTTTTCAATGGTCAAACTTGTTTCTAATCAGCATCAGAGGGTCAATGGACCAATTTTGCAGTTTAGTTGTCTGGAAACAAAAAATTTTTTTAGTCGGACCCACTTGGGGCCCGACTAATTGCATCAGACTGAATCGAAAAGGTGTGGGTGAAAATGTGGTTATAAATGTGTCATTTTTTAATGACATATCATCTTTAAAGGAATTAGTTTTGAGTCATCACATTAATATGCAAAGGCATGAAAAGGCTTATTCACATTCTGTGGAATTGTTTTGGGCATTGATTCTTGAGTTTTCATGACATTGAGAAGGCACAAAATAGATGCCAAATTGTGAGTAAAAGACATTATTTTGAGAAGTAATCATTAATTCCATGACCTGGGTATTCCTATCACACTTATAAAGCACTTGATACATCTGAAGAAATGTCTCAAGGAGAATATACAAATTTCAAAGATAGTGATATTTTAGAGACTGCCTTAAAATTTGGATATGGAGGTTTGTGTAGTAAAAACATGAGAATAAAGAAACTCCAAAATTTGACCATGGCTAGTGTGTTAAAAAAAGTCATCTCAACAATTCAATCTCTTGTGGCTAAAGTTGGGAGGAAGGTTGAAGTTTAATGTCGTACTGAAAGCGGACTTAGATATCAGATGCAACTCTTGAAGATGCAATGAATGTGAATGGCAGGGGAGCCCACGATTCTAAACACGATAGCTGCTATCAAAGAAGCATGGTATCCATGCCTTCACATAGGTCACTAAAGGCCAAGCATGCAAAAAAGAGGCAAAGAATAGAGGCCATTAAAATACCAAGCTTGTGCATCGAACAAGATAGCCTACATTCATTGAAAGACAAGGGAAGTCATGCCGTGGTCAATAGGGAAGCAGCCCAAGAAACGCCAAGATTTGAATACCTAGTGAGAATTAGAAAACACAGAGAACAGGAGACGTCCATCAGGTAACAAAATCATCCATATCATGATGAGAGGTGTACAGTAGCAGCGGAGGAGGCATTTTAGTAAGCAAGCCCACATTTGTATTAGCCGCCGATCACTCCAACAACTCAGCAACACTACCACCTACAACCAAAAAAAGGGTGGGGGCATCCAAGTAAGCTCGTTATGCCATTATTGCAGGGGTCAACTTTCTCTTTGAAAGCTCCAAATCTTGTTCTTCTACTCCTGATTGAGGAACAAATATATATGGAAAATGCTAGTAAAACAAATGCCAAGTCAACCATGTGCGGGCATAAGTGGCTAGGCACTTCCTCTGTAGGCACAAGGCCCCCACGCGATATATAAAGAAAGCCACTCAGAACAAAGGCCACAGTCAACATGAAAAGAGTTAGAAACGTTGCGGAGGGTGCTACAAGGAATTATGGAGTTTGAAATAAAGATGAAGAGTGGCTAGCAAAGCACGAAATGCTGAGCACGTCAAAAGACAAAGACACCTGCAAAATAAAGCCACAACAAAACCAGAGAGGCTCACAACTTGAGCAGGAAGATAGGCGCTAAAACTAAGTTCACTCCAATCGAAATAGGGGCGGCATTAGAGTGAATGCAATTTATCCCACATTGTATGGGATATGAGTTTTTTAAGTGTTTAAGTAACATTGCACACGATTGAGTAGTGTTTCAAAGCCGATGGCTTTTGAAGCCCACGCAGGCTTGGGGTCCCTCAATGATGTTAGCGAAAGGTGGCATTAAACAAATTTTAATCAAAGTTGTATACAAGCTAACATGGCACCAAAATTGGAGATGCATCCGGATGTTGCCACGTGGTCGCATCCGACAGCGTGCGCGTCCTCGCAAAAAGAGTTGCGCGAAGGTTAAAAAATGCGGGGATCCGCCTGAGCGCCATGTGGCATGGTGGGTCCTATGGATGATGACGTGGCAAGAATGAGCAGTTTAAATGGAGGCACATGATTTCACCACGTGGCAAGATTCGACGGTCTGTGCATCCCCGCAATATGAAGTTGTAGGGATTTAAGTAATGCGAGAAAGCGGGATTCTGCCACGTGGCATGGGCCCGCCCAGTGATGACATGGCATTGAGTTCGAGAGGTCGACCAATCAATGAATGACATGTGGAGCCTAGCCTAGGACAGAGAGTGCTAACATGGCAGATGATGCAGATCGGTTGTCCAATCAGGGGGTGCCATGTGGCACTGATCAAAGCTTGTTGACCTCAGATTCAAAAGAGAGGAAAATTGTGAAAAGAGATGAAAATAATAATCTTTTATTATTTTCAAAGAGTTGCCGTGCTTTTTTTAATCAAAAGGGCTTTTTTCATAAAGTGTTAACTTTAGAAGTTTTTTAAATTGTGAAATTTAAAATCAAAGAGGTGCAGACTTGGTTTTTCTGCGAGAAGGGGATTGTTTTTCAAATGAAGATTCTGGGCGATTCCTAAAGGAAAACATATTAGTATTATGTATCATCAGAATCGTGGGAATCCAAATTTTTTGATTTTGGGATCAGATTTTGCACAGAACGCCACCTATTCGAGCTATAAGAGGATTTGTTCTAGGTAACCAAATTGTAACTGAACTCGGAAATGGGAATTCAGATCTAATTTCTAACGAAGTAGTGACCTAAACATGGTTAAAGGGTAGGAAAGAATCAGTTTGGGTTGAGTTTGGTTGTGTTCACTCAGTAAAAATTGAGATTTCACTCTGGCTTTTCATGGGGCAAATCATATATGTGAATGACTCAAACAGTTTTCATCATTACTCAGAGAATATTTTCAAATCAGTAACAGGAAATGATGAAATGAGTCAGATCAAGCAAGAGAGAAGAAAGAGGTTTTTTTTTTTTAGTTGCAGAAGATTGGATTTCAAGTGGACACCTGGCAATTGCATATCAGATCCGAGAATTCATTTCTTGCTATATCTTTCTTTCTTTCTTCATTTTGTCGAGGTTCCAATTTTTTGTTACTGTGAGACCATTGTGGGTTGGAAATTTGTAGTCATTCTCAGAGACCACTTTGTTGGATCCAGATCTCTAATTCCACCCTTATTCTTTAGCATTTTATCTTTTATGAACAGCAAGTGTAAAGATAATACAGATAGTTTTGAGATGTTAGGTTGTTTCATGTTTTGATTTCATGCACCTGAATGTATATTTTCAAAGAAAATGAATACATATGAGCAATAGTTCTACTAGCTTCATTCTATGTCTTGTCTCTTGTCTCAGTAATATGTAAATCTTATGTGGTTTTGGAACAAAGATCTGAGACACATTTGCATCCCTTTCAGGTTGTATGTTTGATGTATTTTGTTGTTGGACCAAAGGGCCAAGTAAATGCTTGATATGTTTAACAAGGTTGCTAGTTACTTGAGAAGGATATTTTGTAAGAATGAGATCTGAATGAGCATTGATGTCTGAATCACAAGGTGATTAGATAGATCTAATGTCTGGGTATACAGAATATGTCCTGATGTCACAGATGTATGTTTTGAATTCATGGAATTGTCCAATGGATTAGGCACTGATCAAAGATAGGATCATTAGGTTTTGCTGCATTTTTGAGGATTTGTTGAATCAACATCTTTAATCAAATGAACTTCCCTCTAATGTTGAAGAGCTATAAATAGAATGCCCTCACTCAGCTCATAAATTTCATTGTTTTGCATCTAGCTACTGTAGATTGATGTTATTTCATGAGTTATCAGGAGAAATAAGGGTTTTGTCTACTTCTTAATAGATTCAGTGTATGCTTTGACAACTGGTACCATATAAAGAATCTGTAGGTCCACCCACCTAGGTTTTGTAGAGCCTAAAGAAGAAGAAGGGTCATGCCTTATAGGTGGCCCTGTGTTTGAAATGATATGTTTAAAATGGGAGTTAGTTGCCCCTAGATATGTTAGGTTCTCATGGGGATAATTGGAAACGGGTAACATTTTCAAACACCAACAGGTCTAACCCCTTATGAGTTGGTTTATGGTAACAAGGTTGTACTTCCTATTGAGTTTGAGATCAAGACTCTTCGAACCACTTTTCAAATTAGATTGAGTCTCTCTGATGCTCAAAAGGAATGTATTGCCCAGCTCCAATCCCTTGATGAGTTACGTCAGGAAGCACTTCTTCATACCAAGCTTGTTCAAAACTAGTGAGTACTGTGGCATGTCAAACACATTCATCAGCGCTCTTTCCAGCCTGGTGATTGGGCACTTTTGTATGATTCCTGGTTTCAGGATGTCAATGGTAAGTTTCACACACGATGGCTTGGGCCTTATGATATTGCATATGTATATGATAATGGTGCAGTTCAACTCTACACCGTAGACTCTAAACGTCATAAGCTCCTTGTTAATGGCCATCGACTGAAGCTGTATAAAAAGCCTCTCTCTAAGGAAGCTTTCTCTCTGGCCCTCGATAAGGAACTCAACTTGGTTCCTTATGGTATTCCTCAACATTGTTAGAATATGTATATGCTTATATATATTACAATGTATTATTGGAAAATAAAATTAAAACAAATTGAAAAGAGAAGATCCAACAATGAAAACCAGTCTCTAGCGTTGTTGGCCGACTACTTGTTGAAAACTAGGGAATCCAACAACTTGTAGTTGTCACAACTCCTTGGTAGTGAAAATTGGTTTGCCAGCACTACCAGGTGGCACTTGATTGAAAACTGATCCCTCAGTGGTCTAGTATCATAAATAATTAAAAAAAATAAAAAAAAAGAAGCACGACAGAACAGACGTGCAACACACACCACCAATGACCTCATCTTCTCTTAATGTAGGTATGACAGGAGGTTTCCAAGCTCTTGTCACCCTTCTTTCGGCAGTGGTTTTTTCATATGGTGGGTGCGACAAGAGGTTTCAAAGCTCCTCTCATCCTTCTTTCAGTGGTGGGTTGTTCTTATGGTGGGTGCGAGAAGAGGTTTCCAAGCTCATGTCAGCCTTCTTTTGGCGGTGAGTCATCTTATGGTGGGTGCGATCAGAGGTGTGCTATTTCTTGTCACCCCTTCTCTCAACATTCTTTGTCTGTGGTTTTTCTGTCACCTCTGATTTTCCAATGGCCTCTCTTCCTCTAATTTCCATGTGTTTTTTCTTGCCCTCTCTTTCTTTGATGCCCATTCCTTTTCAAATATTTCTGGTGCAGATTTTTGTCCTTCTTACGTGCTACTTTTGACGTTCATTTTTCCCACACACTTTTTTGGATCTTTCGACATCCTTCCTCTTCTCATGTGGCGTGCTTCTTGCTTCTCATGATTTCATCATCGATGGCCACTCAACTTTTTGCTTTTCAGGGAGTTTTTCTTTCCCTTCTTTTTAGTTGTACTTTCTTTTCTATTTTCATCTCTAATTTAGCAAAATTGGGATGTTTTCATGCCAAAGTTGGGGGGGTGTCGTACCTCTGTATTCCTCTTCCATTAATTATATCCATCCCTACCACTTGCCATTTATGATTCCTTTGCATAGGTTGAGTCTTGTCACCATTATTTTCCTCATTCTTCACCCTTAATGCTAGAATGTTGTGTCAAGCCTTTTGTTCCTCTGTGTACACTCTGGTTTTTTGATTCCTCTATTGTCATGGGTGGTAAATGCAAGTGGTTTGAACTCGACTCCATGGGAAAGCTCCTGGCACATGAAGAAGACTACAAAAAATTTTGTCATGTGGGATGACACCATTTCTTTCGATGGTTGTAGGGGTTTGACCTCATCATTGCCACAGAATTCGCTTAGGCCTTTACTCAAGATACTGTGACAATACGCGACATTACTTTTTCCATCACAATGCAGACGGTGGCTGTTGTAACTCATCTTCCTCAAATTGGAGAATTATACTTTCCCACTACTAGTACGCGAGTTATCGAATTGAAAAGAGGCCAAACCTATTTCCTATAGAATAATGAGTCTGTGGAAGTTGTTAAGGGACAAGGTGCTCACCCCACAACTCTTCCTACACCACGGGATTTGGTAGCCCTCTTTATAGGTCAGTATATTACATGCGAGGGCCACTTCAATTTTGTTCATGCACATGATTTACGGCTCATGCTCCATTTAAGGTTAGGCCAATTTTCCAATCTTCCATATTATCTGTATCATTCTTTAAAATGAGCTTGCACTTAGTTTAGGGATGGACACAAACATTCTTTGGCACATCATGGTTTAATAAAGCTACTAGTTATACATGGGCTTTAGCTCCAAGAAACCCCCATAGCTTGGGATGCATTTGTTCACCCTACATTTCATGCCTCTCAACCCCAAAAAAAAGTAACTGTAACTTTGATTGAGGAACAATCCTCTCCAAGCCATGACCCAGAGATAACCCCTGCTAATGCACCCTTGCAAACACCCCAAAAGGGCCTACACATTTCCTCTCGAAAAAACACACCTAACCCCTCTTTAGTATGCTATAATCTGCTAACGATTGCGAACCATTTAGAAAACCTAGCTGATGCTGCGCATGCTACTATGAATGCTAAAGTAAAAATCTTGACTAGTAGTTCCAATAAGAAATGAAAAGAAAAAGTTGACAAAGAATTGCACCATCAAGCCAAGCGTGTAAAAAGATAGAGGAAGGCACCATTCATAGAAAGTTTATTAAACTCTGCCAATGAAGAAGACAATGTTAATGAAGGAGACTAGAAGGAGGTACCTTAGAAGGTAAAACTTTTAAATCTAATAAGAAGGAGATGAGCCCTGATAAGCTGTAAAATCTCAAAAGAATAACCTTGATCAAGAAGACGAAGGTCAACAGACATTGGAGGTAGGGAAGAAATTTGAATCTAATACTTTGTGGGAAGATAATATATTGTAGCCTACTCCTCAAAAGACCCATGAACAAGATGAAGCACATTTAAAGAAAAATCCAACAGATGCTATTGAACCACTTTAGAAAGGAACTCCTCTAGGAGATGCTATAGGAACTACAGAAAGCTCCTGTCATTCAGAACTTGATATAGCCATGACCCCACAATCTTTGACTATTTCTGCAATGTCTTCACATGACCTTTTAAGTACTTCTAGTCTTCTTCTTAACCATATTCCATTGCAAACGACAATACCGGGCATCCCCATGGTTACTGTCAATGAATTTTTGCATACTTTTCTGCAACTTCAATAGGAGCTTCAGCAATTCAGATCCCAAGTCATACTATAGGATAATGTTAACCGTCTAGTTTTGAAAGAGTTCATGGAGCACCCTGACAACAACATTCCGCCTGGTTTGTATACTTTATTTTGCATGAGGACATGCAAGTCCTTCAGTTGGGGGGAGATGATGAGTCTTGATAATGCCCTATTTTTGTTAACCTTTTGTCTCATACATTGCCCACTTCTTTGGCATAAAATTCCGTTTTGCTAACCTATTGATAGGAAATTAGACTAGTAAAGTACTTCTTTAAAAAGGAAAGAATAGTTCCTAAAAGTTATTTATTTTTTGAAAATAACATATTGTGACTGATGCTGCCATAGGTGCTGAGAAAGCAAAGAATGCATAATCAAGTATTCAGCTGGAAGATCCATTTTGAAGATTTTTGTTTTGTTACACTAAGAAATTAGTTTCAAATGGCTCACCTTTGGCCATATGTTATTATAGTTAGACTGTTGTATAAATTGTTATATATGGCCTGCGGCCAAAACAAACTATTGTCTATGTTTGGGAAACAGGCCAGCGGCCATTCGAGTTAGTTGTCAATATGGTTAAACACTTTAGATTATATAAGAAAATGTGAATCAAAAGACCTATGAGGGATAATATATGAAATTCCCTATTTTTGCATCATCTTTGAAATACTGAATTGAGAATGCAGAACTCTTGTAGCAGCCAGTTTTAAGTTAGTTCTCACCCTACGTACCGGAGGAGGGCCCCCTCTTGGGAAACTTGGTGAGATTAGTGCAGTTTATTTTGTAAGTATTTTCATATTGCTTATTTTGTGTGTTCCTTTCAAGTTTTAATTGTATGCATTTTCAAGAGGTCTACTATATATTTGATTGGATCTATACAGAGTTTGTCGATTGATTATCGATTCAGTTGTTTGATGAAGTAATTGGTTGTGATAAGTTATAAAGAAATTGTTTGATATTATCCTATCATTACAAAAATCTATTACTATTCACCACATTCCTCCTACCGCCTACATTCATCCTTAATACTCACAATATCATTTGTTGTATTCCCCTTACCATATCCCTTTAGTCATTGAGCTAAAATACTCCCAATATTCATAAGCTCCTGTTGTCATACATAGTATTCTCTGCCTTCTTTATCATACTTACTACCAGACTCATCACACCCTCTGTTGCACTGTATTAAAACTAGTCAGTTAAAAACCTCCTGTCGCTACCATACTTCCTGTCGCAGTTGAGAAGATTATAGTCCTTAATTAAACCAACCTCCAATCAGACAACAAATTTTGCAATAAGCATTCATTGAGATTAATTATCTAAAAGAGTGTGATTAATTACTTAGAGGTGTGTTAATAAATACATTGTTTAATTGTTAAAAGGTGTGAACTTTAGATGAATTTAATCCATTTATAAAAAGTATTTTTTGAATCTTAAAACTCATTTTGCCGTAGATGTGTGGTGTGTTTGACTTTTAAGTGCTTTGTGTTTAAAGTTCATTTGTAGTAATTTGATTCTTAATTGCTTTGTGTTCATTTGCAATGAATGTGTGGTAGTTTAATTTATTAGTAGCAGTAATTTGCATTCATAAAACCCTTGATTTATTACTTTCACCCCTTGAGAAAACAACCATTATATCTCTCACGAGTTTATGAATCTCGGATTGACATTTGTAAGGGTAATTTTGATTCAATTATATCCGTAAAAGGCTATCCCAGTGAACCTTAGTTTTACCCAACATTTTATGTGTCGTTGTTGAGGAGAGATATTAAAGGCGTGAAACTATAACAAGTCAAGATAGGAACAATGAGCCCTTGAGAAATCTTGAGCAATTGTCGACCTTTCTTAGGATAGTACCTTTGGTTTCCACTACAGTAAATCATTTAGGTGCATGAATAGGCCTAGAGATAGTCAAGATAGATTTTTTAAGAAGGAATTTGTAGGTAGCTTTAAAAATCAAAAATCACAAAAAGAGAACAATCCATCAACCATTGGAACCAAACCAAGCGGTGAAGTTAAAATCCAGTCATTCTCTTAATTCACCTCTCCTACTATACCCTCTGAAACTGTTGAAAGTTTACAAAATCATACGAAATTAGGTGTAGTAAGCCTCCAGAGCCTTAGGAACAACCCTTTAAAACATATTTTACACCTTGGGCAACCAAAGTTATGGAAAAAGTCATGGATGACAATGTCGAAAACAACAATGTAGGGGGAAATAATGATGAAAAAAATAGGAATGAAATTGTTCAACATAATGCAATGTTTGAATTTCCTATTCAGCCTCCCTTTGATAATGCCCCCATAAAAAATATCCCTCACTCAACACTTCCTATATTTCGAGGGTCAACCTTTGAGGATCTTGATATGTTCCTATTTGAATTTGATGTCCTTTGTAATAGCTATGATTATCAAAGTGATGCACAAAAATTAAAGCTCTTTCTAGCTACTTTGAAAGATGTTGCATTATGATGGTTTATGAGTCTTAGGGACATTAGGACATGGAACCAAATGAAAGATGCTTTTCTATCAAAGTATTAGGAGTACTGTAAGACCAAGGAAGTATGGGATGAAAACTTTTGCATGACTCAATGAGAAGAAGAGTCAGTTGAAGATTTCTTGGAACGTTTTGCCTTTAGCTCACAATGCTCATGACGTCCTGATTTAAATTCAAAAACCATCAAGATGCTTTTCCTAAGAGGAATTCAAGATGAGACCATGGATACCTTAAATTTAATATGAAAAGGTGATATTTCTAAAATGTCCTTTGAAGATATTTGTGATATATGAAAGAATTATTCACGGTCTCATCGATCTATTCGTAGGAATTCAAGTAAGTTTTCTACTATGGGTAATGCATTAGGTATTTCCAAGCATGAAATTGATAATTTACTTGAAGATCTTAAAACTGACTTATTAAATCATACGGGCAAACAAATTGACACATTGTATTCTCGTAGGAAGCACGAGGAAGCTAAAAAGGCCTTAGCCGTATATTGTCCAACTTGTCGTAAGAAGCATGGATCAGAGGATTGCCCTTGTAATTGGCCTCATGTAGCATCACTTGAGGAAGCTAGTAAAACTTCAACACTATGACCTCTTCCTAAAGGGATGATTCCTATGGAATATAATGAAGAACCAGTTTATTATATGGCTCCACGACACCAGTTTTTACCTCGAGGGTTCTCCAATGAATATTTTTTTGGACCACCTCAACAATTCTCTAACCAAGGCCCATGGTATGGAGGTTATCAACAACCTCAACCTTATCAGCAATGGTGCCAAAGCTTTCAGCCTAGTACACAACCATGGCATCAAACATGGAGGCCGCAACCTTCATATCCAACTCCTCCATCATCATATCAACCTTCACAATCGTATATGCAACCTTATCTTTCACAACAGTCCTTTCCTCCACCACCATTAATAAGCCCCTACCAACAACCTCAACAATTCCTTCCTCCCATACCTTCATCTTCTTGGAACCCACCTTCAAATCCACCACAACCTCCTAAACCCACATCCATTCCAACTTAACCAAATCCAAATCCCAATAATAAACCTCCTCAACCAATCTATCACACTGAAGTGACTAATTTTCCCACCTATCCTGTTAACTCGGTTGAGTTGGATGGTGTACACCTTAGATTTGGGAAAGCTCTTAAAGGACCTACTATCACAGAGATCCCAGATGAACTTGAAGAGGAGCAAGAAAAAGAACCACCCTTTCCTGATTGATTCATTAATAAGCTAGAGCCTAAAGAGCGAGCACATCATGAGTTTGATATTTTAAATGAATTATGCAATGTTAACATCAAAATTTCTCTTTTGCAAGCTCTTAAGGATGTACCTGTATACAACAAGATAATACAAGAATTATGTACCCAATGTCAGAAAAAGAAGGATCCAAAAACTGTTCAAGTTATTGGACAACTTGTAGAATTAATATTGGGGAATATCAGCATCCCAAAATATGCAGATCCTGTTAGTCCTATTATCCACGTAAGTATCAGTAAAATTGTTATTACTAATACACTTGTGGATTTAGGTGCTTCTATAAATGTAATGACAAATGAAACAAAAATAAAACTATCCTTAGAAGGACTTAGACCTATTCCTACAGTGCTTCAAATGGCTGATCACTCCTTAGTTAGACTAGAAGGGGTTATAGAAGATGTCATTCTTTCCATTGATAGTTGGGATTATCCAACTGATTTCATGATCCTAAAGCCCAAAGCTAAGTTGGGGGGATATCCTCTCATTCATGGAAGACCTTGGCTAGCAGCATCCAATGCCCACATTAATTGTCAATCATGTAACATGATTATTTCTAATGGTGAGAAAACAAAAGAGTTAACCTTATATCCTCCTGCTCAACCATTATTAGATACCGAGGATCCAACCTGGGTTGGCAGTGATTCAGACGACTATGTTCTAGTCCTTACCATTGGGCAAGTACAGTATTTTGAAGACCCAACTGATGAGGCCATTTTAGTAAATTTTCTTTAGAATAGGTATGAGTCTAATGATATCCTGGAAACTATGGTTTTTCCTTCTCATGCGACTGTTGACTATCCTTTTGGGAATTTTCCTTTAGCTGGCAATCCTAGATCCATTCAACACTTCCTCACGTTACATCAGCTTTTGCCACATTCATGTTTATATAGTCCATTATTATCTTTAGAAAAACTAGAAACATCATCAAAACCTACCTCATCTGAACCTATGGAAATCCTACCTGGGTGTACCCTTAATGTTAATCCACAATTAACACCAGCTCAGATTAAGGATTCCATAAGTATGCTTAAAGAGCATAAAGATGCTTTTGCATGGGAATATCAAGACATGCACAATATTCATCCTGACACTTGTACCCATTACATTTATATAGAGGAGGGGAGTTGCCTAGTTCGATAACCGCAATGCCGACTCAATCCTGCCTTGCATGATATTGTTAAAGAGGAACTCCAAAAACTTTTGAATGTTGGATTTATTTATCAAATTTCAAATAGTAGGTGGGTATCTCCCTTGGTTGTTGTTCCAAAGAAAAATGGTAAATGGTGTATTTGTGTTGATTATGGAGCTTTAAATAAGGCTACTAAGAAAGATCATTTTCCATTACCTTTTATTGATCAAGTCTTGGATACTCTTGCAGGGAAGCAATTCTTTTCCTTTTTGGATGGATTTAGTGGTTACAACCAGATCCACACTACCCCAGAAGATCAGGACAAAACTACTTTTACTTGTCCATGGGGAACCTTTGCATACAATGTTCTTCCTTTTGGGTTATGTAATGCTCCTGTGACATTTCAACGTGCAGTATTAAGTATCTTTGCTGATCTAGTTAATGATTGTGTAGAAGTCTATATGGATGACTTTACTATTCATGGAAATACCTTTGAAGAAGCCAAAGATAACTTAGAGAAAGTGCTTAAGTGATGTATTGATACTAATTTGTCTTTAAGCCTTGAGAAATGTCATATGTTGATGATAGAAGGAATTGTCTTAGGTCATTTAATCTCATCAAAAGGTATAGAGGTTGATCCCAAAAAGATCCAAATAATTCAAGATCTCCCCACACCTTCAACACAAAAAGATGTTCGGAGTTTCCTTGGTCATGCCGGATACTATAGGAGATTCATTCAAAACTTTAGTAAAATAGCTTCTCCTTTGTTTTCCTTGTTAGCTAAAGATGTTGTTTTCACCTGGACCCTCGAATGTCAAGAGGCCTTTGAAACCATTAAGAACAAGTTAGTAACTACTCCTATTCTTAGAGGTCCTAATTGGGGATTACCATTCCATATCCACACTGATGCTTCTGATTTCTCAATGGGAGCAGTACTTGGACAAAAGGAGGACAATCTCTTCTATTCAATCTACTACATTAGCAAGAATTTCACTGGTGTTGAGGTAAACTATACGGTAACTAAAAAAGAATTTTTAGCAGTTGTTTATGCTATTAATAAATTTTTGCATTACATTACTGGTTATAAAGTGTTTGTTCATACTAATCATTCAACAATTTGATTTTTGATGAATAAACCTGTGGTAACTAGTAGGGTTATTCGATGGTTGCTTTTATTACAAGAATTTGATGTCACTATACTTGATAAGCCTGGTTGAGAAAATGTGGTTGGAGATTTCTTGTCTCAGATACCTCAGTAGAATAATGAAGTTGTTCCTTTTGATGACTCGTTCCTTGACGAACACCTCTTTGCAATCTCTGTCAAAAGTATGTGGTATGCTGACATTGTCAACTATTTGGTTACATGCAAATTTCCACTGCACTTCTCCCCTCATTAGCGTCATAAGATGGTGGGCCTCAGTGGACAATATACTTGGATTAATGGTCTTCTATTCCGAACCGACATTGACAATATCATGCACCACTGCATTTCTGAGGAAGATGTCTTTGACATTCTTTATGCTTGTCATACTGAACCTTGTGGAGGACACTTTGTTGCTTGACAAATTGCTCACAAGATTCTGACTACAGGTTATTATTGGCCTACGCTCCATAAGGATTGCAGACGTTATGTTCAACATTGTGACCAGTGCCAATGCATGGGTCATCCTACATGATCAGATGAGATGCCACTTCACCCTCAGCTTTCTATTGAACCTTTTGAAAAATGGGGCCTTGATTTCATGGGACCAATCAACCCACCTTCTAAAAACAAGGAGTATATTCTTGTTTGTACAGATTATGTTACAAAGTGGGTTGAGGTGATTGCACTTAAGCATGCTCGAGATACCAAAGTTGTTGATTTCCTCTATTCTGAGATCTTCACCTGCTTTGGTGTTCCACATGAAATTACTACTGATCAAGGACCTCAATTCACTTTAGACCTTATTGTTGTACTCATCAAGGAATATGAAATCGACCACAGGAAATCTTCACCTTATGACCCCTAGGCCAATGGACAAGTCGAGGTAACTAATCGAGAATTGGAGAACATTCTTACTAAAATTGTTGCACTTCATAAGTATGATTGGGCCACATGACTTCTTAAAGTTGTGTGAGCCTATCACACTACATGGAAGAACACCATTGGTCTGACCCCTTATGAGTTGGTTTATGGTAAGAAGGTTGTACTTCCTATTGAGTTTGAGATCAAGACTCTTCAAACTACTCTTCAACTCGGATTGAGTCTCTCTAATGCTCAAAAGGAACATATCGCCTAGCTCCACTCCCTTGATGAGTTACATCAGGAAGCACTTCTTCATACTGAGCTTGTTCAAAACCAGTGATCACTATGGCATGACAAACACATTTTGTCAGTGCTCTTTCCAACCTGGTGATTGGGCACTTTTGTACAATTCCCAATTTTAGGATTTCAAAGGCAAGTTTCACACACGATGGCTTGGACCTTACGAAATTGCGTATGTATGTGATAATGGTTCAGTTCAACTTTGCACTGTAGACTCTGAATGTCACAAGCTCCTTGTTAATGGCTATTGACTAAAGTTGTATAAAAAGCCTCTCTCCAAGGAAGCTTTCTCTCTGGCACTCGATAAGGAACTCACCTTGGTTCCTTATGGTATTCCTCAACATTGTTAAAATATGTATATGCTTATATATATTACAATATATTATTTAAGAAAAAAAAAATTGAAAAGAGAAGATCCAATAATGAAAACTAGTCTCTAGCATTGTTGGCTGACTACTAGTTGAAAACTGGGGAATCCAACAACTTGTAGTTGTCACAACTCCTTGGTATTGAAAACTGGTTCGCCAGTGCTACCGGGAGGCACTTGATTGAAAACCAATCCCTCAGTGGTCTAGTGTCATAAATAATTTTTTAAAAAAAAGTAAGGTAAAGCAGACACGCAACACACACCGCTAATGACCCCATCTTCTCTTAATGTAGGTGCGACAGGAGGTTTCCAAGCTCCTGTCGCCCTTCTTTCGATAGTGGGGTTTTCATATGGTGGGTGCGACAGGAGGTTTCCAAGCTCCTGTCACCCTTCTTTCGACAGTGGGTCATTCTTATGGTGGGTGCGATAGGAGGTTTCCAAGCTCTTGTCACCCTTCTTTCAGCAGTGGGTCTTTCTTATGGTGGGTGCGATAGGAGTTTTCTAAGCTCTTGTCACCCTTCTTTTTGTGGTAGGTCATCTTATGGTGGGTGTGATCGGAGGTGTGCTATCTCCTGTCACCCCTTCTCTCAATGTTCTTTGTCTATGGTTTTTCTATCACCTTCAGTTTTCCAATGGTCTCTCTGCCTCTGATTGCCACGTATTTTTTCTCACCCTCTCTTTCTTTGATGCATGTTGTTGGTGTTTGAAAATGTAACCCATTTCCAATTACCCTGATGAGAACAAGACATATCTAGGGGCAGCTAACTCCCATTTTCAACATACCCATTCAAACACCAGGCCAACTATAAGGCAGGACCCTTCTTCTTCTTCAGGCTCTGCAAAAACTAGGCAGGTGAACCTATAGATTCCTTATATGGTACCAGTTATCAAAGCATACACTGAATCTAATACAAAGCAAATAGAAACCCTTATTTCTCCTAATAACTTATGAAATAACATGTATATGCAGTAGCTAGATGCAAAACAATGAAATTCATGAGTTGAGTGAGGTCATTCTGTTTATAGCTCTTCAACATGAAAGGGAAATTCATTTGATTGAAGATGTTGATTCAACAAAACCTCAAAAATGCAATAGTATAACCAGTGATCCTATAACTGATCAGTGCCTAATCCATTGGGAAATTCCATGAATTCAAAACATACATCTGTGACATCAAGACATATCTCATATACCCAGACATCAGATCTATCCAACCATCTTGTGATTTAGACATCAGTGTTCATTCAGGTCTCATTCTCACCAAATATCCTTCTTAAACAACTAGTAACCTTGTTTAAGCATATTGAGCATTTACTTGGCCCTTTGATCCAATAGCAAAATACATCAAACATACAACCTGAAAGGGATGCAAATGGGTCTCAAATCTTTGTTCCAAAACCACATAAGATTTATAGAATGCTGAGACAGGAGACAAGAACCAGAACAAAACTAGTGAAATTGTTTCTCATATGTATTCATTTCCTTGAAACTATACATTCAGATGCATAAGATTAAACATGAAACAACCTAATATCTTAGAACTATCTATATTATCTCTACAGTGCTATTTACATGAGAGTTCTGTTGAAGAAAAATGGTGTCACAGTCATGGAAACATGTCAAAATACTAGAACCAATGGTCTCACAGTGCAAAAATTGGAATCCCTAATGGTATCACAACAATCAACTCTTTCTTCCCAGAAACTGGAACCCACTGGTTTCTCAGTAACAAAAACTGGAACCCCTACCAATGGAAGAAAGAAAGAATAATATAGGATGAAGAAAGAATTTTTGGATCTGATCTTTACTTGACAAGTGTCCACTTCAAATTCAATCTTCTGGCAACTGAAAAATTCATCCTTCCTTCTCCATCTTGATCTGATTTGATTTCATCATTGCCTTGTAACTGATTTGCAAAATATCTCTACCTAATGATGAAATTCTTTGAATCACCAAAATATCTGATTTGCCTCAATGAAATACTGATGAAATTGAGATTCAATCTGATTAGAAAATGGTTAAAATTGCCTCAAATCTCATTTTCACTTCCTTTTAACTGTATTCAGGTCATTTCCATGCTAGAAAACAACTTTGAATATTGACACCTGAATTCGGTTGCAATCTGGGAACCTGAAAGAAAACATCATGTAGCTTGAACCAGCTACTACCTATGCAAAAACTGACTCCGGAATCAGATAGTTCATCTTTTCCTGATTTTGGCGGTATATTGGAGTCCATGTTTTGCTTACAGAAAACCCTTAGAATCTTATTTCAAAAAATGCCACGTGGCGCCCAAGCGCATCCCTGCAATATTTAACTACCTGCATCTTTGTTTTGTGGGGAAGCGCCCTCCGTTCAATCCGTCGTGTGGCACGATCGTGTTCCTCTTCCACCATATCAGCAAATGAGCTTCTTTATTTAAATTTTTTTGCTATCATGCTGACGTTATCTATGAGAACCCCACCTTCCACATGCGATCTTTAAAATGCGTGTCTCTTAAGACACAACTCTTATTGCTTACAGTTGTATTTAAAAAGACAAAATTAACCTCCCACGGGTAATGTGGGATAATGGCCCTCGACTTTTCCTTATCTGACTGCGCTTTTTTCTTCATGGCATGGGTCTACTCTCTTTGTGGGTGATTGCGTTCTTCATGATAGCAGCCTCCTTCATTGGTGCATTGGTTGGGCGGTTCTTCATATGTGGATACCTGTTCAAACATGAGCTTCATGGGTTCCTGCTGTCGTTCTAGTTCTTTTCTGTCAATACGCTGACTGCAGGATCTTTGATCTTGGCATCTATTCTATTTAGTGTGGGAAATTCAATGGGAAGTCTACCCCACCTGCACGGGATGTCCCCTTTCTTCATGCATGGGAGCTCATCACCTGCGTGAGCCAGATTCATAGTGAATAGCTTCCTCTAATGCATGTTGAATGTTGTATGCCGCATGCTCCCTTTGTATCTGTGTGATGCCTGCTTTATCTCAGGCTTGGACTACATTTTAAATATATTGGAAATCTTCAATTGACGTGAATTCCCTTCCAGTTGATCAGTGACTTTATCCTTTTGTTTTGACTGTACGATTTCTATTTACCTGCGGCTTCTCTTTGTTAAAAAAAAAAATGTGATCTTCTTTCCTTGAATATGTCCTCCCCTGTGACTGCGGATTTTGCCTTGACTAAGCCTTTTTAAAGCTATGGGCTGCTCTTCTTAACACTGGGCATATTGTGCTTTAAAAAATGTTGGTTCCTTTTATGCATGAGAGCTCTGTGCTAACTGCTGCAACCAACTTCTATGGCTTTGATTTGTTCCTTAATTTCCATTTTCTCTTATGGAGTTGCTCCATAACAATGCCGACTGCCCCATTACATTTGCATGAATTGCTTTAAATTAGTGACTCTGGCTTTGTATTGATTGAGTTGACTCCCTTCAAACTCATGCTACTCTTATCTGCATGTGAAAATTCCTTAAGTTGCCCGTGGTTTCCCCTTTTAATACGATTGAAATGCTTTGGCAAACTATATCTACTCCACATAGTTTGATCATTAGATCAAATCAAATCCCAAAGAAATTATTTAACATTGATAATTTCTGACTTCTCCCTTTAATGGTCTATCACAATTTTGAAGTTTTAATCATCACAATGCATGATCTCCACTTGCAATGACTGGAATTAAAAACAATCACAAGAACATTACTTTAAAACTCCTTTTTTAATCATTTTCGCACCATTGTGAAAATTGTGTCAGGAGGCCTGCCAGGTGGCTATAAAAACTAACTTAATCAAGTAACCAGGCCGTAAAAATTGGCATGAGTGTTCAATCCTATATACTTTACCACACTGCAAATTTTTAGCCCATGATGAATTTCTAGTGAAAAGATTTTAATTGCTGAACATCCATACTTCAATTACCCTGCAGGCAAACAATGTTAAAGAACATAAACTGGGCTCAAGTTCGGCATTATAAACTGGGTTATTGATCACTTGGGGTTCTAAAAACTAGGATATAAGTTCTTTTCCATGAAGATAATATAATTCCATGTTTTGGGCTCATGACGAATCACAGGGCACATTTGGCGAATTTCTGAAAACAGGCACTTGGAAATTTTAAACTGGCAAATGTACAGACATATGAAAGTATGCAGATGGATTTTTCATGACTTGAGAATTGGCATACTTGAAGGATTTTTAGGACGCAACACAATCATACAATCAGTTTAGGTTTACTAATCATGGGATCAAAGTTATAACGTGCCGAACAAGGCTTCCCAAAATTGTGAACAACTACACAAATGTACAAAATAGTAAATGACCAACTTTGGGGGGTGCAAAACCTAGTCAAACGGATTTGAAATGACTTGAAAATTGAAACATAAGTTCTTTGATATGCATACTAAATATCCCCAAAGTGGTGAGCCATGAAACATTCTTGGGTAAAAGATATTCAAATTCAAACTGGGCCTCTGATCGCTATTTGACACGAGAAAAATTGCAAATTTTGACACTAGCTCAAAATGGGACTTCACAAAATGGTTCAAAATGTCAGTTTAACTTCATAAAACACATATACACACTAAATGAAAGGTGTTAGAAGCATTAAACACCTCTTAGGCCTCAGACTAACAACCAGCTACAATCTCATCAAAAGGGCATTTATGGGGCTTGATAATTTCAATGGTTCTCAAAATTGACCATGCAATTTTTAGTCCCAACACCTGTTTCTTTTCAAATCTTTCTAGTGTAGATTTTTTTCCTTCTCACGTGCTGCTTCTGGCATTCATTTTTCCCACACATTTTTCTAGATCTTTCAGCATCCTTCCTCAGCTCATGTGGCACGCTTCTTTCTTCTCATGATTTCGTCATCGGCGGCTGCTCAACTTTTTTCTTTTCAAGGATTTTTTCTTTCCCTTCTTTTTAGTTGTACTTTCTTTTCTATTTTCATCTCTAGTTTAGCGAAATCGAGACGTTTTCATGCCAAAGTTGGGGGGGTGTCATACCTCTGTATTCCTCTTCCATTAATTATGTCTATCCCTGCCACTTGCCATTTATGATTCGTTTGCATAGGTTGAGTCTTGTCACCATTATTTTCCTCGTTCTTCACCCTTAATGCTGGATTGTTGTGTCAAGCCTTCTGTTCCTCTGTGTACACTCTAGTTTTCTGATTCCTCTGTTGTCATGGGTGATAAACTCAAGCGGTTTGAACCCGACTCCATGGACAAGCTCTTGGCACATGAAGAAGCCTACAAAATTTTTCTTCATGCGGGATGGCACCATTTCTTTTGACGGTTGTAGGGGTTTGACCTTGTCATTGCCACAAAATTTGCCTAGGCCTTTACTCAAGACATTGTAACAATACGCGACATTACTTTTTCCATCACAGTATAGACGGTGACTACTATAACTCATCTTCCTCAAATTGGAGAATTATACTTTCCCACTTCCAGTACGCGGGTTACCGAATTGAAAAGAGGCCAAACCAATTTCCTATAGTGTAATGAGTCTATGGAGGTTGTTAAGGGACAAGGTGCTCGCCGCACAACTCTTCCTCCGCCATGGGATTCGGTATCCCTCTTCATAGGTCAGTATATTACCTGCAAGGGCCGCTTCAATTTTGTTCATGCACATGATTTACGGCTCATGCTCCATTTAAGGTTAGGCCAATTTGTCAATCTTCCATATTATTTGTATCATTCTTTAAAACAAGCTTGCACTCAGTTTAGGGATGGAAACGAACATTCGCTGGCACATCATGGTTTAATAAAGATGCTAGTTATACATGGGCTTCAACTCCAAGAAACCCCCATAGCTTGGGATGCATTCTTTCACCCTACATTTCATGCCTCTCAACCCCAGCAAAAAGTAACTGCAACTTTGATTGAGGAACAATCCTCTCCAAGCCATGACCCAGAGATAACCCCTGCTAATGCACCCTTGCAAACACCCAAAAAGGGCCTATGCATTTCCTCTCGGACAAACACACATAGCCCCTCTTCAGTACACTGTAATCTACCAAGGACTGCTAACCATTTAGAAAACCTAGCTGATGCTGCCCACACTGCTACGAATGCTGAAGTCAAAATCTTGACTAGTAGTTCCAATAAGAAATGAAAAGAAAAAGTTGACAGAGAATCTCTCCATCAAGCCAAGCATGTAAAAATATAGAGGAAGGCACCATTCATAGAAAGTTTATTAAACTCTGCCAATGAAGAAGACAATGTTAATGAAGGAGACACTCCTACCGACCCATGTGCTCCCTCGGCTGAATTGCAGTCACCAAAAGTGAATACAGAGGGAGGTACCTTAGAAGGTCAAAATTTTAAATCTAATGAGAAGGAGATGAGCCCTGATAAAGCCATGGAATCTCAAAAGAATAACCCTGATCAAGAAAACGAAGGTCAACAGACGTTGGAAGTAGGGAAGAAATTTGAATCTGATACTTTGCGGGAAGATAATATATTACAGCCTACTCCTCAAAAGACCCATGAACAAGATGAAGCACATTTAAAGCAGAATCCAATAGATGCTATTGAACCACTTCAGAAAGGAACTCGTCTAGGAGATACTATATGAACTACAAAAAGCTCTTGTCATTCAAAACTTGATACAACCATGACCCCAATATCTTTGACTATTTTTGCAATGTCTTCGTAGGACCTTTTAAGTACTTCTGGTCTTCTTCTTAACTCTATTCCATTACAAACAAAAATACCAAGCATCCCCATGGTTATTGTCAATGAATTTTTGCATACTTTTCTGCAACTTCAACAGGAGCTTCAACAATTCAGATCCTAGGTCATACTACAAGATAATGTTAACTGTCCAGTTCCAAAAGAGTTCATTGAGCACCCTGACAACAACATTCCACCTGGTTTGTATACTTTATTTTGCATGAGGACATGCAAATCCTTCAGTTGGGGGGAGATGATGAGTCCTGATAATGCCCTATTTTTGTTAACCTTTTGTCTCATACATTGCCCACTTCTTTGGCATAAAATTCCCTTTTGCTAACCTATTGATAGGAAATTAGACTAGTAAAGTACTTCTTTAAAAAGGAAAGAATAGTTCCTAAAAGTTATTTATTTTCTGAAAATAACATATTGTGACTAATGCTGCTATAGAAGCTGAGGAAGCTAAGGATGCGTAATCGGGTATTCAGCTGGAAGATCCATTTTGAAGATTGTTGTTTTGTTACACTAAGAAATTAGTTTCGAATGGCTCACCTTTGGCCATATATTATTATAGTTAGACTATTGTATAAATTATTATATATGGCCTGCGGCCAAAACAAACTATTGTCTATGCTTGGGAAATAGGCTAGCAGCCATTCGAGTTAGTTGTCAATATGGTTAAACACTTTAGATTATATATGAAAATGTGAATCAAAAGACCTATGAGGGATAATATATGAAATTCCCTATTTTTGCATCATCTCTGAAATACTAAATTGAGAACGTAGAACTCCTGTAGCATCCAATTTTAAGTTAGTTCTCACCCTGCATACCGGAGGAGGGCCCCCTCTTGGGAAACATGGTGAGATTAGTGAAGTTTATTTTGTAAGTATTTTCATATTGTTGATTTCGTGTGTTCATTTCATGTTTTAATTGTATGCATTTTCAAGAAGTCTGCTATATATTTGATTGAATCTATACAGAGCTTGTCGATTGATTATCGATTCAGTTGTCTGATGAAGTAATTTGTTGTGATAAGTTATAAAGAAATTGTTTGATATTATCCTATCATTACATAAATCTATTACTATTAGCCACATTCCTCCTACCACCTATATTCATCCTTAATACTCACAATATCATTTGTTGTATTCCCCTTACCATATCCCTTTAGTCATTGAGCTAAAATACTCCCAATATTCATAACCTCCTATCATCATCCATAGTATTCTCTGCCTTCTTTATCATACTTCCTACCACACTCATCACACTCTCTATTGCACTGTATTAAAACTAGTCAGTTAAAAACCTCCTATCGCTACCATACTTCCTGTCGCAGTTGAGCAAATTATAATCCTTAATTAAACCAACCTCCAATCAGACAACAACTTTTGCAATAAGCATTCATTGAGATTAATTATCTAAAAGAGTGTGATTAATTACTTAGAGGTGTGTTAATAAATACATTGTTTAATTGTTAAAAGGTGTGAACTTTAGATGAATTTAATCCATTTATAAAAAGTATTGTTTGAATCTTAAAATTCATTTTGTAGCATATGTGTGGTGTGTTTGACTTTTAATTGCTTTGTGTTTAAAGTTCATTTGTAGTAATTTGATTCTTAATTGCTTTGTGTTCATTTGCAGTGAATGTGTGGTAGTTTAATTTATTAGTAAGCAATAATTTGCATTCATAAAACCTTGGATTTATTACTTTCACCCCTTGAGCAAACAGCTATTATATCTCTCATGAGTTTACGAATCCTAGATTGACATTTGTAAGGGTAATTTTGATTCAATTATATCCATAAAAGGCTATCCTAGTGAACCTCAGTTTTACCCAACACCACCTATGGGTGATGCACGACCATTGGAGACTAGGAGTTTCTTGCACATATTGTCATCCCTCCTCCACATGTTGACATTGAGGACTTGACCCCTATAGACTATCAAATCAAGGAAGTTCTACTAGGGATACCCATAGTAGATACTGCCAAAGTATTAATCAATATGGGTTTAAAGAAAGTGTTCAGGCACATGGAAAAATATGAGTCCAAGTTGATAATGTTGAGGAGACAAAATGAGCTTATGAGAGGCTATTTACATGGAGTAGTGTGCCACATTGACCTAGATAATCTAGAGATCAATCTTTTTACAAAATAAGAGAGGAGAGATAAAGGGAGTGTACAAATAGATTCATTTTTGGGTGCATGTCAAAAATGGTGTGACAATTTTGAGGACAAAGGTGTATAGATTACATGCTAATTTGGACCTATTACATCATATTCAGTCTAGTGTGGATAAACTCGTATCTATATTGAACTAGGATTTTGGACTTATGGATGAGGTACCGTATGCTCATGGAGGTTTAATCAGTAGAAGAGCTTGATATAAATTGGGGGATTGGATAGAGAAAATTGTGGCTAGTAATTAAGTAATAAAAAAATTACATGAGGGGATACAGAAGGTAAAGGATCAAACATAAGAGTAGATTTTGGAAGTTGAGAAGTATTACTGTGATGCCTACCTTGACATTTTTGAAGGTGAATGAAAGACCAAACTCATTTTGGTGCAATCAATTTTCCAACAGTTTTGAAAACCTTTGAACATGCTTCTTCAAAAGAAGATATCAAATAAGCATTCAGAACTGAAGAGGTACTATTGGAGCTAGACAATAAAATTGAGGATTTTGTGGCAATTCATACATGAAGTTAGTAACTACTAGTTTGTAGTATAAGATAAGTATGAAGCTTTAGAATTTTTGGATGCTACCCAAGTGATAGAGATTATAGAGAAATTCATGAAAAAACATCCAAACATCACTCTAGTATAAAGGGGAAGAAAACCAAGAAGCTAGAAATGCAAATTTGATGCTTTGGAAAATTTTTTTTTTTTGAACTTACCACCAAGGTGCGCAAGGTGCACTTTTTACAGAGGTGCACTGGCAATTTTGAAGAAGTAACAGTGTGCTAAGAGTTAAGTGCCAGTTGCTATTTTAATAGCATTCCATGCACTAGAAACACATTTTAATGGTAGTTAAACTCCCAGAAACATTTAGAGAAGGCCAAGCTTCCATTTTTAGAGCTTCTAGTAACTTTTAGATCCTCTTATAGCTTCCTTCTTCTTATCTACTTCTTATTTCATTGTTTTAAGTCATGTAAAGGCTCACACACCCATTAATTGATATAAATAAGGGTGTAGTCCTATTTAGTACCATTTAGAGAGTCAATATGTATATAATTAGATTTGTTTTATTAGTTTAGAATTCTATGTTTGCATTAAGAGATCTATCACTCTCAACACAAATTGAGGATATGATTTCTTACAAATACATGGATGCAATATGTACTCCAAGTTGTTATTTTGATGCAATAATATATGTTATTGGTGCTCTCATTTTGAGTATAGTTATTCTTGCTAGAGTGTGTTATTTTTCTTCTTGTTCATGATAATAATGGAGCCAATGGTTTTTGTTTTGCTCATTTGATTGTGAGATCCTTCTAGTTCTGGTGTTTTCCATGTGTTGACAAATTCCACTGACATACCAAGTTGGAGAAGAGATCACCCTATTATTCCTTAATAGCTTCTTGTCTCAGATGAGTGCACTTTCTATGACCTTCTGATTCAATGAGAAGTGAAACATCTTTTAATTTTTACTAAGTTCTCATCGACAAGTGCATCAATGGATTTGAGGAAGCATTTCTCTTATTTTCATTAGTTGTATTAACTCATAGATTTGTTGTTACTATGGTTTATGTCCATTATGAATTTCATTTAAAAGTAATTTTCTTTAATCTCTCATTTTCCTATCTCTGTTATTTGCTTTTCTAACACTTGGTTGAATTAGGAATTCATATAGTTGCATTGTTAAATTGCATTCATCATAAAACAAAAAATATCAAAAAAAATATCTCTTTTGCAGTTACTTTTTGAGATAGCAAGTAGATTAAACATCTTATCCAAAATTGATTAGAACTAGCAAATACCTCCTTATGAACAAACACATTTATCTTCAACTGAGAAGATTTTAGTAGGTTGCAAGATTGCTTGGAACCTTGGAGTTGATCCTAGATTAGCTTTTCAAGAGAGTAATTTGAAAGGATTCCTACCATTAAGCATCATGCAAAATGATAGCTCAACAAAAGTTAGCACTAGGAGGGCCAAGAACCATTTGGAATAGAAAAAATAACTTGCAATTTCAAAATTCTGCACTTTTCGCAAGTTAATTTTTTTTTTTTCCATCTATCATTTTCCAAAGGTGCACAAGGTACACTTTTTAAAGAGGTGTGCTTTTGCAGAGGTGCAATTATTTCAAAATTTGACACAAACTAGAAGATCCTAATCTATCATCTCCATTCCAATGAGATTTAAGATCTTTACCTAGTACACATGAGTTCCTTGAACTCAATCACTTTTGTAAGCCTCACAGTGACAAATGATTACCCAAAATTGTACCACTTGGACCAATCAATATTTTTTCATCTTCCTCAATTCCACCTCTAAATCAACCACCCATCATTCCATCAAATCCTCCACAAATGGCCTTTTTTGAAACTTTTTTAGACTCACCAATCAACTTGATAGGTGCACTCAATGATCTTCCTAAGAAGCTTGAGAAATTTTGCCCAAGGTTCATCTATGGAGAGACAAGAACAGCTGAAGATCACATCAAAATATTCAAAAAAAAATTCAAGTGAAAGAAAATTTCTAATGAGATGGTGGTTCTTTTATTATTCCCATACTCATTAGGAGAAGTTACCTTAAATTGGTATGTCAATTTATTGCTAGGGTTTGTCGGAGACTAGGAGGATTTTGTAAAATTGTTATTGGAATAATTTAAAACTTTCATCAACCCAATTGTGATACATCATCAATTCATATCAATCAAAAGGGACCTAGCTGAAATTGTTTCATGCTTCAATCATCTCTTTTATATGGCATATTGCAGGTTGGAAACACCATACACTATATTAGTTGAAGCCACAATTTAAATTTACCTAAATTCTATGGACCAGCTTAAAACTATTTTCCTAAGAAGAATTTTTGGTATAAATTTTGACACATTGGAAAAAGTCTTCTCGGAACCAATTACCTTCACAAAACAAGCCAATCATAATGGAGGAGGATTAATGCCCCCAGCTCAAGCTATTACCACAATACCAACATATACTATTGGAGCACCAGTGATGCCTAGCCAATTCATACCAATGAATCCAATTCCATTACAATAGGCACCAACTCCACAAGTTCCAGCTATAACATACCTCGGATATGAACCTCCAAAAGCTTTTTTCTTTGAGCAAAAGGAAGCAACATCCACCAAAATAGAGAATAGTGTTGCATTTGAGCTTGGTCAGATGAAGAAGACCATGTCTCAAATTACCAATGAGCTAACCCATTTGAGGGTTTCATAGGGAAAGAATAATAACTTTTAGAGAAACAATGTTGGTCCTTACAACAACAACAATTACGGTCAGAACTATAATAGGAATTTCAACAAAAAAAATAATGCAGGAAATAAGAATGAAGGAAAAAATTTCAATCCTCCTGATCGCAACAATAGTTTCCAAAGATAGAATCAATAATGGAACACTCATCCAAATAATGGAAGAATTCCTATAGATAATAACAACAACAATGCCTAGTATGTGGAAATCAATCAATATGATAGTAATCAGAATGTACCTAATGATGATGGATCATACTACAATGGAAATCAAGAAGTAAATTAGAATCCACAAGGCAATAATAATGAGCCTCCTATGCAATTCAATATCATACTGCTAGAATCCTAGAATTCTTCACAAAACATAGGAATGGAACAACAAGTTAACGAAGAATTTTCCTTTCCATTTAGTTAAGAACTAGATACTCAACTAGAAGTGATGTTTTCTTTTTGGAATGATGATCAAAATACTTACAATTTACAAAATTGGAAAGAACCCATGACCAATGGGATTCCTCCTCCATCGCAACCAACTCCTCTAGATCTAAGATCAAGTAATAATCCAATACCTATCCAATCCTTGTATGGTGGATAGAAAAATCAAAACCAAGGGAATGTTACTACAATCTTGAAGAATCTCACATGGTTGACTAAAAAGTATAGTGCAATGGAAGATTTGAAATGAACAAAGGCCAACATGTCCATGTTTGACATGCTACAAAACTATTCTAATCAATGGGAAGTACTAATGAAAACTCTTGATCATACAAAGGAAACCCCTAAAGTGAATATTGTTCCTCAAAAGATAGTATTGCAATAGGTTAATGCTTCAAAATCCATGCCAACTATGTTTAAAGACAAGGTTGAGGTGCCTCCTTTTTTGATTAGTATCAAAATCTATGGGCAGAATCTTCACAATTGCCTAATTGATTTAGGAGCTTTTTGTAATGCCATGCCACATTCGATAGCACAAAGGTTGGGAGTAACTCCACTTCTCTCTAATCAAATAGTAATACAACTGGACAAAATGGAAGTAAAAGTTATTGGTGTGTTGAAAGATGTTCAGATACAGTTAATAGTTGACCCCCAAATTCAAGATATCATAGACATGTATCTAGTGGAAATTCCTGAAACATATGTATTGCTACTAAGTAGAGAGTGGAAAAAATGTTTAAGAGGATGGTTTTTGACTAATTTTACCAAATTTTGGTTACCATGGAAAGGGTTGAATAATCAAATTAAGATAGATGTTTAGCCAAAATTTAATATTATGATTACAAAATACAATGCAGCAAATGAGGTAGCAATTTTATAGTCAGATTTAGGCTCTTACAAAGTGACGGCTTTTGATAAAACTTCAAATAAATCATCAAATGATTAGAATCAAAGATCCATGATTACCATCCAAAAGAAGAAATCATGACACATTTCATAGATAGGATGGTGGAAAACTTACAATGCTTAGGTGAAGAAGCAGACCCAAATGTTTTGTTCCTTCCCAAATTTTATAGATTTCACAAAGTTAGTCATTTAGAGTTCAAATGTTCACATTTCCAAGAAGTAGTTGCTCGAGTACTAACTCAGATAATGGAAATAAAGAGTGACTAGATTCCAAAAGAAGTACCCATGGAAAATCCAAGTTCCACATACATAACTAAGGTCATGGGGAAAGATGGAGAAGAAGTAGAAGACCTAAATGCATCATATAGTGATACATCTTTAGATGGTTGAGGTTTTTCTTCTACTCCACCAGGAATGATCAAGATCCAAAGAAGGAGACATTTCATAAAAGGTCAAGGTTGGGCTTCGGTAGTAGTGCATCCTAAACCTAAAGTTGACAAAATTACATAATTGATTGGGGAAATTCAAGATCAACAAGAGAAACATATGCTCCCCATATCAAATATAAATAATGAAAAACCATCAAGTCCACTGTGTGAGAGATTACATTGGATCGAAAAGAAATAATCCTTTAAGGTTCAAGTAAAAGAGAAACTATGAAAAAATAAGCATAAGTCCAGGAAACCTAAAGAAGGACCAATCTAGACACTTAGGTTCGACAACTCTAAATGCAAATTAGGAGCCAGTGCAAGTATTGAATTAATCAACCCAAAAAATAGGTCTTTTTATGCAGTATATTGATTATAGTTTAGATTTACTAACAATGTTGTAGAGTATGAAGCTTTGATTCATAGACTTCTCTTTGCATTAGAGAAGGGAGTTAGAACTCTCATAATCTAAGGAGACTCCCAATTGGTGATTAGACAAGTGAAATCAATAAACTCTTGTAATGATAGGAGATTACTCACTTACCAAAGGAGAGCATGGGATCTAATGGATGATTTCAAAGCTTTAAACATAAATTCCATCCCAAAAAGGAGAAACATGGTAGTAGATGCTATAGCAATTTTAGCTAGTACATTACAACTCATCAAGAGAACAAAATTGAAAATATTTTTAGTAGAATTGGTTGTTACCTATCTATCCTGGATAACATTACAAACTTCCAAGTCTTTTAGGATGACCAACACATACTTAAGTTTATCAAGTGCAATGACCATTTTAAAGGATAAGAGATTGATGACACTCCTGATGACAATCCTAAAGATGATGAACTTGAAGATGAAGATGGGATTATCAATTTGAAAACCAAAATTATCCCTAAGGGGATGGTTGAGTTGGAATGCATCTTTGATCTCAATGAATTAGCTCATAGCAAAAGAATAGTTGAAGAAAAGGGGATCGAGGAATACGATTCATATAATCTTGGTAGGGATGAAGATCCTAATATGCTATGGGTTGGAAAGGCATGCAACCCTTGAGAAAGGGAAGATATGCTCTAATTGCTTAGGGAGTAAAAAGATGTCATTTCTTGGAGTTATGAATTACTCAAAATGTATGATCCTAAAATCATCACACATGACATTCTATTGAAATTAGATGCCAAACCCTTCCATTAAAGGCAGAGACCCATTAATGCCATTATTAAACCATTGATAGTGAAGGAAGTTAAGAAACTACTCAATGCTAAAAATTTCTTTCCCATCCACCATTCTACATGGGTGGCTAAGTTGGTTGCTGTAATGATCCCATCTTTTGGCCTTCACGTTCTCCAAAGTCTAAGTGGAGGATGAGAAAAAATTAAATTAATTTCTTATAAAGTCATTAAATAAATTAAAATTAAAAGGTGGCTTTATATTTAATTAATTTAATTAATTGTTGTATTACAAAGGAGATGCGTCTAGAGTGTGTATTAATTATTGGAAAGGTGGAAGCCTCTAGAAGCACAATTAATTATTGCAAGAGAGGAGTTTCTAGAGAGTGCATTAATTATTGGAAGGGGGAAGCTTCTAACACTTGTAATTAATTAATGTTTTAGTTCTTTCTAGAAGGATGAAGGAATAGGATAAATAGGGGTGAGAGTCTCATTGTTTAGCATGGGATTATTGTATCGAATGATTATGACTTGCATTTGATAACAACTTGGATGTGTGAATCACATATCTTTCTTTGCATTAGAGGACATTCATCCTCTCTTGTAACATTATAGACGTCATTCCCTTAGGGTTTGGCCTTTGGAATACATCTCTTTGTACTTGATTACAGCATTTTTAGAATTAATATAATTTCAGCAGTTGGTTCAACTTTTGGGCATTCCTGGGTGTCCATTATAGTGGTATCAGAGCTATAAGTCCTACCATCCTGTGGAGATCATATTGATAGCTGGATAAAGATGTATATTAGTCCAGATCAAGATGTGATGTTCAGACAGTTATTGGGTACATTAGAGAAGAGGCAACATATGCAACAGGAGCAGAATAGGCGAATGGATATGATGTTACAGCTTATGGCTAGACATATGGGCATCAACATTGATGATTTGTACGTTGCTCCAGAGCAGAAGATAGTCAATTTCTCAGGTGGGATCGAGACACGTATAGAGCCAGCCAGCTATGATGTTGGTGATGTGGGCATTTCGGCAGAGTCAGTAGAGACATGCGTGCAAAGTCAGGAGACCACATATGAAGCCTTGTCAGGGGATGATGACGTAGCAATAGTGGAATTAGGAGAATGCGAGGATACTATCATATCAGCAGCCACTTCTATGTCAGTTGAAGCATCCAATGAGGAGTTCAATGGTATAAATGCAGTGGTTGATGTATTTTCTAATGAAGCCACACATGTTAATGATTATGAGTTTTCATCAACTACAAATTCAGTTCAGTTTTCTGTTGTAGCAGTTAATGTTGTTCCTATGTCCATATATTTCGATGCGGCAACACCTATTGTTGATACAGTTAGCATGAGTACATATGGTTCACCTGCAGCGACATCTTTTTCAATGCATGATGGTGATAGTATGCATTCCATTCCAATATATATTATGTGGATGGATACAGGGAAGAAGACGTTTCATAGATCTTCTATGGAGTTGCCTTATGGTGACATTCTGACTTCATCAACACAAGTTTTGAATGCTAGGCTACAGGGGTTGGTCCTAATGATGCAGGTTTGCAGTTGGTTTAACTTCCATATGGATATCACATATTACTTCAATTGGGATCCAGGTGGAGGTTGAAGTTCATTACGTTACTTAATTGCTTGAGGACAAGCAATTTCAAGGAGGGCGGATTTGTAATGATCCCATCTTTTGGCCTTCACGTTCTCCAAAGTCTAAGTGGAGGATGAGAAAAAATTAAATTAATTTCTTATAAAGTCATTAAATAAATTAAAATTAAAAGGTGGCTTTATATTTAATTAATTTAATTAATTGTTGTATTACAAAGGAGATGCGTCTAGAGTGTGTATTAATTATTGGAAAGGTGGAAGCCTCTAGAAGCACAATTAATTATTGCAAGAGAGGAGTTTCTAGAGAGTGCATTAATTATTGGAAGGGGGAAGCTTCTAACACTTGTAATTAATTAATGTTTTAGTTCTTTCTAGAAGGATGAAGGAATAGGATAAATAGGGGTGAGAGTCTCATTGTTTAGCATGGGATTATTGTATCGAATGATTATGACTTGCATTTGATAACAGCTTGGATGTGTGAATCACATATCTTTCTTTGCATTAGAGGACGTTCATCCTCTCTTGTAACATTCTAGACGTCATTCCCTTAGGGTTTGGCCTTTGGAATACATCTCTTTGTACTTGATTACAGCGTTTTTAGAATTAATATAATTTCAGTAGTTGGTTCAACTTTTGGGCATTCCTGGGTGTCCATTACAGTTGTAGTAAGGAAAAAGATTGGAGAGATTCACCTTTTTGTGGATTTTCATAATTTGAACCTAGCATCTCAAAAGGATAACTACCTTATGCCTTAAATTGATGAAGTATTACACATTATCAATGGATCCAAAATGATGTCTTTCTTAGATGGATATTGTGGATACAACCAAGTAATGGTTGATGAAGAAGATAGGTTGAAAACTATTGTCACAACAAAATAGGGGAATTTTTCTTATAGAAGAATTCCCTTTGGGTTGACCAATGCATAAGCCACATTCCAATGAGCTATGGACAAAGATTTCAAGGGGATAATAAAAAATGTATTTTTATCTACATGGATGACTTAACTATCTTTTCAAAGGATCAAAGCACTCATATTGCTAATTTAAGATAGGTGTTCAATAGATGTTAGAAATATGACATATCACTTAATCACAAGAAGTGTTCATTTGGGGTCACTAAAGGAAAGCTCCTAGGTCACATTATCTCTAAAGTTAGAATCTCCATTGATCCTGAGAGAATTGAATCCATTCTAAAGTTATCACCTCCATATAGTCTTAAAGAGCTCAAGTCTTTCTTCAGAAAGATAAATTTTGTGCAAAAGTTTATTAGTCAATTTGTTGAGATAGTGCACCTCCTTAATGATTTGCTCAAGAAGGGAGAAAGACATAATGGGTTCCACAAGTTAAGAAATCATTTGAGGACATCAAAGTGGCTATTTCCACAACTCTAGTACTTGTGAGTCTAGATTATGAGCTTCCATTTAAAATATACTCTTTTGCTTCAGAACATCCATGTGTTGGGATTCTTATGCACAAGAAAGACAAAGAGGATGAAACGACCATTGCTTTCATGAGTTTTCCTCTAAAGAATGATGAGTTGAACTATTCTAATCTCAAAAAATAGTCTTGCTTTGATAAAGGCGGTCAAGAAATTCTACCATTATATACTAAGGAGCAAGGTGTATGCAATTGTGTATGTTCCTGCAGTTAAGTCATTATTGATGCAAAATGAATTGGGTAAAAGGAGAGGAAAATGGGTGCTCATATTGCAAAAGTTTTATTTAGAGATTTAACCAATGAAGTCGGTGAGAGGACAAGGGTTGAAAAAGATGATAGACAATAATGAGATCAAAAATAAGAATAACTTCATATTTGATGGCAAAATCAGCACAAAAGATCAACAAAAGAAGATTATAGTATCTCAAGTTGATATTGATCAAGGTATAATAACAAATTTTTAGTATCAAGATATTGTTTACTATCTTTTACAAAATCAATACCCCAATTGGATGAATAGTTCCCAGCATAGAGGTCTCAAGATGAAGTGTGAATCTTACATTCTGCAAAATAGGAAACTATATAAAAGGAACTACGAAGGAATCTACTTATAAATTTTGGGATGGGAAGAAGTAAAAGAAGTTTTGGAACAGTTTCATGATAAGTATGGCATAGTACATGGATCAACAGAGGCTATGACCCATATGATTTTAAGATTAGGCTATTTTTACCTATGATCTTCAAGGATACTTTTGAACATGTAAGTATTTGCCACATTTGTGAAACTAGAGCTAATAGAGAGAGATATCTAACAATGCCATTACAACTAGTGTTTGAGGTACACCCTTTTTCAAAGTGGGGGCTAGATTTTATTGGTCTAGTAAACGCATCATCATCAATAGGACATATGTTCATTCTAATAGCTATCGACTATTGCACACATTGGATGGAAGCCAAAACCTTTAGAAACTGCACTGTCAAAGTGGTTCTTAATTTCTTGGAAGAACATATTGTTACCAAAATTGGGATTCCATTCTTCCTTGTTTGTGACAATGGATCAACCTTTGCATCAATATTCCTTACCTAGTGGGTGTTGGATAATTAGGTTATAATCAATTTTTCTTCAAATTACTATCCCCAAGGAAATGGTGTGGCCGAGTCCACAAATAAGAAATATATCATGATGATAAGATGTTTGTTGAAGGAAAATCCTAGAGATTGGCATACCTAGCTTAAATATGCACTCTGGACATACTAAGTCAGGGTCAAAAATGATTTGGGGACATCTCCATATCTACTCATCTATGGGCAATAGCTAGTGTTCCCACTTAACCTCAAGATTCTTATTTTGAAATTCATGAGTGGGTACGCTAAAGATGTTGGCAAGGTTTAGATTAGATTAATGAATCTCTTGGAAATGGATGAGAAATAAACAACTGCATTAGAGCATAGGAAAAAATATCAAGTTGTCATTAAAAGGTGGTTCGACAAGTGGGCCACAATCAAATCTTTTAGAATATCTAACCTTTTTCTTTAGTAGGATAAGGCAAAAGAAAATTTGGGTAGCTACACTAAGTTTCAACACTTTTGGATTGACCCTTATCAAATTCCAAAAATTCTAGGAGAAAATACTTTTAGGTTGAGTTCATTAGAAGGGGAATTGGTTCCATTTCTAGTCAATGGGCAGTTCTTGAAACATTACTTTGAGGCCTCAAGGTGGAGAGCATTTCAAAAAAAAATTATAGTTTTGCAAGTGTGTTTACTTTCAGTTGTGTGTTTGTTTTTTAGTTGTATGCTTGTTTTCTAGTTGTGTGTTTAATTTCAAGTTTGTGTGTTTTCTTTTAAAAGTTGTGTCAGTCTGGGGGTTAGGTGTAATCAAAATTCTATCTTAATGCATTTCATAAACCACTCTTTTTGGTTTCAACTTTTGGGAAGATGTATTTCTTTGTCAAATCATTTAGATAATCTTGTTTCATGTACCAACTAGAGAATGGATGTTACTTGCAGTAGTAGAGGAATTTTAGTCTTGACATCAAAATTGCAGATCAATAGTTCTCAACACTTTGCAAATTTTAAAGATTGACTATCTTGGTGTTTTCATATCAAGGTTAACAAAAGCAAGAGATATTTTGAAGCCTACCTATTTAGACAAAATGTCTTTTCAAGGAATTGCTAAGGTCACTATTTGGTGTGAGATTTTTCATAAAGTTCTTAAAAGAGGAACACAAATGTTATCAAAATGAGGAAAGCATATGAGAAACGACACCAATTTCTTGGCCACATAGTCTAAGCATAGTCAAGGTATAGAAGGAAAACAAAAAAGGAAAGGCAGTGTTAAGAATAAAAGATTCCAAATGGTCTAAAAAAGGTAATCTAATAGAAGGGATACACACTCCAAAATGGCTATCCCATATCTACACAAATTTCTTCATGGAAGAGTCAAATGGAAACATGCGAGCTTCTTGAAGTGGAATCAAAAGAGATTATTAAAGACCTGAATGTAGAATTGATTACCCATTAAGAGCCCTTAGAATGAATTCTCTCATATGGTTAGGTAAGTGATTGATAAATAGGTTTTGCGAGGATTCTTGATGAATGGATCGATGGAGTGAAAGATTATCTTCAAGTTGCTAAAAGCTCATGATAGACTACATTTTGAGATATCAAAGGAAATGAATATACTGAGCACACACTAAGCTTGAAGATTCAAGATTCTAAAGTTATGACTATCAAGCAACTTGAAAGCTACTTGAAGTGTTTAGGATTCAGTTTTTATTTGATAAATGTTAGAAGAATGCTTTCTGATGAAGAAATGCCTTTGTCATTTTTTCCCCTTTTGTTGGGTCTATTTGTTGTGGTTCCATAATGCATGCTCCTTTTCTCCTAGAGATGGGGACCCCCTAGTAGGTTTCTTATCTCCTAGACCCCTAACCCAAGGCTTGGGATCATTTTTGGAACTCCACCTAGAGTCTGGATCAAGCCTTGGTCCTCTAACTAAGAAAAACTAGTTTGAGAACTGAGAATTTTTTAGAAATAGGTCTTTTTGTGCTAAAAGGTGCACTAGCACACTTAGCGCACATGCACACCCATCCAGGGTGTGCAGGTGTGCTAGATACATAAGTGCACACTTTTCTCCTTTAGATATGTGCACCTACGCAAGTGGACACCTCCAAAGGGTATGCATGGCCTCGAGCCTATAAAAGCCCAGTACCTCCTCCCCTTCTCTAATTGTTCTCTATGCTCACTCGAAGACCACACATCTAAAGTTGTACCAACCTACAAGAAAAACAAGACAAAAATGTTAGACACTAAGGTACACATGTGTGCACCTTTATTTGCATTTTTAGACACTAAGGTGCATATGTAAGAACATTTTAAGTTAAACCTAAGAAACCATAAATAAAGGTAATGATGTGCAAATGTGCACCTTTCCAAGGTGCACACCTATGCACTATTTTTGTGCCTTACACTAATGTGTATCATAAGGGTGTGTACATGCACACCCCATCAAGGTGCACATGTACGCACTCTTGCATGAATTATCAGCTTAAAAAAAGAAAAAGTAGCTTGTTTCCCCCTTTTTCACTTGCTTTGTATATATGCAGTAGCATACATATGCATTTGTGCACCCCATTAGGATGCACACATGTGTACGTACACAATTGTGGACAAAATGACCACTTAGGGGTCATTAAGTGCATCTAGTGCACCTGCTAAGGTGCATAAGGTGCCCTATTTTTCTATGTAGGGTTATTAGGGGGCATTGAGCTAGTCTTTCAAGGATTTGGTTTTTTGGGTTTTGTTTTTTTTGGCAATTAGGATTTGTTTAGGGTTTTATTTCCATCTTTTTGGACAAATGATTTTCTATTTTGTGCAAATAAAATGATATCCACATCATCCTCACTTGCAGAGAATATTTCTTCAAAACCCATTGTATTCAAGTTTCAAGGTGGACCAAAGAAACCTCATTTTTAGGATGGACATTTGGAGATCAGAGATACTAAGTCGGGACACATCAATTAGAATGCATTCCTAGTAATCTGTAACAAACCTAAAGAGAGGTCTACAATGGTCTTGACACTTATCAGATCAACATTGGTGAATGTTGCATCACATATTGCATCTGTACAATCTTTTGAGCTCATCATGGCTTTGGCCAAAAATTACACCTCTAAAGAAAGAGTTGTTAAGAGTTCCATAGGGGTGATAGTCCTAGAGCTTAGACCTAGGAATATTGAGAAAGTATTCCATCTCCCTAGAGTTGATCAGTATGTGAAGATAGCTTATGATCGAGTGGAAAGATGGTATAGGGAGAATTAAAAGAAGGCCATAGAGATCATACAATAATCATTTTTTATTGATAATGTTCGTACTCAAAATTGAAGCCCCGATTTTGAGTACCATTTCAAAAAAATCAAGCTTTATAAGTGCTTTTTGATGCATGTGTACTCGACTGTCTGTTTGAGGCTTAAGAGGTATTTAATGTTTCTAACACCTTTCATTTAGTATATATACTCATTCCATGAAGATAAATTGTCATTCCAAATCATTCTATGAAGTTCTGTTTTGAGCAATGTCCAAATCTGCATTTTTGCCCAAATGTCAAATAGCGACAAGAGGCCTTGTTTGCAATTGAATATCTCGCACCTAGTAATGTTTCATGACTCACCATTTTGGGAGTGTTTAGTATCCATACTAGAGAACCTTTTTTTTAGATTTTGAGTCATTTCAATATGTTTTGGCTAGGTTTTGAATCCTTCAAAGTTGGTTGTTTATTGTTGTCATATTGATGCAAATTGTTCAAAATTTTGGGAGGCCTTGTTTGACTTGTTATAACTTTGACCTAGTTGAAAAAAATTATAAAATTCCTTATGCATTACATTCTAGAGATTAGAGACTTGCTATATTTTAGATTTGAGCTTATGAATAATCCATTTGATCAGTTTTCAAATGTGATTCCAAATGCAATTTGTGAAGTTTTACTAGTGTCAAGAAGTGCAGATTGGTCAGTACCCCTGTTTGGGATGTCATGATTTGGAATCCATGATACATGAGATTAAATGGATTATACTATTGTTCCTACTATGAAAATAATTTAAGTGTGTCAATTTCCAAGTTTTGACGAATCCATTTGCACACTTTCCCAGGTCCATTCCATTTGCAAAAATCACTTTTCTGTTAGTATTTTCTAGTTCTGCAAATCCAAGTAGCCCACTTTGGCCACTCACCAAATGCACCCAATTATTTTTCATGAGCACAAATCCTAGATTTATATTTTCCATGTGACAATGAACCAATTCCCCAACTTTCATTTCCCCAAGTGTTAGTTTTTCCAAATTTTGAAGCCAAAACAGAACGTGATTTATTATTTTCTGACATGTTTGCTTGCAAGTAGTTTGTAGAGGGTAACTTTGACTATCAATATCTTTTGACTGAGAATTTTTCATGAGATGAGATTTGGTAGGGATGCAAAATAAAGAATTGGTATATTTGATTTCAGAGCCTAGTTGGGTGTTTGGATCAGTTTTTAAAGCCAATCAAAGGACCTCTTGGCACGAAACTAGTAGTTTTCAAGAAAGTTTGAAGGTCAATTTTAAATGATGTGATAGTGGTTGAATTTTTATCAAATTAGTATCAGATGATTAATGGATCAATTTAACAGTTTAGTTGTTTGAAAATGAAAACAAATTTAGCTGGACCCACTTTGGGGCCCAACTAATTGCATCAGATTAATCAAACTCTAGGGACTTGAAGATATTTTGAAGGAGGCCCTAATTATTTATAGGGGTTAAAAATTATGTGACTTGAATAAAGGATGGAAAAAATGATACTTATTGTATAATTGATTAATAACAGGGGGAGAGTTGAAAATCTTCCATTTCAGGCAAGTTCTTGTTGAAAAATGTGAATTATTCAATGAAGAGTCTTATCCTCAACAAGTTGGTAGGTTCATAATATAAGATGTGAGTCTTAAATAATTAAGCTATAAAATGTGTAGAAATTCATCATTTAATCCTTGAGGATTATAGTACTGAGAGGAATGTTTAGAGTAGCTCATCAAAAGGGCCAACATCTAATTGAACAATTGAAACCTTGAATCCTTTTCTCATAGCGCCAAAGGATCAAACATAGTTTTGATACCACCACTTTTGATTTTTGATGGAAGAAGGTGTAAGATGCATGTTGAATCCATTCCAAAGATGAATCTAAATTGATATGAATCCAGCATGTCAATTTAGAAGATGATTATTCCAAACATACTTAGGAACAAAGAAAAGTTGGGGCCAATTAATATACTCTGTTCAAGAAGTCATACATGGAAATTGGAGATCAAATCATGAGCATGTTTTCCCTTCTTCCTATCATTATTCTCAGCACTTTTTTCTGCAACATTTCAATCACTTTGGGAAGGGTTAGCATTGGCACTACCCTTAGGCCACTAGGTCAGTCAACTCGATGCAAACTCTTTTTGCTAAGTAGCGTGAGTACCCCTTCCCTATAGAATGGTAGCGTATTATAATAGTAGACCTATGAAAAATGAGTATGGAGGAATTCTTGAAGTATATAATAGTGGGTGCCAACAACTACTAACAATGAAAAGGAAGAATGGCCCCTCTGATATGTATGGAGTGAATCCTGATGCTTTCATTCTCTGGTCCTAATGCTCGATCTCTCAACTTACCTGTTGCTTTTAAGGCATTGGTGACTCAAATTAATATCTTAAATGACATGGAAATGCAACTTATTCACTCTAAGAGTTCTTCTTCATCATGCAAGAAGATTTTAATAGGTAGCAAGAATCAAATGAATATGTGAGTTCAACCATTTTGAAAACTTAAAACCACCCTTGCTACATGTGAATGCTAGCAGCAGATACCAACTAAGTCATGCCATATTTTGAATAGGGACAACAAGATACAAAAGGGTACAAGGTAATTTTGAAAGCATATATAGAGAAGATGAAATCTCAGGCCTCTAGTAAAGGTTATGATGATGACAATGTTTCAGAGATTGTTGAGCAACATGTTGAAGGAAAATGGTATGACTTCATTTCATAATGATGCTAGCTATGATTATCCCATGTTACTATTAGAAGAAGAAGATCTAACTTCTTTCCATATAAATTTGTAGTAAGTTTTTCTCACTAGGATAATAGAAGCCCTTGCCACAAAATTATGAAATATATTCTGGTAAAGATGAGAAAACATATGGAAATTTTGTAGTTAATAACCAAGTCCAAGAAATAATATTGCTGTAATAAAAGGATGAATAGTGTCTAATGGAACTTTCATGGAGGAGGTGCGACTGAGAGTCATGAAGATTTTATCACATAGCAGGAGGTTTTAGTAGGATTTTTTCCTTTCTTTATTCCACATGCCTTGTGGAAGGAACCTTTCGCCATATCATATATTGTCTTGAGACATGACTTTTAAGCTTGAAGCACCTCATGTGTGGGATCCAACTAGCTTAGTGAGGAGGAAATTTTTAATGAATGTGCTAGATAAGATGTTGATATCAGTGATGATGTGGACCTGTATGACCAACGAACAGTTGACATGTGGCAAGCTAGATGTACCAATCAAACATTGACAAGTGGTAGAGGCTTCTAGAATGTGGCACACTTCCCAAGGTGTTGATGTGGTAGATAATGTCACAATGTCACTATGTCATGATGATGTGGCACCTTGCTGATGCATCATGTAACATAGCAACCAATGATGTGGCAGGCCAACATGGCATGATGACAAGGTGGTGACATGGCACTACCAACCGAATGTTGACATGGATCATGGTACCACATATCATGATGTTGCTATGTCATGATGACATGGTGACCAGTGCTATGGTAGGATGACATGGTCGCCACATGGTAGAATAGAGGACCAATGAGGTAGTGATACATGGATCCTAGGTGGTGGATGTTAGATGATGAAGCAAAATGAAACAAATCAAAATGTGACATGTGTCAGGGTTAGTCAAACATGTTTGACCCAGATGGAAATTCTGGTGCAAATTTTCAAAATTCAAAAAATTCATTATTTTATTATCTCCGCCAAAAAATCATGTACATCAGATGTTTAAATAAAACTTGATTTTAAACCTATAGTTTAAACTTTAGAAATTTTAAATATTTGCAAACAAATGTAGTTTCAAAGCCTTGACAAGAGCTGGGATTTTCAAAATGGTATTCTGGGCATTTTTAGTAAGCAAACATAGCAATATAATATATCACCAAAATTGGGAGAGAACAAACATTCCATTTTTGGAGTTTATTTTTGTAGAAAAAGCCATTGGTTCAAGTTATGTGAGCTTTTGTCTCAGGTACCCAATATTTAGTTTCATTCAACTAGGGTAGTTCACATTTGATTTCTAGTGAAATGGTGAATTGAGTAAATGTAAAAGGTAGTAAAAATGTAGTTATGTGAAAATTTTGTCACATCCAAATCAATTGAATCAAGGTATCATCAACATTTAATGATGCATTTTAGATATTTTGGTAATACATGAGTTTTCATCATTGAAGAAGAGATATTTTGGGTTTGTTACAAAATAATGATGAAAATAATATCAGATCTCATGGGTAGAAAGATGAGAGAAGTTTTACAATTGCAGAGAATGAAGATTCAAGTGAACACATGTCACTTCCAGATTAGATCTGGGAATTCATTCAACTCCTATATCTATCTCTTTCTGATTCATTGTGGGGGTTCCAATCTTGAGTTTTCTTAGATCTGTGAGATCAAGGGTTCCAGTTTTGAACATATTTCACTATTGTGATACCATTTTCTTCAGCAATTTCCCTTGTAATGAATAGCAAGAAATAAGAATGGAGACATTTTTTATCTGTTAGGTAGTTTTATATTTCAATTTCATGCATCTTATTGTATTTGTTCCAAATAAATGAATAAAAATGTAGTAGCAAGTTAATCTCCATTCTGATATCTTGTCTCACATTCATGTTGTTTGTGATCTTTTGTGTTTTGTAAACAAAGAGCATGAAACTTAGCCACAATCTATTGGTTGTATATGTTGATTTATTTCTCTTATGACTCAAGGAGTCATATAAATTCTTGATTTATCATCATAGGATTTTAGATCTGATAAAGGGATAGGTCAAGTATGAGGTTCAGAAAGACACAGATGTCTAATTCACAAGTTGATTAGATAGATTAGGAAGTCCTGATGTATGGGATATGTCAATGACTTTTAGGAATGTGTCTTAGGGCTAGTGAAATTGCCCAATAGCTAAGGAACTGATTAGCTACAGGATCAAAGCGTTATGTTGTTCATGTCATGTTTTGGCTGAAATCAACATCATTAATCAAATATTTTCCCCTTTAATGTTGAAGAACTAAAATGTGATACCCTCACTTAGCTTAGCAATTTCTTTAGCCATGTTATTAGCTATTCCATGTCTGAGATGTCTACATAATTTTTAGAAGATTAAGGGTTTTATCTACTTTGTTAGATTCATGTGTATGTTTTAGCACGGTACCATATAAGTGAATTTGAGGTCCACCCACCTAGGTATTGCAAAGCCTAAATTAGAAGAAGGGTCTAGCCTTACGGTTGTCCTAGTGTCTGAAAGGGTATGTTGAATATGGGAAGTAACTACCCCTGTATGTATCTTGTTCTCATTAGGGTAATTTGAAACCATGGAATTTCAAAACACCAATAGATAGAACAATGGTAGGATGTAGAGTCAAAAAGGTAGACATGATGAGGGGATATATGAAGGATGACATCAGATATGCCATTGTACTTTTGAGAAAAGTCATAGTTCTACTAGTAATTGGGCATCTCTATATCTAGATGGTCCATTTCATAGAGACCATCAGAATGACCAAAATTCCAATCGATTTGGCAATAATATTGAGTGAAAACCTAGATGAATAGCTAGTAAGAGTTAAAGTCAACCCCAAGTTTTACATGACATCATATTTGGTGTCCTTATTGGTGGTAAGGACAACTAACTAACCAAGATAGTATAAGAAAGGGAGGATGCAAGATGCCAATGCTTGGCCCTATGCAGTATATCCTCAGTTGGTAAAGAAAAATCTCTTAGATTAGAGCAATGAGTACCAAATAGAGAATGATGCTTTTATATTTGCAATCATCTGATTTATAGAGGGTGATTATGCTAAAAGGATGTCAGTAGAGGTAGCAAAAAAGATCATAGAGATCAACGCCTACTACATCTAGTTCAAAACATTCACTTACCTAAGGGTGGCTAGTACTATCATGAATCTAAAGAAATTCCTAAGATATCCATTAGATAGGCTTATCTTATTGGAGATTGCTAGGCAACTCACATTTGCATATGACAAAGTGAGAAAACAACATAAGAAGACATGGGTACCACCTATTACTATAGGTACATTTGAGGTAAAGTAGAAATAGGATATTATGACCTTTGATTTAGAGTGGGATCAATATCCCTTGGAATATTACAACCCCCCCTGCCCTTATTTTGATAATACTGGCAGAGTTCAGCTTATTGTAGGGAAGTAGTTTATGCACAAAGATGCTATAAAAGACCATTGGATGGATGCAATATATGACTATGACATTAAAGTAAATGATTATTGTAGAATAACTCTATATCTAGCAAAAAAGGACTTAAAAATGAAGATCCCACTCAAGGTTATTTAGAAAGGTACTCAAGATGTCTTGGATCCATTGTACAACTGCGACAAAATCTATGATAGGCCAATCATGAATACAGAGATAGATAGAGATGAGAATGTGGATATAAATCATAGGGAAAGGTAGATAATTTAGTTTAAAAGGGAATGGATCAAGAAGCCTTTTAAACTTGATCCAGTTCCATAGGTTGTCCCCTTTCAAGCCACAACACACACAGTTGAGGGTAAATGTGCAAAAGTTATAATACCAACTTTCCCTACTCAATCCCTAGTCAGGTTGGAAATGGTGCATCAACATGATAGGGATGCTGATTATTTTAGGGAAGATAAAGGAAAGAATAAGAGGAAAAGAGAGTCCTCAAAGAAAGCTAAGCCTGAGATTGAAGAGCCTCAAGATGAAGAGGCGGCTTGAGCCTGTGACACTAAATAGGTACCCCCCTTAGACAAGAACAAGAACATGAGCTAGAAGAAGAAGCATAGGAAGTGACACCATCTAGTCTAGAGGAAGAAGCCTCCCCTTTAGTTTCCAAGAAGGCTAGGAATGAGCCTACACTAAAAAATGCAAGAAGAGGGAAGTGAGAGAAGAAAATTATTCACATCCCTTAGGTGCCTGAAACCATCCCTGAGGTGGATGATGATGATGAAGAAGAAGAAGATAATCTCCCCCTATGTTAGAGGACTCCCATAACCAAGGATATGGAAGAAGGATGAATAAGGAGCTCCATAGTGATGCCACCATCTATTCCCAGGAAAACCTATTTAGGTTACAACTTTAGAAGATGGACAACAATAGTGGATTGAAGAATAAAAGGGGCAAGAAATGGATGTCTTTGACATTTATGATTTTGATTTTATGCCTGTGGTCATTGAAATGGTGGGTGATAAGACATGAGATACACTTACTAACCAACCTTTGGGAGAGGATTGGAACCAAATGACACCTCTACCACAAGGGCCTCTAGGTATACAACCACCACCATTTCAAGACTTGTCTTTCTTAGACAAAATCTCATTCATCACTCTTCCTTCTGCTATACAGATGGAGGAACAAGCATTGGATGAAGAAGAGCCAAAATAGTTATAGGCTGATGAAGTATTAGAGGAGGGATACATACTAGAAGAACCTTAGTCAACTCCTCAAGATATAGAGGCATGGAATCTAGCTATAATATATATAGGGACTCCCAATATAGATCTTTCTTAGAAGGAGAAGACTCCAAAAAAGAGTGATAAGGGAAAGGAGCCAACAATGCAAACCTACTCTCTAGCCAAATATATGTCTCCCATGGGCACTACACCTACTTGGTTGAAGAGGGAGATTACGGTTTATCAAAATAGGTAGCTAAATGTAACCATAGATGATGGAATAAAGGATTTAATCATAGTTATCAAGAAGCCTAAGCCACCTACAAACAATGCGTGGCCATTAGCCTTCATAATAAAGAACCAATACCTAGACTTGCTTGCACATATAGCCAACCCTCCTCCACATGCTGACACTGAGGACCTGACCACTATAGACTATCAAATTAAGGAGGTTATACTAGAGAGATCCACTATAGATACTACCAAAGTATTAACCACTACAAGTATAAAGGAAGTGTTCAAGCACATGGACAAAGATGAGTTCGAGTTAATAATGTTGAGGAGACAAAATGAGCTTATGAGAGGCTATTTACATGGAGTAATGGGCCCCATTAACCTAGATAATATAGAGATCACTCCTTCTATGACATTAGAGAGGATAAATAAGGGGAGTGTATAGATAGATTCATTTTTGGATGCATGTCAGAAATGGTGTGAGAATTTTGAGGACAAAGCTGTACAGATTACACAAGCTAATTTGAACCTATTATACCATATTCAGTCTTGTGTGGATAAATTGGTATCTATATTGAACCAATATTTTGGACTTATAGATGAGGTACATACCTAGGGAAAAGACATTCAAGTGCTTCAATCAATAAAAGGTCAAAGGTATTGTACACTCATTGAGGTGTGGTCGACGGAAGAGCTTGATAAATTGTTGGATTGGATAGAGAAAATTGTGGCCAGTAATTAAGTAATGGAAATATTACATGAGGGGATATAGAAGTTGAAGGATCAAACATAAGAGCATATTTTGGAAGCTGAGAAGTATTACAACAATGTGTGCCTTGTCATTTTTGAAGATAAGTCAATGGCCAAACTCATTTCAGTACAATTAGTTGTCCAACAGTTCTAAAAAAGCTTTGAAGATGCTTCGTTAGAAGAATATATCAAACAAGATTTTAGAACTGAAGAGATATTGTTGGATTTTGACACTAAACTTGAGGATTTTGTGACAACACACACACATAAGTTAGTAATTACTAGCTTGTATTAGGAGATAAGTATGAAGCTTTGTATTTTCTGGATGCTACCCAAGTGATGGAGATTATAGAGAAATTCAAGAGAAAACATCCAAACATTGATCTTGTATAAAGGGGAAGAAAAACAAGAAGCTAGAAATGCAATTTTGACACTTAGGAAATTTTTGGATGTTTTGAACCTGCCACCAAGGTGTGCAAGGTGCACTTTTCATAGAGGTGCATTGACAATTTTAAAGAAGTAATAGTGTGCCAAGAGTTATATGCCAGTTGCTATTTTAAGAGCATTCCATGCATTGAAAATGCATTTTGATAGTAGTTTAACTCCCAAAAACATTCATAGAAGGCCAAGCTTCCATTTTTAGAGCTTCTAGTGACTTTAAAATCCTCTTACAACTTCCTTCTTCTTATTCTACTTCTTCCTTCATTATTTTAAGTCTTGTAAAGGCTCATGCACCCATTAATTGATATAAAAAGGCACCATTTAGAGAGTTAGTATGTATATAATTAGATTAGTTTTATTAGTCTAGAAGCATATGTTTTCATTAAGAGATCTCTCACTCTCAACACAAATTGAGGAGATGATTTCTTATAAATACATTGATGTAATATGTACTCCAGATCATTATTTTGATGTAATAATATATGTTATTGGTTCTCTCATTCTGAGTGTAGTTATTATTTATGGAGTGTGTTATTTTTGTGAATGCATATTCATGATATTAATGGAGCCAATGAGTTTGTTGAGTTGATTTGATTGTGTGATTTTTTTAGTTTTGGTGTTTGCTACATGTTGATGAATTCTACTAATGTATTGAGTTGGAAAAGAGATCACCCTATTGTTCCTGCATCTTGTCTTGTATGAGTGCACTTTATGTGGCCTTATGATTTGATGAGAAGTGAAATATCTTTTTTTTTTTACTAAGCTCCCATCAATGATTGCATCAGTGGATTCGAGGAAGTGTTGCTCCTATTTTCATTAGTTTCCTACTTGATCTTTTCAATGATTTAACTCATAGACATGTTGCTACTATGGTTTATGTCTATTTGGAATTTCTCTTTCAAGTCATTTGATTTAATCTCGCATTAGCCTATCTTTGTTATTTTCTTTTCCAACACTTGGTTAAATTAGGAGTTCATATAGTTTCATTGTTAAATTGCATTCATCAAAAAATAGAAAATACCAAAAATATATCTCTTTTGCGGTTACTTTTTGAGACAACAAGCAGATTGAACATCTTATTCAAAATTGGTCAGAACCAGAAAATGCCTCCCTATGAACAAACACATTATCTTCAACTAAGCGGATTTCAGTAGGTCACAAGATCACCCAGAACCTTGGAGTTGATCCTAGATTATCTTTTCAAGAGAGGAATTTGAAAGGATTCATATCGTTAAGTATCATGCAAAATGACAACTCAACATTATCTTAACTTGCATCTTTCATTTCATTTAGCTTAGATAGTACATTGCATATTGATTCTTGGAAACTATTGTAGATGCTCAAAAATGATTCGTGCCTACTCTTTTATCACCTTTACATCCTAGCTTGTCCCATTTTCTCATTTCACTAACTTTGATATTTTGGCCAACTTGATCATCACTCAATCAAAATGAAAATCATCTTAGAATCAATTCAAAACCATTTCAATGTCATCTTATCATCATCGATCCTTTAGGCATGGTTATATCCTTCGGTGCCTTATCAACATGCATTAATACATGTCATGTGTCCTTGGCATGTCATCATTCCATAATTTGATCACTTGGCATTTTCATGTCCCTCAGTGCCTTGTTATCCTATCCCATCATCATCTTGCCATCAATTTCTATTGTTCATCTAGTATCATTTATTTCATCAATTTGATCATTTCTTTAATTAATCCAATATCATCACATTTGATCTACATTTTAATTGTAATCCTTTAATAAGGTTATTCCTTATATTTATTTTATCATTTCACCAATCATTTCATTAATTTTCCTTATAGGAATAAATAACCCATGCTTTATTCCTACGTCTTTAATCATTTAATCCATTCCAATTTATTAATTCACCCACTTTTATTAGTGACTCCCAATTAATTAATATTTATTAATTAATTGTTCCATTTCCATGAATTTTAGGAATTTCCTATTTCCTAAATTATAATTTCCATTATTAGAAAGATTTGTGAGCTTTTAAATTCAAAAATCCTAACTCTTACACTTTCCCACTAATTGTGCTTCCACTTTCCCTTTTTCTTTTGTCATAAATTGTCATAGTTTATGATAAATGTTTTTTTCTCTTTGTCATAATTTGTCATAGTTCATGACATTTTCCTTTTTCCTTTTTCATAATTGTCATAGTTTATGACAATTTTCCTCTTTTTCCTTTTATCAAATTTGTCATAGTTTATGAAAAATTTCCTTTTTTTTAACTCTTTAATTTCTAATTGTGCATCCCTTTGTCATATTTTATGAAAAATTTCCACTTTCAATTTGTAGAATTTCATATTTTATGACATTTACCTTTTTGTTTATTAAAATTGCTAATCTACAATTTCTGTTACAAATTTTATAAACTATGATCATTTCTCTCATTTTTGGTTAACCATCTTCTTTCAATTCTTCTCATCATCATATTATCATTTTTCATCTTTCTTTCATTGTGTCAATATGGGACCTACATCAACAATTTTGGAGAAGCAAGAAAGGACACAATTGTCAAATTGAGGGAGTTTTCTATTTTTCTTATTTTGTCTCAATTTCTTTTGTGTTAGGATTAGGAATTTTTGTGCATGCTTTTATATTTTGATGGTTCCTCTTGCATGCATATTTCTGATATTTTTCCTCTCCCACATTTGGTGAACCTAACGTGAATCTTATACTAATGTGCTTTCTTTTTCTTGTGTGCTTATAGGTACACGAAAGAATCTTGGAGCACTCTTGGAGTCTTATTTTATTTTTTGTTTAATTTCTTGTTTTTGGAATTAAAATGAACGACAAAGTCACATAGTCTAATTAGGAGGTTAATGAATATCACATCATCTCATCTAGCCTAATTAGGAGGATCAAAGAACAACAATAATTCTTTTTTATGCTCTCAAAATTTCATTACTTAAATGGATCAAATGAACAAAAAAGTCTCTTAGATCTAATTAGGAGGTGAATGAACAACAAATCTCATTTATCCTAATTATAAAGGAAAATAATTTTAAAAAATTATATTTTGTCCAACTTCCTCTCTTAATGGGTTAATAAACAATTATCATGCAAGTTTTCATTTTTGAATCTCAAAGGGCTATATAGACGTATCCTCTCCCCTCACCTTTGTGGAACTTGGGTAAAGAGAAATCTATGTAGTTCTTTTAAAGTAGCATTTTTGGTGTTACTAATGGTCTCTTTTTAGCTTGTGGCAATCGTGGGATGAAGATCATATCATAAAACTACTAATGTATTTGATGCAGGACATTGTTTGAAGACCTTGTGTGTTTGTCTTAAAATGAATGTGTGTTTGATTTCTTAGATTAGCAAACACTTTATTTGGGTCCTAAAATGAAGATTTTCTATTTTTCTTAGTGTTTCTACAGTGTCTAAAATCCCAAAGGGTTATACAAACATATCCTCTCCCCTCACCTTTGTGGATCTTGGGTGTAAGAGAAATCTATGTAATTCTTTTAGAGAAACCTTCCTTGGACCTAGATATCTGATATTGGGTATGCTAGGGGATGACTTTAGAGTGGTAACATGCCAAAGCTAGGTCTTCACTCTAACTACTATATAAAGGCTCGATTGGGTGTAATACCCAATCAGTGGTATGGTTTGGTGATAGCTCTCCTCCAGTACCCTTAGAGGTGTGTCAAACCCTAGTTCTCAAGGATGGGAGACCTCCTATGGGATTATATCATCTACTTGCTAAACAAAGTGTCACATACTAAAAAACATATTTTAGTGGCCAAAAATCTTCTATCCATTGGCTCAAGGGGTCGCCCATGCCTGTGGAGACATCTCACACTTTCACAGTCCTTAGTAGAGACAACAATCCCTTGGGAAGTGATGCACCTTGGAAAGTGAATCTTGGTATGCTTGAGAAGTGAGTGCACTGTAAGGGGGAGCCTGTGGTACCAAGATTCTAGACTTTTTGCTTTGGATAAATGTGGTTGAACTTTGGTTCAAGTGAGAATTCAGTGAATATTGTCCTTTCAGCCTAGGTGGTGGTGTGTTTGTTCACTTTTAATAACAACCATTCTATCTATTGTGTCTAGCGTGAGTGTTTCCCATTAATCAAGATAATTTCCAAATTTGTAAATTTTTAAACACTTGTCAAAAACCTTGAAAATATTTGCAAAACATACACTTGTCAAACACTTGTTCAAAAACTTCAAAAACATTTTATAAACATACACTTGCCAAACTTGTGCACAAACATTATGAAAACATGGAAACTCAAGCTTGTTGCCTTAGGATCTTATGGCATGTCTCTTAGAAATGATTTTGCATATCCATATTGTATATTACATATCATGTCCTTATCATATTCCTTGCACAATTTTTTATTTTTTACTTAGGATCCCTTTTGCATAGCATAGCCCCCATCTTGATCCTTACATTGTCCTCATTTTGAGCTTATCATACCTTACATTATCCTCATTCTGCACATCTTAATCCATATTTTGATCCTCATATTCCTCACTTTGATCCCATCATAATCTTCACATTGATGCAACACTAAACTCAACCATGTCTAGCAATGGATCATCCACAAATATTCACATTGACGCAACACAAATATTTACAATAACCCCATTTTCCAAGATGATCCATTTCAACTTGATCTTTCACTTTCTTAGCAAGATCAAAATCACCCTACCATATTTCCTAATGATCCATTTCCAAGTCAAGATGAAAGTATTTCTTCACTCCTAGTTCATCGAAAAGACCCCATCATTTCTTTATATCCTGTACAAGATCCAACCATCCCTCCAAATCCTCCACAAGATCCTATCCTACTAGATGATCATACCACTACTCCTATTCCATTACACAATTCTATTATCCCTCCTAATCCCCCTTATAGTTTAAATACACTTATGCATAATTTTCATGAACCCCCTCTAGTTTAAATGGGTTCCTCTAGTTCTATAAAATCTAGTCCAATTCATTATCCTATCAAATCTTCCATATCATATACACCTAAACATGGACTCCCATCTAGTAGAAAGTATGGAGTCAATGTAATGCCCCACCAAGGGATCCAAAAGAATTAACCTAAATTTTTACTAAGTTTGCTAAAAAAAATTTTAAAAAAAGAAAGAAAGTATAACGTACACATCAAACACATAGTAGCGGAAGCAATAACATGTAATCATCAACAAACATACATAACAAGTTACATTCCTTAAGGATCCCAAGACATTGAGTCACATTTAAATTTAATTAATCCTAAGTCTAACAACTACCACATCCACATGAAAGAATAATAAGAAAGTCCAATGCCCATTTAATATACATTTTTTCTGAATGCCTCTTGGCAAATGAAATCTGGAATGCTCACTCATCCATTGTACATGTCACAGGGTATGAAAGGCTTAAAAGAATATACATATGTGAAAATAAATATACATTACCCTCATTGAATCCATGATACAAGTGCAATAAAGTAAATGAAACTAATAACATACATGGTACATCTATCCATCATAAAGATATAACATCATAAAACACAATTAACTAAATGCATGGTTCCTCCCAACCATCAATAGCATCATTAAACCATCATGGGCCCTAGCCATCCCCCATGCATAACATCCCAAGCCACTGAAGATATCATCAGTACTATAGTAATAGGGATGTCACACCTAAACATGCTGCAACATTTGCATAAAGAAATCTAACATACTAGAATAAAGCATAAATATACAACATCATCTAAACATGATAAACAAGCATCCCAAGAAGCTCTAGCCATGGTGACTACGAATGGATCTCAAATGGTATGAGTGAAAAGCACTACTACCTGACCGTATGAAACTTAAATGGTCCATTCCCATCGCACTGAGGAGATAGTCTCAAGTCCCAAATAGGATATCAAATCACATAACACAAATACTCTCTAAGTCTAGAAAATCCTAAAAGTATACTAACTCAAAGGTTCCGACATAGATCAACATCTAGACCCATAGGCACCACAAAGATATGTAAGAAACCTACTATGTAAGCAGGCAAGTGTCATCACACAAATCACGTTGGAAGTTACTTGAGCAATCCCCTAGGAATCTTGGGCCCCCTGTGTTCCTGCAACCACTAATATCCTCTCGTACTAGCGAGGCATACTACAGAATGCAAGGTCGCAACCAAGAATTCTCTCTACCCCATCCTAGTCTGTACTAGCACTCAAGGCATGGGAGAGAACATACAATTATCTTAGTATGTTAATTTTAATCCCCATTTAGTGTAAATGTTATCACTTATTAAAAACAACTTACAATGGGTTTCTCTAGGCAGCCTCTTAGGGCCTTGACCCCCATTGCAAGCCACTTCCCGACACTAAACATAGATAACCTACCCTAGGCTCATGAAATCTCAAATCAAAGAATCATAATAAAATCACCTCAGTCCTATACAAGCAACTGAAAACATCATAAATATAATCCACAACAATCACATCAGTTCTCCACGAGCAACTGAAAAACATCAAATAATAATCATAATGATCACAATAGTTCTCTATTAGCAACTGAAGGCATCCATGATAAATCACAATATTCAATGGTTCTCCAATGAGCAACCAGAAAGTATCCCAATAATAAATCACAATACTAATCAAAAACTCCAAAATGGTCAAGTCAAAACATGTCACCACATTACATCATCAAGAACAATTCATCCAAAACACCTCAGTCCTCTCAAAGCGACTAGAAAGTAACCCAAGTATAACTGATCAAGACTCAAAATTCGTTATCAAATATAATTGATTGATGACCCAAAAATGGTTAAGTCAGGTATCTCATAAACATACACCTCAGCTTCACACAAAGAAACTGGAAAGCAATAACAACCAGTAAAAACATCCATCATAGAGCATATCAACACATCACCATGGTTGGGTTTAAAATGATCGAGAACAAAATATCATAACATCACAATCACATAACCCCCGAGCCTTTGGTAACAACCTAGGACTGGTCAATGCTAAATCAACCCCCAACCCAAAACATAAACAATACATAAGACAAGATGCAAGCACATGTTTTTGGTCTATTTTAAATCACATGGTTGGGTTAAATATAGGTTTTCAATTTTCTCATTTCAGTGTATATTTTCGAGTAGATAGGAATCACAATTTTACCCTTGCAATTAAACCCATTTCTATATTTAAATGTTTGTACAATTACCCTATAGATAATCTAAGGATAAAAATTTATTTAAAATTAATCGTCATTGATTTTAAATAAAATATCTATCAATTTCATTAAAATCAAAATCATTAATAATTCCATAAATCCATTGACTAATTAATCTTAATTAAAATTATATTTAATTAAGTTAATTAATAATTATATTTAATTAAGTTAATTAATAATTATATAACTAATCTTATTCATAATTCTACAATTTATATTTAACCATAGCCATCATTAATTAAATTAAATTTTATTAGATTAATTAACTATGATATAGATATCAAAATAATTATATTTTAAATAATTATTAAAATTTAAACAATTAAATTAATTTTATATTAAATATTATTCAAATTACAATAAATAATAACAAAGTTAAATTTTAAATTTAATAAAACCAACTTACAAATTTTTTAAAAAACAAAAACATTACTTACCCTTTTAATACCGACAGACTTCCCGTTAATGGGTTGGTCGCGGTGGCATGCCTGCGGCCCCAGTGCCATGTGTCGTTGCTGTCGTAGTTTGTGATAGTAGTCGCAGGCTGCTATAAGGTAGAGGTGGGGGTGTGGTCAAACCACCTTCCACAAATTTTTAAAAAAATTATTTTATATGCATTTCTTTTTAATATTATATATATATATATATTTTAAAACAATTTCCTATGTAAATTTTTTTTTTTAAAGGATTTTGTTTAATAGATTTTATGAAAACAAATACCTTCCTCAATTAAATTATATATATATATATATATATATATATATATATATAAAATAAACAATTGCCATTTAATCTAATAGGAGGAATATAGACAACCATTCAAACTTTTAATCTAGAATTTTCTTTTTTTCAAAACCCTACCCAAATTTACTTCTAATTCCTTTCACCTACGAAACGAGGTTTTTCGATTACTTTACTGATCACCACGTGTGTAGAAGATAATGTCATGTTTTTTAGTAATTTACAACATTGAAATATTCACAGTTCATCGCAGAGCAATTCAAATTTACAATCCACAGTCACAAAGAAGACATAATTATTTAAATAGCATAATTTAGTTGTGCGATTCAAAACCTAAGAACCTACCTAGTTTTGATGCTAAAATTGCAACACCCAGAAGATTTGCGGGAGATTTCACTTCTATCCAAGCATTTCTTTCTAACAGTCTTTTCCAAAAAAATTCTTTCCAAAATTTGCGTCCAAATTCGTCTCCAAATTCCTGTCCCTCAAAAATGAAGCCTTTAATTGTGAGAAATAGTTCTCTCCTTAAACTGGGGCACTAATTGTGAGTTCACTCGGGAGAACTCCTTGCTCACAACCCATAACTCCATATTAAATTTTTATTAATCTTTGCTTTATCTTTTTTATGCACGTTAAATGAATAATCAAATAACTTTATTTAATTTTCACTTGACTTCTATTTTAAATTAATTTATTATTTTTATTCCCATGCACACTTTATGAAATTAAAATAACATTATTATTCTTATTTTATCTTTAAATTAATTTTCTTCTATTTTCAACTCATGCATGCATCCTACGAACTTGAATCTTTTTCATAATTTAATATCCTTTCACGTTTTTAATTTATTTTAGAAACTTAATTGATAAAATATTTATTAACTTAAATAAAAATAATATTTAGCATTTATTTAAAAATGAACTCTAAATATATTATTACTAAATTAAATAAATATTATCACATTCTAAATTTATTCTTACAACTTTTATCTCCAGTTTTAATTCTTTTTAATTAATTAATTCCTCCATTAATTAAATATAGTTAAATATTAAAATATCATAATAATTTTCCATTAATTAAATCATTAATTAATCTTTTTAATTAAACTTAATTAATAAAAAAATACTCCAAGGACTCATAAAACAACATACGAAAACTCATCATAGAAAAACACATACCAAATCAAACAAAAGGGTTATGATAATGAATTAAAATCATTTGACACATTCAGAGGGTACTTGACTCAGATACTTGTCCTAATTTTTTAAAATTAGGACAATGGCTTAAAGGTTTAGGATTTGGACTTAAGATTTATCTCCCCTCGCTTACCATTGAGATAATGCGATAGGGTACGCTCATCCTGGCAATTCAAGGAAGTCGATACCCTATACCTGCGACCTACATAAAATCCACACATGTACAGACACAATATTCTAAGCTAAACAAGCAATAGTAGGAAGTGGTGCATCATGTAGATCTCAACTAGCAAGTGACTATGACCCCCTTCCTTAACCACATCAAAAATGCCATACATAAAGAAAACAGACACGCACACCATACACATGCAAGTATGGGTTAAGTATCCATAAGAAAACACATATGATAAATCATCTAACTAATCATCATCAATAACTAAAAGCATTGAATAATCATCACGCATACATGAAATATAGAGTACCAAGTAATCTCATCACATAATAAACTGAATGTAAAACAACATATGATAATCTTAAAACCATACTACTAATCATCAGACATAAAATTAGCCTAAAAGAGTTCAACAATGATAACAAAAATGTGATCTAGGGGTAGGCACTACATCCACCCCCCTAGAATTAGGCTTACTCTTGGAAGCCTACAAGAAAAGTAAATTTAAGAACTCATTGTGCAGGTCCCATTGGACCCTTTCTCCCTATAGGAGGATAAGGTTCCACTACAACACACTTAGAGCAATATGATTTTGGTTTAATAGTAAACTGAAAACCACATTGATCCTTTAACAACTACTAAAATAGATGCCCTAAAAAATCCTAAACAAAGATCAACAACCAAAGCTATGGTTTTATCTCTGCCAAAATGTCCAACCAATCCTCCACTATGCTTCTCCTTGATGAGATTCTCTCTAATTGAAGTTCACAAGGTAAAATCAAGGTCATTCTACCTTAAGGAATAGATGAAAGACACATGTTTTGAAAAAAATAAGTTCAATTTTCAGTTTGTCTATATTTCGGTTTAGTAAAATTTTCAATTTCAAAATCTAAGTGTTGAAGTATGAAAAATATACCACTAAAATTTCAAGTTCTATTTCAATTCAACTAGTTCAAGTTTCAGTTTAAAAAGGTTATACATAATAGTTTAAAGTTTTTGTTCTTGCTCAACTAGTTAATGCTAGTGGTGTTCCAATATACGCAGAGCTCCCAATGTAGAAACTTAGGCTCTGATAATCAAAGGGTCTAACATTAAAGAAAAAAGTATGTCAAAACCCTTTCATATCAAAGAGAATTCTAAAGGTCATGACCTTAGTCCTAAAGCTCTCTCTCAAGGTGTTGGTATCCCTTCCAAATCTAGATCCAAACACATACCTCCTCCTTTACCCCTTCCATCTATTTTAGGTCCATATGTTCCTCCATCCACTAGTTCACAATCCACTTACCCTTTTCCATATGCAAGTCAACAAAGGCACACATCCTAAAGAGTCCTTCACCTATCCAAAATTCCTATACACAATTCATATCCATCTATGAATTCTATTCCATCTCCAAGTAATTTGGATGCCAAGCATAAGGTCTATAAGTCAAGTAATCCACATGTAGTCAAGGATCAACATGTCCAGTCTAATTGACATATGAATATAAAGAAAATCATGATCCCAAAAGAAAAAGAAATATCAAAAAGGCCACAAAGGCCCATGAATCAAAATAAAAATTCAAAAGAAATATGGATTCCTAAATCTCTTTTGCAAGCAATGCAATCGAAGGATCCACAAAAGAATGAAAAATCAAAATACTTGTGGATTCCCAAAAATCTTCTTGAAGCACAAAGTCCTAAAGAAAGATCAAAATTGGCATCCAAAATTGCTATCAATCCATCCAAACTTCTTCCACCTTCCAAATCTATTTTTGGTCCTTGTGCCCCAAAATCCGCATCCCTTCCTCTATCAAATCCAAAATCTCATTTTCCTCTATCATTTTTTCCTCACCCTTCAAGTTGTGTGCCAATGTTTTTCTTGCATCCACTTCCATACACTAAAATTCAAGCACTCTTTCATTCCCTCCATCCTCCTACATAATTTTCCTATCCTTTCATTAAGCCTGTCTAATACCTTTCCTAAATCCCTTTTATCCCCATTTTCATTACCCTACCAAAATCTCTGAGTCTACTATCATAGTCATGGTCCATTAATGCATACCTTTCTAGAGAATTATCCAAAGAATAAGATGCTTGAGTTCTTCATCCATATCATGTCATGCATCCATTATCTTCTAAAAATATCAAAAAGTAAAAAAAAAATGAAGAATAAAGTGAAAAATGAATAATAAAGAGAAATCATTTCGTCCAATAGTGAAAACTTGGCAAACAGACACTTTGGGCAAGTACCATGATGAAAACTTGGAAAATCAACATCATGCGTAGTCTATGAACATCTTGCATTCCATACTTGGGGGAAATTTTCGCTCATATTATCCCCTATCATTTCCTTCATTTTATCATATGTCCATCATACCCCTTATACTATTAGCACTCCACATTTCTTTTTTCCCCAACTTTGATCTTAACAAGGAGATAGATCCCGCTAGAGGCGCCTCATGTCCTACCCTATCTTCTTTATATTGTCCTAATCCTTTTGGTCTATATTTGTCCTTCCTATCATAATGTCTGATCCATATCCCCTTTTCCATTATTGATTTCTCTTACCTTATTCACTTCCTAACATTTTCCTATCACAATCCCTATCTTGGTCTTGATGATAATAAGGACAAAAAATGCACAATATATTTTTAAACAAAACTCTTGGCATGTCCATCCCCATGCATGACCTATCATCTAGTTCCTAAAGTGTCAATCGCCTATCATTTTCATATCTAGTTATTGAGATTTTCATAAAACATGTCCTCCCATTTATGTAGATAGTCCTTCATGATCCAACCTTTATAAAGAAATTCAGAGTGACCTTTTTCCTATGTCCATCTATCTTTTCCACTAATCCATCTATAATGCCCTTGCCTTGCTAGACACTAGGGGAAATTCTTTCTCTCTGCATACCTTAAATACCTGAAAAAAATTCAAAAAAATAGCATATGATCCTAAAGAAATCCAAAAAAATCTTACACTGTCCTAAAAAACTAAAAACAAAACCATAAAATGTCCTGAACAAATCCCTAAAAATTATAAAATGTCTTGAACAAAGCACTAAAAAAAAAATATGGACCTAAGAAAAAAAACCTAAAAATTGCAAAAAGTCATAAACAACACAAAAAAATCAAATATTTTTCAAACTGCCCCTGCCCCCCCCCCTCTCCCCAAATTTTTTTTTTTGAAAAACCCACCTAAATTTGTAATAAACCTTATACATAATCACTCCTTTTGCTAAAAAATTGCACATGTAGACTCAAATATTGTGCTTCACTGAAATAATGCTTTGATAGGGTCCACACATAACTGCTTGAACCAAACTTCAACAATCAACTTGTGAAACATCAATATTTGAAATCCCAACCAACACTTAATAAAGCAAGTAATAAAAGATCAGAATGGTTGTTGGCTCATGTTGTCTAGTGAGTATTTTATTATGTTCCTATGCTACTTGATAATATAAATTGATTTATGAGAGTGGTCGGGATGGTTCATGATCATGGTTGTTTATGCAAAAGGCTTGCATTTTCGCTCTAGCTTTTTATGTCACGATGTGTAACATTCCATTTACTACATAAAAATAAAGATTTAATTGTTGGAAGATTGGGGAGATTGTTAGAATATTGGTTGGAAGCATGAATGTTGATGATATTCCTATGGGGGAGTATTGTAGATATGTTACTATGATGATATGTTACATTCATGACTGAGTTTGTCATTGATGTCAACAAATCAATTTTCTATGGTATTTGACAAAAGAACAGCAAAAAGATCAAGTTGGTACTGATGACTAGTTGAGTATTATAACTACCCAAGGTTATGGGAGATAATTTTGAGTATCTAGAATATGCATTCAACATCAAAAGAAGAAAGGATATGTCTAGAAGAAGTTATGTAAGCTTTGATGATGTTTGTTCTGAGATAGAGTTTATAGAGGCATGTTCTGATAAACTTGTTACATCTCTTAACAGAGTTGATATCTTAAGGATTGAGGTTGAGGACATGAAGAAGACATATTGGTGATGATGTGGCTAAGCTCACTCATCATAATATGACATTTATGGAAATTTATTCAAGTTTCAAGAAGAAAGATTTATGTTATCACTAAGTGTAACATGTTCTTAATGTGGTCTTATAATAATTAATTGAGAAGGTCTAATAGCCTAATTAGGGAATTGTTTTTTGGATCCTTTATCAAGGCATGAGAATATATGATGTTATAATTGATGATAAGCAACAAAGAGTGCAAAATGCAAATTTGAGTAGAGTAGTGCAAAAGTGAAGGAAACTTCATTGCCGAGGTTTTATTGAATGAGTCAAGGTTTGGTATTTGGATCTGAGGTTCATGACCTAATCTACAAGGTCTAAAATTATTGGTCCAATTGAAAGGATAGAGAAAAGAGGAAGATATTAATAAATTACTTGTTGAGTAGTGAGCTCTTCTTGTAGTTGAAATTTCATGTTTGGGCAATGGGCTTTTCTTGCATACATCGTACTACAACTCCTAATAGGGTTAGAGTCTCCTAAAAAGGATTCAAAGTCTTTTTATAGGGACTCATTGTACTAAATGTTGTAATATACTCCTAACAAGGTCCATCCTCTAACAAGGAACATTTATATTAGTACATCATCTTGTGGGCATCATTCCCATTGGGGTTTTCCCTCTGATCAAAGGTTTCCCTAGTCAACATATTTGGTGTAATTGTTTATGAGCATTTTATAATGGTTGTTGTTTACTTTGGTTGACTAGTTAAGTTTATTTAAAGAAGATAAATGCAATAATTATTGGACAACTGATTCACCCTCCCTAGCTCAGTTATCTTGGTAGATTATTCTTTCTAACAATTGGTATCAAAGCATCAGGTCCTTGACGATAAAATTTAACAACTTTGGGAGATCCATGGAAAAAATGTTCAGGAAATATAGTCTAAGGTTCAACGGAACAAACTATGATAGCTGGAAAGAAAAGATGAAGACACGTCTATTGTGTATGGGTTTGGAATATTAGATCTTGACAAAATTGGAGAAGACAATCATTGCTGAAATAGATTTGGAAGCTTGCACCAAGGCAAAAAGAGATCTTTTCATGTGTGACATGAGAGCTAGAGAAGCACTATTAACTACACTTCTTGAAATTGAGTACAATAAGGTAAAATCACTTGCTACTTCACATTTTATTTGGAAATCTTTGGAAAATAATTTTTAAGGTGATGCACATTCTAAGAAGTTGAGGCTACAAAGTTGAATTTGTATGTTTCAAGATGCTAAAATGATGGAAGATGAATCTGTAAGAAAATATATAGGTAGGATATCAGAAATTATTGTAGATATTAAAGCTCAAGGAGGAACCAAAGAAGATGATGAGGTTATATGGAAGATATTCAAAACTCTAACACCACCATTTAAATTAGCAGTTCAGATGATACCATTTTAATGCAGCATGCCAAGTTAAAGCTATTGGATCTATAACTCTTGATGGTAAAACTAACACTGAGGATGTATAATTTGTTGATGGTTTAAAGTAAAATCTCTTGAGCGTTGGACAACTAGTAGACAAAGGTTATCGGTTGCTATTCACAGAAAAGACATGCATGATTAAAGACAAAGATAGAAAGGTAATTGGAATATGAACCAAATTTAGAGGTAATGTATTTTAGTTGAATCCTACTGAAATGACATGTTTGGTTGTAAATGTATATGATAGTTGGTTATGGCATAAGAGATTCTATCATATAAACTTTGACAGTATTGTGAAGACTAGTAGAGTGTTTGCAGTTAGAGATTTGCCAAAGATTGTAAAGCCTAACAACACAATTTGCAAGGAGTGTGTTTTGGCAAAGCATAACAAAACTTCTTTTCCTAGCAAGAAGTTTACCACTACAGTGAAGTTGGAGATTGTACACACAGATCTCAGTGGTCCTACAAAGACTAAAGGATTCTTTGGTGAAAGATATTTTATGATTCTCATTACTGATTTTTCTAGAATGATGTGGGTTACATTTCTTAAAGAGAAATTTGAGACATTTGATAAGTTTAAGATATTCAAGAATAGAGTTGAGAATGAATTTGGTATGAAGATTAAATTTTTAAGATCAGATAGAGGAGGAGAATTCACTTCAAATGAGTTTAACATATTTTATGGAAAAAATAGAATTAAGAGACAAATATTAGCTTCAAGAACCCCTGAATAGAATGGCATTGCAGAGAGAAGGAACAAGTCAGTTATAGAATTTGCAAGAGCTATGTTAGTAGAGAATGATGTACCCAAGACATTTTAGAGAGAAGTTTTGAATACAATAATCTACACTATGAATAGAGTGGAAGTCAAGAAAGACACAAACAAGACACCTTATGAACTATGGTTTGGCCACTCACCTATAGTTAAGTATTTTAGAATTTTTGGAAGTAAGTGTTATATCAGAAGAGATGATGATATTGGTAAGTTCAATGATAGAAGTAATGAAGGTATGTTTCTTGTTTATTCATTGAAAAGAAAGGCTTATAGATGTTATAATCAGAGACCTAAGACTATTATGGAAAGTGCAAATGTGAGAATTGATAAGAAATTCAAAACTCAAGAGAAAATAGTTGATTATAATTCAAATGATGATGTTGTTACTAAGCCAAGTAATGATGAGGTATTCTCTGAGACTAACAATAATTTGGAGAATGAAGGAGAGCCAAGGTAGGAACAAAGCTTGGAACCTTTAGTAGAGACAAGAGTTGAGATAGCAACTCCTACTTCAAGAAAGAATATTATAAAGGATCACCCATCCGAATAGATCATCAGAAGTAAAGACAAAGGTGTGATGACAAGAAATAGAGTGAATGAAGAACTATGCTTGATATCTTAAGTTGAGCCTAAGAATGCAGATTAAGCATGTAAAGATGATTATTGGAAACAAGATATGAAAGAGGAATTGGATTAGATAGTTAAGAATGAGACATGGGAATTGGTCACCAAACCAACATACAATAATATGATAGGAACTAAATGGGTATTTAGAAACAAGATGAATGAGCAAGGAGAAGTTGTAAGAAACAAAGCAAGATTGGTATGTAAAGGTTACTCATAGCAAGAAGGAATAGATTATGAGGAGACTTATGCTCCAGTGGCTAGAATAGAAGTAGTAAGATTATTCTTAGCCTATGTACCACAAAAGAAATTCAAAGTATATCAAATGGATGTCAAGTTAGTATATTTGAATGGAGAACTTGAAGAAGAGGTATACATTGAATAGCCTAATGGATTTCCTTTGAGAAATGATAAGGACATAGTATGTAAATTAAGGAAAGCATTGTATGGATTGAAGCAAGCACCTAGAACCTAGTATGAAAGGTTGGACAAGCATTTGACAAAGCTTAGATATAGCAAAGGTATGGTAGATAGTAATCTATATTGGAAAGGAATTGATGATGGTTTGATGATTTTGGTAATATTTTTTGATGATGTTATATTTGGGGGAAATGATGAAGAAAGTCAGAAGTTTTTAGAAGAGATGAAGAAATAATTTGAAATGAGCATGATAGGAGAGATGAAATATTTCCTAGGATTGCAAATTGTATAGAATAAAGAAGGAATCTTTATTTCTTAGACTAAGTACTTGAAGGATTTACTAAAAAGGTTTGGTTTGGAAACATGAAAACCCATTGGAACACCTATGGTAACTAGACACAAGTTATCTAAAAAGGATGAGACACCTATTGTTGAGTAAAAAAATTATAGACCTATGATTGGAGGTTTGCAATATTTGACTCACACAAGGCTAGATATAGCAAATGTAGTTGGAATTGTTGCAAGATTCTAGGTTGATCCCAGAGAAGCACATTATGCATTAGTAAAAAGAAAATTTAGATATCTAAAGGGAACATCTAAGTTTGTATTATGGTATGATAGATCTAATGATTTCACTCTAAGTACTTATATTGATGTAGATTGGGCAACTAGTATGGATGATAGAAAAAGTACCAGTGGAGGAGCTTTCTTTCTTGGATAAGCAAAAAGTGGGATTGTACATCACAAAGTACAGTGGAAGTAGAGTATGTTGTAGTAGAAAATAATTGTAATCAAGTCATTTAGATGAAGAAGATGTTGAAGGATATAAGGATAGAAATCAGTGAACCTGTTGTTATACATTATGACAACACAAGCATGGTAAATATGTCTAAGAATCTAGTGTTGCATTTAAGGTCTAAGCACATTTATATTAAGTATAATATGTTGAGAGAAAAAGTTGTAGAAAAGGAAATCAGATTGGAGTATGTGAGCACTAAAGAGTAGATTATAGATATATTCACTAAGCCTCTTCCCAAAGAGACTTTTGAGTATTTACAAGGTATGCTTGGGGTTATGTCCCTTCCTACATCAGAGTAGAAGATGCAAGAGTGCATTGGTCTATTGTAATGGAGCACCATTGTTTGTCTAGATTGAATGCTGATGCTTCTTGAATGAGGGAGTATCTATGATGGAAAAAGTTATCTAGGACTCTTGTTGGATGTTGTTTTGAATAGTGTCTTTTGACACTCGAGTTGAGTAAGTATCAATTGTTGTAAAATTTGATGTAGAGATGTTGGTTGCTAAAACCTTTGACATTGATGTCAATGGGGGAGAATATTTCATGAAAAATATTATGTTGAGGAATATGTTTGGCATAAGTACAATATGGAATGAAAATTTGGTATAGAGCACATTGAGGTATATCAATGGGGGAGAATGATTGATGCAAAGGATTTGAAGTTGAATAGTCTTTTTTTGGTATTCTTGGAACTAAATGTTTTTCATCTATGTTACCTTCAATGCCAAAAGGGGAGATTATTGGAAGATAGGGGAGATTGTTATAAGATTGGTTGGAAGCATGAATGTTGATGATATTCCTATGTGGGAGTATTGTAGATATGTTACTATGATGATATGTTACATTCATGATTAAGTTTGTCATCGATGTCAACATAGTAGTTTTTTGTGGTATTTGATAGAAGAACAACAGAAAGATCAAGTTGGTATGGATGGCTAGTTGAGTATTATAACCACCCAAGGTTATGGGAGATACTTCTAAGTATATGGTATGTAGTTAACATCAGAAGAAGAAAGGATAAGTCTAGAAGAAGTTATGTAAGTTTTGATGATAAAGTTTATAGAGGCATGTTCTAGTAAACTTATTATATCTCTTGGCAGAGTTGATATCTTGAGGATCAAGGTTGAGAACATGAAGAAGACATGTTGGTGATGATGTGGCTAAGCTCGCTCATTATAATATGGCATGTATGAAAATTTATTCAAGTTTCAAGATTAAAGATTTATTTTATTCTTAAGTAGAACATGTTCTTAATGTGGTTCTATAATAATTAATTGAGAAGGTCTAATAGCTGACTTAGGGAATTATTTTATGGAATTAGTATAAAGGAAGGATATTTTCCTTTATCAAGGCATGAGAATATATGATGTTATAATTGATGATAAGTAGCAGAGAGTGAGGAATGTGAAGTTGAGAAAAGCAGTGCAAAAGTGACGGAAACTTCATTGCTAAGGTTTTATTGAGTGATCTAAGGGTTGGTATTTGGATATGAGGTTCGTGACCTAGTCTACAAGGTTTGATAGTGATTGGTCTAGTTGATAGGATAGAGGAAGGAGGAAGATAACAGTAAATTACTTGTTGAGCAGTGAGCTCTTCTTGTAATTGAAATTGCATGTTTGGGTAGTGGGCTCTTCTTGTGTATATTGTACTACAACTCCTAATAGGGTTGGAATCTCCTAGCATGGATTCAAAGTCTCCTAACAGGGACTCATGATACTAAATTTTGTAATAGAATCCTAACAAGGTCCATCCTCTAACAAGGAACCTTTATATTAGTACATCATCTTGTGGGCATCATTCCCACTAGAGTTTTCCATTTGATCAAGGATTTCCCTAGTCAACATATCTGGTGTAATTGTTTATGAGCATTTTATTATGGTTGTTGTTTACTTTAGTTGACTAGTTAATTTTTTTTTAAAGAAGATATATGTAATAATTGTTGGATAACTGATTGAAACCCCTCCACCTCTCAGTTATCTTGGTGGACTATTGTTTCTAACACTTATGACATAAAGTACACCTATCAAAGCAAGCTTCATCACTCTTCTTAGTCATTTCCTTCTTCTACTCATGTTTCTTTCATTAATATCTTTCTCTTCATCATCTTTTCATTTCCAAAAATAATCCTTGAGTCAGTTCCTTGCCCAAATTTTTGAGGGGGCAACCTATATCCTTCTATTAATTTCCCTAGGGCATTGATTGTTTTCATTATTATTCTTTGACACAATGCTCATAATCACATTGTATCAAAGAAAGGAAAAATGTAGAAGCTCAAAATGGTTCATGCATACTCTTTCATCACCTTTACATCATAGCTTATCTAATTTTCTCATTTCACTAACTTTGATCTTTTGGCCAACTTGATCATCATTCAATCAAAATTCAAATCATCTTAGAATCAATTCAAAACCATTTAAAAGACACCTTATCATCATCAATCCTTTAGGCATTTTTGCATCCTTTATTTCCTTATCAACATTCATTAATACATGTCATATGTCCTTGGCATGTCATTATTCCATCATTTGATCACTTGACATTGTCATGTCCCTCAGTGCCTTGTCATCCTATCCCATCATCATCTTGCCATCAATTTCTATCATTCATATGATATCATTTGTTTCATCAATTTGATCATGGCTTTGATTAATCCAATATCATCACATTTGATCTACATTTTCATCTTAATCCTTTAATAGGGTTATTCCTTATATTTATTTTACTATTTGGCTGATCATTTTATTAATTTTTCTTATAGGAATAAATAACCCATGCTTTATTCCTATGTATTTAATCATTTAATCCATTCCATTTTATTAATTCATCCTCTTTTATTAATGATTCCCAATTAATTAATATTTATAAATATTAATTAATTGTTCCATTTCCATGAATTTTAGGAATTTCCTATTTCCATGAATTTTAGGAATTTCCTATTTCCTAAACTCTAATTTCCATTTTTAGAGGTATTTGTGAGTTTTTAAATTCAAAAATCCTAACTCTTACACTTTCCCACTAATTGTGCTTCCACTTCCTCTTTTTAATCTTCCACTTTCCCTTTTCTTTTGTCACAAATTGTCATAGTTCATGCCAATTTTCCTCTTTTTCCTTTTGTCATATTTGTCATAGTTTATGAAAAAAATTCTTTTTTTCAAGCTCTTCAATTTCTAATTCTGCATCCTTTTGTCATACTTTATGACAAATTTCATCTTTCAATTTTTAATCTTTCATGTTTTATGACATTTACCATTTTGTGTACTAAAATTGCTAATTTGCAATTTCTGTTGCAAATTCTATAAATTGTGATCATTTCTCTCATTTTTGGTTAACCATGTTCTTTCAATTCTTCTCATCATCATATGATCATTTTTCTCATCTTTCTTTCATTGTGTCAATATGGGAGCTACATCCACTCTTTTGGAGAAGCAAGAAAGGGCACAATTGTCAAATTGAGGGAGTTTTCTATTTTCCTTACTTTGTCTCAATTTATTGTGTTAGGATTAGGATTTTTTGTGCACGCTTTTAGAGTTTGATGGTTCCTCTTGCATGCATATTTCTGATATTTTCCATCTCCTACAACTATAATTATTTCTTTTATCTTTGATTCTTACATTCTATGGTGCACCTTGCAAGGGTTGCTTAATCTTATGTTCATTTGAGAGCCACCATATCTCTATTTCACTCTTGAATATCATAGATAGAAAGCTATAAGATGCCTTTTGAGATGATCTTCATCATTGATATTTTCAAGAATAAGTATTTATAGAAGTGTGTCCATATTTTTGGCATACCTTTTCAGTGCCCATCGTGGGGCCGAGTATTATTGTTTGGCTCCATTTCTTGAATTTTTGTCACATTTTTAGCTCATTAGTTTGGATTTTATTTATACAAATAGAACTATCATACAATACTTCACCAGTGATGATTATATGATACTTACTTTAATGGAGTATGATACTTTACCAGTTATTATGTCATATTCATATCCTATATTCTATCATATTGCTTCTTGTAGATTATTGTACTAGTTTGATTCACTATGTCATAATGAAAAAATATATCATTATTCTTCAAAATTTATATTGTAGGATATTCTATAATCTAAAAGTATTGAACTGTCTAATTTAATTATATAATATGACCTTTAATTTGCATTTTCACATCCTTTAGTTTGAATTTTCATCTTTTAGCTTGGTTTTTCAAATCCAGTAGTGGTTTTGCAGGGGTTACTTTCAATTTTTTCTATTTATTTTGAGGCCCTAACCATTGTTTTTTTATTCCCTAACCCTTGTTGTTTTTTAGGGGCTTGTTTCTTTCTTGCTCTCTAAGGACATTGCTAATTCGAAAAGGGCTACTAATAGTGTTGCAGGGTTTCCCAAGTAAAAACAATAAAAAAGTTTTGTGTGTTTTCTATTTCATTTTCATGTGTGACATTTACTATTTGTTTTTTTTTTAGGAATATAAAACTCACAAGTAAGGGTTATTTTTTGGTAGGAGAGTATTCTCTTCATCCTCTAGGTGAATAAAAAATCTTGACCCTTGACTGAATCAAGAAAGTGGGTGAGATACTCCACTATTTAGTGGTTTTTATTAACTTTTCTTGGTGTGTTTAGGGGAAGCATTAGGGAGTAGGAGAGTATGATCTTCACCGATCTTGTGAATCATAAATATTGACATCCTTTGTGTGAATCCATTTTGTCACTAGTAATATTTTACCTTTAGAGGCCCTACTATATTTGGAAAGATTATGAATGACCTAAAGTGGGAACAAGCAAAACTTAGCTATTTTGACCCCACTATAATCACAAACTTCTTAAAAAAGGTGAAATCTTTAGGGGTGTAGAACTTGAATTCACTTGATGAGGTTACTTATGGGATTTTTACCATGAGGAAATTACTAGGTGGGTATTCTTAAGGTACCCTTATGGTTTCAATGTCTGTTATTAAGTCTCACATTAGGAACAAGGGGGGTCTTATGAATGGAACTCTTACTAGACACCTTAGTATTAGAGGCCACCCTAATTTTCTTCTCAATATCTTGGTGTGAGGATTGATCCTAGTGGACTATTTGGATCACTCCAAGATTTGACTCACGATATATAATCCTTTAGATTTGGGTAACCCATCTATGAAAAAAAAAATATTTATTGTGGTCACCCACTTTGTGTGAGGAAAGAGAGCATTAAGTTGTGGGCCAAGGTATTGAGTAATGAGCCATGTCCTTTGGGTATATATTTCTTTATGCATTTTTGAATATGCTAAGACCCATAAAAATCAACTAAACATACACATGATAGTAGCTTCCTAGGATTTTTGTTTTGAAACCTCTCAAGAGTTCATATTGGCAAGGTTGCATTGTCCCTTGTCCAATTGCTTGGAGACATGTGTTTGTGCCATAATTGCTTTAAAAAAAACTACCTTGATTTTTAAAACTAAAACACACTTTTCTATAATAGTAACTTTGCTCAATCAATTGATAAAAAAATTTAATCAAATCATATGTCTTATATGTACGAAGTCACAAAAAGCTGTCTCTACTAGATTATAGTCATATTTTCTACCTGAGAAGTATCATATGATACTTTTGGATTCTAAATACTATTATACTTCCATACAAACTTTTTCATACCTTTTTTCTACAATTTTTTGTATTGCTTCCCATATATTGTCATACTGGTCTATTGTATCATCCTTCTATATTAGAAACTTTTGTAAGAAACTTCTTATTGACCAACTATCATGCTACATACTGAGGTCTACTTGGACCTATTGCTTGATCAAATTGTCTTGAATTGCATTATCAAGTAAGTTAGGGTTGTTCATACTTGATCCTATTGTGTTCCTATGTTGAAATCTTCATGTTTGGTTACATTATAGGATTAAAAAGATCACCTTGGCTCTTTGGATACACGCTTTATTTGAGAGATTGTTCACTTTTTACTCTTTCTTACTCCATCTTTCTTTCTATTGGGCTTCCTACCTAGCTCCCAGCTTGAGTCACTAGTGTCATAAGTTTCTTGGATGTTTTTGACAAGCTATTTTCATTACTAGTTTCTCTTGTAAAAATGAACATCTTGATTTTATAAGTTTTTATTCCAAAGGATTTGTGTTATCTCATAATCTAAAGACTAAGCTATTACATGTCAGTTACAACTAGGCTTCAATTTGTTCAAGGTAGTCATTTTTCTTTTAGTTGTGAAAAATTACCTTCTCCAACTAGGCATGCACATAAGAAATAATTTGAAGGTGAACCTATCTTTAAAAAAGTTGAGGAAGACAGGTCCACTATTTGGTACAACCCTCTTAGTCACTTTGGTATCTCCCTTGACATCTTGCTTGATACTCCTAGAGCTAAAAGCAACGTGTCTTTCACAATGAATCTAGCAAAGAGAAATTATCATTTAGATAACTACTTTTTGCATAGAAGAGAATTTCAAAGAGGAAAAAAATATTACCAAGAGGAACAAGTCAAATTAGAACATAAGAGACTTAAACAAGAAATACACATAGCTTCTAAGATTACCACTCACATCTATGATGAAAACAAATCTCATGGTGAGAATGCTCATGGATTTGGGAATTCTCACACCTAAACTTTTGAGAATTAAAATACTAATTCTACCTATAGTGATCCCTTTTTGAATCATGCAAACTTTGGAAATAATGGAAAAAATACCACTCCTAGACAATAAGGTCTTGTACTGAGGGATATGTCTCTCTACCTAGGTGCTCACACCATGGATAACCTTCACAAAATGGGAGTGATATGGACAATGAAATAACTAATGATCAACTTATAAGGTTCTAGCAAGATGATAAAATTCAAAGTCTCATGCTTAAAGCTTTAGAACAAAATGGGGACCAATATTTCCAATACATGACTTCTAGAGGATAGAAGTTACCCCACAATTATGATATTCAAAGAATCATCCAAAAAAGAGAGCCAACTGAAAGTAAGAAATTGAGAAAGGAAGTCCAAGATTTAAAAAACAAATTTTCATGCATGGAAATAGAGAAAGAGAAGCCTAAAAATTTATTTGTTGAGACCATATGTACTCTTCATTTTGACAAAAGTCTTTACATGATACCTTTCCCAAGGGATTTGGATATTCCTAAATATGACAAGTATGATGAAAATGGGGACCCACATGACATGTTAGAAAATTTTATGAACTTATCATGGAATTTATGCATGAAGACACATATCTCATGAGACGCTTTCCAAGAAGCTTGAATGGAAAATCCATGGAGTGGTTCACAAAAATCTCTTGTCCTCTTAAGTCATTTGATGAGCTTGCAAAATGATTCATTCAACACTACTCATAAAACATATAAAACCTTATTACTATACTTGACCTATTCAACATTAGACAAAAATCAAGCTGATCCCTTTGTCACATATTTGTAAATATGGAGAAAATTACACTCTCGATGTCCTCGCTAAATCCCCAAAAATGAGAAAATTGAAATCTTCATTGGTACTCTTGTACCCAAGTTATATTATGATCTTATTCCCTAAATTTAATTACATGATTGAGAGTGCATATGATATTGAATATGTTACTATTAAGAAGGGGGGTATAGTCTTAAACAAATATAAAAATGGAAATGGAAATAGTAAAGACAAAGGCAAACCCTGGAACAAAAACAAGTATGTTGTCAATGACAGAGTTGTTGATGCACCTATGACAAAGGTATCAAATTTTAACTTAGCTAATACCATTTTTTCTACCAAACAACAAGATGATTCAAGGAAATCTTAAGCTCAAGACAAATTTAAGTCCACACAACTTTATAAGTCTAAGCATAACTTCACTCCTATGGTTGACTCCTATGATGTGATTGTCAAAACATTGCTCGCCGACAAGCTTATTACATTGCTAGATAATTTATGACCCTATAAGCCTATTGTTAAACTTTTATGGAAAAGAGATGATCCTTTTTGTAATTAGCATAAAAAAAAAGGTCATGACACTAATCATTTTTTTCAACTCAAATATATTATACAAGATCTCATTGATGAGGGAAAAGTTGCTATTGATGGCCTAGTTAAGAACTCTGATCACAAAGCTTTCAAGGACCCTATCCCAAAGCATGAACAAGGAGAAATTTTGAAGTAAAACAAGAAGTGTCATGATACCAAAATAAACTTTACACATATAAATGCTGACAATACAATATAAACATGCTTGAACATATTAAAAATGAAGGAATTTACATGATGGGGCCTAAATTTGATGAAGAATCTAACTATGATACTAATGATGAAGGGCCTAAGATGACCTTGAGAACCCATGGCTCCTCCCAACATCTTGATAATAATAGACCTATGGTTATGCTTAAGGTTGTGGATTCTTCCTCCTCTTATGGTGAAAGGCTAAACATTGTTACTAAGGGGTGGTCCAAAGGTGTCCTTAAGGTTGCAGATAATTCCAAACAAGATAATACTAAACAAGTAGGGTCTACCTTGTATAAGTAAACTATTATCATTGCTAATTATACCTATGATCTTATAAACTAATTATAGTGTACACTTTCTGAAATATCTATTTTTTATTTTTTATATCTCCTTTGCATAAGGAGATTCTAGAAAAAAAAATTTATGTTGCTAATGTCCCTACTAATGTTGATGCAGATAAGTTTCAAGCTATGGTTGGTCACATCTCTTCTCTACATTACCTTACATTTTTTGATGAAGGGTGTTCCCCTTAATACCATAAACTCATAATAGAAACAAAGAAACAATAGGAAATACCAGAACAAATATGGACTTCTTATTATGGCTGCAAATGTGGAATTATAGAATTCATAGTTACAATATGCTAACCCATATGGGCACCTTCATTACAGTAATCTTCAAGACAAGCAATGAACTATCACCCAGAGCTCTTCTAGACAATGCTCAAGCCTTTCTTAAATAGGTAATTTTATGCCACCCGGGAAGTTTCTAGTGCTCAATCTTAATACCTAGGGCTGAAAGACCCTAACAATACATATAGAGTCAGCCAAATACATCTTTGACAATTATTTTAGAAATTTTGGATAGCCCAAATTTGGAAGGCCATAACTCTCAAACTATTGCTCTGACTGGCTATTATAACCACTTTTCAAAAATGTCAATTCTTGATCTATAGGCTTGAAATGGTGCAAGTTCCATTTCATCGAGTTTTTGGACCTCATCTAGGCACTCTAAGGCCTTCAAAAATGAGTCGAAATATTTTTCTCTTAAATTTTCTACTAAAAATCCACAAGAAATTCTCTAATACTTAAGTTGGAGCAATGAGATTTTTATGGTAGGCTTATAGTTCTCAAATGAACCTTCATATAGAAAATGAGAACATTCTGAGCTCATATGAAAAACTTACTAAAAATAGCAAGTTCCCAAAAATAGTAACCCCTTGTCTACTAGTCCTTATTAAAATAGAAAAAGGTTGAAAACAAAAATATTTTTGGGTGATGCAAGATTTCTCTTACACCTAGGATGCTCCTACATCAGACACTCGAGGTAATCACATCTCAGGTGTTCAAAGGAAAACCAAGACAATTAACCTCCTCCCTTACTATCCATGATGAATCCTCTACTATCCTCCCTTTCCATTTGACTAGGTATTCCTCATAAGTTTTCTTCCTTGTACTTTTTCCAAAATGACTATCCAATATCTCCTCAATCTCCTTTGTAGCTAAACTAGTTGCTGGAATACTCCACTACACCTCTACAACTTCATCTCCATCACCTCCTTCATAATATTCTATCAAATCTGAAGTATTAAATATTGGTGAAATATTCAATTCAATAGGCAAATCCACTTCATATACATTCCTAGAATCATGCCTTTCACTATCTTGTACGATCCAAAATTCTTCATCTTCAGCTTATTATATGTACCCACTAGAAAATGCTCCTTTCTTAAATGAACCATGACTTCATCTCCAATCTGAAGTTCCTTATACCTCCTTTTCACATCTGCTTTAGCCTTATACTATATATTCATCTTTATTATGTGCTTCCTCACCTCCTCATGGATGTTCTTCAAATGTTTAGAAAAATCTTCTACTTCAGCACTACTTATCTCTCCTTTATCCAACTGTTGTAATTCAAAAGCATTTATGACACTTCTCCCATACACAATCTGGAATGGTTATTTACTAGTATTGTGCATGTTGAAAAAATTATTATATGTAAATTTTTCCTGTGGTAAAATCAGATCCCATCCTTTTGGTTTGTCTCCAGCCAAACATCTTAGTAAATTTCTCAAACTCCTATTCACCAATTCTATTTGTCCATTAGTCTATGGATAATGTGTTGAACTGAACTTCAACTCCATCTTCAATTTCTTCCATAATGTATGCAAAAAATACCCAAAAAATTTGGTAACTTGATCTAAAACTATGCTCTTTGGCAAACTATGTAGTCTCACAACTACTTTGAAAAACAACTCTACCACATGAACAACATTACTAGTCTTCTTACAAGAAATAAAATATTTAATCTTTGAAAACATGTCAACCACCAAAAAAATAGAATCATGCCCTCACTAAGTCCTTGGTAATCCGAGAACAAAATCCATGTTGACATCCTCTCATGGCTTCTCTGGTATAGGTAATGGATGATACAACCCTGCATTTTGCTTCACTCTTTTAGCCACCTGACATACTTGGCAACTATGCATAAACTTCTTCACATCTTTCTACAACTATGGCTAGTAATAGTTCTTAGCAACTAAAGAAATGGTCTTATCTTTGCCAAAATGTCTAGTCAATCCTCCACTATGATTCTATTTGATGAGATTCTTCCTCATTGAATTTCTAGGAATGCACAACTGGCTTCCTTTGAACAACATACTATCTTGGATCATGAAATCCAACCATTTTGTCCTATCAAATCTAATAGGTTCTGTACATGCCTTTCATGCTTCACCAAAATCAAGATCATTTTGATACAAATTATCAAGTTCCTTGAACCCAACCACCTCTATCTACATTTCTATCAGCAAAAGTTGTCTTCTACTAAGAGCATCTGGAACTTTTTTAGACATCCCACTCCTTTGTTTCAAAAGAAATGTACAACTCTACAAAAACTCAACCCACTTCAAATACCTTTGGTTCAATTTTCCTTGATTGTTCAAAAATTGCAAAGCTTGATGATTAGTATACAAAAAAAACTCCTTAGGAAAAATATAGTATCTCCATTTCTTTAATACTTGTACTATAGCATAAAATTTATGATCATAAACATAATATTTTCTTTTTGCATCATTCAATTTCATATTGAAATAAGCAATAGGTCTACCTTCTTGGCTCAAAATAGCTCCTATTGTAGTACCACTAGTATCACAATCTACTTGAAATACCTTCTTCAAATCAAGAAATGCTAAAATGGGTTGCTCAGTAACTTTCTATTTCAACAGATTAAAACTCTTATTTGCTCCTATAATCCACTTAAATTCTTTCCTATCCCCTCTTATTGTTTTAGTCAGGGATCCACAAATAGTGCTAAAACCTCTTATGAACTTTCTATAAAAACTAGCCAATGCATGAAAATATATTACCTCTATTGCACTCTTTAGAGTAGGGCATTCAAGGATAGCCTTCACTTTCTTTGGATCCATTTTCAGACCTTCTATTGAGACTACAAATTCTAGGTACACTAACTACTTCTTTACAAAACTGCAATTCTTTAGTTTTATTAGCAACTTTCCCTCAACTTATCAAACACCTTGTGAATATGGATCAAACACTCTTCCAATATCTTACTAAACATCAAAATATTATCTAGGTAAACAATGAAAAACTTACCCAAAAAGTCATTCGGTACCTCATTCATGAGCCACATGAAAGTGCTTTGTGCATTGGTTAGCACAAAAGGCATGACTAACCACTCGTACAGTCCTTCTTTTGTCTTGAAACTAGTCTTCCACTCATCACCTTCCTTGATACAAATCTTATGGTACTCAATCATCAGATCTATCTTTGTAAAATACTTACGCCCACTCAAATAGTCCATAATATCATCCATCCTTGGTAATATAAATCTATACTTGATTTTGATCTTGCTGATAGTGCGAGAATCTATGCACATCCTCCATTCTTCATTCTTCTTTGGTGCTAATACTACTGGTACAACACATGGACTTAGACTCTCTCGAATCAACCCCTTCTACAACAAATCATTAACTTGTTTGTTCAACTCTTCACTTTTTGCTAGTGTCATTCTGTGTGCAGCTTTGTTTGGAAAACTAGCTCCTAGAACCAAATCCATCTGATGATCGATCTTCCTCATTGGGGGAAATCCATCTAGTACATTATCTGATTCAATATCAAAAAACTCTTCCAACATATCTATAACTTCTATAGGTACCTCCTCTACTTCTTCTTTACTATCCTTGGAATTATAGAAAAATACATATGCTCATGCTTCATACCTTTGAGAAACTCTTTTCCATCAACAAAACATATTCTAGTAGCACTATGTACCTTTTCTTCTTTCTCCTTGAATAACTTCAACTTATGTTCCACTCCATTTATGGTTAGAGTGTAGGTAATTTCTCACCCATCATGTATAGCATGCTTGTCAAATTGCCACGGCCTACCCAACAACATATGACATATGTCCATAGGTATGATATCACAAAGTATCTCATCCTGGTAGCTTCCAATCTTGAACTTCACTGAGCACTACTCATTGACCATGACCTTGTGGTCATCTTGCACCCAAACAATATGGTATGGATGTGGGTGTTTCTATCTCTTCAACTTCAACTTTGTGACCATCATTTCTTACGCCAAATTTTTAGTACTTCCACCATAAATGATCACATCACAACACTTATCTTCACATCTACACCTTGTGTGAAACAAACTCCTTCTTTGATTAGGTTCATTCTTGCCACTTAGCAGGATTCTTCTATTAAGTAGGATTTCTCCTCTTTCAACATCTTTAGAGTGTGATGATCTGGCATCTTCATCAGCATGTGTAACTCTGGCCTAGCCTTCTATTATTTGATTTGTCCTTCATTGGCACTAGGAACATTCAAATACTCTATGTCCTTCTTCTTTGCAGTGAAAATATTTCCTATAGAAGCCTCCTCTTCCAGATCCTTGTCCTCTGCCTCTTCCTCTCTAATCTCTATTATTTTGATCATGTAAATAATTGGAATTATTTCCCCTTTGATTTTGACTACTTCTTTTAGTCTCATCCTTGTTCTTCTAATCATCATTATGGCCTTCATAAGATCATCTACTAGATCTTCCACTGCAACCTCTTCCACTATTCATGTTCTCAAAATTCTTGCTTAGTTTCTCCTTAACTCTTAGGGAAAACTGGTATGCCTCCTCAATATTGTTCATTTGAACTAAACTCAACTCATCCTAAATACTTGGCCTTAGCACATTAAGATAGCAGGCTACTTTCTCCTTATCAGCTTCTGCATGACCAATTCTAATGAGAACTCAGTAGAACTCTATAGTATACTCTTGAATAGATTTTCTTGCTTGCTTCAACCCTTGCATTTTTTTCAATAGATCAAGCTCGTAATCCCTAGGAATGAATCATCGCTTTAGTTTAGCTATCATTCAATCCCATCTGGTGATTTTGTCCTTTCTCTTTCTATTTTTCTCTAATTGAACCTCTTGCCACCAGATCATTGCATGTCCCTTTAGTTTCACCTTTACAAAATTGACCCTGTCAAGATCCTCAATATCTTCATACTCAAAGTACTCCTCCAATTCATTGATCTAATCAATCAGCTCCTCTGGGTTAAGATTTCCCAAAATTGTGGGAACTTCAAACGAAGGTCTTTTTCCAATTTTGGAGATGGCCCTAAAAAGGCTCTCTTCCCTTGGGTTTAAAACTATCTTTGCTTTGGCATTTTCTTCTACTTCATCCTCATCCTTGCTTTCATCTCTTATGGGAAGATTTATTCCTATATGCATTTTTTCTTCCAATGCTTGCATTTATCTTTTGAGAGCTCTAAAACCCTCAGGTGTAACACCTATAACTCTTCTACCACGCTCTCTTTGTGGAGGAATTTTCACGCTATCATTGAAACCCTAGTGAAAATTGCCTCACAATCAGTGATTTTTCTACATGCTTAGCCCAAACCATGGTCCTAATGTGAACTACCTCATAGTTGGCGATCTGTCCACACACTCAAGAACTCTAGCTCTAATGGGTAAAAGCATAGATCTATGTCATCGTTTATGATACAAAAACCTATTTTGGTCAAATCTCATTACTCTATCAAAAATCAATTTTTTTCAAAAACTAAAAATACCCTTTTATAGATCTTGGATTCAATATCATCATTATATAAAATTTTGAGTGTTTTGATTAGTTATAGTATATTATAATCTCAAAATATTATAAGTTGATATTTCAACATTTCAGGAGATACTCCCTCAAAAAAGGGAAAAAAATAGTAAATCATATCAAAAAAAAAAAAAAATTATATTTATCTCTAGAGGAGAGAATCATCTTCATGAATATGTAATTTTTTTTCAAGAAGGTATAGATTTGATAAGGAAGTTTTGACAGGAGGAAAAAACTGTTGCATTCTAATAAGGTCAAACTTGAGTACATATAACAAAGAAAATATACATAAAAAATAATTATATCTTCTTTTTTTCACTAGCTATACATGTCATCTATAAGATATTTTCAAATTAGAACAAAAAAATATGATTTGCATATACTTGTTTGACGGGAACTACAACCTATATTTTTTACAGTTAAAAAAGAGACTTCAAAATAAAATAAAATGAATAAATTCTTACTCAAAAAAATTATAAAAATGATAGGCATAAAATTCATCCAATTCTACACATTTCATCAATTTACATTATCTTCATATTTTAAACACAGATACCATTTTTTTTTGTCATTAATGTTGAACTATCACATTCTGATATCACATTTCTTTATAAAATGTGACACAGGTTTGTGCTTTTACCCCCTAATACCACTTGTTGAAGGGTTCTCCCATTAATACCATAAACTCATAACAAATACAAAGAAACAATAGTAAATGCCAGAACAAAATATGGACTTCTTATTATCACCACAAATGCAGCATTACAGAATTCATAGTTACAATATACTAACCTACATGGGCTCCTTCATTATAGTAATCTACAAGACAAGCTGTGAACTATCACCCAAAGCTATTTTAGACAATGTTCGGGCCTTTTTTAAATAGGAAATTTTATGCCACCCGAGAAGGTTCTAGATGCTCAAACTTAATACCTAAAGCTGAAAGACCATAAAAATACATATAGAGTTATCCAAATACATCTCTGACAAATATTTTAGAAATTTTTGGTAGCCCAAATTTGCAAGTCCATAACTCTCGAATAATTGCTTCGATTGGCTATTATAACCACTTTTTAGAAATGCTAGCTCCTAATCTACAAGCTTGGAGTAGTGCAAGCGCCCTTTGTTGAGTTTAGAAACCTCATTCAGGCACTCTAAGGCCTTCAAAATTGAGTTCAAAGATTTTTCTCCAAAATTTTCCATCAAAACTCTGCAATAACTTCTCTGATACTTAAGCTAGAGAAATTAGATTTGTATGGTAGGCTTATAGTTCTAAAATGAACCTTCATATGGAAAATGAGAATAGTCTGAGCTCACATGACAAATTTATTAAAAATAGCAAGTTCACAGAAATAGTAACCCCTCTGTCTACTAGTCCTTATTAAAATAGAAAAGGTTGAAAACAAAAATATTTTTGGGTGATGCAAGATTGTTCTTACACCCAGGATGCTCCTGCATCATTTTCTAAAGAGGATGATAAATTGCTAAGCCATGCACATAACCTTGCATTTCACATTGAAGTACAAATCTATTATACCTAGGTTAGATGAGTGTTGATAAACAATGATGAGGGGTTAAACATTATTTCTTTCAATGTTGTTCAACAATTGGGTCTCTTTGAATTCATTATAGACCCTAGAAGAAATATCAATATTAAATCATATGATGATGTTGAGTGCCCCTCCAAGGGTCCTATTGTACTACCTATTTGAGTTTCTCCTTTGGAGAAAGATAAAGTATTTCAAGTCCTTGACATTCCACTCACATACAACATTTTTCTAGGGAGACCTAGATACATGACATGCAAGTTGTTCCATCAAATTTTCATCAATGCATTAAGTTCCCCTTTAATGGTATCAAGGTTTCAATTACTAGGGATAATTTCATGTCAATAAATATAACTTAGTTCCAAATAACATGGCTGGTAATGATGCTCGAGTCTCGCTTGCTGACTATGAGAAAAAGCTAAAAATGATGAGTATTGGTATGGGAGAGTACACCTTAGATTCCATTGTGACACTACTAGTTTCCTCATGTTCCTAGGGAAAATTGTCTAAGCACATGAAGCCCTAACCCTCAGCTATACACTAGTAGAATATTGGGAAATAAATGACTACATGACCAAAATGTTTAATCACAAGACTAAATTTTTTGATCACATAACTAAAATTGATCAAATTCTAGTAATGCTTTAGAATTTATGAGTATAAGTGGCTAAATAAATGAGTAATTTGGTAATTAGGTAAAATCATAAGGTTAAGAAAAGATAAGCGACTAAATAAATCATTAAATAATTGGTCAATAATAATTAGTGACCCAAAGAAATGACTAAATGAATTATTCATGATTTTATATTATTTTAATACATTCTTTAACCTTTTAATAACTTTTATTACTTACTATGGAGTTATTGTCCTATCAATACATCATTATTAATTAACGTTCTTGAATGCCCTCTCAACTAATATTGACTAGAAACAAACTCAAAATCACATCAATCTGCACTCAAACTCATCAAAATCTATCTATGAACTCTAGAAGAAAATAATAAAAATGCTCAATACACTCAAAATAAAACTCCAAGTCTATCTTTGCATATCAAAAAAATTTATTATCATTTAATTATTTAATAATCTCAACTTATAATTGTTATTAAATTCACTGACCCGTATAATGTATTTCGTGAGTTTTAGTTTAGATATATATTGAACCCATCTAATCTCATCATTAGAATGAATAAGCAAATAATTCTTGATTACAAGCTTTAGTGATTGGATCTAGCTAGGCACTAAGCCTGTGAAGCAATGAGAATTTTTAGGAGATTAATACCCATCATAAAACTACACCAACTCAAAAAATTAAATGTTTAAAATGTTTAAGACAAAATTAAGATATTTTTATATAACCATATATTATTCCTAATTATTTTAAATTATTTTTATTCTTTCAAAATGAGACCACAACAACTTGATTATGTATTGCCATAACTCTCATGTTTGCGCTTATATATTCAACATAATTTGCATTGTGAAGGGATTTTGTTAATTATTATAATGAAAAACCAAAACATATTTAATAATGACTAGCCTAATAGTTTCTTGTGTATCCAAACATATTTTTATCAAGGGTCTTAGATGATCATGCATCCTTATTTAATATAAGTGTTCCATGAATTTTGAAGAGAAAAAGTGTCTATTTATTATAAGTCTTTTTAGTAATAGTATTTTGTTCACCACACTTCTAATCAAACTTCTCACTCTTTCTTTTCAACTTGGCTTCATAATCATCAAAAAAGTGACCCATCTAACCGCATATAAAACATTTTTCTTCTTGTTTGTGAGTGAATACAACCCAAGCTTCTAGGAAGAGAAAAATGAACCATATCATGATCATCAAAAAGGAATTGTTAATTGATATCACTTACAAAATTAATTTAAGGATAATTTCCATTGCAATACAAAAGAAATTTTTTTTTGTAAAGATTGAAGATGACAAGATAACACCCCTCATGGGAAGCACAAGCTACAATTTATAAAAATAAATAAATACAAAACATGCATTATTACTTAAATTGAACTTATACTATCAAGCATATCTTGATGCATGGTCACAATATAATTGTAAAGTACTTTTATTTTCTAGATTTCCATTCTAGTGTTCCAAGAACATATTACTCATTAAGAGCAATAACTTATAAAAATAAAATAAAGAGAATCAAGGACTAACTTCTCTTACAATCTCTGAATGGATCTCATGAGTAGTAAATCCTTCCATAATTAAGTCAGCATCATGTATTAGTCCAATTGAAAACATGTGAAACCAAAAAAAAAAAAAAACCTGAAAGTAGTAGTCAAATTTTTATCACTTCGTACACAAGAAAGAACATACCAAACCATATATACAATGTCAATTATTTGGATCAAAACTTGCTAGGTTTCTTTGATCATGAATGTTTGTCATTATTTTATGCTCACCTTCACCTTGGACATTTGCATCACACAAAATGACATTCAATGATCAACTTAGAGATATGAGAATGAATAAACCCTAAAAAATCATATACATAAAAGTTGAAACAAAAACATAACAAAGCAATATACCCTAGAATTCTCTTTAAAAGGCCAACAACATATGAAGGGATTAAATGTCTCTTTTTAAAAGTATTTCACAAAAATTAGATGATCCTAAATATACATGCCTTGATTTTAAGCCAACCAAAATCATAATTTAATCTCAATTTATATAATATTGAAGGATAATGGACAATTTAGCTCTAAATTATGTCTCTAGAGTGATAACATTTGAGTCAAATGCATTAGCTGAAACTTTCAAAGGTATAGTCTTACCTTTAGTTGCAAACTTATTTATTAATATTTCCTCTTCTAGCCTGATTAAAATAAGTAAAAAGATGGAATTATCACAATTGTGCTATATGTTATGTTTTAATAAAATGTGTACATGGGATGCTTTGCATGAAACTGGGTCAACTTTGACCACACTCACTACATCAGCTACATCTTTTGCAACTCTAGCGCGTTGTTAACATTGTTGAATCATATTTTCTTTTGGTGAAAAACCATCTAAGAAACAAATAAAGTTTTGATTTTCTTGATAAAATGTAGCTAAAAAGAATGATGTATAAAATATAAACTAGTACTAAAGTACAACAGACAACAAAAATGAAAATATATTCTTACATGAGACATATTAAGAAACAAGATCTTTGATGGAGCTTGAGTCCCTATCTTTTGTGTAAGATCATAGTTTGTCTTTAAAATTAAGCATAGGTCAAGTCGTCGATAGGAAATAGGAATGGTTGTTAACATGAAATTCATAGTTGCAGTGCAGTCTATTTTGTTTCTATAATTTTCTAATGGGATAGGTAATAAAAATGTTACTAAAAAAATTAAGATACCATTCACACAACAAAAAGCATTCAAATATTGTATCCTCAAAATTTGGAAGCTAAAAACTGTAAGCAGTTGTTGTTGCAAGATGGTATCTAATGTAAGAGGAAGTGAAGAGCAATAGTACAAAGACAAGATCATTATTTCCATTAGGAATATAAGCATAGAGATGCATATAAAATATATTTTGGTTTGATTTATATATTTTAAATATTGATTTGTAAAATCAAAATTAAGGAATCTTATGCTTGTCATTGATGGCTTTTGTGTTGGTCCAAAATCTATCATTTTTCTTTAGTGCAAGACCTACAAATTTACAAATTTTTTAGTAACATTTATTAGCTAATATGCACCAAAAAATCATATATAAATTTGGTTGTAGGAAAGTTTTAAAGTATAGTATTAGTTGTGGTTACCTTTGTGGCTGCATCAATTAGCTAGACACATTTGGGGAACTAGATTGCATGATATTCATGGACCTTGACATATAAATTACATGATATTCATGGACCTTGACATATCATCTTAGATAGATTAAACAATACCAAAATATGTTAGTTTGTGAACATATTCAACTATATCTGATAGTATCTTAACTAGAGTTATTTATGGCCATTACTAAAATGGCAATTACTTCTGTCAATTTAAATAAATATACATTTATATAGTAGTGATGACTATCACTTAATTTGTTAAAAGTTTGAGGAATGAGCTAGAAAAATCACATGAACTGACAATTTTCTTTCCTATATAATTCAGTGGTTTCTAATCTGCCTACCATGCACAGTGGCACATTAACAACCAATTTTTTTGTTCAATGCTAGTTTCAAGTAAGGTCTTCAATTCTAAAGGAATTTGTAACTGCCTTATTATTTTTTAAGTTATTACTATGAGTAGATGTCACTTTTAGCTTACGTTATTATGTGATGCCCAGTGCTGAGGTTTTGGGGGGAACACTTCAAATCATGGTAAGAGAGACCTTATTTTTCAAAGCTCTCTATCTTTGAGGGATTTTATTAAATAGTTCACATACCTTTTCTTTAATTTCGGATTCGGCTATAATTGGTAATGACAAGTAGATGTTATAGATAGTAATAGTTACTTTAGTCATAGTGATACATTTCTACCTATATTCTACCATCCATGACAAGGGAATTTTAGTAACAATTAAAGAGTTGTTAGTCAAGCTCTCCATGAAAATTTTACCAAAAATTCATTTCATAGGTTTCAATAGAGATAAAATAGTTCAATAATCAAAAGAAAGCTATTTTGGCATGTTCTATACAGGATGAAAAAAAGACTTGTTTCTAGTTTGGGTTTTTTTCCATCAATTTAGGGCCTTCTCTGTGATTTTATTTTCTATGTATGGGAATCATAGTCATAAAATTTTAAATATATTCTTCCATTAATAATAATGACATTTTTGAAAATTACCACAAACCATAGTAATCAACAGTAAAAAACTCAAAAAATTGATATACACAGTGTTTATGAGCCTTTACATATGTCACCTGACTTGGACGAAGAGCCATCAGTTATGGAGACAAGTCTTCTTTTGGTAATCAACAAAATGTATCCATAATTTTATCATGCCTACCTATGATTTATTTCTTTCAAATCCTATCATGAACATCATTTAAAAAACATATTTGTCACTTTTTACATACATTTAATCTAAACATAGTTTTATAATCATATTTTATAGACCTTTGTGAAATAGTTTCAAGTAAAAAGCCCATGATGCATATTCTAACAGAGCTTGGAAATGTTATAGTGCAACTCAACCAAATCATGTTATAGTGCAACAACAGATGCCCTTGGGTAAACTACTTTAGGCTTTGAACTTCTATTAGGGTTACTAGATCTTGTCGGTAGATCTTTGGAGAAGTTCATGAAGAATATTTCAGAGATTTTGAGTACATAACATGACATGGGTTTTAGGGTAGATGTGATGAGAATCACAGAGGAAATTATACAGGGATTTGGTAGTAATTAATATGAGATGGTGCATTTTAGCTCAACCACTTCCATAAAAACTGGGCCAAGAGTGGGATCTCACCTACGAAATCTTACCAAATTTTGGCCATAAAATCCTACAAAATTTTGTTTCTAGTAGAAGTTAATAAATATAAATATTTAAGAAATGAAATAAAATGTAAAAATTGAAGCCTTGACCAAAATTTCTGCAATTTATTAGATAGGAAATTTTGCAGCTTCAACAACGACCAAATATTCTTTGAAAAGAAGAACTTGAAATTGCAACTTACATTTTTCTCTAGATTTGATTCAAATATTCATCTTCTAAACTCTCCTCTCTCCTTGAAGACCACTCCAAATGCCTCATTCGTAATGATTGTAAATTCAGTTGATTGTCATAATGGCTCTGATCTATACCTTTTGACAAGGACTATTGTAACAATTAATATTGAGTTATTGTCATGATTAATACGATCTAGAAAACATAATTTTTTTTCTTATTTTTCATAATTAAAATATAAAATTACCCCTAAGAAGTCTCTAGTTCCTAAGAAAAATCCACACAACCAATAGAAAATTAGGAATATGATCACAAAAAATATTTCTTATTTAAACATTTGGAAAAGACAGCTTGTCTCAAGCTAAATTAATGATGTGTCTCTACTAAAAATATTAGTTCCCTACCTTATGCAAGGAATGCACTAATAAACAAGAAAATATTTGCCCAATAAGTTGGCTAATTGGTGTAGAGGGTAAGTGTGGTGGACAAGGTTTTCAATAAGTGAATGATACAACCCAAGAAACTCGATGCTTTGACTATGCTTCAAGAAACTCAAATTATGATTTCACCCTCCCCAATGGAAAAAAATGACAAAATAGATCTTTTTATATTGTATTATAAAATATTCACATTGTTAATGGGTTCACAACAACATCCAACACTTCAATTTGGAGCAGTTTTCCTCAAACTCTTGCTCTTTACTAAGAACAACCACAAATACTTTTAAGCCCCCCAAAAATGATCTAATTTAACCTTTGGACAACCAACCACAATAACCTACAGCCTTGCATACCATTTTGATTCATTAACTCAACCTTAGAAAGAAAATAAGATAAAATACACCACCTTGCTGCCCTCTAGATAGACCTACGAATAGTCGTAATAACTTTTTAACCACGTCAAATTTCTTCAATCCCTTTAGTGAGTTTGGGAATAATTAGGTTATCTTAATTTTGTCCAAAGAACATCAAAATCCAACAGTTAAATCCCAATATATTTCCCTCGCATCAGACTGCATTTTCTACAACCTTCATTTCTGCACTTTTACCCCTTTCTCCAAACTATGATCACTTTTTCTTATTATTTCTGCACCATTTGTTAGACATGTATAATACAATTTTAGTGAAGACTATTCCATGGGGTCTATGACTTTGATCCCATGGAACAATCAATTCCTCATTGAAACTTCAAAATAATTACTAAAATGCGAAGAAAAATGTGATTGTACAGTATGAATGAATAGAATAAGAGTAACTAAAAGATCTTCAATGCATTAGGATAGTATTAAAATAAGATTCAAACCCTTCTCAATACATTTTGAATCCTCCCCAATGAAATACCCAAGTCTAGAAATCAAACAAAATAAAATTCCTTGAAAAGGTGATCTTTATTGATGTTTCCCTTGCAAAGTCCATACACTCTAGCATTCTACCATACAATGCCTTCATTTTCCAATATATAGACCATTCCTCACTTCTACAACCATATTTGAATAGTTGGAAAGATTATTTAATACTTTAGACACTAATAAATCTAACTCATTCCAAATTTATAATCTAATCATGGCTTTTCAAATATTTGAATTTGCAACCTTACAATTTATTAATTCAATGACCCCTTACTTTATTTTATTGATCTAATAACCTATTGACTTTCTAAAAAGACTCCTAGACCTTTTAAATACTCAAATTTATCAATTGGATGCTATTGAGCCATTACAAATCATGTTTATTCTATGAAGGACACTGTGCCAACTTATAGAGCTTTTTCTTATTACATACTATCAAAAGCCATTATAGGCTTCAATATGGTCCAATTGACCTCCTTAGAGTCTTTCTGATGTTTCTTCATCCACTAATCTTCATTGGCCTTTATGATATTCATGTTGGTTTTGACTCTCCTTTTTGTTTTGATTGATTGTCCTTGGTTCCCTACACCACTATTTCTATCGCATTACCTACATAATTAAGAGCATGGTTGCTACATTTGAAAAACTCAATTTCTTTGATAGGTCAAAAAGTTATGAAATCGAAAAATTTCATAATGATTTAGAGTAAGAAAAAAAATTGAGGTGATAAAAAAAACTATCTTAAAGTTTTAAAAAATCCAATTCTTATCCAAACATTAAAAACTTGCAATAGTGATGAAGAATTGCTACTTATATTTCAATAAGCATCACCCAAAACTTTAACTTATCAAAAGAAAACAATTTGTAAAAAGTATCACATCGCTGAAATACTCACCAATTGTCATGTAAAAAAGTTTCCTGGGTCATACCATCAAAAAGAGCAGATCTCTATAATTAAACATGGTCTTGAAGACTACATCATAAGTTGTGGGTGAAGGTTGTAAACAACAATTACATTGTCAAATAGCAAATTGTAAGTAATGTGACCTCAACTTAAATGGAACAAACTCAATAATTAAGAATAAATATAGGTAGAAATTCATAATGTGTATAAACAAGTCTTATGCACTATAATAGGTGAAAAAAAAGTAAAAAATTACAAGAGAAACATACATTTACACTTTCACACCAAATCTATATCGCATGCTTTGGCTTATTTTTTTGTGTCCCCAAAAGAACTTTAGGTTATACCAAACATCAAGCTGATGGTTGGGAATGGTGACCCAAAACATAAGACTATGTTCCCTCAAGAAAATGGTAAAGAAGATACAGTGGAATCAGACAATTCTCTAAATATATGTAAATGAATTTACAAAAATAATAGGAAATGGGTACTTCTAAATTATAAAAGCAAAATGATGTCTAACAAAGATGACAAAGACATGGAAGCATAAAAACAATAGTACATAGTTACAAAAGAAACATAATGAAATAAGTGTGGCCTTAGTAAAATGGATTCCTTCAATGAGATTATACTTTTATCCATTTGTTAGTAGCTATGCAAATTGTCATGATTAAGATAATTGAGATATTTTGGTCAAAGGCTTGCACAATGTAGAAACCAACTTGTTCAACTTGAGATAATACATTATTTTGGAAAAGAAAGTGTTCTTCATTGTTGTTGCTACTTAGTTTTTAACAACTTATTCTTAGACATAGACATGCTATGTAGTTTTTTTCCTTTATAAGGTTGGATGATGCTTTGATTTTCCAATGCTTTTGCTCATTTGTGATTGTGGGATTTGATTTCTTTGCTTCAATAATTTTTTGTAATTATCATTGTGACAATGTACTTCTTTGAAACAAATTATAGATATCCATCTATAGTTGCATGAACAACGCCTATATTAGCAATGCGTTACCTATGCTCAATATTTAGTCAAGTAGAAAATAATGAAACAAGAAACCCTATTTGGATGGTCAACAAGAGTATGATCTCAAAGGTTTCAAGAAAAGTTTGTGAGTAGAAGCTCATATTTTTAATTACCTTGGATGTTTGACACAAAAGCTCACGTTTTCAATTATCCTAACTATTTCTAATATGGGTTTGTGTTATTTATTACCCATCGTGTTCTGAAATGAGAAGCCTTATATGAAACAAAAAACATGCATCATCCTAGAAGAATGACAAGTTTCAAGCACAAAAATTGGTAAAGTTTGTAGAACCAATTGTAAGATAAATAGTTTTGTGAAAATGATTATTGTTGCAGAAATTCATTATGTGGAAGCCATGCACTTGCCATGGATAGATGCCTACAAAAGTCCTATAGCTTCTACAAAAAACTTAACAACAATTACACAAATCCTAAAAGAGACACCTGCAATGGCTACACAACTCCTACAAAAAAATGTTAGCAGAAAATATATGATTGTAGAAAATAGGCACCATTTTTTTTTGGTGATATCACCAAAGAATTATTAAAAGATAAATAACCCAATTTTATTAATTTCCATGGACTAATTGATCAAAACTTTAACTCTTTAGAAAAGGGAGCATCCTAAGGATATTGTAGGCATGGTAATGCTTATTAACAAAAAAAAAATTAAAAAAATTAAAATCAAAGAAGATGAAACCTATAGTCAGACTACTCATAACTACTTTAAAGTAGTGTTTTATAGTGGCTACAATCAAGAAATGACAGAATAAGATGAAAAGCCAACAAGAAAAATACAGTTTACATGGAAGAAAAAGATTTATATATCGAATAGTAGATTGGTTTTTGGGATCATTTTGTAGTGGGAAGAAGAAATAGTTAATAAAAAGAAAGGATGCCAAATGAAAGGATATTCATCAAAATAGTTGAAGAGCTAATGGAGAGACATTTGCTAGCTACTAGTTGAATTCTAAAGCAATAATAGGGTATGTGCTAGTTGCAATAGCTAGTTGATGAAGGATGTATGTTATATAATTCTATTTAGCAGTAATCATTATGTGACTATATCCACTTTAGATGACTACATCAATCAATATGTGCCTATAACAATTTCCATTAAAAACAATACTAAAAGCAACGTGCAGTGTTATTTACTAACAATTTTTAGAATAAATAAATGTGATTGACAAGTTTTGAGACGTGGCTACAAGGATGGGTTGTCATTAGATTGAGCTCCATCATTTTTTTCATTAGATACTTATATGTATTGTAGCTGTTATACATGAAAACAACAAGAAACACTACATTCTCAAAAAATATCAAAAAATATCATATGCTACTAATATTAGAATGTACAGCTCTAAAAATATTTTGCACACCTTACCATTTTCACAAACCATAATCAAAGTACTACTTAAGTAAATGTATAGAAATGTAGATTATCTACATGCAAAATTCTCTACAAAAGTAAATTGAATGTTTACATTTCAAATAGATTAAAAAATAATTCTTACAAATTATAAATAGTGAATGTAAAAACCTATAAATAGGGTCAAGGACCATACCTGTTGCTCCAACAATTTGTCTCACACATTCAATCTCCTCAACTTTTCTCATTTCATAACCAATCCCCTTAGCCTATTTTTAAGAATGAATCAAATTAATTAACTGTTAAACATTTCCAATAAACAAACACTTCCAATGGAAAATATTTCTCTTCTAGAGATAGATAGATGGATACTATATCTAGTAATATAAAAAATACAAGAATGTATGTAGAATAGTAAAATGCTTGAGAATAATATAATTTACTTTTGCACATGGATTAAACAATTAAGAACACAACATATCTATTAACTGATACAATGCTTGAGACTTAAGACACTGATTCATCCAACTATTTGCTAGAAATAGAAGTGGATGTAGACAAATTCCATATGTGACCAAAAGCCCTATGGATGCTTCCCGTAAGCCAAATTCAAATTCACAGGTTGTAGTTCCTCAACAAAATCAAAAGAATTGTAGTTTTTCCCCATTTTCAGTCATCTTCTACATCATGTCATCTCTAATCACTTATATTAAACCAAATAAAGTAGAAAAAAATAATGTTCCAAATTATTCCTTTGTCAGTAGGATTATCAAACACAAATTATTCAAAAAATGTAATTTCTTTTGCAACATTAAGTAATGTAGAGATTTCAATAGAACAAATCAACATTAGTTCTCCAATAGCAATAATCGCCCCAATCTCAGGTGATACATCATCAACCGAATCAACAAAAATATTATACATACACATATAGATAGTATAATTGTGTGTGAAAATACATAGTGTCTATGTGTATACATACATACATACATACATACATACATACATACATACATATAGATATAGATATATATATATATATATATATATATATATATAATCTACATCCCCCAAAATAAAATCCTACATCCACTTTTAGATCTTGGTAACTTAGCTTGAGACTAGTGTATTTGAGAAGGAACTATGTATATATAAGATTTAAGTTATGGTGTATAAGGAACATGGATGTGTTGGTGTATCGCAAGGGTTGGATAATGTATGGAACAATAGTAAGCCACCTATTATTGTAGGAATATTGGATGACTCACAATAGTCAAGCATTTTCTCTGGGGACACAAGGGTTTTATCTCGAATTGACATGCATCATGAAGGTCAACATATAAGTTGGTTGAGAATAGAAATCGGTGTGGTGAATACTTAGCATGGGTACATGACTAAACTATTTTTGTGAGCTTGGGTAGAAAATTATTCCCTAGAAAAATAATGACAAAGCATTTATTGGCAGGGCAACATAGTGCACAATGTTACTTATGTAAATTATTGAATGGCATTCTTTATTACAAAATTGTTCAATAATTGCCAAATTGAAATCAAAATAAATATTAACACCACACTCATCTACTTTATACAACTAATATTAATACCTCTTTTGTGTTAGTTTTCCTATCATTAGGTAAATTGTTACCACACTATGAACACACGTGATATAGGGTACGGACAAATTTGGCCAAACAGAGTATAAGGGTTCACAATGGCACTCATGCACTAGTGTCAAACTAAAATGTTTGGAAATTACTAAGATTTATACAAGTTTTGCATCTTTTAAATATGTCAAGAAGAAAAACATTTAACTTTAGCTAAATTTAATGCACATTTTCCATATTTTACTTTTCTTTTCTTGGGAAGAAAAGTTAAGATTTTGAAAAGAAAAGTATCTAATGAAATTTCGTTATATCATCAAATTTAAGTACTTTTACTAATAGAGTCTTTTTAAATTAGAAGGAAAATATACAATTCAACTAATAAAAGAGAAAAATTTACAATCTTCAATGGCTATTCACGAACACAATTTACTCTAAGAAACTAGATCTTCCTAACATATTTGATTATGATCTTTAACCTATTTTTTTGTATTCTTTCAAAAAGGCCTCATCAAAGAGAAAAATGAACTAAGACACAATTGTAATGTGAAAAAGCAGAAGCATGAATAACTATGTGAAGAGTGAAAAGTGACCGACATTAAACAATTCACTAAATAAAGAGCTTTTCCTTTGAAAAAAAAATTAAACAATACATCAAACAAAGAGCTTACCAACATTTTTCCTCTATAAGGATTGATGACAACCAACATTGATATATAACCTTGAAATGTATTCCTATGCTGACCCATTTTACACATAATAGTTCCCACACATTTTTCTTTCTGAAAAGCCTAAACACACCACAAGATAAAAGCAATTTAGCATTATTTTTTGAATTTAAAAAAAAATCTTAATGCTTTACCAACTAAAAACATTGAAAATAATGCAATGCGAGAGAATTTGCAATATACTCAAACCATGAGATTACTATTTGTCACAATTAAATATTCTTAATATATGTTATAATTATTTGTATCAATGCAAAATTTATGGCATTAAATTAATAAATGCTTAAACATGCTAGACAAATTACTTTAGAAATGATCCACTTTATATTACTTATAACATAAAGAAGAACCTAGTTCAAGAAAAAAATTACAATTATTAGAAAAGATAAATTTATAGCAGATCTATATCCTATTATAAGCCTCAAACAAAAATATCCGAGTTAATCATATGACAATTTAGCCCCACAATAAAATGCTAAATACCTCGACCAGTGTTGTAGTGTATAAACCATGGGCAACAATTAGCCACTAAACAATTTGACTTATTGTGAAAATGTCTCCTATTTATCAATTGATTAGCTAAAGGGACTCTATAATGAATGGTTCCTAAGGAATAACAATTACTAAATTAAATATGATAGAAAGACAAGTGGATTTAACCTTGGAGGAAACTTCATGGTTAAGAATTTTTAAGTTGGAGTCATACTAGGATGGATGACATTTCAGTAAGGCCCAATGGTTCACACTTGTGAGCATCACCTAAATAAAATGAGTGCTAAGTTTTCCATTGATTCTCATGAGAGATGGGTTCTTGTGAACCACTACTCATGAAATATGGGTTAATAAGTTTGACTCAAAAACTACGCAGTCAAATCCTGACCAATATCACTATATGATTCATTGTGGAAAATATCTCCTCAATTTATTTTCGTTGGATTTTTGCTAGATCATTAGTGTATCTATTCTCACAATAGCCACTACCTCCACTCCACACAAGTCATTAGATAATCCAAAAGGTTGTGATATCCTTCAAGTTTTCATAATGATACAAAATAATCACTTATCTTATAAACTCTAGAAACCTTGATCCAATGTTTTGAGTAGCTAAATTCCAAAATCCAAGTAACAGTCAAGCCAAAGAGGAAGTCCAATGGCATTGTTGTATGAATAAGACTAAAATAACCTTGCATTGTAACATTTGGAAAAAAAAATTAGAATAAGTAATGTGGAAAGAGATCCAACTTAATTTTTATTGCCAACTTCCAAAAAGATGGTTGTTTGAATTTGGTGTTTCTATTCAAGGAACCCACCAACTATGTGATAGATCATTTGATCTTGATTTTTGACATAGATGAAATGTAACCTTTTGAGAATAGTTATAAGACTCACCCATAATTTTCAAGTCCCTAGGTAAGTCATGCCAAATGAGTCCTGAAGACCCAAGACTCGAGTCCTAGGAAAGTCATTGAGACTTATCAAACCTTCTATATCCTCAAGCCTAGGCCAAAAATTAAATTCCTACACTAATTGATCTAAGTTATTTTATTCATTATATTATCAATAGCAAATACATAACTATGAAAAAAAAATTACTTCACCCCAAACTAAAATATTTATGCCCCTCATACTGCCATTCACAAAATTAGGTTATTATGGCATTCAAATAGTATGCTATAATGAAAATCAAGTATGATCTCAAGAATAAAATTAAAACATTAGTACCTTGAAAATAGTGTCTTATTACTACTGCAAGTCTAAAATGCCACCCTGATCATCATAAAATGCTTATCCAAAGATTTCCAAAGTTCTTTCATACCATTTAAGTCATACCAAAATTGTCATTAAACCAAGAAACCTTTTATGTTGCTAAAAAAATGGAATGCACAAATATTCTCCAACAAACTAGCATAAGAGAATTATAGGGTCAATTCACACAAATAATGTTAGCCTAAAAATTCATTCTAAATGCCTAAGCATTTTCATTCCATTCTTGATAAGAATGAAATTTAAAAAAATAAAAAATTCCACCCATCGCATAAGAAAATAAGAAAATATAGAAAATACATGCCAAAAAAATAGAAAGTGGAGCAGCAAGAGTGCACAAATTAAAAGTAACAAATTAAACTCGTATATTCTACGACCATGAAAAATGCAACAACATTGATCCTAGGAAATAAAATCTGATTTCTCATAAATATATAATAGCATCTTTATACCAATTAGTCTTGACCAGGTACTTTCAAGAACATTGCAAACTTACTTCACATGTATTAGAGCAAAGGCAATGATGATTTTTCCTTTCTCATGCAATCTTAGTATTATCACACTACCTTTTAAGAATATCTTTGTGCTTTTAAAAATATAAAAAAGTCATGCAATGTGAATACACTAATTGTTGGCATACAAAAAGCATGAAGGGCCACATTCATCATTGTGAAATTCAGCATGCACTCTCTTGATTTTAGGTGACAATCAAAGCTTAAGCTAGACTATAAAGTTTGTCACTTGTAGCAAGTGATAGTATAGATGAAATGTTAGCAATTGATATCAAAGGATTCTCTAATCCCTAGGATTGGTATGCACATTTAAATTCAATTGTCAATTATTTTTGGAGCTCCCAACAAAAGGAGAAAATATCCGAATCTTATTCATTCATTTGTAGAGAATTGTTCATCCAAAACCAAGTGGAGGTAATTTCTTGCAAAAGTGAGCTCTTTCTTCTTCAATTTTTTATACAATTTCTATGGAAACCCATGTTGTTCTTTTATAAACTGCTCTTTATATATATAATATTTTTGCAAATGGTTTAAATTGATAGAAGCACCATTTAGAGATCTTGAATTTTGATGTATCTTCAAAAAGTTATGGCCATTTCAAAATTGTTGTTGTAGATGCTGATTTCCAATGCCCATTGGGATTTTTGAGTGGTTTTAGACCTAAAACATGGTATTTGTGTTTTAAAATGTGGTTTTTCTTGATTTTCATAGTTTTTCTTTGAAATATAAAACAAAGAATTCATATTCTTTATTTAATAGATCATAGAATGAGAACTATTTAAATTCATATTACTTATTCACTATTAATCATTGATTTTCAGCTTCTAAATAATCTTCACTATTAATCATTGATTTTCAACTTCTAAATAATCTTCAAAATCTACATATTGGATATGTTACTAAATATATGATATTAACATTGGAACTACTTAAATGAAATTAATATTTGAATAGTGATTGATTGACACCAAATACTTATAATACCTATATATTGAGATTACTATTAAATCTTTACTCAACTTGCATATGTAAGAATATTCTTCATTTAAGATAGAAATTAAAACATTCCCTTTTATATAATATAAGAAACTATGTTGTTGTAGACAAATTGGGATTAGGAATGATTTTTGTAGATAAATTTGGGATTAGGAATGATCTTTCCATTGAGCTGAGAAAAGGTCAAAAACACTATAATAGGCACACAATATATGCAAAGAGTAGCTATTAAGCTGGGCAAAATGATCAATAATCTCATATTTCTCACAAGGCCTTCTAATCTATTTTTATAACCACACACACACTTTGATTCAATGGTCAATCAAGTTATTAACCTAACAAGGGTGGAGTACTCTTTGTACGCCCTATATGATCTACAATTTTGACCATTGAAGGGTGTTTGCACAGGGTCAATTTTGTGAAGTGTTTCATAACTTAACACACCTATTTGCACTTGCCTCTACTAGATGCCAATATATTTATTTTGAAGGGGCGCCATGACAAGGCTCTAATAGTAGCATGATAGTCATCTAAACTATGAAGGTACTAAGTTGGACCATTAGAGGATGACATGTTGTTATGCCAAATATGGAGAATTTTTTCCATTCCCTGATGACACATGTATGTCTAAATAATGGAATTACAGATATAGACATCATGATTATTTATTAAAAAAATCTAGAGAGCTAGTTTTGAGAATGTGATCATTCCAGGAAAGGGGGTATATAGGGGAAGTATGACCTTTCAAGGCTCTTAACTGCACAATATTTGAAAAAAAGAGATAATCAATTAGGTTGTATTTGATATAGCCAGGAAAATGAGCCAACAGTGTCTCTTTAGTTCTACTCACCTTTTTATTACTTGAAGAATCCCATAACTATACACCAGAATTTGTCAATCCAACAAAATATGTATACTATTGTTTACCCAATTAACACTCAAAATGGGAGTGACTCAACTTTCACACTGTAAATACATGTTTCAAATGATAAACAAAAGATTGCATTTTCTTGATAGTTTAGAGATTTTTTAACAAAACTAATTTATGCATATACCTAGCTTTCCTAAGAGTCAAAGATGACATTTATTTGTAAAAAAATTTATCATAACAACCCACGTTTCTTGTCCACACAAAGGATATCAATTATGAGGACAAGGAGATTGAAAGCATCTAGATAAGTACTAATCATATAAGGCATGGATGCACACCAAACCCATATCCATTATACCTTTGTGTAACTAAACCTATTTTTCATTGGTAGAAATTTTGTAGCCAATGAGTTCATGTCATCAGTAAAGATTGTGTTTGTAGCCCATGAGAAGATTAGCATTGTCATGTAGCCAATAGACCTCTTTGAGAAGGTTTGACAAGAAGTAATATACCCTATCAGAGATCATTGTAAATCATCATAAGCATACTGTAATATCTTTGGCATATGCAAATAATACAAGGAGTTTTTTTGTTCTTATCTATTGTATGTATGGATTAATCTATTTACCCATGTGGTAAACATTTGGCACCATTACTTTTTCTTCCTTGCAGATGAGGTATTGAGAGCTTATTTCCTCCTATGATTTTTCTTGAGAAGCCCACAACTAAGTTTTGCACTCTGTGGCTTCTTTCCAATTGTCGATTTAGCCTTCCTCATGGGGAATGATGTTGGGACGCGAAACAAGCAATGTGACAGAAACAACAACATATGTAAAGAACCATTGTCTTAACCTGTGATACTAGGACTTCCATTTTTCCAATAGGTTTCTCATTCTAGGAGGAGGTTTGGTGGTCTGTGAAGCCATAGAGGAATTCATGAATGAGTTGAATGCAGATAATGAAGATTAAAAAAAAATGACAAAAACTCAAAAATGTTTAGAATGAATAATGTATGATGCCGAGGTGAAGGGAAAGATATAAACAGGTAGGAAACATAAGCAGTTTCCAGAAAGAGCATGGGATCAGAAGAAAATCACAAAAATGGTGTGTTCCATGCAATTTTGTGTGGATTTTAGAGTGCTAATTTGGTCTTGGTAGTAGGGGCGTTGCCCCTTGACCCCACCTTGTATCGCAATAGGGAGCATGGCTGGGGTGTTGCCCCTTGACCCTGACCCCTAGTCGATGTAGTTATCAATCATACAAAGTGTGAGTGGTTGATGAGACTTGGAACTGCTATAGGCATAATGTGCCAGAGGTGGAGAGAGCACTGGAGTAGGTGTTGGACGTGAAGCTATCTTGGTGGATGCATAGAGAGCTCGGGAGGAGCTGATCATCTAGTTTAGGGTAGTAGAGCGACACTTGGCTAAGTGTACCTAGGAGTTGGAAGAGAAAGTGGCATGGGTGGCTATCAAGATCAACTTGATTAAGGAAATAGTACTATGTTAGCAGAGGCTACAGATGCATCGTGGGTTGGAGACCAGTTTGGTGCAGGCATGAGACGAATGTGAAAGTGATGTGACATAAATAGATCTATCTTATTGTAGTTAGTTAGTTAATGTGCTTTGTTGTTAATTTGTCTCAGATATTTTTTAATTATCATCCGGACATGACTTTTTCTTTTGGGGGGATGATGTCGTCGGTAGAAACTATGTAGCTAATGGGTTCATGTTGTCGGTAAAGATTATGTAGCCGATGTCTAGATTAGCATTTTTATGTAGCCAACGAACCTCTTCAAGAAGGTTTGGCGAGAAGTATATATACCCTATTAGAGATCATTTTAAATCATCATAAGCATAATGTAATGTCTTTGGCATATGCGAATAAATAAAAGGAGTTCTGCTATTCATATCTATTGTTTGTATGCATTAATCTATTTACCCATGTGGTAAACTCTATTAATGAGAACTCTAATTTTGATAGATCTTGACTCTCAAAATCTTCCAAGTATTACAAATAAAACCCATGTTGAATAACAAATATTGTAGAAAAAATTATGTATGGATAAGGCACTTTCAACAAATAATTATTTTCATACCTAACATTGCTTACATCAAAGAGGAGATCAACAAAAGCTAGGGAATCTAGTTTTATACCTACTAATTGGATTTGGCTAAGAGTTTCTAAAGGATTTTCACCAAATCCATCATGTGGAATTCTGAAAATGTAGTATTTCATGGAGACCATATTTCTTTGAAGCATTGCCAAAGTTTTCACATGCCTAGTTACTATGACATTTTACATAGAGATCTAAAAATGTTTTACATACCTAGGCTATCTTCCAATTTTTGGATACATTTATATGATCATTTGACTTAATACGGGCATTGGATAAATGGGGCATGTTGGTGTTTGAAAACGTTACCGGTTTTCAATTATCCCAATGAGAAACTAACATATCTAGGGGCAGCTAACTCCCATTTTAAACATATCATTTCAGACACAGGGTCAACTATAAGGCATGACCCTTCTTCTTCTTTAGGCTCTGCAAAACCTAGGCGGGTGGACCTATAGATTATTTATATGGTACCAGTTGTCAAAGCATACACTAAATCTATTAAGAAGCAGATATAACCCTTATTTCTCCTGATAACTCATGAAATAACATCAATCTACAGTAGCTAAATGCAGATCTAGGAATCTCAGAAGCTAAGTGAGGGCATTCTATTATAGCTCTTCAACATGAAAAGGAAATTCATTTGATTAAAGATGTTGATTCAATAAAACCTCAAAAATGCAATAGTATAACCAGTAATCCTATAACTGATCAGTGCCTAATCCATTGGGCAATTCCATGAATTCAAAACATACATCTGTGACATCGAGACGTATCTCATATACCCAGACATCAGATCTATCCAACCACCTTGTGATTCAGACATCAGTGCTCATTCAGGTCTCATCCTCACAAAATATCCTTCTCAAATAACCAATAACCTTGTTTAAACATATCGAGCATTTACTTGGCCCTTTGGTCCAACAGAAAAATACATCAAACATACAACCTGAAAGGGATGCAAATGGGTCTCAAATATTTGTTCCCAAACCACATAAGACTTATAGATTGCTAAGATAGGAGACAAGAACCAGAACAAAACTAGTGAAATTGTTGCTCATATGTATTCATTTCCTTGAAACTATACATTCAGATGCATAAAATTAAAACATGAAACAACCTAATATCTCAGAACTATCTATATTATCTCTACAATGTTGTTCACATGAGAGTTCTGCTAAAGAAAAATGGTGTCACAGTCATGGAAACATGTCAAAATACTGGAACCAATGGTCTCACAGTGTAAAAACTGGAATCCTTAATGGTATCATAGCAATGAACTTTTTCTTCCCAGAAACTAGAAACCACTGGTTTCTCAGTAACAAAAACTAGAACTGGAACCCTTCAAATGGAAGAAAGGAAGAATAATATAGGATGAAGATGAAATCTCGGATTGAACCTATGACTGCCATCTACCGACCTAGAAATCCATCTCCTACAACTGTAAAGACTCTCTCTAACCTCTTTCTTCCATCTGATTTGATTTTCTTGTTTCATCATTACATTGCAACTGATTTGCAAAATATCCCCAGCTGAATGATGAAACCCCTAATTTGCTAAAAATCTGATTTGTATCAAAATGCTGATAAAACTTACTTTAACTGAATCAGAGATGCCCCCAGCTGAATTCTCCTTGTCTTTTACGCATTTTCAAGCTATCAACTTGCCAAAAATCACAACTGAACTTCCTGGTCTGAAAATGGTTGCAATTCAGGTACTTGATAGAAAACCTCATGTAGCTCAAACAGACTAATACCTATGCAAAAACTAACTCCAGAATCAAAAAGTTTGTCTTCTCTCAGTTCCGACAGTATATTGGAGTCCATGCTTAGCTTATCGAAAATGTCTAGAAAGTTGATTTGGAAAAATGTCCTCTGGCTAGGAAACTAAGGTCTGCACATCTCTGATTTCTTTTAAAATTTAAAACAATCTCTAAAGTCAGAACTTTTAAATTTAGATCTTTTAAATTTAAAAAGAATTTGCACGTCCAACTTGAAAGAGAATAATAAAAAATAATATTTTTTATTATTTTTCTTTTTTGAATTTCTCTTCCCTCCTCTGATTTCGGGGTCAACCTGATTTGACCTTCTTTTTTCCATGTGGCAACCTCTGATTGGCCAACCATTGCTCTCAAATGCCACATCAGCACCGTAGCGACCTAGTGCCACATGTCGCTATTGCACTTCCTCGCATTACTTAACTACCACACAACTCTTTTTGCGGGGATGCGCATGCCGTCGAATCTCGCCACGTGGCAAAATCCTATGCCTTCATCTGAACTGCTCATTCTTGCCACATCACCATTCCTTGGACCTACCATGCCATGTGGTGCCCAGGCACACCCCTGCATTATTTAACCTCCGTGCATCTTCGTTTTGCGGGGATGCGCACGCCACTGGATCGATCCACGTGTCGACATCCTGAGCTTCTTCGCCACATCAGTGTGCTGGCATCTTTGATTAAAATTTTGCTACTCGTCTTGCATTGGCGTCACACCTCCAAGCGGAATCCACCAACGCACAGGCCCACGCACATGATCTCTTCTCTTTCGAAGAATGATATCTTAAAGACATTCTTTATATCGAGTGCTAGTGCATATAAAGGTTTAAAAATCTCCTTGACTCATGGATGTGGGATAAAGATATTTAACTATTTCTTTCATGCGTATTAGCCTTACTCTATGACTCTCTTTTTAATGATCAACGACAAAACTTGACGTCTCTTTCCTTGGGCGTGGGTCTTCTTGTTTGGTCTGTGGGTTCCTTCACTTTTATGAAAGGGCGGCTTTGCTTTTCTGGGTGCCTCCTCTGAGGCTATGTACTCAACGTGGGCACTCCCCTTCCTTCTTTGGACGCTACTATCTGCAACCCACGGACTTCTTTAAAACTCCAGCCCCTGCTCTGTTTGTATGTGAGGCATTGGCTTAAGATTTTACATATGATTGTCCATTCCCCTTTTATATGCAAGCTATGGTTTAGAAGGTGGATCTTCCTCTCAATGTTGAGCCTTCTTAACATTATCGGGTGTAGATAGCAGTCTACTCATGATTTGTTTGCTTTCTTATGTGAAAGTGACCCTTCCTGCATTTTTTTATTGCTTGGACATAGGCTTCCTCTTCCACGTCTATAGCAGATGCCTTGTTCTGCTCTTTGTAGATTCCTCCCTGTACTGGCTTGCTTCTTTCAGGCTAGTGGGCTGCCCTTTACTCACATGAGGGATCTTTTTTACTTGCAACCTTCTAATTTTGGCGCAAAACTAATTTTTTTGGGCATCTCTTGCTAACTTATGCTCCCCTTTTTTCCAAAACGTGGGCTTTATCTCAGCCTTTAAAGGCATGGGTTTCATCATTTTATTAGACACTTAGTTTCACGTGGGCGATTGGGAGCTGGAAAGAAAAGTTTTAAACAATAGCAATGTTTAAACACATAGGATTGGGTCCTATTTGATTTGACCATGGACTTAAACATTAACATTTTCCCTCTTGCATGCAAAGATCTGCCTAGCCATAATGGTGAATGGACTTGGAACCACATGGTCTGTTTGGGTTGCCCCTGTCCTTTCTTTACACCATGACTTCTTAAGATTAACACAGCCTTCAACTGTTGCATGGGTTGTCTTGAATGAACCACCCCTTTGCTCAACGTAACATCTCTGATGTGGGGTGCTTCAATTTTCCAGTAGTTATTCCTTGCCATTGACTATTTCTTATGTATGATATCTTTTTTATCAATGTACGCTATTTTTTAATATTTGTAAATGAGTTTTTCTATCTTAATTTCAGTGCAAACTGTCTTTTAATAGCCTGGTAGTCTAAGAAAGGAGAGGTGATATGAACAGTCCTTTGCAATCAATAATCCAATTGTAGCCAACTGCTCATGTACTTGACACTTTTTTTATCTCACTTGAGTTAGAAATGGAAGTCCAAACTTGCCAAACTTTTCAAGAAACTCATTGTGTCTTATAAGTCTTGCAGGTCACCCCCATTAAGTATCAAAAACCTCGCTACCTCTTGGAAAAGAAGTCACATTATGTTCATTTTTCTCTTTGCAACCTTCTTTAGCAATCTGCTGCAGATTAGTCGAACCCCTAAAATGGGTTCGACTAAAAAAAAATTTCATTTCCAAATGACTGAATTGCAAAGTTGATCCACTGACCTTCTTGGACTGACTAGAATCTAATTCAACCACTGAACCATCAATTAAAACTCACTTTCACTTATTTGCAAACTGTCACTTTTACGCCAAGAGGTCCCTTGATTGCCCTTAAAAACTGCCTCGAACAACTAACCAAGCTCTGAAATTTGGTACACTGAATCTTTGTTCCACACACTTTCAGCCTATCAAATCCTGTCTCATGACAAATTTGGAGTCAAAATACATTGACCCTCAAAGTTTCCTTCTCAGATTTATCTGCAAACAAACACGTCAGAAAACAACAAATTGGCTCTAGAATCAGCTTGGAAAACTAGGCAAATGAGCACATGGGGAGAAAAAATAAATTGGGACACTCATTCTCTATCATTAGGACATTATGGATCTATGATTTAGGCTCATGACGAATAACTGGGCAAATTTGGCAAGCGTCTGAAGTTGGCTACCTAGATTTGCAGGACAGGAAACAATGAAAACATAACAATTTTTACAAACGGAATGCCCCTGGAAAAGTGTGCAAACAGATTCATCAAGGCTTAAAAACTGACACACTTATAGTATTTTTAGTGGACAATATAGTGGAACAAACCATTCAATCTCACCTATCACGGATCAGGAGATATGACGTCATGAACAGGGGTTTTGATCAATCTGCAAATATTGACACCAGTAAAACTTTAGAAATTGTGTTTGGAAATACGTTTAAAGAATGGTCAAACGGATTCGTCAAGACTTGAAAATTGAAACATAGGAAGCCTTTTATGTCTAAAAAGAAACGCAAAAGGAATTTTATCAATTTGGTCAACTGGTCAAAAGTTATAACACGTCAAACAGGGTTTCCCAAAATTAGGTGCAAAGTGCAAAAGCATGGAAACAGTAACTGACCAACTTTGAGGGATTCAAAGCCTATTCAAATGGACTCAAAATGACTTGAAATATGAAACATAGGTTCTTAGGTATGGATATTAGACACTCCCAAAGTGGTGAATCACAAAACTTTTCTGGGTGCGAGATATTCATTGGCAAACACAGCCTCCTGTGGCTGTTTGACACTTAGGTGAAAATGCAAATTTGGAATTAGCTCAAAACAGGACTTTGCCAAATAACTCAAAATGACAATTGATCTTCATGGAACGCATAAACAAGCTGAAAGGAAAGTGTTAGAAACATTAAACACCTTAGGGGCCTCATAGGTAGAGCCGGGTATACATGCAATTATGGGCATTCATAAGGCTTGATTTGACTCAAAATTTTAGATGGTCGCTCAAAATGAGAACACAATTTTGAGCACCAACAGGGCACACTTAAACAAATGAGCTTATCAAAAAGTTTTCAGTCATAGAAAGGCAAAATTTCAATCGTTCTCTCTAAAAAAGAAGCCCTACATGCACTTCAAAGGTCCTAAGATTTAATCATAGCCAATCCATGTAAAATAATACATGCCCTGCACTTTACAAATTGGTCATTCTACTTCAAATATTTCTTATATTTATTAGCAATAAAAAGATCTTCCAATGTTTGAATCAAACTCATATTGGGTTTCTCCAATGTTACAAACAAAATTAAATGCTCTAGATCAAAAATTATGTATGTGGTACATAACTGTAGATTCAAGATTCTAGATAATATAAATGGGCTAAAAATGTAAAGGGATGTCTTTATTAACCATATTGTTAATATTTTTGTGCCCATATTTGTATTTATTGCCTCAAAAAAGGAAACTCTGATTAAACTTGCCTTCCCAGAATGCCCTATCAAAGAAGAGAATGGGGTATTGAAATGAATTTGAAACAATGGTTGTAGAAACAAATGCCAAAGTCTAAGAAGGACATTACAATGTCAAGATTTTGTTTTTGAAATGAGTTGGAGACAATTAAAATAATGAGAAGCTCTAGTAACATTCAAAAACATAGCATGTAGACATCTCCTTTGTTTGCTAATGAAACACATTTCTTATTGTAATCAACCCCTTAAAGAATAATGCATTGACATAGAAACCGTAGGCCTATCTCCAATCTTAGGCATCATTCCATTAAAGTTTATTTTCTTATCATACTTATGTGAATAGGTTTATGTTTTAGCTTTTATAGCCATAGGTTTTGTAGTTGTATCAAACCATTAATTGGCATCTAAATTTCAAATCACATTTATGTTTATAGAACACAAACTAAAGTAAAAATGTTATGTTAAGCCTGCTAAACTCTTCTAGGTGATCAAGAGTGCCATTTGAAGCACCATTTATCTAGCATAAATTTAAAAATTGCTTGAAGAAAAATAAATTTTATAGAAGATGAAATAGTAAAATTACTAAAATAATTAGCAATTTCCTACACAATTTATTTATTTGAAATGTCATAATAAGAAACACTCAATTTACTTCCATTTAATTTTTATTTTTGAATTCTTAATAGGAAAGTCATATGTCAGAGATATCATGCACAATAGAGTTTAACACAAGTCAATTTTTAGTCACTTATGTAGGTCTTTCCTCATCAACTTAAGAATGGGATGTGGTTTCAAAGAGAGAAATAAAACCTAATTTTGGGAATAGTTGGAGCTAGCTATTAAAATAATATATGATTAAATTTAAATGATCTTTAAAAACTTTAAAATAAGAATGAATTGAAAACTAACTAAAATTGAATATAGTAGACAAAAATTGATAAAAATCTAAAATTTGAAAACTTTGATATTTCAAAACATCTACTATAAATATAAACATGATCCTATACATATCATGCAACTCTTCAAAATAACCCTTAATGTCTACCTACAATGTCATTCATAATAGTGGGAGCTTCAAACACAATTTATATATCTTGAGCATATCCAAACATAGGGAGAAAATTAAGCATAGGAAGCTGGGGAGAGAGAAAATTGTCCAAGAGAATTTTGTTAAGGCTAAATTATTTTAAATATTCATTTTTTAGACCATTCCCTTTCTATTATTCAAAGAAAACTTGTGTTTATTTTTTCTTCCTGGATATTTTCTGTAACAAGGTGTGACCATGGAACATGACCATGGTAGCAGAGAGCATAGACCTCAGAGTTTTTCTTAGTCAGTGCCAAAATAACATTGACGAAGTAGCAGAGATCACTAGTTATAGAACCCTTCCCTAAATTCTACTAGTCCATTTTTCACATAGCACCTGATCAAAGTTAAGCATTTTGTTGAGAAGTGAAAAGAAAATATAACATAATACACTTATTTAAAAGAATAGAAAGAGGTATTTTATTAACTAAGGTGTAACACATCATTGTCTTTTCAAATTTGAAATATGACAGGCCATAATCTCATAAAAAGGGGAAGAGGATATCAATGCACTATGGTTTCAAATTTGAGAAACATCATAGAAAGAACATGCCATAAATAGAAGCCCCTAAATGAATTTATCAATTAAATTTGTGCAAACTTAAAAGATAAAATTTGGTGAAGATGTTTGAGGTAAGTCCAATGTTTTTTGAGTAGGAAACTATATAATAAGGTAGGAATATGTAAATCCATAGGGGAGAATGGATGGGAGATTTTCGGGCAACCACAAGGGTCATCCTATATATAGCACAATGCGATGATCATTTTTAGGCTATAGACAACTCAGTGGTAGCAGACATTGTTACTTGGTGTGATAATAGTAAAACCCTTCCCCCTAAAACAATATGACTAACATCTTCATGATCCAACAAATAACTTAGTGATCTAAGCATTTGCAATGGGTGAAATACTTTTTGGGAAAAAAAACTTGTGGAGGAGGGTCACTGCCAAAGTCACCACTAATGCATTTTTTTGTCAGATTTGAACTTGTCGATAACAACATTATAGTTTACTAGTGCACATCCACCCATGTAATAGGCATATCATCTAAATAACCTCTACCTAGCCATAACACCATTCATTGTACATGTATATATCTAGGTCATCAGCCTAGAGATGTTCTAGAGGCTTCAAGTTGATCCTAGTTAAATCAACATTACTTTGTACTAGTTAAAAGCACATATATCAGATTCTTACGTGCTAAGATCCCTAAAGGTTGTTTATTGAATGGTCTTCTAGGCATGGGAAAAATATTGGGCCCAACTATCATTGGTAAGACTAGTGTGTCATTTTCTCATGTTTTAATTCAAGATTTGTGGAGCTTTTGGTTTTTGTTAGCAATTCAACATTTTTGTGGCCAAGGTGATTTGATTTGTAGATTGTTGTTGAGCTAGTCATTGTAGAGAAAGAAAAGATTCATGGTGTAGGTACTCAACTTTAATTTTGTGGAGATACTACATTTCAATTCAAGTGAGTTATGTTGCTTCAGTTAGATTCAAGTGAGTTTAGATCCATTTAAAGTTTTTGAGGTCAATAATATTCAATGAAGATAATTTTGTGTTCCTTTTAGTGATCAAGGCATTGTACACATTAGTTGGGTAAAATTCATTGTGGCATAGGCTGCCAACTATCAAAAATACTAAACCATAAAATATTTAGGATTGAAGTGATAGTGCTAATCAAAAACCTTCTAGAAAGGTTGGTAGGATAGTAAAGAAAATCATAAAGATGAAAAACTACTATATATCAATCATTATAGTTTTATGTTCTATGACTTTGTCCTAATAACAAAAATGAAGTTGAAAAAATGTTGGTACTAATTCTAACAAGAAATAATTTGGAGTCAACATCAGTAGATTTGGACTACAAAATTTCTTAGGATTGCATGTAATAGAAATTCCATGATCTCCCAAGACAAGAAAGAAAATAAATTCTATGTTATTGAGGTTTGAGGTGGAAAAATTGCTTATATCACCCATATTAGAAGTTCCATTAGGTCTCATGCTCTAAGGAAATATGAATATTATATTTTTCTTAGCATGTTGGTTTGTTAGAGCCTTGACTAAGAATTAATTAGAATTGTTACGTGATGCCCCTTAAGATGGGGTCCCTTCCTTAGATATTTCAAGCCTACATGGACAATGGAAACAACCTTATAGGGGTGTCAAACTTGTAGATCTCTAAGAAAAATTTCTTTGATTGGATAGCATGTGAATGTATTTAGTCATGCCCACCACCTTCCCTTTGAATTCATATTCTACTATGGCTGAGCTTCACACTATCCATCTCTATTAGATATCCATACTTTAGAGTAATAAGAGTCATGTAGAGAACCCTCCTAGAGAGGTTCTACTCAAACTCATGACCACCATTTTCAAACAGAATAGGAATGCCATATTATCATACCCAAACAAAGAACCATCTCATGCTTTAAGTCCTTCCCTTTCCAAATAAGTCTTACAATGTTGTTTTTGGGTATGCAGGTACCTTAAATGTGGTAGTTTGAGTTGCCAGTTTGAAAGGTTTCCCTATTATCTACTTCACCATTGGGCTCAATTTTTATCTATAAGGTAGTCACTTATTATCTAATAAGTGCATAATTTGAACATTTCCAATCTGTTGATATTGAGTACATCAGAAATCATTGATGGTAGATCAATGTGATATAATGCTATGTAGCTAACTATTACTACAACTTGTTGGAATTATGAGTGAAGTAACTAAGAGGGGGAGGGTGAATCAGTTACCACAAAAATAAATCCTAATCCCTTAGATGTCTTAAATAACTAGTTACTGTTGTCACTTGGTAAACAAATCACAAAAATGTTGTAACTTGGTAGATTAACTTGTTATTGATTTTTAGCATTCATAATTATTAGCATGCATGGAAAATTAAATAATATGAGCACAAGAGACACCAGATTTAATGTGGAAACCCAATATGGGAAAAACTACCAAGTGACTAGCTACTAATTTTCACTCTTCTAAAGTGAGCCCTGTTAGGAGCCAACCATGTTAAAGGTTATAATACACATTATTAGGTGTGACCCTGTTAGAGGATTTAATCACCCTATTAGGAGTGGCCTTGCTAGAGGTCTTTTGAAAAATTCAACTAAACTGTCACCTTGTTAGAGGATTTATAAAATGGTTGTTAAACCAACTCTATTAAGAGATTTGAAATCACTGCTACAATGATTAGAAAGTAACAATGAATTGACCTGAGTATAATGCAACTAAATTTGCTGATTATAGATCTCTATTCTACACTATTAGATCCTCCTTGATCAAATATAGCTTTTCTGCTCCTCAATGATCTCTGATCATCCTTCAAAATTCACTCTCACAATAATCAGTCCTCCTTCACATTTGTATTACATCAAATCCACCACACACACTTAGAAGTTGCAACTTGACGTCTTATATATACCATTTAGATTATCAAGTTGGCTTATTCACAAGTTACATTTTACCAATAAACCATACATCAGTTGGCTAAATATTACATTAAACAAATAAACTTTATTCCTCAAAACAATGAAATCCTTCATTGGCCGACCCTGCTCAATAAACACTACTTCCAGAGATAATTTCCTGAGTTAACCATCTCAACTAAGTTAACAATACAAAATCTACAAAATCCTTTGGTTGTTGAGTGAACTCAATAAGAACTAAATTTCCTTCACTGTCCATGAGAGCTCGGTAAGAACTATTTCCTACACTATTTCCCTTTGATGACCGAGTGAGCTCGGTAACAACTAAATTTCCTTCGCTAACCTTGAAAGCTCGGTAACAACTGTCTACACAAGGTAAAGCCTAAGAATGCTCGGTAAACACTGTAAACCTTCCTTGCTAAGCTTCTAAGCTTAGTAGACTCTGTCTTTTGCCTTACTAACCAATTGAGCTTGGTAGACTCTGTCTGATGATTGATATGACATTTGTGTAACATCAAAGACAACACTCAATTGAAAAATTGTATTCAACACAATTTTCCATAAAGATATGACTAATACAAATGAGGATATGTTTGTTATGGGTAATCACTTTATGATTGTTAGAAAGTGATTAAAGATGTGTAGTAAGAAAAAGATATGTATAGAAGATAGCAAGTAATATGATCTTAGAAGCTCAAATCCATGATATGTGATGTGAAACGAAGTGTACTTTTGTATCTCAAGATCGTAACCAATAAGGAATACTAATTAAAATATTAACAAATAATTATATTCATTAGTCCAAGTTGGAGATGCTACAATGTGATAACTTTTTTAATAGTAAATTAGAATAATTTAGTGATAGTGATATTAGGCAAGGGGGTTGTGGGAAGTTCTCCTGCTCATTAGTTTTTTGTCTAAATAGTTTTTGGGGACTATGTTATGCATTGTCCATTTTGGTGGCTGGTTTCATATACATATACATATAACTCTGTTAAGGTGAGGAATGAGGGTTTTCTTCCTATTACTTTCCCTCAGGAGCATCCTGAAGTAGTTTATTGTTATTAATACTTAAATATTAATTAAATATAATGGCTTTGCCCATTTTTTCCAAAAAATAAATTAAAAATGTTTTAAAAAATCTTCATTGTTTGATATAGGCCAAATATATCTAGATCCATACACATTATGACCTAAATTGAAGAAAATTTTGATATAAAAGGCATTTATCTCCACTCATGTATTAGGATAACATCTAAAAAAATCCTTGATCACTATGATGGCTTCTTGCACAACATCGTTAAGTTTGATCTTTGTCAATTCAAGCAATACACTTATGCAGTATTTTGCAGCCCTTTCCAAATTGATGGCACAACGTGCTATGACATGTACAAGTTTTCTAAAAAAATGAACATCTACTTCAATTGCATATTCTTTGAACTCTAGTAATACCTAAAAAAATTAACATAGAATTTAGCTTATTGTATACTACATTACTCATCATAGATTTCTTGTTTGCAAATGTTTTAAAATGTAAAAATACAAAAACTAGTGAAACATGGTACAAATTGACTTCTCAGTTCATTGTTGTGACCTCCAATGTAGACCTATTGTTAATTCCCCATTTCCAAAATGCCTCCTTGTAGTTTACGTTAGCCTCTGCTATTTCTTTACATCTAGTTGGAATGTAATGAGAACCTCAATGCAACTCCAAAATTCTCAGATTTGAACTCTTATGAGGCAAAATCTTGAATTCTTCCCTCACAATATGAATTCCAAAAATAAGTTAAGCACCAAGTGATTTAATAAGATGAATAGACAATGAATTCCTTATTTCCTCTAGGGAGAGCTAGCGTCCAACCTGAGTATCATACATAATCATTTTTTTGCAAGGTATTACATGTTTTGATTTTGTATCTCAATTTTTTATTAGATTAACTTATTTTTATAATGATATCTTGAGTCTCATTGAGTCTAATATTTTTTGTTTTGATCCTTGAACTAGGAGAAAATGTTAACACAATGTTTATGTCTACAAATTAAAAAATACAATTTTTTTAATCCACAAATTAGAATAAATAATTGTTTCACCATTTTTATGTTTTACTCTAGACCAAATTATTCTTAAAAAAGTGCACAAGATAAAAATATTTCATATTCTTAAAATAGTGAAAATCCCTCATTCTATTTTTCATGTACCACGAGCAACAAAGAAAGGATGCAACTAGTATATAGTTAAAGAAAACGGTGCTCGTTGTTCATTCTACCATGATGCTACCATGATGCTATGTTCTCAAAAAGTCCTCATTCAAACCCCCAAGACCCTCACAATTTCCCCCTACAAAATAAAGGACACTATAAAAAAAACTTTAGAAGCCATAGCCATAATATTTACCAAAAAAGAGATCAAAATATACAATGAGAAAGTGTGTATCTGTTCAAGGTGGCTTACAATATAATGAATAGAGCAAGTAGCTAAGATGCAAGGATTTTCTCCATAATGGTGGTGGCAAAATCTTAGAAGAAATTCCATTCTATATTAGAAACAATATAGAGGCCCACGACTACAACAAAAATACTCATTTGTTATTAGCTAAAATTAAAATCCCTTCAAAATTAAAATGCAAATAGCGAGCATACGTGTAGCTAAGTCGGAAATCAATATTTAATAAAGAGTGGTTCAGTTTAAGCTCATAGATATTCCAAACCCCAACATAATAGAGGAAGCGTATTCAATGCACGAAAACCAAAAATGAAGAAAATGAGTTGATGGGTTTCTTTGCCTAGTTGTGCGGTTCACGAAAAATATTTTTACTTTAGTAATCTTAAACAATATTGGAATAATACGAGATAATTATTAAAGATATTTATATAAATATTTATTTAATAATATATTATAAAAGATAGAATTTTTTAATTTGATATATATTATATTATTAAATAAATATTAATAACTCATTAATCTAGTTTATTATATTATTAGTTTTAGATTTTGTGTTTAGTATTAATAAGATCAATAAAATCATTTTAATTTTAAATTTAAGATAATTAAAATAATAATTTAAGTATTTAAGATAAAATATTAATTTTGTCCTAAACATCTTAAGTTTTTCAAATGCTTTAGGGATCTTCACCCCTTGCAACTACTAATATGAACCTCTATGGTACTAATTGTTGATGATTTTATGTAATTTTACTAATTGTTGATAATGATGTTATGTAATTTTATTTTATTTTGATTAAAAAGTTATAGAAAATACACAAGGAAAAGGAAGACAACAATTTAACCATTTCATAAATAAGAGCATATAGAAGTAGTAGTGAAGAGAGCAAGTACAAATAAAATCAACCAAAATCTATGATAAATAAACCTAAAAAAAAGTGAAGAGCGGAAGTACAAATGACTAATTATCCAGTCATTTATGAAGTCATTTATTTGGGAGTTTATTTAGTAGTTTGTGTTTGGGTGGCTCATTGTATGTGACTAATTATTAAGTCATTTATTTGGTAGTCTATTTAGTCATTTGTATTTGGTTGATCTTGTGGTTTAACTTGGTGATCAAATTAGTCACTTATTTAGTCACATATAAATGTAAATTATAAAGAAATGGTGGAATATGATCAGTTTTAGTTATGTGACTAAACGTTTTAGTGGTGTTTAGTCACATAGTCACATTGCCAAAATGTACTAGTGACTTAAGAATTAAAAAAGATAAATTAACATTTATAACCTATATTAATTTATCAAAAATTAAATTTAATTAATTTAAAATTAAATTAAAAAACTTACTATATAGTTATTAATTTATAATGAAAGTAAAAGAATTTAGATCTCTAATATAGCTTTTAGTACCTATATATATGTAAATAAATAAATAAATAAAAATAAATAAAATAATCTACCTTTTAAAAGCTTGTATATCAAGAACAAAAGATAAATTAACATTTACCATTATTATTTAATAATATTTTTAAATAATTTACAATTAAAGTTTAAAAAAAAAAGATGTTTGGTGCCTATCATAAAAAAAAATTAAAATTTCGATAAAATACAATAAAATGGCCATAATGTATTCCTTCAATGTAGGGCCCACAGTAATTTGGGGAGTAAAAGATACTTTAGGGGATTTTATAACAAAATAAATAATAATAATAATCATTGACCCCTTTGAAAGCTCGTATATATATATGAAAGGGAAAAAAAATTACATTCCTCTCTCATTGGCACTACACAGAGGATAGATTGGCGCTACGTAGAGGATAGATTGGTGCTATTAAAAAAAAATTCATTCATCTCATTTATGACTGAAGATTGGCACAATTCCTTAATTGCTTGAGAGAGTTGTGGATAGTAGAATAAATTATTTCAATTCATTTGGCCTTCTTGCTTTATTCATCACAAGGTGAGTCAGCGTTTATTTTATTAAAGTCTTCAACAAACTTATCTAAAATTATCTAATTTCCAATATGCAATCCCTTCTAGGTGTTATTAGTAATGCATTTTGTAATTGTTATATGAGAATTAAATTACTAATATATTTTTAGATATCTTCAAAATAATATTTTTTGGGGTAGGGTTTGATAGTGTGGATACTGAATTAAGTTGTCAATAGGTCAGATGTACACCTTTATCCCTTACACCTTTAGCCAACACCTCAAAACTCCTATAACATAATGTGGTAAACATGATAACAGATATCACAAAAACATTAAATGGTCATTGTGAGTACTATTACATGTAGACCAAAGAGGAGTAACTGAGGGGAGGGGGGGTGAATCAGTTACCACTAAAATAAATCTCAGATCCCTTAGATGTCAATAATCAAATTTAGACTAATAAATTAATTACTATTGATACTCGATAAATACTGAAAGCACTTGATAATTAAGCAAAGAAATGAACACATGTGACACCAAGATTTAATGTGGAAACCCAATATGGGAAAAACCACCAATGTAACTAGCTACTACTTTTCACTCTTTTGAAGTGAGCCCTATTAGGAGCCAACCTATTAAAGGTTACAAAACACACTATTAGTTGTGACCCTATTAAAGGATTTAATCACCCTATTAGGAGTGGCCTTCTAAAAGGTCTTTTGATAATTCAATAGAACTACCATCTTGTTAGAGTGTTTACAAATGGTTGTCAAACCAACTCTGTTAAGAGATTTGGATCACTGCTACAATGGTTAGAAAGTAACAATGAAATGACCTGATTGTTATGTAACTGAATTGCTGATTATAGATCTTTGTTCTTGCATGTACTTGATCCTTCCTAATTGAATGTAGCTTTTCGACTCCTCAAGGATATTTTTCTTATCCTCCAGATTTGCTTCCTCTCTTCATCACTTGGAATTCATTCACAATCTTGCACACACTAAGAAATCACAACTTGACCTCTTATTTATATCTTTCCTATTGTCAAGTCAACCCAAATACAACTTAAAATAACTAATATTTATCACCATAGATGACTAGAACCAACAGATAAAATAATTAATCTTCATATGCCAAAATAAGAAAAGTCTTTGTTAGCTGACCCAACTCAATAGGCACAAACTGAGAAGCAACTTCCTGTGTTAACTAGTAGAAGCTCGATTAACACTGTGAATCTATTAAAATCCTTTGGTAACTAAGTGAACCCGGTCACCACTATTGTCAACCAATTTTCCTTTATTAACCGAGTGAGCTCGGTTAACACTCTTTCTCTTCATGAATTCCTTCAATGCTCGAGTAAACTCAGTAGACACTATCTTGTACTTAGGAATGCTCGATAGACATAGAAATCTGTCTTCATTACCGAATGAGCTCTACATGCACCGACTGACAACTGATATGATATTTGTGTAAAAAATCAAAGAAAATGCACAATTAATCAATTGTATCCAATAATCTCCCTCTTTGGTATTGATGGAAACACAACATGTCATAGAAGAATAAAATTTTAAGAACAAGAATCCCTCTATCAGTAAGCTTCAATCATCTTCAAGTCATCTTCTATCAAGTATAATCTTTCATGTAGAACTTCTCCCTCTTACAAAATTCTTCATCTTAAATTTCCTTAACTTAGAGAACTTCTCCTTCTAAAATTTTAGAGAGATATGATAGTAAACTTCTCCCCCTTTGACAACACATGCCAAAGACAACATTTCTGATAATATTAGTGTACCTTAAGTATTGATTCATCTACAGTATGCCCTTGTCAATATTTACATCAACTGATTGATCTTCAACTTGTTCTGGTTGATGCATCTCTAAACTTTATTTAGTGAGCTTCAGATAGGGGAATGACCCCTAGTTTACTTCTTAGATACAAGAATGCATCCTTAGGTAATGGCTTGGAGAATATTTTTGCAATCTATTCTTTTGTATTGACATATTCCAATTTAACTTATTTTTCTTGCACCAGTTCTCTTACAAGGTGATATATTATAGCAATGTGCTTTGTTTTGGAATGCATTACTAGATTCTTAGATATATTGATTGCACTGGTGTTATCACAACATATGACTATTGAATCTTTGGTTTCAACCTTCATTCCTCCCAGTAATTGTTTAAACCAAACAATGTTAGAACAATTAACTATTGCTACCACAAACTTTGCTTCTCTTATGGATTGAGATGTGCAATTTCATTTCTTGCTTGTCCAAGATACTAGTCTTTTACCATGGAAGAATGCTCCACCACTAGTTCTTTTTTGCCATCAAGACTTCATGCCCAATCAGCATCAATAAACACCTTTAAGTCCAGATTACCTCTAAGTTTATACCACAAGCCATAATCTTTAGTACCTTTTTGATATCTAATGATTCTTTTGATTGCCATCACGTGATTTTCTCTAGGTTTTCTTGAAAATCTTGCCACTATACCAACTGCTAAGGCAATGTTAGGCCTTGTATGTACTACATACTGTACTATCCCAATCATTAATCTATATAAGGTTTGATCTACTTCTTTGGGATCATCATTTTTGGTAAGCTTATGTTCGGTACATATGGGAGTTCCAACTAGTCTTAAATCTTCCATTCCAAACTTCTTTAGTATCTCCTTGATATACTTATATTGAGTGATATAGATACCATTTTTGTTCTGCTAAATCTATAATCCAACAAAGAATTTTATTTCACCAAACATGGACATTTCAAATTCTTTACTCGTTTCCTCTAAGAATGCTTTACATAAATCATCATTTCTTGTGAATAGAGTATCATCAACGAATATTTCTGTCTGCATAAGTTTCTTATCTGGTCCTTCCTTGATATATAGACTAATGTTATCATTTTTTCTTTGAAAATCAATATGTATTAGATAGTTGTGTAATCTTTCATGGAAAGCTCTAAGGGCTTGTTTGAGACCATATAGTGCTTTTTGTAACTTGCAAACCATGTTCCTTTTGTTAGGATCAACAAAATCTTCTGGCTATTCAATGTAGACTTCCCCATCAAGAATTACATTCAAGAATGTAGATTTAACATCCATCTAATATACTTTGAATCCTCTGCAAGTTGATATGCAAGTAAAGTCCTAACACCTTCTAATCTTGCAATAGGAGAAAAGGTCTTTCCATAGTCAATACCTTCTTCTTGAGAATAGCCTTTATACACTAGCCTTTCTTTGTTTCTAGACACTTTTCCATCTTCATTCAGCTTGTTGTTGAATACCCATTTTGTGCCAATTGCATTTTTATCCTTAGGCCTAGGAATAAGAGTCCAAGTGTTGTTCTTCTCTATCTGTTCTATCTCTTCATTCATAGCCTCAATCTAACTTTCATTTTCTAGAGCATCTTTAACACTTCTAGGTTCAAATTTAGCAAGTAGACATGTACCTTTTGATTTACTTCTTGTCATTGTTCAATTTGATTTGTCACCAATGATTTGATCAGGTGCATGATGTCTTCTCATATATCTTGATAATACAATCTCTTTAGACTTTGACTAAATTTCACTAACTTTATTATGATCTTCACCTTCAAGCTTGGGTCCTTTTTGTAACTCAGGTCCATCAAGCTCAGTTTGAACTAGCTCAGTGGTCTCTAATTGTGACTCGAGTCCTTCAGAATATGACTTGATTTGTGTTGTCTACAACTCGGTAACTATTGGAGATTTGGGGCGCTTAGGAGATGAAGTCTCATTTCTTTCAAATAGATTTGGTAATGTGTCATGTTCATAGTAAAAAAATGTTTTGTTGTCCTCTAGCTCCTTTTTTCTTTCTTCTTCACTTCTTTCTACAAACTCATCAATTCTTACATGTGCATTTTCTATTATCTTATGAGTAGATAGATTCAAACATTTGTATGTTTTACTTTTGCATGTGTGTCCAAGAAATACATGCCTTCATCACCTTTTACATCAAATTTTATTTTCTAGATTCTTTCAAGATATAACACTTGCTACCAAATACTTTCATGTAACTTACATTGGGTTTGTGGCCATACCATAGTTCATAGGGAAGTTGGTTAGAGTTCTTCTTCAACTGAGCTCAGTTCAAAGTATGAGCTGCAGTGCTGATAGCTTACTTCCAGTATTTGAAAGCAAAATTATTTTCAATCATTAGAGTCCTTGCACAATCCATGATAGATCTATTCCTTCTTTCAGCTATACCATTCTGCTAAGGTGTACCAAGAGCTAATACTTGTCATTTGATTCCTCTTTCAATGCAAAAATTATTGAATTCATTAGAGATGAACTCACCACCTTTGTCTGATCTCAAGAATTTCAATTTTTTTCCAATTTCTTTTTCTACTCTTTCCAGATACCATTTGAATTTCTCGAAAGCTTCTAATTTTTCTTTTAGATACATAATAGTCATCATTCTAGAATAATAATCAACAAAGAGAATGAATAAATTTTCTCCACTATAACATTCTATACCAATGGGTCCACATAGGTAAGTATGCATAACTTCCAAGACATCTTTAGACTAATATTTTTTGCTCTTAAAATTAGTCTTTTCCATTTTAACAATTTGGCAGTTTTTGCACAAATCCAACATCGGGTTTCTTCAAATTAGGAATACCTCTTACTCTCTTGATTTTCCTTATCTTGACCATATTATCAAAGTTTACATGACATAACCTTCTATGTCATAACCAACTTTCTTCTACTTGAGCAATGAAACATGAGCAATCACCAAGTTCAAAATAAAATAGATTACCTTTAGTTTGCTTGCCTGATCCAACCAGATTTCCTTTATCATCTAGCAAATTTACCTTGCCATTCATGAATTTGACCTTGAATCCAATGTTGGGAAATTGTGCCACTCAGTAAATTATGCTTTAGTCCTTCAAACCCAGTAGGCATTATGACAAACAAGTTCATTGGTCAATGAGATACAACCTTTTCCTTTTATGCAACAAGGTTCATTATTTCCAAACCTTACACTACCTCCATCATAGTGTTAAAAATGCTCAAATTTTGATTTATCTCCACTCATATGATGTGAACATCCATTATCAATAATCCATGTGTCATTCTTGCTAACATGAAAGATAAGTGCCATTTTATCTCCTTCATCATCAGATTCATCTTTCATAGCAATGTATACAATTTTACCTTCACTATTATAAGAATATTTAGCCATGAAACAAGTTTCCTTACCTTTTTTTTTGTAGGATTTATGACTTTTGACTTCCTTCTTTCCTTTGTGCTTGCGGGATTTCTTCTCATCTTTTCTTTCTCTGTTTGGGCATTTAGTAGTAATATGACCAATTTCTTCACAAGAAAAATAGATTAGGGCAATCTTACCTCTGTATTTTCCTCTACCTCTAGAGTATTTCTTTGCAAGTGGGGCTTCTTAATTTCAAGATCACTGTTTAATTGCAAGTAGGGTTTCAAATTCAGACTCAATATTCTTGGAACTAGGAAAATAGTTGTCATACTTATCTAGTTCAAAAGCTATCAACCTTCCAACTAGAGCATCCAAGGATAATTTGTTGTTTGAATCAAACCTCACTTCTTGGATAGAAGATACTCTAATTGCATAGATGGGAAGAAGAGTTTTGAATACTTTACTTACAATAGTTTCCTCCTTAATGTCTCCTCTAGATGCTTTGGTTGTACCTACACTGGCTTTGATTCTCTCCACATATTTTGCAATGTTTTCATCTTCTCTCATCTTCATTTCGTCAAATTGTCCTTTGAGACTTTTTGCTTTGGCGCTTCTTACATTATCATCTCCTCCATAGATATCTTTTAGTTTGTTCCACATTTCATATGTAGTTTTACAATCTTTAACCTCATCAAATTTAGCATAACTAAGATCAAATGCAATGTCAATCATCATGATGTTATGTTTCTCCTTCTTAGCAATATCTTCAACTGATAAAGTTCTAGTTGGATTTTTGTATTCAAAATCATGATACTTGCAACCTAAGTCACTAATGGTAGCTAGATGAAGCCCCATAAGTCCTTGCCATGCTACAAAGTTGTCTTTGTTCAGCTTTGGAATCTTTCTCTTATAAGACATCTTGATCTTTGGCTTAGGTGCTTGAAACCTTCTTTGCAAGCACCAAAAACTCTAATACCAATTGTTAGAAATATAAGAGGAGCAACTGAGAGGAGGTGGGGTGGGGGGGTAAATTTGTTACCACTAAAAATAAATCCTAGATCCCTTAGATGTCAATAATCAAATTTAGACTGATAAATTGATTACCGTTGATACTTGGTAAATACTAAAAGTTCTCGATAATTAAGCTATTATCAGTCATTACTTATCCTTAATTTGTAAGCATGATAGAAAAGAAGTGAACACATGTGACACCAAGATTTAACATGGAAACCCAATATGGGAAAAACCACCAATGTAACTAGCTACTATTTTTCTCTCTTCTAAAGTGAGGCCTGTTAGGAGCCAACCTTGTTAAAGGTTACAAAACACACTGTTAGGTGTGAACATGTTAAAAGATGTAATCACCCTTTTAGGAGTGGTCTTGCAAAAGGTCTTTAAACAATTCAATAGAATTTCCACCTTGTTAGAGGATTTACAAATGGCAATTAAACCAACTCTATTAAGAGATTTGGATCACTGCTACAATGGTTAGAAAGTAATAATGAAATGATCCGATTGCTATGCAACTGAATTGCTGATTACAGATCTCTGTTCTTGTATGTACTTGATCCTTCTTGATCAATTGTATCCTTTTTGCTCCTCAAGGATATTTTGCTTATCCTCCAAATTTTCTTCCTCTCTTCATCACTTGCAATTCATTCACAATCTTGCACACACTAAGAAATCACAACTTGACCTCTTATTTATATCTTTCCTATTGTCAAGTTAGATCAAATACAGCTTAGAATTACTAATATTCATCACCATAGGCAGCTAGAACCAATAGATAAAATAATTAATCTTCATATGCCAAAATAAGAAAATCCTTTGTTAGTCGACCTAGCTCGGTAGACGCAGACTGAGAAGTGACTTCTTGTGTTAATCAGTGGAAGATTAGTTAACACTGCAAACCTGCTAGAATCCTTTGGTAATCGAGTGAACTCAATCACCACTTCTATCAACCAACTTTCCTTTATTAACCAAGTGAGCTCAATTAACACTGTTTCTCTTCATGAATTCCTTCGATGCTTGAGTGAACTTAGAAGACACTGCCTTCTGCTTAGGAATACTCGATAGACATAGAAAACTATCTTCACTTACCAAGTGAGCTCGGCATGCACTGACTAACAACTAATATGATATTTTTGTAACATCAAAGACAAAACACAATTAATCAATTGTATCCAAAAAGACCGTGATTGTAATTCATAACACTAGCATGTAAAATTGACTAATAGCTATATAGTATAATTTGAATACTAAATTGGTTGGAATGGTCATTGATAAACCTAGATGATTCCATGTGAGATTGGTTTTGAAGTATAGCCTTTGTGATCCCTACTAGGATATAAATTCTCATATAACCAATAATTCAAAGAGGATGGTTTGTCTGATAGCATTGAGGGAATTCATATCAATTCTCAAAAATCTTGTAATTTGAAATTTTCATATTGTTGTCTTTAATCATTTATTGTGAATACTATAGTTATCTAAGATTACATGTTACTTGAGAAACCATGTGCATGTTGAAATTACAATAGGAAATGTAAACTCTGGGGGGTGTGAATTAGTGCTTCAAACTTTTACCCAAAAAAAATTCATGATACATTCATCTAACAATTTAACAAGTAAACTAAAATACCATATAAAGCATATACATCTAAAGTATGTAAAGAAGTAAGCATTCACATATGTATAACACAAGATATGATTACCCATAAACCCTCCAATGAGAAGGTAAAACTAGGGTGGGGATGACACCCACAAATCTTCACTATAGTAAAGTGTATCCAATGAAGGTTACAATGTTTGATCATGAAACATGATCTACCTTGTGAAAAGTCTACCCTATTGAAAGCTTACAAAGACTGTTAGGTCTTATCCTATTAAAGGATTTCAATTACTTGTTAGAATTGTGCCTGATTAAAGGACTTCACTTCACAATTAATTAAGCACCTTGTTAGAGGATTTTAATACATCTTGTTAGGACTACACTGTTAAAAGATTTAACTGATTCACCTATTAGAATGTCTCAACAATGATCCTGTAATTAGCACTCTATTTCTTGATGTCAAATCACCTCTATACTGATATGTACTTGATCCTTTCTGATCAGACGTTTCTCTGATGTCCACTATTTCCTTCCTCTACTCTCCTTTAAAATTGATTATGCAATGTAACTCAAATTATAATACCTTGGTCACAATGAATGCCCTATTTGCACAAGCAAAAATCTTCTCCTGTCCTTCAACATTCATTGAAAGTTTAGGGTTTTTCCTCCTTAAGAAGACCTAGGTGACTTAAGATTAGGTATGAATCAACGGTTATGATTCATCCATATTACTGCTTAAACCTTCCCTTTTTCTAATTGGATGCATGTAATACATAGGGATTCCCACTTAAGATTCGTCCTTATCAACAAAGATTGTAAATCAATCCTTAAGTTGGCTAAAAAATTATTTACATAGTAGTTGGTGCCAATAAAAATAACTATGCTAAAATTGTGTTACTTGGCATATGAAGTCCCTAGTGCTCAGCACTAACTATGACTTCAATGTTGATACTTGTCATCTAAATGACTCATCATGTACTGCTTTCTCGAAAAATGAATCACTTGGCACATACTATCTTCTTGGCACTTGAATGACTTAGCATATGAGTGACTTGACACTCACTATTTACTCAACATGATCTAACTTATATGTTGTGGTTGGCATATGTTACTTGTTTAGCATGAAATAAGTAAATGACTTAAGTATATAGACACTCACTTGTCAAAACCAATCTGATATTAACAACATAAGCATAGTAAATATGGGAAATTAACTAGGGACTAGTTATATTTTATACATTGGACTGCATATACCAGTTTTAATTGAAAAATGTGGAGAAAAGTAAAAGAGTCTCACTAGGTCAAAATTTGTATGTAGATAGTGCTCTAGGTGTTTTAAGTGTGCATATTCAATCTTTGTAATAGAAGGAAACTATTTAAGAAAATGGTGTACAAAGTTTATGTTTTCCTATAGATGAATGGGAAACTCAGACATTCAAGAATGTTATATGGTAGATTGAAAGATGAATGGAGAGATTCTTGTACAATATATGCTTCCACAAAGGAAGTCATAATTAATGCATCTTTGATCGAAATAATAAATTCAAAAGACTTGATTTTGTGAGATGGTAGGTTCACCCAACACATAAAAATAAAGTTACGAACTAAGCATAATTTAGTAAGGGCCAAAAATTAGCATAAGAAAACAAGTTATTAAATGGTAATTTATTGGGCTAATGTAACCTACGATGGGTTTAAAGATTTATAGTTGTAGTAATTTCAAGACGATGAAGAAAATAGATGATGAGGGGGCAAAGATGAAGAACAAAAATGTGAACGGAAATGGATTTTCAAAGGTTTTGGCATCTGATGCCTTACTTATCCCTCTAGCCTTTAGGGCTTACCAACAAGGTCTTATTGTTGAGCTATTTTTCAATGCATCATATTTCCTGGTGAGATAGAGAGAGAAGATTAGAACCTCAACACCTCTCCATGTTGTGATCTTTGGAGAGATTGTTGCCATTGTGGCTCAGATGGCTTCATTCATTTATCCTTTAGGCTTTTTTGGCATTGATTATGTCCAAAAATTTAGCAACAAGAGCAATATTGGACCCTAGGATGAGTTTATTAAAGAGGATTTGAATGCCCCTACAACAACTTGTGGGCTACTCACAAAAGAAATTATTGTTAAGAAGCCTGAGATCTAACTCAAGGGATTTGTCCTTGGTGGAAATGAAGATCAAGACATTGCAGATGATTTGTGTAATATAATTATGGCATCCTACTCTCTTGAATCCTCCCTTATGGACTAAAAAAGAGCTAATTCTATGAGGAGGAGGACAGTGAAGCTCATGACTAGGAGATATCTTGATAGGTTGGTCATGGAAGGATTTTATTACCACTCTATTCTTGGTCAGTGATGTGAAATGTATGTTGGATATATGCAAATCCCTATGGATGTAGTAGGGCCCTTATTAGTCAAAGGTTTTGATTACATGGCATCCATGTCAACCAAAGATGGGTACCTAGTGGCCAACACTAACAAAGGTTGCAAGGCCATTCTTATGAGTGGTGGGGCTACAAGCATTCTTCTCATAAATGGCATGACTAGGGCTCATGTTAGTAGGTTTCAAAGTGCAAAAAGGGGTGTAGATCTCAAATACTATCTTGGGGATCGTACAAACTCTGAGCAACACATGTGCCACTACTTTAACAAATAAAATATAAGTCTGCTCCATGAAATAAGTGAATTGAGAACAATGTGTATATGTCTTTGTATTTGAATATCCCAAGTCAAAGAATATGAATGTTAAACAAAGGAAAATAGTCTTCATATTTTCGTGTACTCTACTTTTACTGGTATAGAGAGATTACTAGCCACTAGTACACATAGAAAATAACCATAATAGTGAAAAAAAATGTTCCCCTATTTCCATATTCATATATGATCATCTCATTGTATTGTTATTTGTGTTTCTTCTCGTTGTAATGGGCATGTTGTAGGTTTATTTTGGTAAAAAAAAGCCAAGAAGATCAAAGCATATTTAGATTCCATATATGGAGGATGATCTAGGTTAATGCAAGGAGGAGATTGAGAGCTCTACCTCTCCCCTCCATGTCTGATCTGTCTAAGCTTCTTAATGGCCTAAGAAGGAGAAGCATTGAATGTTTGAGTGAGATTTTGCATGCTAAAGCTCAAACTTTTCACTCTCACCTTAATTTCCACAATGGGTTTCCAATAGGTTGCCTCTACAAAGTAGTTCTATAGTAAATTAAGGATTTCCCTCATAAAATTGGCTAAATTGGTATAGCATGAGAAATCTGGTAAGGATATGCAAATCAAAATAATTCATATGTATTTAAAAGGCATGAATTATAATGTAATGATAGTGAATTTTTTTCAAATGTACATTTTCATATACTCCTATCTTACATAATACTAGTACTTATGTTTAGCAAGTCACATTGGAGGCAACTCGGGCTTATGTCTATCTCTTACTATGTGCGCTTTCACTATCACATTCAGAAAAAAATTAAATTCTAAGGAATAAAATAATAAAATTTGGGCATCATGCCTTTTTCTTTACCCCTCGATTAATATTATCAACTTTATTTGGATTTCATTCTTAATTTTACGTGACTAAATTCCAAATTGGTCATAGGTCATCAATGCCATAAACCATCTCTTGTTGGGAGGAAGTAGGAGACAATAAAATTTGAGAAGACTCAAAGAAAGTGGTGCAAGAGCACCAGGATTGTCAGAAGAATGCTATGGATTAGTTGATGATCCAAAAGATATATGAAATCAGATGAAGTCATTTTCCATTGTTATGAGACAATGTTCATAAAAGGTCTCTAAATAATCATTAAAATATAATGGGAAATATTTAATATGAATTAGAGTAAGAGATTTGTAGTTGTCGAGTTGACAACATAAATCAGTATAATCAAACCAATTGGAGGAAGTAGTTAAAATCGGTTCTAAGATAGTTTTAGACTATTATTCGGTTACATCAATTTACAGAATTTTATTAACCCGCGAGGAAGCCAGTCAAAAGAAAATGGGCCAAGGCAGTATAATAACCTTTGTATTGAAGTGAATATCAATAAAAAATTTACACTTCTTGCATTTTTTCGTAGAATTGGTGGTAGTCGACGGTGAATAATTGGATATATCATAGTTCAAGTCTCTGTGTGCTTCTTTGGATTCCATTAAGCATTGACTTCTATTTTTCAAACTAGATTGAGTTCACTGACTCGGAAGTCCAAACCGATACCAATGATCAAGTTGGTGGATAAATTTATTATTATTATTGCTATAGTAATCAACATATTGTATTTTATTTTAATTGGAAGTGCATTTGTTCTATGAATCGATGGGTGGAAGTTGAATCTAATCGGTTGTGATTAGTTTTTGTCTGCTTTTATATACCCCGATTCCATACCAGAGTTATATTTGGAGATTCTTGATTTCATCTTTATCATGCCTAATACATGATATCTGTTATGAATGAATAATGGAGAAGAATTGATTTCTCCATACATAAATGTTGTTTTATCTTTAGTAATAAATCCCAGTGCAGATCGTAGTAACATGAGTCATTTGGTTAAATTGGGATCATGCAAAAATTAGTCATATTTAAAGGGGTATAAGTCTTCAACAAACCATTGGATTTGGCTCATATTTTGACATGTTTGAGGAAATCTAATGTTACCAATTCTAACTGAAGTGATCTTCATTATATTGTCGGGTATGGAAGTTGTGATTGCCTGAGCGAAGGTATATAAATATGCCAACAAACTGACTATTTCTGAATTGTTAAAATGTTTTCATGATTTCTCACATGTGATTTTGGTTTTTTCCTTATTGTTTTGTGCTGAATTAAAGTTGAAAATTGATTCAAGTATTCAATTGGGAAAGACTGTATTTGGGCTATGGAGTTTACTAAAAATGGGTTTGAACATTATAATGTGTTCTGAATTAAATTTGAGCAGTTTATGGGTGCATTTTGTTTCCACTACCACCTTTGCATTAGAAAGAGTTTTCAAGAATCAAAATCCTATCATCTTTCTTGCAGGTGTCATAATGTAGGAGAAAGAAACAACGCAATCTAGGTTTCTTATTCTTTCACATCAACTAAATCATTTTTCTTAGTAAATATTTCAGCATCTCATGTCAAAATATTTTGGCTCGTAAGAGCTCTTTCACTTTCTAACTTTTATTTAGTCATGATCTTCTCTTCCCTGTAGCTAGACTAGAGCCCAACTACAAAACTAAGCAAACTAGACTAATGGCCAAGAACCCCTTTTTACTCTCATCAAAATCATTTTTGTGAGGCTTAGAATTCCTCTTGGGCATAGCTTGTTTGGGCATAATATTCAGTTCACCATTGTTTTATGATATTTCCTTTCTATCAAGATTTTACCAATTTTAACAACATGTAAAATGATGTTATCAAAGAAATGAAAAACAAAAATATCTTGATGGCAATGGAGATGTCAATATCGATAGCGATCACGATGAACTAGTAGATAAGAATTTGCAACTCAATCATAGTTGTGTTGAATTTAAGGTAATATAATAGTTTTTGGGGAAAAATATTTAAGCTTTTGCATTCTTTACTTGAACTTTATTAACATTGCATGATGATTAAACCACATGCAATGCAATCATATGAAAATAAATAAAAAAGGAAAGGACAATGTTGATAGTGATTATGTTGATTTCAAAGAGGATACACGTGATATTTATAGTACTAGTAGTGCAAAACTTGAGGTGAGTGTTATACAACTTTATGTTTCCTTGATTAGGATATGATTGTTTATTGTTTCTTAACTATAAACAGTCATGAAATTTTATAAAGGTTTAACATGGACATGAATGTATATTCATTAATTGTTAGCAATGATCGGGCGATTTTGATTGTAATAAAAAAAGAATCAAACATAATATATAAGGGACAATAATGAATACATTATAAAAGTTGGAAATAGAGATAAGGGACAATAATAAATACATTATTAAAGTTGGAAACATAGACTATTAAATGGAAGAATTTCATATCTCTTTAAAAGGATGTTCTATTAGGGAGAGCATCATTATTGTTGTGAGTAATTTTTTGATAATCCTAATAGGGGAAACATTAATATTTTTAGTATATTTTGAAAACTCTAGTTGGGAAACCATGGATAAGCATCTAGATATGGTAGCAGATAATTATCACCATTGAAATATATCCTCTGTGGAAAAGACTATCCCTATTTGAAAGTGAATGTTCGCATGTCCTTTTAGAAAGTATGTCAGATTGCATATTTCCATCAAGCCCTGCCTACATAATCATGTCATTATAATATTTAACTCCCAAAGCATTACAATATCAATTATTTTTTCATATGGATTTAATGGTTTATAGTTGAATCTAAAAAGTTAATTTCAATGTTCAGAAACAATGTTCCCCTTGGTGTAATTTATATTGTAATTGAAATTTGTGACTATAACTTTCACTTGCCAATATGATTTGTATCTCAACTTGACATGTTAGTGTATCCTAATTGGGTACATGTGTGGAGTGCATTGTATAAGAGGGGAAAAGTTATTGGTAGAGTGTTTATACCTAGAGTTTTAAGCAATGGTGTATTAGACTTGACACAAGTGCCTAGTTGTGTGATATTATTCTGACAACCAACATACAAGCTGGGAATTGACCTATAGTATCATTATAGAATGATAAAAGTGAAACACAACAAGTTTGAGTTTTTTAGACTAGAAATTGGGGGAGTCTACATGAACTACATTCCATGTCATAAGTGCTTGATTAAATCAGTGACCATCTATAGATAGAAACAAACTAGATTTGACTTTCTTTGTTAGGCCACAAGTATATCTTAGATTAGGTGCCTTTAGATAAAAAATTAATGGATGAATGCACTATTGTATTTGATGTCCCTATACTACCAACACTAACTTAGAAAGAACTTACAATATTTATTAGATCTTGGGCTCAAGAGTCACTTTTACTCCACCTTTGCAATAATTAGCAACATGTTGGTCATAAGGAGTTCTAGGAAGAAAATGCACAGTAAAATGAGAGTCAACACTAACATTTCCCAGAAGCATAATAATGACAGTTGACACTAATTAAAGCTACTTGGAGTTGGGTATTTGTGGCATGTTACATAAATAAGTGAGAAACTCCTAACTCAAACAATTAGTCATGTCACACCTTAGTTCACAATAATTATTATATAAACCATTATACTTCATTTCTACTGATATTGGATCATGTTCAAATAATATTCTAGAGCATAGGAGTAGGACTCCATGGACGAGATGCTAATTAAATACTTTTAGGTTTACAAAAATGAAAGTCATTCAATCAACACATTCAAATTAAATTAAATCTAGTCAAACCATATTAGATTTGGATTAGGTGATAAATTCAAATCTTCTCTCTAGCTTAAGAGCATAATCTTGTAAGATATTTTTTATGATGCTTTTATAAATACTAAAGTAGTTATAGGGAGATTATGATTAGATTGTCTCATTTTACATAGTTTTGGTATGGTTTTCTATTTTTTTTCCACGAACTCTACCCTTTTGGCTTAATTTAATTTTATTGTTGAATCTTAATCAGCTTTGGGAGTTTTTAGGCACTCATGATGGTTTTTTGCTACAATAGATGGCTTTCTTCTTGGCTTTAATGATGGGTTATGATTAAATATTTATATTTTTTTGCTTACCATATTCATCTATTTTCTACCTCGGGTTTTAGTCCTTCAAGTCTAGGAACTATGACTTTATTTGTTAACATATCATGTATATAGGTGATTCCTTGCAAGCTATTATCTTTCATTGCTAACTTACTATTAATCACATAGAAGATATTTCCAAGATTGTCTTTGTATTTGTCTAACTATGAAATTAATCTTTAGAAGTTTCTAAGTGGAGAAAGGTAAAAATAAATTAATAATATTGCATTTTATATTTTTTGTCTTTCAATACCAATGTAATCTAGTATATTATTTTTTTCCTTTTTGTAGAAATATTTTGATAAACTCAAAGAAGGGGATAAAGCTAAAGTTTTGTCGACATTGGGAGGATTCACTCCTTGTCTATTTTACATGGAGAAAACTTGAATGGAACTGTAGATGCCAATGTAAACATTATAATGGTAATAAGTAATGTACCACTTGCTTATGAAGATAAAATAGACAGAGTTGTTTATCTCAAAGAGAAAGAGGGAGCCTTCACACAATGACTACTAAAGTATTTGGAGAAAATGACATAGTTAATCAATGTGTCATTTGTTAGAAAATTTGACTCATTTCTTTGTATTGTAGTATGTTATTTCAAAAAAAAAAAAAAAAAATAGTAGATGAAGCTACTATATATATATATATATATATATGAACCTAGTTCAAAGGCTCCACAAGGAAAGAACTAGGAAGAAAACCCCACTTCTCTGCCCCATTACAAAAAGATATATACAATTACAATATTGAGTATGAAGTTAAAGGACTGATTGGACTTCCCCAAACTTCATACTAACTAAATGAATAATATAAGAAATTGATGAAATCAAATCCTATCTTGTTCCTCAATTATGATGGCCACTAGCATGGGATGTAGATAAAGTACCTTATCCATGTCATGGTCCATAATCAAATATCATCACAACTCAAGTTAGAAAGATGATCAATAGCTGAATTACCTTCCCGATATATATGAGAAGTTGCACATGAATCAAAGGAGTCAGTGAGCCTCCAAATTTTCTTATAAATATAGGCCAAGTTTTTGTTAACAATTTTTTTGTTAATTCAAGCATGAATAGAAATCAATGAATCCCCTTCAATGTGGATATGAGTGCATCCCAAAGAACTAGCAATCACTAACCCCTGCAATAATGTAGAAGCTTGAGCCACATTATTTGTACCCTATAAGATGGGAGGTGAATGTAAGGAAATAGGAACTCCAAGATGATTCTCAAGCAAGCCTGACTTACCCAAGTTCTTGCACAAGGCTCCATCAAAGTTAACCTTAATAACTCCATATTTTGGTTGGACCATTTAACCTTTGTCCTATCAAGGCCTCTTGATGCCTTATTAAAAGTAAGGAAAGTTGGGAGAGATATATATTTCCACTCCTTGATTGTAGCATTATCCCAATTAGAAAATAGGATGCGTGGGGAATTATTCTTAATATTGGCTGAAACTGGTTTTGATATAGACTTTTCAATTGTAATCTTCACAACATTCACTATGGAAGGGGATTTCCTAAAGATACGTTTGTTTCTCTCCCACCATAATTATGTCCAAATGATTAGAGATGGAGAACATATCTAGATAGATGCAAGGAGAGACTTAGTATACAATGTAGGCCAAGATCCAAATAAATCCCAAAGAGTATTAGGGAGCAACATAAAAAAATTCAACTTATTAAGAACAAATTGCCAGCATTCCTATGCAAACTTACATTCATGTAGAAACACATGCTCTACATCTTCAAAATGTTGTTGGCATAGGAAACATCTAAACCTCTTAGAAATATTGAATTTTTCTAGTCTATCACTAGTGAATGGTCTCTTTCAGAGAGCTGGCCAAGAGAAACATTTGGCTTTAGGTAATGTGCAATCATTCCAGCAAAATGAAAATGCCCTACTTTTGATTCTAGTATCCAATACTCTACTGATATCCATGTACCCAACCTTAACCAAATAATTACCATCCTATGCAGGGGCCTAAAAAATTGAATCCTCATTGTCTTGATAAAATACTTGCCTCTCTTTTAAAATATCCTTGAATAGGTTGGCATAAAAATTAGAAATAGGAAGAATATGTAGTATGTTGAATGTGTTGCTTAAATATTTTAGTTATCAAGGTGTATTTGAAAGAATTGGAAACTCTTAGATAGTTTTGACATTTTTTATATCATATTTACATATATACTCTTTAGAGAATTTTGACATATTATTACTTATATGTATATTTGCATTAAAAAATTTATCAGAGGTTACCTTTTTTATCATGGTATTGAATCAATCTTTTAATTTTAGTGTTGTTCATGTGTAATATTTTTATTTTCTTTAATATTTTAGTTTATTTAATCTAATATCAATCTTTTTCTATTTTAAAGTTTATGGTATTGAATAAATTATTCATTTCGCAACTATATTTCGTACTAATTAATGGAAATAAACAAATAAATGACCAAATTGACTATCAAATATATGACTAGTCAACTACCAAATCAACTACCAATTTGACTACCAAATCAACAACCAAATATGCTACCACATCTATTATTAAATATACTACCAAAGATACTACCAAATTAAATGCCAAATATACTACCAAATACTCTATCAAATCAACTACCAAATCAATTACCAAATATACTATATAATATACTACCAAATAAACTACTATTTGATAATAATCAACTACTAAATAAACCACCAAATAAAATACAATTAAATAACAATCAACAACCAAATTAATGATTAAAATAGTTTAGCCATAAATTTGGTTGAGATATTAATGACCAGCAATAAACTACCAAGGGTCACATGATCAAAATTGTTCATATATCTACAATTTTTAGAAGTTTATTTAGTTATATATTTTTTGTTTTTGTACTAGTGCTATGAATGTCTACAATGCCTTATTCAATCTATAATCCCATTAGAAGATGAGAAAAAGGAGAAAGCTCTTAGGGTCTGTTTGGTTCCTAGAAGATGATAGGAATTGGATTTTTCAAATTTGGATTTGAATTTTTTTGCATTTGTTTCAAAATTGGCAAAATGGAATTAGTATACCAGACTTCCAATTTTGCCTCAAAACCAGGTTTTCCAACTTCCTACTAGAAAGTAAGAATTGAAAATCAAAACTTGGTTATGTTTTTTTAAGTAGTGTAAAAACAATAGATTGAACAACTTTTTGAAATTTGCCTTCAACTCCAAGCTTATTCATAAAATGTGTCTTCACACTCATATTCTGAGTGAAAAAAATAGTTCAAGGATATCCCAAAATTTGGAATGAAGATTTGCAAAACCTTGATTTGGCTAAACCAAGGTTTTTAGAAATCTTGGTTTTTTAAATTCCACAAACCAAACAGACCCTTAAGGATTAGATGTATAGAGAAGAAGACCTCATTAATGAGGTTATACTTACCATGCCTATTTCTCCTAAGAAGTATGGAAAAGGCTATTAGTTTCTCAAAAAGATGGGTTATCCTTGATAGGGCCCTTTGAACAACTATAAATATGCTCTTACTAAACCTATGATTCATGCCAACAGTTGCAAGAGTAGGGACACAACTAGTTTAGGCTTGGTGTTGATGATAGTCTTCCTATTTATGATCGAGAACCTCTTATGGCTAGTCATACAAGTGATGAGGTTCAACCTATAGCTACTATTGTTCTAGATGAAGATTTTGTTTCCTCTACTTCCAAACTTTGGGAAGAAAATGAGCTACATATTGATCATAGTGCCAAGGCTTCCACTTTTAGACAACTCAAGTTTGATGAGTCAAATATAGAAGATCCTTATAGAGAAAGAATCACATGAAATATTTCTCACCTCATGGATCATGATCAAAGCATGAACTCAAATGAATATGAATGCAATTCTCTTTTTGTCACATTTCATGAAATAAGAGTAGATGTTGTACATGGTTATACTAATAAAACTAATGTATTTGATGAAATTTTTGTAGGGTTTGTTGAGTTGGACTCTTAACTTGCTTTAGTGGTCTACGTTGATACTCCTATGACTTATCCTAATTTGGGTAACATTGAAGATCTCCCTATGGTTCCTAACTCGCTTGTTATCAGAGATAATTCTTTTCATCTCAATAACCTAGAACCTTCCACTTTTCTACCCCTCATCTACCCCAATCTCATTGATTTTTCCATACAAAATCAATGACCTGAGCTACCATCTTTTCAAAATGATTATCAAATTGCCTACTACTTAAATGTTATTGAGCCTATAATCTCTTTCATTAGTTAGCCAACTATTAACATGATTGAGCTAGATATGAAGTACCTTAGTCATAAAATATATTTTTTAAAGGAGTTGTAGTGGCAAAAAACACTTTATGGCAATGTTAGAGCCAAAAAAATAATAAAAATAAAGAAAAATATAAGGGTGAATACCTCTTTGAAGCACCCAAAGATGAGCTACTTGGTAGTTTGCCTAGTTATTTTTAGGATAGATCATCAGTATTGATTAAACCAATGCAACCTATCAAACTTTGTAGAGAAGAGTCTCTAAAGATCATACATCTAACTTTATCACTATCAACCAAAGAAAAAGAGAAATTCACTTAGTTTTTCAATTAAAGGAAATCAACTTTTCTTAGACATATGCAGGCATGCCTACCCTTGACACTAATTTGATCATGCATCACCTTTTTATAGCTCCTAGTGTCAAGCCTTTTATGAAAAAATTGAGTAAAATGCAACCACATGTTGCCTTGCTAGTGACAGTTGAATTAGAGAAGCTCCTAAGTGTCAAATTCATAAGAGCTATAGACTATGTTGAGTGCATATCCAACATTGTGCTTGTCTCAAAGAATGACAAGTCCATTTGAGTTTGCATTGACTTCTGAGATCTAAATACAACTTTCCCAAAGGATGATTTTCCACTCCCACACATTGACATGATAGTGGAAACAACTTCGGGTTATGAAATGTTTTCCTTGAAAATATCTTGTAAAGATCAAGAGAAGACTTCTTTCATTTGTGCTTGGGGTACCTTTTACTAGAATTTCATGCAATTTGTGCTTAATAATGTTGGTGCTACTTATCAAAGGGCTATGACCACCATTTTCCATGATATGATGCACAAAAACATGGATTATTATGTAGATGACACTTTAGCTAAGTCTAAAAAAAGAAACACTCATTTGGATGACTTGAGTTTGATATTGGAACATATGGAATAGTTTCAGTTTAGGATTAATCCTAAGAAATGCACCTTTCATTTTACCTTTGGTAAACTACTAGGATACATCACATAGCTAAGGGCATTGAAGTTGATCTTGAGAAAGTACAAGATATCGTGGAAATGTCACCTTCTTGTAACATAAGTCAATTAAGAAGTCTTCAAGGGCACTACAATCTATAAGAAGGTTTATTTCTTGGTTTATTGATAGATCACAACTATTCAACAAGAATTTTCATAAAGGCTCTACATGTGTATGGAATGAAGAGTGTGAAAAGAGTCTCACTCAAATTAAGGAATATTTGGCCAAAACCCCCATTCTTATGCCTCATATTCCAAGAAAACATTTAATTTTATACATCTAAGCTACAACTACTACCCTAGGGGCATTACTAGTGCAACATGATGAGAATGGAAAGGATTGAGTTGTATATTATATCACCATAACCTTAGTTTCTTATGAGATCAATTATGATAACATTGAGAAAGCTTGTCTTGTTGTAGTATTTGCATCTCAAAAGCTTTGACACTGCATGTTACCTCATGCTATTCATTTGGTTGCCAATAATTGATTCTCTTAAGTACATTTTAAGTAAAGTTTCACTTATGGGTAGAATTTCTAAGTGGATGATGATATCAGAATTTGACATTCAATATGTCAAATGTAAATCCATTAAAGGACAAGCTATTGCAAACCAAATTGCTAATTTTTTACTTCAAGATAGCACTCCTATACAAATAGACTTCCTAAGTTCAGCTATTATAAATTTCCTTCTTACTTCTTTAGGCAGTTCAGATTACTTAAGTACTTCTTTAGATTAATTCATATCAACCTTATTCAGATCTTGTAGTTGTTCATGCTATTAAATTAGTAAATCTAGTTTTTCAATTTTCTTAGGTAATTCTCGTTCATAGTAACCAATACCAATCTTATCATAATTAGGTCATTATGTCATATGATCTATTCTCAAGTTTTTCATTGCTTGAATACAAATTCTCAAGATGTTGCTTGGTTTGTATAATTTCTCCTTTCATAATAGTATTGTACTTCTCAAGTTATGTATATTTTAGCTTTGTAGATTAAAGTTTAGATGTCACCTGGCCAAGTTTTGATTTTAGATCTGCATTCTTAGACATTAAATTTGATTCAATCTTCTTGTCATCATCCTTTATATTCAACTTTAGATTTGTAATCTTTAGCTCATGCTTCATAATCTCATTTTCCTTTTTAAGCCTTAGAATTACATCATTATCCTTCATCTAATCATTTGACTCATTCTTCTTGGAATTAGTAGATTCAATCTCCTTTTTGGATTTTTAATGGTAGCTTTTGCCTCTTTGTATTTATTCTTCAAACTATCTCTATCTTTAGTATTTACATCAAGTTCTTCAAGAGCTTCATCCAAGGTCTTCTATAACTATTCTATATCCATAGTGATCATACTCAAGTCATTAAGCCTCCTCTAAGTAATTATGCTCTAATACCAATTGTTAGAAATATGAAATACTAAGAAGGGGTGAATCAACATTTCACAAATTTTCACCCAACTATAAATTTTGTTAATAATTCTATAACTTTCATATGAAAATAAATTGATCAAATTGAAAAGTAAATACAATCATAAATTAATGCAACATGTAACACCATTATTTGTTATCTAGGGAAACCCTAGTCAAGGGAAACCCTAATGGGGATGGTACCACAAAATGCTCTACTAATTAAAAGTATCTTGTGAAATACATTGACCTTGTTAGGAGTCTATCACATCCATATACTATCTTTGTCCTTGTCAGAGGACTAGACCTTGTTAGAAGCCACAACTATATTAGGAGTTGTTATTACTATTAAAAAAATGTGTGCAAGATGATCCTATTACCCAAGCATGCAATTACTATAACTTATATTGTATACAAAAAGTATAAATACAAAAAACAAAATTGATGTTCATATCCTCATTGTAGCTCACTACACATATCTTCACATACTTTGCCCCTATTTGGCTCTAACATAAAGCTTACATCATACAACTTTGTGTTCCAAAATCTTTCCTTTATTGGTGTGTGCACCAAGATTGTGTGCAAAATGGGGGGTATAAGTGGACGCCCTTTTTTCTAAAATTAGGGAACCCTAATCTTGGAAGACCCATTTTAGAGTCATGCACTCAAAATAAGAAAATGTATAAAACATAAAAATTGTAGTACTCTGAGTCTAGTTTCTAAACTACTAAGGTTTTTTTTAAATGGATAAGATTAAGAGGGTCAAACCATGTGGACATAAAATGTGTTCTTATTTTTTTCTGAAAAACATAACGTATCTATTTATGTGTGCTCAATCAAACATATGGTTATATTTAGTATTTTGAAAATCCCTTTGTTAGTATCATAGGTAAGAGTGAGATCTAGAAGTTGTGTATTTTTTATAATCTTCTGACAAGTAGTTTTTTTTTGTATGATTTTTTTGAAGCGAATCCATCCTAAAATTCTAACTTACTTCTTCATGTCTTGGGCATAATTTGCATCAAAATAATCTAAAATCAACACTTTGTTTTAAAAAAGTCTATATAATTAAGTGTAGAACAATAATGTGTAATTTATTTTCTATTTAGTTAAGTAGATCTAAATTTATTAAAAAAATGGTATACATATATCTGAGAGAACTGTCAAGACACTAATATAGAAAAGTCAACTTCACAATTCTAATCTTGTCCAAAAATTTAAAAAATTATATAGTTAGAAAGGTAAGAAAACATGTGAGTTTATGGTGGTAATTTTAGAGATACCCACTTCACCATTTGCAAACCTAATGAAGTCAAAGATGATAATTGATCTTAGAAGATAAAAACAATATCTAAAAAAACAAAAAATAGTTGGAAAATATCAACCCAAGCCTTTGGGGAGTTTAGCAGGCCTTTTACCAAGCCTAAATATGATTGTCCTTTTTTGTTAATAAAATGCAATCACATTATACTTTGTATGACTATACAATCATACTAGATATAATGTGATTGCATTATGTCTACTTATGACTATACTAGAAATAATTTGATTGTGTTATATCTACGTAAAAGTATATTCAATTGTTTAGAGGCCTAATAGGCCTAGTTAAATAAGTAAATACCCAAATGGAATAATTTCATCAAATAAATGATTGAATCAACTAGGCACTATAAAAAACTTCTAATTCCTGAGTTTTATGCTTTGAATGAGTCATTCATGGGCCACATTAGAACCATCACATTTTCCAATCACTTCATCATTTGGTTTAGAATATTGTGAGAGTAATTAGAAAAATCATTGTAAGGAAAACATGTGTATTACCAAATACTACCCAAATCCCACCATAAAAAGAGTGTGGTTGAGGGACAATGCACAATGGGTTCTATACAAAGACTCAAATTACAATTCTATCAAGGAAAGTTTAGCTTTTGGAACTTAGATTGTGGATCTTGGAATTATTTAGTTTGTTGTTCATTGAAATGGTGACCTCTTACAAAAAAGACCTAACTACAAAGCAATAATACAATGTAAGGTCAAGAAATAGGAGATAGATTCTTGTGGTTGAATCAAAAGATAAATCATCTTTTTAATAAATGAAAGAGACTTCCTATGAAATCTTTGAGGTAACTTGATTCATTTTACTTAATTTTCTCTTTGATATTTATCATGTAGGAAAATTCAATGATGGGTTTTTGTGTGTATGTCAAGAAAAGGAGGAAGAAGAGTAAAAAATTTAGCTAAGGGTCCATTACCATGACAAACAAGGAAACCTATAGAAATATTTTTCTTGAATGGATAGATGAATTATTAGATTTGTTGCTAAGATGAAAGAAAAATTGATGCTCGACATTGATAGCCAATTTAATGTAGATATTGAAACAATGAAACATGATGATAAGCACTTTTGTGCTTGTATGGATATAATTATAGAGGTACCCCAATCTCTCTCTCTCTCTCTCTCTCTCTCTCTCTCTCTCTCTCTCTCTCTCTCTCTCTCTCTCTCTCCAAATTTGAAACAAGAGAGATAAAAATCTCCATGACATTCTAGTAGTTGGAGGTTCCATTGCCATCAAAAGTTTTCCATGATAGTCTAGTAGTTGGAGGTGCACTAAAAATATTTTTTCACTATGTGAGATACTAGTAGATGGTGAGTATTCATATTCATCATCTGATATAAGTTTACATCCATATCATTTTTTAAGTACAACCAAAGTAAATTTTAACTAGGTCTTCCTAGTCTCAATAATATCAAGAATCATTAGAGCTTGTCAATATGCCATCACCACCAGATTTAGAGGGCATGGAAATACAACCATGATGGATATTCTTTTTGATAACTAGAATGTTTTATATGTTGGCATCGCTCCTATAAGGTTTGTATATCTTATCATCAAACTTCATATTTATGTTTTCATGTAGGTATTAGAAAATGACAAGGAGGTCTAGTTGAGATAAAGCTTGAGATACAATGACATCAATTAAGGTGAGATATCTAATATTATTGTAGATCCAAAGGGTGTATCTCCTAAATTGATAAATATTAGTGCTTGTTGGGATTGTTTTAGAATAACTTGGGGGGGGGGGGGGTGTGTGAATCAGTCATCCAAGGTCTAAATGCCCTAATAATACTTTTTCACCAATTAAAATGAGCCCATTAAACTATTCATGCATCCAAGCTTAAAACAACCATCTTAGCAAGTTACAACAAATCAACATGTAAGAATAAAACATGCAAGATCAACACATGACACAGTGGTTTATGTGGAAACCCAATTTGGGAAAAACCACCAGTAACATGCTACTCAATTCTCACTCTTCTGAAGTGATTCCCTATTAAAGGCCTGCCTTGTTAAAGGCTTACAACACACTATTAAATGTGACCTTGTTAGAGGATTTCACCATATTGTTAGGAATGGACCTGGTCAAAGGACTTTGGAACATTCACTTGGAATGTTACCCTATTAAGGTATTTACAACATGGCTATTAAACCAACCTAAGTCCATAGGATTTATACTAACTATTAGAATTTCTAGAGAGTGACAATAAGGGCTTTTGATCTGATACAACTCACAACATATCTTGCAAATTTTAGATCATACTTCAGTTCAATCACTACAGCTTTGACAGCTTGTCTTCCTCTCAAGCTTTGTCTCCTTGAGTCTTCTTGCTCATCATACCAATGCAATCATCTATGTGGTCACCTATCAAAATAGAGTTTCTATGTTCTCTTCCTCCTTAGCTCCTTCTTTAGCACTTCATGCTTTCATATTTGACTAACCTCTTAGCTTTGTGCCCTTATGACTCCTTAAATAGAAATCTGGAAAAAATTTCATGCTTGATTCTCCCTCTCCAACTTTAGGGTTTCAAAAGATTAGGTAGGATACAATGTATCTATCCCATATCTTGTTTTTATTTAGAAACTTCATCTAGAATCCAGTTGTATTTGCCAAAAAATGTTTTACATAGTTTTCTATGCCACCAACTCATCATTCTTATCTTCTATCTGGTTCACAAAATTCTAGATAACAACCATGTCAACTCAGATCTAGTGAATCTTCAACTTTCCAAATAATGCAACAGCTCGACATTTTTGACTTTTTGATGCTTGACACAAGAACACAACTCGGCACTTGATCTTCACTCGGCACTTAATCTTTACTTGGCACTTGATCTTTACTCATCTTGAACTAGTTTTCTCAGCTCCCTCTGATGAATTTAATCAAGCATTGTAGACAGTCTTATTACGACTTCTTCTTCTATAGTTTCTAAGTGTAGCCAACCTCTTCATCTTGTATATGGTCAATACATCACTTTATCATTGTCTTAACTGATCTTTGCAGTTCATTCCAAAACCATAACTCAACCTTTCCCTTAGGTGATTTTGTTACATCTTATTGATTCTTCATCAATCAACTAAGTGATAGTGCTTGGATCTTATAAGCAATTGCCATTCCAACAAATAGCAAGTTTGACATCAGTGACAAAATAATGATTGAACATATTCTATAGCGACAATATCTTTCATACAACAATCTTTTTCAATCATATTACAACAATCTCCCTCTTTGGCATTGATAGCAAACTAAACTGATCAACCAAACCAAAACTGACTGATCAACCAAGTTAAAAAAATTCTAACTAGGCTAAAATAGTAAGTCAAATGCCAAAAAGAAAACTTGTTGACTTTTGTATTTTCCCTCTGATCTTATTCCTTTTGATCTATCTTTTTACTGAATCTCCTGAGTTGCTCCTTCTGAGATCTATCATCTTGAGTTCTTTCTTTGCTTCTGCTCCTCCCTTTCATATCTCTTGTCCTTTTTGCTTCATGAAATGATTAGTTTCTGCTATTCCTCTATTTTAGGGATTTGACCAATTGTAGTTATTTCTCCCTCTTTCTTTGCTTTGATCAATTTCCTCTTCTTTCTACTTTCTCCCTCTTTCTTTGCTTTGTTTAGTTTCTGATATTTCTCCCTCTTTGACAACAATGCCAAAGACACATTATTTTAGGATCTTATCATGCAACTATAGCATTTACAAGAACTTCCAATATCTCCCTCTACCATCTTGCTTGTGACTTGTTTGGAATGTTAGTACTTTGATTACTTCAGGCTAAACCTAAAGTAAGTACCCTCTGCATCAACTTATATCATCTGATCAATCAACTTATTTGATGCAGGGCAGTCTTGTTGTTACTTAAGCAGCCTTGGTTAGGGGTATCACCCCTAACTTACCTCTAAGATATTAAAATGCATCTTTAGGTAATGGTTTTGTGAAGATGTCAATAGTTTTTTCTTTTGTATTGATATATTCCATCTTCACTTGCTTTTCTTCCACCAATTCTCTTACATAGTGATACTTGATTGCAATATGCTTTGTTTTAGCATGCATCATAGGGTTCTTGGATATGTTGATAGCACTTGTGTTATCACAATAAAATATCATAGGTTCAGTAATTTCTTCCTTCATTCCTTTCAACAGATGCTTGATCCACACAATATTTGTACAATTTATAGCAGCAGTAACATACTCAGCTTCTATTGTGGACTATGATGTACAACTTTGCTTTTTACTAGTCCAAGTGACTAATCTTTTTCCTAAGAAAAGTGCTCCTCCATTGGTGCTTTTTCTATCATATATGTTACCTCCCTAATTTGCATCAATATAGGCCTTTAAATCAAATTTTTTAGTCCTCTTGTAGTACAAACCAAAATCTTCTATAAATTTTAGATACCTCATTATTTTCTTGACAGCCATAAGATGATTTTCTTTTGGGTTTGCAAAAAATCTTGCCACTATTCCAATAGATAAAGCAATATATGGTCTATTGTGTACAACATATTGTAACCTTCCAATCATGGATCTATACATTTTCTTATTTACTTTAGCTGAATCATCATTCTTAGATAACTTATGTCCTATTGCCATTGGTGTACTTACTGGTTTTGATTCATCTAAACCAAATGTTTTGAGTATATCCTTGATATATTTTGATTGGGTTACAAATATACCATGTTTTAATTGATGTACTTGCAATCCAACAAAAAATTTGATCTCTCCAAACATTGACATCTCAAATTCATGTTTCATCTGATCATCGAAATCTTAGCATAGAGCATCATTTCCTCCAAATATTATATCATCGACAAAGATCTCAAATATCAAAACATCTTTACCTTTCTCTTCCTTGATATACAAATTGTTGTTGTCAACTATTTTCTCAAATCCTATCTTGACAAGATATTTGTGAAGTCTTTCATACCATGCTCTAGGTGCTTGTTTCAAACCATAGAGTGCTTTATGTAGTTTACAAACCATATCCCTATTGTTCTCATCAACAAATCCCTCTAGTTGTTCAATATAGACTTCCTCTTCCAATATACCATTCAGAAAAGTAGACTTTACATCCAACTAATCGACTTTAAAACCTTTATATGTAGCATATGCAAGTAAAGTTCTTACTCCTTCCATTCTTGCAATAGGGGCAAATGTTTCCACATAGTCTAATCCTTCTTCTTCTACATAAACCTTACATACTAGTTTGGCTTTGTTTCTAGTAATCTCACCATTCTCATCTAGTTTATTTTTGAATACCCACTTGGTGCCAATCACATTCTTGTCAGCTAGTCTGAGAACCAAACTCTAGGTTTTGTTCTTCTTTATTTGATCAATCTCTTCTTCCATAGCTTTATACTAGTCACCATCTTGCAATGCATCATACACTATCTTAGGTTCAAATTTTCTTAATAGACATGATTCATTTCTTAGTCTATTCCTTGTCTTTGGTCTTACATCTTTGTTACTAATTATCTATTTAGCAGGGTGATGTCTCTTTACATATTTGAATAATCTTGGTTCTATCCTTGTTTCCATGTTTGATCTTTTAGATTCAGGGTCACTATGCACATCGCTGTCAAGTAGTTCTACATCTCTGTCATGTGTATTGACTTCAAAGTCAAAATGTGCATTTTTTTTCATTCTGCAACTCAGCTTCTAAATGCAGCTCGACATTCACTAGTTGTGACTTGGTTGAAACTAAAACTTTTTGTTGAATCCCAATTTGATTGATAGAATCCTTGTCAATAGGTATTCCTTCATAAGAATACACAAAGGTTCTATATTCATCCATTCTCTTTGGTTCTTCAACTTGGACTTCTATATGCTCATCAAAGTTTACATTTACACTTCCCATAATTTTGTCAATTTTAGTATTTAAACACTTATACGAATTACTTCTAGTGGAGTAACCAAGGAATATGCCTTCATCACTTTTTGCATCAAATTTTCCATTTCTAGTATCTTTAAGGATAAAGTATTTGCCACTAAATACTTTGAAATGCTTTACATTGGGTCAGTGACCATGCCATAATTCAAAAGGTGTTGCATTTGTACCTTTCTTGACTTGTACTTGGTTCAGTGTATGACAGCTACACTTACAACTTCTCTCCAATATTTCAGAGCAACAGGCTTTTCCATCATCAATGTTCTGGCATAGTCAATCATAGATCTATTTCTTCTCTTAGCAATTCCATTCTGTGGGGGAGTTCTAGGAGCTAATGTTTATCTCTTGATTCCTTTGTCATTGTAAAATATCTCAAATTCATTTGATGTGAATTCTCCACCTCTGTCTGATCTTAGGTATTTCAAACTCTTTCTTGTTTCCTTTTCAACTCTAGCCACATACCACTTAAACATTTGAAAAGCATCAAATTTTTTCTTTAAGAACATAACAATCATCATCCTGGAATATTCATCAATAGACAACATTATATATTTATCTCCTTTGTAGCTTTGCACTTCTATTGGACCACATAAATTAGTATGGACTAACTCAAGTACTTCTTTAGATGTATAGTTTTGACTCTTGAAACTTGACTTAGTCATCTTTCCTAGTTGACATTGTTTGCACATAATGTTGTTAAGCTTCTTCAGTTTAGGTAAACCTCTGACTTTCTTCATTTTACTGATATTGACCAAATTATCAAAGTTGACTTGACATAGCCTTCTATGCCATAACCACACATCATCAAATTTTGCAACAAAACAAGAAGCATTTTCCATATCAAGATAAAATAGATTACTTCTTGTTTGATCTCCTTTTCCTATCAATTTTCCATCAGTGTCATAGATTTTTGCAGTTTTATTTCCAAATTCTACTTTGCACCATACATTGCTTAACTGCAAGACACTCAGCAAATTGTAGTTTAGTCCTTCAACATAGTATGCATTATCACATGAAATTTGCTCTGTAAGCTTAATGGAGCCTTTTCCTTTGATTTGACATGGAGCATCATTTCCAAATCTAACACTATTTCCATCATACTAAGTAAAGTTAAAAAACTTACTTTTGTCTCCTATCATGTGATGTGAGCACCCACTGTCTATGATTCATTCTTGTTCATACATGTTACCAGTTTTGTAGGATCTTCTTCATCAGATTGGTCCTTCATGGCCACATAAACAATTTCATCATCATTATCATCAGAATCCTCTTCAGCATTACAACACTTCTTGCCTTTGTCTTTGTAATCTCTCTTATCATCTTCTCTTCTATTTTTGTACTTGATGCCTTCCTTGTATTCCTTTTTCTGTGTACACCTTGTAGCAATATGTCCTACTTCATTGCAATTGAAACAAATGATAGGCAGCTTACCCTTGAATTTTCCTTTGCCTTTGTGAAATCTTCTAGCCAATAATACTTCCAATTGTTCCACATCTTCCTCATCAGTGCTACTGTCACTGGATACACATTTCATCTTTCTTCCCTTCTTCGATTTCACCTGTTCAGTATCTTTTAGTGATAGCTTGGCCTTGAAAGAAGATTCAACATTCTCAAGTTTGTAGTTATCAAAGTTAGATAACTCAAATGCAATAAGTCTACCCACTATACCTTCAAAACTTAGATTGTTTCCTGGTACACATCTTAGCTCTTGTATAGTTGATACTCTAATAGCATAGATAGGGAACAAGGTTCTTAAGAACTTACTATTAACAGTATCATCATCTAATTGACCATTCAGACATCTTATTGCACTTACCACTTCCTTTATTCTAGAGGCATACTAAGCAGCATTCTCACTTTCCTCCATTTTCATGTCATCAAAATTTCCTTTGAGGCTTTCTATTTTTTCTCTTTGGACATTCTGATCTCCTCCATAAATGTCTAATAGGGCTTTTCACATCTTGAATGCAATGTTACATCCTTTGATATCATTGAATTTAGCGTAGTTGACTGCAGAAGAAATCTCTAGCATTGTCTGATTGTGTTCCTATTTGTTTTTCAAATCTTCTACAGTAAGAGTACCAATTGGATCAACATGTTTAGTAACAATTGAATTTTGTGCATAATCACATACGGATCCAAGATGAAGCTTCATCAAACTTTTCCATGCAAAAAAGTTGTCTTTTTTGAGCTTGGGAACTTCTCTCTTAGGCATTTTGATCTTTTTTGCTTCTAGTTCCTTTAAACTAAATCAGCAACAGTGCTCTGATACCAATTGTTGGGATTGTTTTAGAATAACTAAGAGGGGAGGGGGGGGGGGGGGGGGGGGGGGGGATGAATTAGTTATCCAAGGTCTAAATGCCCTAATAATACTTTTTCACCAATTATAATGAGCCCATTAAACTATTCATGCATCCAAGCTTAAAACAACCATCTTAGCAAGTTATAGCAAATCAGCATGCAGGAATAAAACATGCAAGATCAACACATGACAGAGTGATTTACGTGAAAACCTAATTTGGGAAAAACCACTAGTAACATGCTACTCAATTCTCACTCTTTTGAAGTGGTGCCCTATTAAAGGCTTACAACACACTATTAAATGTGACCTTGTTAGAGGATTTCACCATACTGTTAGGAATGGGCCTAGTCAAAGGACTTTGGAACATTCACTTGGAATGTTACCCTATTAAGGTATTTACAACATGGCTATTAAACCAACCTAAGTCCATAGGATTTATACTAACTATTAGAATTGCTAGAGAGTAACAATAAGGGCTTTTGATCTAATACAACTCACAACATATCTTGCATATTTCAGATCATACTTCAGTTCAATCCTTTGCTTGGCTTTAATCACTATAGCTCTGACAACTTGTCTTCCTCTCAAGCTTTGTCTCCTTGAGTCTTCTTGCTCATCATACCAATGCAATCATCTCTGTGGTCACCTATCGAAACAATTTTTTTGTGTTCTCTTCCTCCTTAGCTCCTTCTTTAGCACGTCATACTTTCATACTTGACCAACCTCTTAGCTTTGTGATCTTATGACTCCTTAAATAGAAATCTGGAATAATTTTCCTACTTGATTGGAATGAGCTTTGGATATTAGACCTTGTTTAGGGTTAGTATTTTGAGTCGTATACTTATGCATCTAAGATTTTGGTTTGTAACTTACTTATATCATAGCACTTCTATAGCTTCCATGTATCAAACATATGTATGAAATCTATTTTAAACAATTGAAACCCTAAGACTTTTATTACTATGTGAATGATATTATACATTTAGTACTCTGTTCATGGGTTTTTCTCTATTTTGTCCGCTTTGGTTTTGTTTATTCATGTTTGTCTTTTAGGTTTTAAATTTTCTCCTAAACAAATGATGGTACTACATCTTTGGTTGGTGTTTTTTGTACTTTGGAGGGTATTAATTGGATTTGAAGCTCTGTATCATCTCATTCTTATGTCTAGCTCGACCTATTGTTCTTTTTCCTTAGAGAAGTTTTACTCTGATTTAGCACTACAGACTCATTTTGTTCTATTATGGCATAGATTGTTAAGGTCATCTCGTATTATCGTGTTGAGTGATTTCACTTTTCATATGATAATCAAGGTATAATACATATTTAAGATTATTAACTTTAGATTTATCTCATGTATCTTAAGATTAACTCAGCCTTTCAGATAGTTAGCCAAATTTAGTTTAAGATCTAATTTAAGTTTATATTAGTTGATATATATATGGTAAGTATTTTGGATATAAGCAACTTATTCTACAGGAAGATGCTCGGCTATATGTATCTATTGATTAGCAATGTAGCATTATAGTTTGTTTCCCTCTTTTATATGAGTCTTGTATTACTTTGCATTTTGTCATATCAATTGATGAGAAGGGTAGGCAATACTTTGTATAGCCTCATTGTCTTTCTTATAAATGTCAATTGACCTACATACTCAATGGTTTTGTATTAGTAAAACTATGCAAATTCTTCATCTCTGACCTCAAGAGCCTCAATAGGTAGTAAATTTTATTGCTCACTATTTGCAGTTTTAGGATCATGATGGTGCCATTTTCATTTTAAGCCCTCTAATAGGGCTTACTTTGAAGGTTTCCTTGAGGTTAATTTGGGAGGCTTTCACAATTTTTCTAATATGGAAATGAATTATAGATGTTATTGTTATTATCTTTACTTTAATTTTGTTGGTTTGCTTGTCTACTCTGATATAAGGTTATAATGTCGCTTCTTTAATTCTATATGTGTTTACTTAAGATTGAATGGTTTTACTCATGAAGTTATTTATTAGTATCTCATCCCACTAGCATTTGATTAAAGTAATATAGGATTATCATTCCTTTTAATTTATCTCATGTTCTCTAACAATTAGCTCTTAGTTTTTTTTTTAAATTGTATTCTCTCTAATCCAATGATTGGCTGGTTTATTATCTTGCTTTATATAACTAACCTCTTTAAGTGAGAAGATTGAAAGAAGGAACTTCCCAATTAGGAAGACTGGTCAGATAGAAGGAGGCTTGACAATTACATTTGCTTCATTTATAAAAGACCATTGTCATTTCATTTCATTTTATTAATCTAGGGGTATACCCCTATTCAGATTGTAATCTTTTTGTTATTTAAACGAGTTCACTAGGGTATGCCCCTTTTAAATTGTAATAATATAGGACACTTGTCCTGGGCTAGATTGGAGGTTTTCTTCTCTGTTCTTTCCTACCAGTGCCCATTTGAACGAAGAAAAGCTATTGTACTCTACTTTTTAATTAATAAAATTCATCAAGGCCTTTGGCCATTTACTGATAAAAATCAAAAATAAAAAATTATTAATAATATTTTTTTCGCATAATATAATATTTTAAATTGTTGTTTTTCTTTTCCTATTTATTTAAAAAAAATTATTTACTAGCTCATTGTGATCTCTACTTATTTAACTTTTGATTTTTAAATTGATTTAGGTTGTAGTTTTTTTTGTAATTTTTTTCTTTTTTTTATATAAGTATAGTTTTTTCTTCAAATATATGTTTTAGTTTCTATAATTTATTTAGTCAATAGAGTATTTGTTACAAATGTTGTTATTTTTTCATATTATTTTTTTGTATTTCTCTTATTAGTCTCTCATAATAGATTTTTCGATGAGTTTTTTTAAAATGATTTTTTTTAAAAATTTGATAAATTTAATTTATATAAATAATATTTATTAAGCTATTTAAAATATTTTAGTAAATATTATGTTTTGATTAGGGAAAAGTAGGTTTGAAGGGGACTCGAAACCCCAAAAAAAAGAAGCAAAGACAGGAATTGGTTTTATAGGGACCAATAACCTAGAGTTTCAAAATAAAATTTGAAGGCTAGTTTTACAAGGACTAGCAACCAAGACTAGTTCATTTTGCATGGATCAAAAACCAAAATAATTCAACTAAACCGACAAGGGCCGAAAGACTAGAAAAAGACAAAAACTTAAACCAATTCTTTAATAGCTCCAGTAATATAAGAACCTGAAAAAGTAACCTCTTTTAGAGAATCATGAATGCTCTTCACAGGGATCTAGAGGTCAGCTTTCTTGGTACTTTGTTTAGTGCACTTGCTCAGACCACCATCCAGTATCAGAGCATGATCAATCGAAGTCACTTCATCTAGAGAGGCTTTCCCTATTGACATAACAACCAGGATGGATGAAGTAATACCCTACATTCCCATTCCATTGTCCTTTATCAAATTAACGAGGGAGGCTTCATACTCCTAAAGCTTAGTTTGGATGTTCCCAACTAAAGCATATAGCTTCGTCTACTTCTTGCATTCCTCAACCAGTTTCACTTGTAAACTTAGGGTCTCTTCCTACAAGGAAGAAACATAAATTAGGAGTTTTTTATTTCATTGTACAACCAATTGTCTAGCTTCATCCTAATATTGGCTTTCTTTTTGTCTTTGTTAGGAAATTCCAGGACATTTTCATCATCTTTTAAATCTTAGGCCTCCTCAAAAACCTCATTCAATTGATGCTTTTCCTTGATTTCTTATTTTCCAAGATTAGTATCATCATGGTCATTATTGGCCAGAGGAGTATCAGTAGACACAAGATCAGGGGTAAGGGTAGTAATAGTAGGGGTTCACATTAGTCTCTATTTCCTAAGCATGAGAGGATAGGTTGATGACCTCTTCAATGCCTTTAGTATTGGTGTCCTTCAAATCATTCTATTTCCACCAAAGTTTCCTTATCCTCATTGATGGTAGCCTCTTTGGTCTCCAAACTAGAGAAAACCTTTTTAATTCTTTTATGCTTTAAGGATGAAAAATTGTCCTTACCCTTATAAGAGGAGTTCTTACCATGCTTGTTGGTAGTGTTTGGGGAAGCAAGTAGAGAATCAAGAGTGGAGGTATCAACCTAAATTAAAGCAACATCCTTGTTCTCAAAGGAGCACCCATCACTTGCAGTCTAGGCAATGTCTTCATCCAAGGGAGCTTCAACCTCCTCCATATCTTTTGAGTTGTTTTCAAAATCTATTTCCATGGCTAGGGCAAGTTGGCAACTACTTTTTTTTTTATAGCAAAGAATCACTAACAATTTCCTTTTTGCCTTGGTGATCCTTCCACTTCCCTCTTCCATTTGCAACTAGAAATAAAAATAGAGTGAGTACGGGTGTTATCATGACAAAGCTTCATGATAAGAAAGATGAGACTTTCATGGATAATAGGTCTAGATTCCTTTTGTTTGTGGGCTTTAATTCTAGAAATGAGAGAATTTTCCATCTAGAATGTTTGTGGGCTTTAAATCCTACCATCTAGAATAAATACATTTGCACACAAGTGAGAACCTCCTACCAAATATCCCTAATTTGATCAAGGTCATAAAAATTACCAACCTTAACCAATTTAGCATCCTCTTGATCATTTTTTGGAAAACACTTGACTGCGTCTTTAGATTCATTCCTTCATTCAATAGCCCAGTAACTTCAGCAATGAACTTAGCATTAATGGTGAACTTTCTACCATAGAGGATAACATTTTATCTATCTCAAGCTTTATAGAAGTTTTCTATCACATGAGGTTTGTAACCACAAAGTTTCTCAATGAAACTGGTCACCTTTCTTTTCTTGAGCTGATGCCATACTTCTTTCTTCTTTTTCCAATAGTGGCACTTCTCAAGTTCCAATTTTTTCGCTTCTCCACCCATACTCATAGAGAAAGTTTCTTGCAAAATGTTGTGACTGAAAAAATGTAAAGAGAAACTCCAAGAAAAGATCTGTGAATTACTTCTTGAAGGCCCAAAAAAAACCCACAATCTATGTGAGGTACTGACAGACATGCAAGCATGAAAACCTTTCCATTTAAAACAATAAATGGAAGCATTAATGATTTGATAAGTGGAGGTCATGGGTGTATCACATATTTATTTTCCCTTCTTGAGATATGTTTCTCTCATAATTCTCTTTTGTAATTAATAAGTCATTCATGCTTAGTTGGTCAGTCCACTTAACAATATCGTTACTTTGAACTGCCAGGTTGACCATCCAATATGCCAAAGTGTTCATCTCATAGTAGTTATGAGAAATGAACACATAATGAAAAAAGTTGAGGTTTCTTTACTTTCAGTGAGGAAGTTAGAAATATTCCAAGCATGGTCTTGTTTATTGTTTAGGATATTGACAATATTCCTAGAGTCAACTTCTAGCCAGAGGTTCTAGCATCTAGTATCCTTAGCCAACTTGATCTTGTAATGGGTCCCTGCCATCTCAGCTTTATGACTTGACATTATACCAAGGGGAATAGCCTAAGCCTTTATGATATTATAATAAATATTATGATATTTAAATTGAAATTTATTAATAATATAATTTGTCAACATAAAATTATATTTTAAAAAGTAATAAAATTATCAAGCACCTATTGACTTATCATTGCAAGTACAAGAGCATGCAACTACTAGTTATATCAAAATTTTAGTGTTGCCAAGTTATCATTCTTGAATATAGTTCTAACCATTGATTCAATTCCTAAAAAAAAGCTTGGAGATGACTTATTTTTCTATTATCTTGCGCTCTCCTTCATTCTGATGATGACTACTGTGTGTGATCCAAAAAGTTGATGTAAAAAAATCATACACAATCAAAATCCAGAAAACTGTCTTATGCATTTCTAATGGATTGTAGAAATTTGATGACATTAAAAGCTTTGAATTTGAGATTAACAATAATACTGACTTGCTATAATTATGTACACAAAACTATGATCCTAAACATATCAATGACCTAACATAGATAAAGTTTATAGTTTTCTTATAATGTACAATAGTCAACATTAAAAATTATTGTGATTATTTTTTTTCAATTTATACTATCGGTCTAACCATTGCATTATTTTAGATGCCAGTGCCAGTAGCTAGTTAACATGAGTAATCTAAAAAGTTACACAATACTACTTAGCCTACCATCAAGTACTAATAAATAAAAATCCTGCCAAAATTATGAATATTATAAGACAAATAAACTAAAATCAACATAGCATGAAAGTAAATTAATTTTAAAATACTATAGTATAAGATTATGACTTCATTTTGTTTAACTAATAGAAATGAAAGATAAATCATTTTATAAATTTGTTTTAAAAATATTATGTATTTTATATCATTTAATATTTAAAATTTAATTATGATATACTAAAGAAAAAAATCAAATTTAGTTGTGTAAAGTTTTTGCAAATTTTGTGTGATCAAAGTTTAGATTATACCTTCTATTATGCTTATTGAAGATGATCTTTCTTAAGTTTGACTTGTATAAAGAGATGTCAATAATGCATTAATTATTCTAAAATGTTCTATTTCTGAAAGTATTTGAACAAGGTAGACTTGCTTAAAGGAGTATACTTTATGTTCTTTGTGTGTCCTTTAACTATAACCACACCATACATAAATACCTTACCCAAAGGGCATGTCCCTTGAAGGGACATAACCCTATCTAGGTTAGCCCATAAACTCATGTAAAGGATGTATTGATAGGTAAAAAATATTAACTAGGATTAGTTAAGGTTTAATGCTAAAATAAATGAAAACCCAAGGAAGACATCAATCATGCCTATCAAAGGATGAATATAAATCTAGGACTTCATAAGGCATTTTGAGAATGCTAAGGTCTATGTGATATGCATAGTCAAATCAATATGTTGATCAGAGTTACGAATTTAACACTCCCTCTTAACTTGATAATCATATTGAAAGATAACATATCCAACAACATTAGTTAAGATGAATAAGAATAGATTGATATCCTATATCTATCTGAATCTTCTTAGCATGTGGTATCATTAAACACATGATACTTATATCACATTACTATATCTATGATGTGATTTATCACTGATACTAGTGATAACAATATTGAAAAGAATTCAATATATAGGATAAAATCTGGAGAATAATTAAATTCTTCATTTATCCAAGTTGTGACTCATAGGTATTGGCATTCCTATATCACAAAATGATCCTAAGTTAAGATCTACCAGAACATAGGATAAACTCCAGAGAATAATAAAATTCTTCCTTTATCCAAATTGTGACTCATAGGCATAGTAATGTCTACGTCACAATGTGATCTTGCACTCATCTTGATTTGACAGTAGATCTCTACTAATCAACACATTATCTAAGAGATCATCATCTCACATAATGTATTTTATACAACTGTTCATTATCTCAGAGATCGCCACCTCTTAAATAATGAATATAAATAGTGAAGCCTATAACAGTCAATAGCCTAACAATAAAAATTATTAATAATAATTTAAAGAATACAAAATGATTCATAATTCAACCATACCAAGTCTTGTCCTAAAGTGATTTATCTTCACTCGAGATAGAGGTTTGGTAAGAATATATGTTGTCTGATCTGCAGTACAAATGTATTCTAATTTTACAATATTCATGTCTACCGTATCTCTAGCATAATGGTAAGAAATTTTGATATGCTTGGACCTATCATAAAAAACTAGATTCATGGAAAGCTTGATGGAACTCTATATTGGAATACAATAAGGAAAGTAAACTTCGAGGAGGGGGGAGGGTGGTGAATTAGTACTTAAAATCCAACTTTAAAATCATCCACCACATATCCATCTCACAATCTATGCATGTAAACTAAAATACTAAATTAAGCATATTCATCCATAACTTGAAAGTAAGTAAACATTCAACACATGTACGAGACAAAATATTTGGTTACCTAGAAGCCCTCCATAGAGAAGGTAAAACTAGGGTGGGGATGATACACAAAAATCTCCACTACTATAGTAATAAAGTGCATCCAATGAAGGTTATAATATTTGATCATGAAACATGATCTATCCTATGAAAGGTAAGCCCTATTAAAGGCTTACAGGATTGTTAGATCCTACCTTGTTAAAGGATTTCAACACCTAGTTAGAAGTGTGCCTAGTAAAAGGAATTTGACTTAAAATGAAGTAATCACCTTGCTAAAGGATTTACAATAGCCTATTAAGACTACTTTGTTAAGAGATTTAACCAATTCACCTATTAGAATGTCTCAACAATGATCCTTTGGTTAGCACTCTGTTGCTTGATGATAGATCACCTCATTCCTGATGTGTACTTGATCCTCACTAATTAGATGTATCTCTATTGTCTTCACATTCCTTCTTCTATTCTCCTCTAATTGATTCTATAATTTATCTCAATTCACAATTCTTTAGTCACCATGAATACTTTATTTTCTCATGCAAACTTCTCTCTTTTCTTCTTCTACATTCATAAAAAGTTTAGGGTTTGTCCTCCTTAAGAAGATCTAGGTGACTTAGGGTTATGTATGAATCAACGATTATGATTCACCCATATTATCACTTAATCCTTCTCTTTTTTGATTGGCTGCATGTATTACATAGGGATTCTCAATAAAAATTCATCCTTATCATATAAGATTGCAAAATAATCCTCAAGTCAACTCAAAAATGGTCTATATAGTAGTTTGTGTCATTACAAACAACTATGTCAAAATTGTAGTACTCAAAACTTGAAGTCCCTGATGCTCGGCATCAACTATAACTTCAATGCTATATCTCAACCTTTGAATGACTTGATATCCATTGATCAAGTTTGAAATCTAAATAACTCATCACTTATTATCTGTTCAGTACTTGAGTGACTTGGCACTTACTAGTTACTCAGCATATACTATATATCTCTTGCTTAGCATATACTATCTCAAAACTTATGCTCAACACATATTACTTGTTCAACATGAACTAAGTAAATGACTTAAGTATATTGTCACTCATATGTCAAAACCAATCTTATATTAACAATCTCTCCCTTTGACATGAGTGTCAAAATACTTGGTCATGCATGAATAACCTTAGTCTTTCAAGCATAACTCAGATAATATCCATTTACATACAAAACTTCAAAACTTCAAAATTTTGCAAAACTTATAACTCATTAGTCATACCTCAAAATTTAATAACTCCCCCTAGTTGATTTTTCCATTTTGAAGTGAAAATCTGAATACTCCTTGTAAGTAGATTCTGCATATGCTAACTTGTTGACTCAATTTTTGCTTGATCTTCAAAACTTATCTCTCATTATTATGCATACTTCCCTTTTATATATTATCCCCTTACTTTATTCTCCCCCTTTTGACACTTATGTCGACAGTTGTACACTTATGGTGTGTTTTTCCAAGAAAGTTTTATGGACCTCAAGTATTATCTTTAGAGATGCATCCCAATTATTATAGGCTACCTCCAAATATTTGATTTGGATGGATAACTTGGCAATAAGATGAACTAAGCTTTCATGTGTTGAAAGATGGGGATCTTTTTGCATTAATGTCTATGCAAAGGCTAGATCCTTATGAAGAAGTTCCATGTGTGGGGTCAACATGGATTGGATGTTGATCATTGTAGCTCGAATATTTGCATCTTGAACATGTAGAGCTGGAAACTGACCTTGGGAATTCATCAAATTTTTGAAGTGCCTCTAACTCTAAGCTAGAGAATGAGGTAGAGTTATACCTATTTTCTTCATTTCTCACTCCAAATTTTCAATATGGCACTATACTTCTTGTGTGAGCAGAGTTGTATCACACAACTTAGTGCAAAGTGAGAAAATATTCTCTAAGACTTTCTTTACACTATCAATCTTGGTTGCTAACTCAACTTGACTAAGTGTAATAACACTTGATATCTTTTCATTTACCTTTCCTTGAAAATTTCTCTCAAACCATTCAAGTAATTTTACATTAGAATCTAGGTCTGCATCACTAATCTATTCTACAATGTTTACCTATTGCTCCATGATAGAATTTTCTTCTTCAGGTGCTGGTAGGCTAAATGTTGTTCCCCCAATTTGAAGAAAAATGCATAAAAAAACTAGGGTTTGTGACTTCAAATCATGGCTTCAAAAATCCTTCAATGAAGTAGTAGTAGGGAGCTCTAATACCATGTTGGAGTTGATGAAATTTAACTCTGAAGATGCCCAAGATCACCTGCATGCAAATAACCTATCAAAGGGAAGCCAAAGAAGGAAGAGCGGGAAGCTAGGGAAAAACCCTAAATGGACATGAGAGACCACAAGATATTGCAACACAAGAAAATATGTATTTACAATATGCAAGAAGTGATATTAATTGTTGTTGTCAAATACATTGAGGGATAGATCGCTTATAAAAGCCTCAAGGAATCTCCTAGAACAAGCTAGAAGACGCTAAGAGATAAGTGTGACAACTAAGCATACATCCACATGAGGTGGAAAGTCCTTGAACAAGGTGAGAGGATAAGTATGACTTAGGAGAGAACAAACTCCCATATTGTCAACAACTTATAACAAAATCCTAGACTACAACTAATAAATGAAATACATTTACTTAAGTAAGCTTAAGTAAATAGAGTAAATAATAAATAATAAATTATTTACTCTAACAGAGTGATCACTTCAATTCTCCTTTAGCTCTTCATTCTCTCTCTAGTTTCAAATGATGTCAAAAAATGATCAAATAGACCTTAAAACTTCACAATTAATGCTCAGTGCTTACACAGCTATAAGCTTGTCTTGTATAGAAATTTCAATTTATTTGACTTCCATGAAGTTTCCTTTACTCTCGAAAAAAACTACAAGCTTGGTCAACACTATCACTAGTGATAGCTTGACATCAATTATATTTCACTCAGCAACCATAGTGAAACTTTTATGCTCGACACTGACGTGAAAACTAACATAACTTTAAGATTTCGTCCAAATTCTAAACAACAATTTACATCTTGCTTCATGCAAATATAATATTTTTAGAACTAAATCCATTGGAACTGATGTATAGTATGTCTTTTAAATATCAATCCCATACATACCTCTTGATTACTTAATTGTAGCTGGTGTGATCACTTAACCAATTGGGTGAAGTGATCCCATTTGAACTTGATGTGTTGCAATCTTCCTTCTCTTCCATGTCTTATTCATCTCATCTTTGACATTTTCAACATCTGTCTTTCCTTTTCCTTTGTTGAACTCACTACTAGGTGCCTTTGACCTTGTTGGACAAATCTTAGTTATGTGACTAGTCTTCAAACAGCTAAATCATGTGGTTTGACTCAACCATCTTTTGTAGTCACTTCTGAAATGTGTTCTTATGCAATTTTAAGCAACATGTCCGTACTCATGACAATAGTGAAAATTGTACCTAGTATTATAATCCCAATTATAAGAGTTCCCGTTGTGCTTTACCTTTGTCTACTTGTTTGATGACCATTTGGGGTTGGATCTACATTCATATGCTCTATGTCCATACTTTTGATAGTTATAGTAGTAGCCTTCAAATATTTGTGTGCTTATGGTCTTGGTTCTACATTCATGTGTTGATGTCCTTATTTTTTGCATTTGTGGTAGTGACCATGAAATTCTATTTAGAATTCTGACTTGCAGTCTTCCTCTTGCAAACTTTGGCAATATGACCTATCTTACCACAATTATGACAAGTAGGTTTGGAGTTCTTACCTTTGTTACTTCTCTCTCCACCACTTTTAGATGATTCTCCTTCTTCATTGCTAGTGTATCCTAATCTAGTAGTATTACTATTGGATCTAAGAGATTTGATTAGTTGCTCAAAATACTTGATAACTTCACTAGGTTTGTTGAAGCTTTCATCAAACTCTTTTTCTCTTTTCAGATCATTTCTTAGTTGTTCATTTTGTAACTTCATTGTTGTGATCTCAATATCTTTTCCATTCAATTCATGATTTAAAATCATCATTTGATTCAATGTTTCAAATTGCATGTGAGCAATCTTATTCACCTCTGATGTTTTCTCTTACGATCTGTTGGTCACTATCCTTTTATCATCTTCAATCTTGACTTTGTCTTCTTCAACTTTCTTTTTCTACTCAGTCAGTTTACATAACAATATTGATTGAACGTCTTGTTCTCTCTTGATATTTTTGACCTCTTCAGTTAGGGTTCCATTCATTTTCATTAGATCTGCAACTGTTGCATCAAATTCACTTGAGTTTCCGTTTGCAAATAATTTAGTAGTGTCAATCTCTTGCTAATATGTAGCATTCTCTTCAATAGCTATCTATTTCCTTCTCTTCAATGGTCACTTTAACTCATCTCTTGCTTCATTCAACTGATGTAGGGCAAGTTGTATTTCAATCTTCTAGTTCTCAATAGTCTTTCCCAACTTGTAGATTTCCATCTCCAAGATCTTTCCTCAAAGTTGAAAAGCCTTTCTTTCTAGAGAACTACACGATGATACCAATTGTTAGAAATATAATAGGGAAAGTAAACTTTGGGGGGGTGGAGGTGGGTGAATTAATACTTAAAACTTCAACTTTAAGAACATTCACAACACATCCATCTCACAATCTATGCATGTAAATTGAAATACCAAATTAAGCATATGCATACATAACTTGAAAGTAAGTAAAAATTCAACACATGTATGACACAAGATATTTGGTTACCCAGAAACTATCCAAGGAAAAGGTAAAACTAGGGTAGATGACACCCAAAATCTCCACTACTATAGTAATAAAGTGTATCCAATGAAGTTTACAATGTTTGATCATGAAACATGATCTACCCTATGAATGGTCTACCCTGTTAAAGGCTTACAAGATTGTTAGATCTTACCCTATTAAAGGATCTCAAAACCCTATTAGAAGTGTGCCTAGTAAAAGGACTTTGACTTATAATGAAGTAGGCAATCTATTAAAGGATTTACAATAGCTTGTTGAGACTACTTTGCTAAGAGATTTAACTGATTCACCTATTAGAATGTCTCAATAATAATCCTTTGGTTAGCACTCTATTGTTTGATGATAGATCACCTCTTTCCTATCAATGTGCACTTGATCCTCAGTGATCAGATGTATCTCTTTTGTCTTCTAATTCCTTCTTTTGTTCTTCTCTTACTAATTTTGTAATGTATCTCAATTCACAATTCCTTAGTTGCCATGAATGCTTTGTTTGTGCATGAAAACTTCTACCTTTTCTCCTTCCACATTCATTAAAAGTTTAGGGTTTTTCCTCCTTAAGATGACCTATGTGACTTAGGGTTAGGTATGAAGTAATGATTGTGATTCACCCATATTGCCGCTTAATCCTTCTCTTTTTCTCATTGGTTGCATGTATTGCATAGGGATTCTTAATAAAGATTTGTCCTTATCATCTAATATTGCAAAAAAATCCTCAAGTTAGCTCAAAAATGATTTACATAGTAGTTTGTGTGATGATGAAAAAATATGTCAAAATTGTATTACTTTGCACTTGAAGTCCCTGATGCTTGGCATCAACTATAACTTCAATGTTATAACTCGGCCTATGAATGACTCGACATCTGAATAACTCAGCACTTACTATCTACTCGAGACTTGAGTGACTCGACACTTACTAGTTACTTAGCACATACTATATATCTCTTGCTCAGCATATTCTATCTGATGTAGGAGCATCCTAGGTTTCATTGTAATCTTGCACTTTTGTTCTTTCTGCCAGTGACTATTGAGTTCTTATTTGCTATCGAGTTCCTTTGGTTGCCAAGTGAATTCTTTGGATGCTAAGTCATTCTTAGTTTCTATTGAGTTCCTTTGGTTGCTGAGTGAATTTTTTGGATGTCGAGTCATTCTTAGTGGCTGTCGAGTTACTTTGGTTGTTGAGTGATTTCTTTGGATTCCGAGTGAATCATTTGGTTGTCGAGTGATTTCCTTTGGTTTTTGAGTGTTGGAGGTCACTGAGTGATTCCTTTGGATGTCAAGCTCATGTGGATTTTGAGTGCCAATTTTCATTTCCCGAGTTGTTTGTGTCTAGCTCCAGTTTGGGCTGACTCTACTTACATGTAATTTCTATTAGGTAGCGAATATTTGTAAAGAGTTGACTTGTGACCTTTTTTATGTTCTAGAATCTTCTGTAAGCCATTTTAGCAAATATATATAGAGTGTTTAGGCTTAGAGTTAGGCAAGTTTTTGGAAGAAGACTGGAGAGAAAAACTAAAAGTGCAAATTTGCAGTTGGATCTTTGAATGTGAATGTATTTTAATTGGTCGTAACCTAGAAGACCTTACAGCTGGGCATGTATGAAATTTTTTTCATGAATCAATAAAAGTATTTCACTCTTCTTCCTCCTTTGGTTGTTGTTCCTTGTGTTTTCTTCCATTGTGTTGACTCTTGCAGAGTGGTTTGGATAGCTTGGTGCACCTTTGGCCCTAGTTATTCCCTCCTTTGCCTACGTCACTATCTGACAACTTATGTTCAGCATGTATTACTTGTTCAACATGAATTAAGTAAATGACTTAACTATATTATCACTCATATGTCAAAACCTATATGAGATTAACACTTTGTTTATCATAATGAATATTCTTAGGACTCATGGCTTAACCAATTAATCCCACAAGTAACTTTTTAGGCCAAACTACTTCCCGAGAGGCCATTGATGCTACAAAGTATTCAATTTTTGTGGAACTTTGTGCTACTGATGACTACTTTTTCCATATCCATGACATCATTATTGATCCTAAACTGAAACAACATCCTAAAGTACTTTTTCTATACTAAACGCTTCCATCCCAATCTAAGTTTGTGAATCCATGTAAATCCAAGTCAACTTTCTAATATTTGAGCCCAAGGTTAAGAGTGTCTTATAAGTATCTCATAATGTGTTTGACTGCAACTAGGCGAATCTCCTTTGGCTCACACATAAAGTGACTTAAGGAATTAACAACATAGAAAATATCAGATCTTGTATTTACCAAGTACATAAGGGTCCCAATCATCTGCTTGTAGAGAGTAGAATCTATGGAAGGTGATTATGTTGTTTCTTCCTTAAGTTTATGTAGATTAGTCTCTATTGGAGAAGCCATAGACTTGTAGTTCCACATTTCAAATCTCTTGAAGATATCTAATGCATACTTACCTTGGTTAAGTATGATGTTGTTAGAATTCTACCATACTTCTAGCCCTAGAAAGTGTAGGATTTGAGCAAAAGTGCACAACAAATTCATGAAGCCCCAAAAAATCTGCATGTAAAAAACCTATCACGGAGAAGAAAAAGACAAGAAGAGGCAAGGGTTTGATTTGAAAGACTCAGATGAAGAAAATATTATTCAACAAATCTTCATAATGAAAAATACAAAAAGATCAATTCTTATAAAGGGAGATCAAAACTCGAAAAGGGTAACCTAAAGCTTAAAAAAGCTAGGTTGCACAATATAATTACTAAAATATTAATTATATGCACCTACAAGATGTATATGAAAAATGTTAGTATGCTAATAGAAACCAAATTTAAATAAAGCTTCTACAAACTAAACAAAATTAATAAACTTCAAGATAGACTAAGATGAGCTCTCAATTGAGAATATGAGCCATTAATGGGCTCTCTCAATGAGAAGCTCTCTTCTTGAGTAGCTTTGTCTAAATAGATAGGATGTATGCTCAAGCTTATGCTTCAAAAAGGGCTTCAAATGGAGTTGGAATTTGGGTGTGAGTGTATGGTTTTGATGTAAAATGGCATTATGACTTTATTTCATGGATTGTGCTAAAATGGCTTGGGAGAGGATTCCTTAAATAGGCAAAGGGCTTGAGGGATCAAGGGCTAGGGTGCAAGGATGGGGAAAAGCTCATGGAGGGCTCAGATTGTATGAGAGGAGAGCACATAGATTGTGCTTCCTTATAGCCAATCAGGAAGTGACACATGTCATAGGGTGAGATGATGGAGGAAAGGGGAAGGATGAGTCAACAAAGGAGGCTCAAGGGATAAAATCTTCATAAAGACCCTCATAATGGCTTGTAAGAGCAATAAAAGAGCTTGGAAGAGTCATTTATGGCCTAGTGGGCTTCATAAAGTTTTATGGTTGAGATATTTCGAAGGAGATGAGAGGAATTTCGACTTAGGCATGATTAGGAAGGTTTTAAGATTGCTTAGGATTGTGCAAATGATTAGAGGATGGATTAGGATGGTTTAGGATTAGCTTAGGGATAGGCAAGTGGATGACATTTAATGAGGGTGGGTGAAGGAAGACATATTTGTTAACTTCGGCTTGAGTTAGTAAGTCTTAACCCATTTTTAGGGAATGTGACAAGGTTAGGAGGGGATTAGGATTAGGTTTAAAGACATCTTCAAGAAGAGCCTAGACTTTGGATGAGGATAAAGACTTTCTAGAATAGTCTAGAACTTCCCAGGATGAGGATGAAGACTTTCTAGAAGAGTCTAGAACTTCTTAGGATGAGGATAAATTAGATTTTTAGGAAATAAATAAAGTTTTATTTATTTCAAGGGTTTGGGTTGAAGAGATATTTATTAAAACTTTTTTAATAAACATGAAGATTAATATTTAATCTTAATTAAATATTTTGAGTTGGGATTAGGGGTAGGAAATGATGGGATTAGCCTTTAATCAAAATTAAAGAAGGATTAGAAGATTTTGGAAGAGGTTAGTGGTCTTAAGGAAATTGGCCAAGTTTTGGGCAAAATTTTATTTATTTATTTATTTTGGGTTTTTTTGTCAATTTATTAATTAAATAATTAATAAATAAGGAAATAATGTTTAAATAAGATTTAAACATTTTTGGGAGGGATTCCTTAATTAAATATTTTTAATTAAGATAAAGGGATTTAATTGCATAAAAATAAATAACTTAATTAATTAATTAATTAATTAATAAATGATGATGTCATCAGGAATTTTTCAGAAAATAAAATTACTTTGTGATGTGAATATCAGGATTTAACTGTGTGATTTTGAGTCAAACTCGATGACCCATGTTTCATGAGTAGTGATTCAACATGAATCCATCTCTCATGAGAATAAATGGAACACTTAGCACTCATTGGATCTCCAATGAGTGCTAAGTGTTCCATTTATTCTCATGAGAGATGGATTCATGTTGAATCACTACTCATGAAACATGGGTCATCGAGTTTGACTCAAAATCACACAGTTAAATCCTGATATTCACATCACAATTTGACTAGCTGTGGAAATCATCTCCTACTTAAAATTACTTTATTTTCTAAAGGTTTTTAGGTGTCTACATTTTGCCCCTCTTTTATGTGATGCCGCAAGTGGCATGGCATCAAAGATAAGAAAATAAGATGCCCAAGGCTAGAGCAGAAGAGGAGAGAATGGACTACAAGATGCCCCCTCAAGAAGGCGGCGGGGAGAGAAAGTGAGGCTCGACGACTTCTTGAAAAGTACAAGAATTTGAGATGAGCAAGAAGACTCAAATTGGCTTAAGAGAAGAGGTTTAGTTAGCTCAAACTCTCACTACGGGAGAATGATAAAGGGAGAATTAGAGGCACAAGAGGAAGCAAGCTTAAGATCTCAGGGATTGCAGAGGATGAAGGAGTGGAGTGCTATAAAAGGAATCCAGGATGGGGAGATGGATGAGGGGATTAAAAAGCTGATGCAACAGGATTTCAAAGAGTCATATTGGCGGAAGATGGCTTTCGGAGATCCCTAGGACTAGGATTGTGGATCTCGAAAGATGAGGCTTGGTGGATTGATTTGGATTGGTGGATCCCTAAGACTAGGATTGTGGATCCCTAAAGCTAAAGGTGAGGAGTGATTCAAAGAGATATTGATGCATAAGTTAGGGTAGGAGAGACAGATGCTGGATATGGATGGGGGATAATGGAGATGAAGGAAAACCATTGAAGCTTTTTGAGCGGGGGGATACTTCAAAGAGAAGTACCACCATGTAGTTGAGCACTAGATTTGGTATAGGACTGTTGGTTAATTGCCAAGGTTACCAAGAACATCAAGGCCTTTTCACCAACTGTCCAGAGGACTGACAAACTGACTCAAAACAAACACGCAAGGATTGCCCCAAAATCACACATGATTCCTAAAGGAAGCAGCGTGGAACCGACACTGGGTAACCCACAAGCAGAAAAGAAAAACAAATGAAAGACCTGATCAAGACCTTATGCTCGGATTGCCCCATTCACAGTATACCATGATATGGAAGATCGTGGCAACCCTAAGGAGGGAACAAAAGGATTTCTTGGAAAAGATACTTCAAGACCCAAAAGGGAAGATTCCAAATCGAAAGAAAGTGAAAATCCAAAAGAGAACTGTTTGCCAACGAGATGGGTAGGACAAGGTACTAACGGACCAAGATCAGACATGAGGAAAGCTATATCCTGCAAGGATCTATCGGAGAGCACCTAAGTTGATGGATCTAGATGAGTGATGCGTCTAGCAAGCTGAACTAAGAAGGATAACACTTTGGTGACAGGAGATCTAGTTAAAGGATGCATTGGAATAGCTAACCAAGGGTTGTGCGATGTGTGCAAGATGTTGATCAAGGAGGAATTGACATAAAAGTTGGATAGATACAATGGTACTAAGCTAAAGAGGATGTACAAGCTGACAGACCAAGATATTTACAAGCGGGCTAATCAAGATATGGTACAAGCTAACAGACCAATGATAGGTATGATACAGATGGATAAAAAGCTTAGGATGAGAGGATAGCGGGATGGCTCAATTTGGTGCAAGAGGCAGAAGCTAAGGATGAGGTGATAATGAAAGATATGGATTTGACAAGATGCATCCAATGATGATGATAGGGACAATGCTAAGGTTGGTGGTAGCTGAACGGATAGATGGCGCTAGAGTGAATGGCTAATGAGAGGATGACATTGGATTTGCATGAGGATAGCCTAGAGTGGGAAACTAATGACAAAGGAGGATGGTCAAGACAAGATCTCCAACGAATATAGTGCCCCCAGTCAGAAGATAAAATGTGGAAGGAGGTCTTATGATGGATGTGATAGGATTGAAGCTAGGATGGAAAAAGCTGAAGGGGCTAGGGAGATGAATGATAGCTAGGATGGTTGGCTGAAGTTGCTGGAGATAAGTGGATGGTGTGAGATGGAAGATGGAGGGTGGAGGATAGGTGGATAGATTGGAAGATGGAGTTGTATGTCAAGAGATGACCAAAAGCATGAGGGTGATAAGCTAAGCTGGGGATGGCGAGATTACACATGACGCTTGTTTGCCAAGTTTTCATCATGGTACTTGTCCAAGGCGCTTGAATTGCCAAGTTTTCACTAGTGGATGCTTTATTTTTCTTTATTATTCTTTTTTTTACTTTTTTACTTTTTGACTTTGGACTTAGTTGGAATGATTTTGGATTTCTTCAGCTGTTTTTGGCTTTTTTGGGATTTTTCACTAGTCGTTGGAATGTTTAATTTTGTTGCTAGTTGTTGGTACACCGAATGTGTGATTTATGCAATAGATCAGATTAGATGGGATTGATGGTAGGAGATGGAGGAAAGAAAAGGTTGGAAAGGAGCATGAGATGGGGATGCTTGCAAGAGCAATATTGGCACATGTTGGGATGGGTGTGAAAAGAGCATATGGGGGATAGATGGTAGATGCAGGCGTGATGGAAGATTTTTGGAAGCGTGCTTGGGGATATAAGCACCCAAGATGGAGTTAGGAGATGGGGGACATGAGTCACTAGATGGAGGATTAGCAATGGTGGATGCCATTATGCATTGGGTTTCAACTTTTTTCTTTGGGATCCACATGGTTTTGGATTTTCTTTTCATAGGCTTTTGCATTATTTTGCATTCTTTGATTGGATTTTTCCTTTTTGGAGTATGTCTTTTAGAATAGACATATGATTGCCTAGGATGTGGATTTTTAGCTTTATGCATTTTGAAGTTGGCATTTACATTGTTGTGGTAAGCTTTGGGAAGATGGTTAGGAGAAGCTTTGTGAGATGGAGAGGATATGGGAGAGCGTATAGGGGGATGATGATGGATGATGTGCCTCGATATGTGCCTTTGCTGATCTTGCATAGGAATGGAGGGAATAGGATTTGAATGATGGCTAATAGGAGGATGGAGGATGGTAGATTTTGGGACATAGGGACCCAAAATGGATTTAGCGGATGAAGGGGGGATATGGTAGGTTGTTTTAGGTTGCAAAGATGGTGGAGGGGGGATGACATAAGATTTCTTGAAGGAGTGATGGGAGGCTGGCATGGGGGGTTTGGAGATAGGCTTGGTTTGGGGGTGTGGTGTACCAACACCTTTAGATGGTGAGCCTTTGGATACATATCCAAGACCATTCAATCCTAGATTTTTTTGTGCAATAATAGGCTTTCTGATTCCTTTCTCTTGTGGTCCTAAACCTTGACTTTGATAATGCCATCAATTGAGCATTTGAACTAGCTGAGGATACTTTTTGCTTGCATAAAATGGTGGAAGTGCTTTATCAAATGTACTGCAATAGGCAGATACTATTCTTAATTCTTCTGCTGAGAGGAGGCCACTATGGATGAATGTAAGTGAACCAAGAGGGTATATTATAGATGGTGAAATAGCTTGGATAGGTGGTAAGATGGAAGCATGGAGTGGAGGAGATGGTAGGATAGGATCTTGATTTAGCTAATGGGATGAAAAGATATCCTGCAGTAGAGGAGGTATGGCTTGAGGTTTGGGAGATGGAGGGGATGGTGACTACACTATGGATGGAAGACATGATACGATGATATCTTCATTTATGCTTTGGGGGATGTCAACATGCTTTTGGGCAGGATCTTGATAGGATTGGTTTGGAGTGGATGGTGCGATAGGAGGTGAAGGGATGGATTCTTCAAAGGTAGCAGATGGATAAATGGGAGATTTAGTAGTAGAGATGGGTGATTAGAAGATGGATGCATAAGGGTCATTACGGGAGATTTGGGAAATGCGTGGAGGTGATGTGGATAGGATTTGGAGGGTTTTGACAGATGGTGGGATTTTGATGCTTGTGGGAAGTGGAAGGATTTTAAACAATATGATGGATGGTATGGGGATGATAGCTATGGGAGATGGAGGTGATATTACAGATGGGAAAGCTTCATCACTGACTACTTCACATGGTTGGATTAGATGACATGGCTTATCGACTGTTGGAGGTGACTTTTCTTGTATTTCCTCTAGGAGATTCTTTGGAGACTCGTGTGTCGAAGGTGGAGGTAGATTGATAGGAATAGCTAGTGTGATGGGGGTGGAAGATTGGAAGCTTGGTTGATTGGGTGATGGAGGAGAAGCTGGGATATCAGATGGCATGACGAGATAGTTTTGAAGAATGCATGGATTTTGTGGGATGCTTGGGGGAATTTTTCTAAGGCTTTCAATATACCTATCATAGTCAACAAGATTTTCATCATCATTGGAATAGGAGGTGGCAGGAGCAAGGACAATACGACCGAACACATCATGATAGGTTTGGGATTTCATGTTTTGATGATGAGTCGGATGGGGATGGGGTCTTGCATATGGATGAACACGGAAGCTCATGGTTGGATTTGGATTAAGCGCAGATTTTTGATTGGCTGATGAAGGATTTCCTAGGGAGAGTCAAAGCTGTATGACAGACCTAAGGAGGATTGGATGGAGATTTTTGGCTTTCCTGTGGATGGAAGACTTCAAGGGCATGCTGTCAAAAAGTGAGTTTTGCTTTCCTATGTGGTGGATTGGTGGAGATTGTGTCAACTTAAGGATAGACTAATGATCCTATGGGCATGACACGAGATTGACCACTTGTGGATCCCAACCTTTAGCTCAAGGTGATGAGGGATAAAAAGTGACAAAGCTAGATTACCCTAGACAAAGCTCTTTCAAAGGGATAACCTTGGTGAGGCTGGTGGATTGGTCAGATTGATTGCATAGAAAATTCTAGTAGAATGACAACAACTCTCTAAAGGCTTGGGTGTGATTTTGGATTGGGTTGCTAGCTGGCTAGGGGGGATGATTTGGAGAGACTTCAGATTTGGGATTTTTCTAAAGCAAGGAACTGGATAGATTCGGTTGCAACAGGGGGAGCTTGGATGATTTTCTGATGAGGCAGTGACTACGCTAAGTATGCCTTGAGCTGGGAGATTTTTGCTTTTTTGGGATTTTGACCAAAGTTGGCAAACATTCATTCAAAAGCTATGAACAAACAAGTAGACAAAATTTTGGAGCAAGCACGTCAAACACACCAACATCCTAGGAAGCTTTCTACAAGGATGAAATTTGTTATAGCTAGGGATTCCTCGATATACGCAAGGTACGTGAGGCCCAAATCCATAGATGAAACCAAAAAGATGTCACACAGCCGAGAGGAGAGGTAACCCACTTCTCCTCTTTCACTTCTCAAGGGTATAAAGTTCCTTGAGGCTTAGCCCAAGTGACAAAATCTTGATTCCAAGAGAGGTGTCTTTGGATTCACCTCCCGATTTTTATACTCTGTCGGAACACTGGAGTTGAGGTCGTCCCAAGGGGTGATGAAATCCCCAAGCAGGCCTCCTAAAAAGTGTAAAACAAGAGCACATACATGATCTTGGGCTTTAAAAGAAACACGTTTATTCCAATTGATGATTTAGATTTTGTAAGCTATGATTGAAGACACTTGTGATTATGGCATACAATGTTCATTCCAATCTGACAGCATCGTCAGCATAATGAAAGTCGAGAGATCGTCAACATAAGAAATGTGAGCGTCATTAAAAATGTGTCCAAACCATGCAATGTTCAGTGATTGTTAGGCATTCAAGATTGAGTGTGAGTTTTTTTTAAGCCCAAAACAAAGATGTGTGAAACTCGATTGCCAAGTGCGCGCCCGGAGGCCCTCCACATTAAGATTTGTCCAATTTTTATGCCCAAATGAAGTGTGAGCGAGATTAATGCGCATTCAAGAAATTTTCTAATTTAGAAAAACCACTAAAGACCCAAGTGAGTGGAGTTTGATCTTTGTGGAGAACTTAACACCCTCTTAGGTAGACCTATCCCCATAGATGGTGCTAAGATTACAACCAATGGTTAAATTGATGGGTGATTAAAGAGTGTGAGTCCAACTACAAACTTACTCAAAGCGTCTTTATTAATTTTTATAACTTAGAAGATTTCAAAAATGTGGATTCTTTTCATGCCCCAAAAGATTATTATTTGATCTATGGCATTCAAGATTGGACTTGTTGTTTTAATCATGCATTCATAAAAAAAAAAAACTTGATTTTTAATCCATGGCACTCAAGAGTGATTTTAGCAACATGCATTCAAAGACAAGTGATTAAACATTCAAGTTTTTTCCTTTGAGCATTCAAGATTGAGATTTTGTGTGTTGTTTTAAGAACTTTGAAGTGCTTTGTTTTAACCTTAGATCATTCAAGATTGTTTTGGACTCAAAAGTGAAAATGACTCTTTGGACTTTGGTTTTCATTTAGGATTTTGTGTTTCTAGTTTGCATATTTTAAGTCCAAAAATGATATTCCTAGATTGTTTTGATGCATGAAAAACCTAAGAAACATTCAAGATTTTGCAACAAGACATTTGTTTGAAACAAATAACAAAGCTTTTAGGACAATTTTGGCAACCATTTAGGACTCTTAGTTTTCATGAGATTTTTAAAAGAACTTTAAAATATTTGCAAATGAGGTTCATTTTATCCTTGATTGATGCTTTGAGTTTGATTTAGATTTTAGTGTGCACTTAGTGTTGATTTTGAACCTTTTGAAATGGAAACTTGAAATTCTTTTTAAATTCCCAAAAATGAAGTGTTCCTAACTTTGCATGAATGCATCTAAAACCTTGATATTGCAAGGATGCAAATGATTGGATTGGTTTAGTTTCACTTGTTAAATGATTTTTTCTTTTTTGTAAATTTTTAAATTTTTAATGGATTTAAGTATGATTTGGTGGTTCATTTTAAGCACTAAAAAGAAGTGTGTATGATTTTGCTTCCTTAAAAAAAAAAGGCCAAGATCTCCCACAAGAAGAAGAAGAAGAAGTAGATGGAATAAGAAGAATATAGACAAGAAGAGGAAGAAGAATTCCAAGTGCTTTGTCCACCTATAAGCTTGAAAAATCTACAAATACTATGAGATAGACTATGAGTTCCTTTGTCTTCTTCATGCTCATGTGGACCTACAAAACCAATTTATACAATCCTACCAATCACAAAAACAAGCAAAATTAGCCAAAATTAGCAAATGCCATACAAAATTTGACTAAAAAAGCTAATGAAGATGACCCATGCAGGGTCCCACCGGGCGTGCCAAAATGTATATGAGCAATGTTAGTATGCTAACAGAAACCAAATTTAAATAAAGCTTCTACAAACTAAAAAAAATTCATAAACTTCAAGATAGACTAAGATGAGCTCTCAATTGAGAATATGAGCCATTAATGGGCTCTCTCAATGAGAAGCTCTCTTCTTGAGTAGCTTTGTCTAAATAGATAGGATGTATGCTCAAGCTTATGCTTCAAAAAGGGCTTCAAATGGAGTTGGAATTTGGGTGTGAGTGTATGGTTTTGATGTAAAATGGCTTCTTAAAATGGCATTATGACTTTACTTCATGGATTGTCGATTCCTTAAATAGGCAAAGGGCTAGGATGCAAGGATGGGGAAAAGCTCATGGAGGACTCAGATTGCATGAGAGGAGAGCGCATGGATTGTGCTTCCTTACAGCCAATCAGGAAGTGACACATGTCACAGGGTGAGAGGATGGAGGAAAGGGGAATGATGAGTCAACAAAGGAGGCTCAAGGGATAAAATCTTCATAAAGACCCTCATAATGGTTTGTAAGAGCAATAAAAGGGCTTGGAAGAGTCATTTATGGCCTAGTGGGCTTCATAAAGTTTTATGGTTGGATTATTTTTAAGGAGATGAGAGGAATTTCAACTTGGGCTTGATTAGGAAGGTTTTAAGCTTGCTTAGGATTATGCAAATGATTAGAGGATGGATTAAGATGGTTTAGGATTAGCTTAGGGATAGGCAAGTGGATGGCATTTAATGAGGGTGGGTGAAGGAGGAGATATTTGTTAACTTTGGCTTGGGTTAGTAAGTCTTAACCCATTTTTAGGTTTAAAGACATCTTCTAGAAGAGTCTAGACTTTGGATGAGGATAAAAATTTTCTAGAATAGTCTAGAACTTCTTAGGATGAGGATGAAGACTTTCTAGAAGAGTCTAGAACTTCTTAGGATGAGGATAAATTAGATTTTTAAGAAATAAATAAAGTTTTATTTATTTCAAGGGTTTGGGTTGAGGAGATATTTATTAAAACTTTTTTAATAAACATGAGGATTAATATTTAATCTTAATTAAATATTTTGAGTTGGGATTAGGGGTAGGAAATGATGGGATTAGCCTTTAATCAAAATTAAAGAAGGATTAGAAGATTTTGGAAGAGGTTAGTGGTCTTAAGGAAATTGGCCAATTTTTGGGCAAAAAATAAATTTTTTATTTATTTTGGGTTTTTTGATCAATTTATTAATTAAATAATTAATAAATAAGGAAGTAATGTTTAAATAAGATTTAAACATTTTTGGGAGGGATTCCTTAATTAAATATTTTTAATTAAGATAAAGGGATTTAATGGCATAAAAATTAATTAATTAATTAAATAATAATTAATTAATAAATGATGATGTCATCAAAATTTTTTCAAAAAATAAAAATACTTTATTTTCTAAAAGTTTTTAGGTGTCTACACAAGATAGCTTAAGAAAACTAGAGTAATAGGAAACTTAATTAATTAAATCAAAGTGATTTAATTAATAAGTGCAAATAAATAATTGCTCTAACAACCTGCCTTAAGCGAAGCTCAGGAGGTAAACTAACCTAGCACAGCTATGAAAGCAAAAATGTGGGTCCTGGCAACAAGGCCTGATCAGGTACCCAATACAAGGAAATCTCTGTAAACCAGAGACAAAGGAGAAAACCCAGTGGGAAAAACCCCTCTCCAAAAAGAGATAGCAAAGAATGTTCCAGGAGATAGGAACAAAAGAGAGATCATGAAGAGAACCACTAAAGCATGAAAAGCCGCAAAACTCTATGAAAAGGTGTTGATCTGAAGAACCTCCATAGAAATAGAAGGCACAAACCAAGTGTCTCTATATGGTAGATGATCCATCTCACCAAAATGCATAGGTAGCCAGCCACTGTAATTACCTAGTATGTAGGATTAGGTACTAAATACATAGCTCACACTAATGAACCATCGAACCAAGGAAGCATAGAACAATAATATAACCCCCCCTTAATGCAGACGAGATGAGGTGACAGGCAACTAAAAAGATGGGCCAAAAATATCCTACAACACAGGAACCAAACACATCAAGAGTGAGGTATAGACACCTATAAAGGCACATTTCATCGATACATCATGGGGCTAATTTCATGGAAGGGACACTCACTTGACAAAGGAAGAGGGCCAAAACAACAATCAACTATCCTCCCCATGGCACTTTATAATATAGTGCAAGTACAACAAATCACAATGATGAAAATGATCTTGAAACGCAAGAGTGGCACTTTATCTCAATGCATTTGCATAAAGATGCTTACAATGAATATCAACAATGATCAAAAAAAGCATAATGTTGATACAACAGAAGGTACAACCCAAAACAAAGCATCTAAAGCAACAAAATTGATCTTCGGACCTAAAATAGTCAGGATATCCACCAGCATGAAAAAATGCAGAGGGATGAATAAAATGTGCCTAGAGAAGAATCTACAACAACAACCAATATCACTAAAAAGAGCACAAAAAGGGCTTTCTAGCGATATAAAGAAGTCCAAAATTGGAGATTGGATGCTCAAGATAAGCCTCCCAGAGAGCAAAATAGAACATCTAGTTTTGATTGCCAAAATAGGCAATCAAACTACATCAAAACTCAAAAAATCCTACATAAATATCTCCATCTCGGAACCATCTTTCTGGTGCATTTTTTGGATCGAAAAAATACATCTGTATGCTCAAGTTACGGAGAAAAAACCACCAGGTCATCTGAAATGCAAGAAAAAAAAAATTAATAAAAAAATAATAAAAAACAAAAAAAAAAAGGTGCCACCCTTGTACCACTGGTGGAGCGGCAACCAAGTGGCAGGAGGGGGGAGGGCCGCCATGGGACGGAGCTACGGCGGGAGCCGCCAGCGGAACCGCTAGCAGACCGCCAGTAGTAACCGCTCGTGGTGACCGCAATGGTTAACTGCTAGTGGTTCCACCATGGTTAACTAAATGTCATGGGCTGAAAAATGCCTGTGCATAAATTTTTTGCAATTTTTTTGATTTTCCATGGAGAGGCCGTATGACCCTATACAACAAAAAAAATTTTCCTTCCAGATCAACGTTGTCCAAATCAGACAAATTTTATATCAAAATGGGGGTTTTGACACCTTCTGAATCCATCTTTGATGTCCGTTTGGCCTCAAACTAATTCAAAAATTGGTGACCCCCTAGTTTTCTCAGAAAAAATTTGAAAAAACACCAGATCTGATCCGCCAAACCCTTGTTCTCTCTTTTTCTTGAAACACCGAACAAGCTACAACAAATCTGGCTCTGATACCATGTAGGATTTGAGCAAAAGCACACAACAAATCCACGAAGCCCAATAAAACTTGCATGTAGAAAACCTATCATGGAGAAGAAAAAGACAAGAAAAGGCAAGGGTTTGATCTAAAAAACTCAGACAAAGAAAATATTATTCAACGGATCTTCATAATGAAAAATATAAAGAGATCAATCTTTATAAAAGGAGATCGAAACCCAAAAAGGGTAACCTAAAGCCTAAAAAAGCTAGGTAACACAATATAATTAATAAAATATTAATTATATGCACCTACAAGATAGCTTAAGAAAACTAGAGTAATAGGCAACTTAATTAATTAAATCAAAGTAATTTAATTAACAAGTGCAAACAAATAATTACTCTAACAGAAAGTAATGAAGGAGTCCCAAATCTTTCATCTCAAATTCTCTGATTAGATCTTTCTTGCATTGATCTATGAGATGATCATCACTTGTTATTAATAAATCATCAATATACAATATCAAAATTAACATATCATCTTTATCTCTTTTATAATATAGATTTGGATCAGCTTCATTCTTGGAGAATCCTAAACCAATGAGATACTTATCAATTCTTTCATACCACACCCTTGGAGCTTGTTTAAGTCCATAGAGAGCTTTCTTGAGCCTGTAAATAGAAATTTTAGGGTTATGAGTTTCAAATCCTTTAGGTTTCTCCAAATATACCTCTTCTATAATCTTTCCATTCATAAATGCTATTTTTACTTCCATCTGATGTACTTTTTATCCCTTCGATGTTGCAATAGCTAGGACTACTCTTACAAAGGTTTAATTAGCAATAGGAGCAAAGGTTTCTTCATAATCAATCCCTTCTTTCTGAGAGAATCCCTAGGCTACGAATCTGGCTTTATATTTTTCAATGCCACTATCAATAGCATGCTTGATTTTAAACATCCACTTAGAAGGAACAATGGATTTTCCTTTAGGTCTTGGAACAATTTCTCAAACATCATTCTTCATTATGGATTGGTATTCTTCCATCATGGCATCCTTCCAAGCTATATGTTTAATAGCATCTAAAACATTGGTTGGTACTGATTTAGATAGATCACTCATGTTTGTTGCATAACTAGAAAATCTTTTGGGTCTTTTTCTTTCTTTGAAGGTTCTAAATGGTGGAGCGAACTCTTGTGCTTCCTCTATTGTCTTAATGGCCCAAAGTGGTATTTGCTTTGGATTTTGAGTTTCCTCAAGATTAAGGTCTTGAATTTCATTTTCAATTTCTTGAATGTTCTCCCTCTGAAACTCATATTTAGTATTCCCTTCATAACTAGGTAAGGAAGAGGGATCTCCAGAACTTAGGGCTTTTCTGAATGCTAAATCTTCTTCAAATATTACATCCCTACTAAGTTCAATATTTTTTTGACCAGGTATGAAATTCCTATATATTTTTTATGTTTTACTATACCCAAAAAAAAAAACCTTTCCTCCTAGAGGGTTCTAACTTAGTTCTCTTTTCTTTTGGGACATGTACACATATTGGGCACTTAAAAATCTTAAGATGACTTATATTAGGTTTAACCTTAATAAAGACTTCTTCAAAATTTTTATCTCAAAGGTAGGAGTGAGGACTTTTGTTTTGAATATAGACAACAATACAAGAGGCTTTTTCCCAAAGATAATATTATAGATTTTGATCAAATATCATAGCTCTTGCAGCTTCTATAATTGTTCTACTATTCCTTTTTGCTACCCCATTTTTTTGTGGATTATAAGGAACAACAAACTCCCTCTTTATTCTTATTTCTTTACAAAACTCTTTAAACAAATTTGAGGTATATTCCCTTCCATTATCAGTCCTAAGAGTTTTAATTCTATGTCCTGATAAGTTTTTAGTTAAGGTTTTGAATTCATTAAATCTCTTAAGGATTTCTTCTGATTCTTTATGCTTTAAGAAGTAAATCCAAGTTTTCCTAGAGAATTCATCTATAAAAAAGTATATAGTACCAGAATCCTCTAAGAGAAGGAATAGACATAGGTCCACATAAATCTAAGTGGATTAATTCCAAAACATTGTTAATTTTCATAGTGCTACCATGAAATGGACTTTTGGTGTTTTTACCCAGAGCACATCCTTTGCATATGCTTGAGTGATCTTTATTCAACTTAGGTAAACTGGTAAGGTTTATCTTCTCCATAGTTGATAAGGTTTTGAAATTTAAATTTCCTAACCTTCTATGCCATATTTTAAACTTATATTAGTAGCTTCATGAATTAAGGCTTGAATGGGTTGACAAGATTCTATATTTAGTTCATACAAGTATCCCTTTCTTTTACCAATCAACTTTGCTTTCTTAAATGAGGATTTCTTAGACCAGGTCATTACTTTACCATCCATAAATGCAACATAATGTCCATCATCTTCAAGGGTTGTAACAAAGATTGGATTCCTTTTTATTCTTGGTGCATAGAGTACTCCTTTGAGTTGTAGAGCACTACTTGTCTTTAGTTTTAGGGTGCCATTTCCAATTCCATTGACGGAATGTGTTGAGTTATCACCTATGGTGACTTCACCATAAAATTCTTCTAATATAGAGTCTAGTGCTTCTTTGTATCCTATAATATGTCAAGATGATCCATTATCAATCATCGATGCCTTACTTGAGACTTCATTTGATAGTGCCAAATACAATACATGATTCTTAGGATCATAGTTATCTTCTTTCCTAGTAATGTTCATACAATTTACTTGTTGCTTAGAATTCTCAAGGCAATTAGATGTTTAATGTCCAAATTTTTTGCATTTGAAACATTTTATTTTGGATAGATCTTTCTTAGGTTTGGCATTACTTTGATTACCCTTTTTCTTCTTGAAGTGCTTCTTCTTACCTTTATAGGAAAATTTGTGTTAAGAACATGAATTTCTTCATCTTCGCTTTTCAACTTTCCCCCTTCCTTAAGTTTTCTAGTATCTTCATGAAGACAATCTCCCTTAAGTCTATTGAAGTCAGGAAGATTGTCTCTGATGCTTGCTCATTGTGTGAATTTTTACCATGAATCTGGTAACCCATCTATAACCATCAGTGTTACTTCCTTGTCGTCTATTATGGTTCCTATACTTGTAGGTTCATCTCTTAGATTGGCAACCCTTAGGAAGTAAGAATTCATCGATTCTCCCTTCTTTATCTATATATGATTTAGTTGTCTTTTTAGGGCGAGGACTCTAATTGCATTGTTGACCTCATGCATTTAATAATGCATTCATCATATTAAATGTTGTTTGATGTTTTGTTAGCATGGGCACTATTTCATTTTTCACTTCATCTAATATGATTTACATGAATTTCCTATTTCTTTTACTCTAGATAGTTTTATTAGGTTCAACAATAGGTTGTTTGGATGTTGAATCAACAAATTGTTTTACATTATTTTCTTCAAGAATCATCACAATTCTAAATTTCCAAGCATCAAAGTGTTCTTTCCCATAAAACCTATCCTTGGGTATGATTGTGTATGCCATTGAAGATAGAAGAATGATGCTAGATATATATATCAAGTTTGATTTTTTAATTTGTAGAGCTTATGTTCGACTACCAGAGCTCTGATACCATGTAAAGTTTCTAAAAATTCTATGTGATCAAACTTTAGATTATAACTTCTATTGTTCTTACTAAAGATGATCTTCCTTAAGTCTAACTTGTATAAAGGAATGGCAATAATATATTAATTATTCTAAAATATTATATTTCTAAAAGTATTCGAATAGGGCAAACTTTCTTAAAGGAGCTAACTTTATGTTCTTTGTGTGTCCTTTAAGTACAATCACACCCTACATAAATAACTTACCCAAAATGCATGTCCCTTGAAGGGACATGACCCTATCTAGGTCGACCCATAAACTCCTCATAATCGACTCCTAAAGGATGTAATGACATGTAAACAATATTAACTAGGAGTAGTTAAGGTTTAACACTAAAAAAAATGAAACCCAAGGGAGACACTAAGCATGCCTATCAAAGGAGCAATATAAATCTAGGCCTTCATAAGGCATTTTGAGAATGCTAATGTCTGTACAATCTGCACAGTCAGATCAATATATTGATAAGAGTTATGGATTTAACAAGTTGACTAAAATTAATCAATTTAATCACTGGTTAAAATTAGTAGTGCCTAACTAACAAACGCCACATAGTGGCTAAGTACTTGCCTTAATTAATTAATATGATAATTTTATAGGTAAATTGGAATAATTTTATTAAATCTTATAATTATTTTATAAAATATAATAACAATCTTTATTTTATTTTAATATAGATAGTTACAAATAGTCTATATAGAAGAAGGTATTGTACACAGTTTTTAAATTAAACTTATATATAATAAAATATATAATTTGATTTACATATAGTAAAAAAAATGGTGAAAAAGGATGGTAAATAATATACTATAATCATGTTTTAGAGGTGTCGAATCCTAAAAATCCATATATAAGGCTCCAATTATTTTAATGAATAGAATCACTCTAAATTATTTTCTTATTTATAAAAATAAATAAGTTACATCAAGTCTATCAAAAATACTAATTGCATAATAATATTAAGAAATAATTAATGTTGATTGGTAGAAATACAAATCAGTTAATCACTACTTAAGAAATAGTAATAAAAATATTTTAAAAATAAATAAATATATTTTTTATTTGAAATAAAAATTATATTAAGAAAAGAGAACAAGATTTACATATCATTACTAGTTTAATATTATTATAATATTAGAACAAAATTTACAATATTTTATTTTAAAAATTAAGATAAATGAAAAAAAATGATTTAGCAAATAGATAATTTACATTACTTATTAACTAAATATTTTAAATAGATTAATAAATTTTGTTTTAGAATAGTCACATTTAAGTTTATCTATTGAATATTAATTTTGAATGATTTAACAATGAAGTGATTGATAACTTTAACACATTTTTTAAAAATTACATTTAATACGATTTATAATGTAAGAGCTATTTGATACCTTTAAATAAAAAAATAAAAATAATGTATAAAAATATTAATATAATAAAGTTAATATTGCTTTTGAAATCTTAGTAATAATATTAACAAATTTTGAAATAGAAATTTGATAACAAAAGTTTGTCATTATACTTAATCTTAACTTTTGTCTCATAAATAGAGGAAATTATTGTTATGGTAATCTTTATAGAAATAGTAATTTCTATGTTAAAAACTATAACACACTTCGAAAAAGTTTCTAAGAAAAAACAAACTTTTTTATAGAATGATTTTGTGCATCTTAAACAATGACCTTATAAGACATATTTATTTTAACCAATGATATTAGAGATAAAATGTATAGATATCTTAAATAAATTTATATAAATGCCACACAACAAAATAATTATAATTTATTTTACTACATATAAAATTATTTATGTTCCTTTATTTCTATTTATTTAGGTTTTTACAATGACCTTATAAGACATATTTTAACCAATGATATTAGAGATAACTTAGTATCGATATCTTAAATAAATCTATCTAAAGAAATGTCGATAGATATCCACTAAAAAATAATTATAATTTATTTTATTACATATAAAATTATTTATATTTCCTTTATTTCCATTTATTTAGGTTTTTACAACGACCTTATAAGACATTTTTATTTTAACCAATGATATTAGAGATAAATTAGTATAGATATCTTAAATAAATCTATGTAAAGCAATGCCGATAGATATTCACTACAAAATAATTATAATTTATTTATAAAATTATTTTTAAAAGTATATTCAGATTTAAACTTTTGACATATAGATGGCTGTCAAATTTAAATTTAATCTAGAAGAATAAAAGTTAACTCACACCATCCCATTTAATAAAAAAATTTAAATAGAAAAATACCATCCCACTTCAACCATTCTCGCATTGTAGAATGCCTATCAACATTAATAAAAAAAAATTAAATAGAAAAATAAAAAAATATAAATTTTAACTTGTTTATTTTGAAAATAAAAATAATAAACTGTTATGATTAGTGGAGAATCATTTATTAATTAATTAATAGAGCATAGAATACAATAGTATTCACTTATGGAAAGTCCTAATAAACTTAAAAAAATATAGTAGTTACCAATTTCTATTCCTTTTTTTATTTTATGAATAGTCCTTTTCAATTAATAAAATTTACTAAGATTACAATTCACAAAAAAGGGGCCGGTGGATATATGATCACCCTGCGAATGAGTTCAGACGGTCGAAGCCGAAAAAAACAACATGACCTCTGCCAGAACTATTAACTATTCATCAAAAAAAACTTTTACGCTGCCAAGACAGTACCAGCAGATGGAGGATCATCTTTATCAGGAAATCCCCACGCGTCAGTGGGATTGTGGGGTGGACTGGGAATAGTCCAGCCATTAGCAGCATCAGCAGGATCTGGGGTAGTCGCAGCCTCCGCATCCTTCTTGTCTGGTCGTGGAGGAGAAATTGCCAAGGCTAGCCGAAGAAACTTACCAGAGTGCGCCTGTCCAAGGGGAGGAGCCGGGGACCGGCCAGAAGCCCGCCCAGGGGGAGGAGCCGGGGACCAGCCAAAACCACCACGCAGTAGGGAAACGGAGTGGCGCCTCCAACCGCCATGTCCACCGCTAGGAGAGTGGTGGCGGGGACCCTGGGAACATGACGTGTGTGAATGGCGGCCAGAGGACTAGCGTCGAGAACGGCGACCGCGAGACGAAGAGGCATCGGCCGAGGCATCCAGAGGCACTCTGGCAATGGTGCATGGAGCATTGCCCCAATGATTTAACAATTCCTGTAAGTGCGCAACTTCCAGGGCAACTTTATTAGCTTGCACCTGTATCTGCATAATGATATTGTTACAAATGCATGCCTTAGTGTACATTGCAATGTTAACATCCAAAAAATTGTGAGTGAATAAAACTGCATTCCTATCTTTCCATAGAGAAAAAAATTTTTCCATCCTGAAGGTATGCCAAATCTAGGAGAACTTCCGAAGAATTTTGGGAGAATCACCCAATAGGATCATGTGCCATGAAAAAGGTTCGGGCTTGAAAGGCTTGAAAAAATCATGAATCCAGTGCCAATAATTCTAAGCACACTTGCAAAACCAAAAAATATGCAAAAAAGACTCAGGTTGACCACAAAAGGGGCATCTAGGATCAGGAACCCCAATGTGCTTGAGCCGAGGCCCTAAGGGAAGACCTTGGAAGGCAAGGCACCAAGCAAAGTGGGCAATCTTAGGTTCAGTAATGGCACTCCAAATGGTGTCGAAATGTTTTCTCCATTGAGAAAGCGAAGATTGCAAATGCCACCATTGATTAAGCTTGTCCACCATTGGAAGGTGGGGCGAAAGCCATCTGTACCCCATGTTGGGCTTATAATTGGTAAATGGAGTGGCAGGATACCACTTCCAATCATGCCACCAAGGACGAACAGATTGAATGCCCACTTTATGAACTAAGTGCATAGGGATGGAAGACAACAGAAGGTCAAAAGTCTGGCAATCAGAACTAATAAGGCGGTACTGAACTTGCATATCCTCCCATGACCTGAAATTCATGGTGACTCTTGAAAAAATATCCTTGGTAGTGCAGATGCCACGTTTAAAGAAACACAGAGCACTAGCACCTTGAGTCTTGGCAAGAGGAGTACCCTGGATGGCAAATAGGGGAGACCACCAAATGTTCTGTTGATTTAAGGATAGCCCATTGCGAAACTCATCACTAGCCCAATGAAGCTAAGGTTTAACAGCTTCCTAGGCTTTTCAGATGCTCTTTATAACAAAAGAGCCTTGTATGACCACTGGTTCACGCATAGTGAGAAGGGTCTGAAAACCAATCCCCTTCCACGTCGGTCTGTTAACAGGGAAGATGGAAGAAATGCAATGCCTTACTAGAATCTTTCAAGTTTCATCTCCAGAAATAGCTTGGATAATCCATTTAGCACAGAGGGCAAGGCCCTGCTTCTGAGTGGAAAGTAGGCAGAGACCCCCAGATTTCCTTGGGAGACAACAGAAATCCCAAGCAACTCTGTGAAAACCATGATGGTCAGAACCAGAGGCCCAAAGAAAATCTCTTAGCAAACATTGTAGCTTGAGATAGGAAGCTTTGGAGGGAGCCCAACAGGAAGAATAGTACACATGGGTGGCAGTTAGAATCTTAGAACAAATCTGGAATTTACCAGCAAGAGAAAGCAGCTTAGTGATCCAATAATCAAGCTTTTTGCTAATCTTGGCAAGCACAGCATTCCAAAGTTCCACAAGGGAAGCCTGGATAGCAAAGGGAATGCCAAGAAAGCGGAAGATTTCTCTATGAGTAAACCATTTCCATTGAAACTGGCTGAGCCAAGGTGGAGCTGGCAAGAAAGACTGGCGATAACAGAGCGTTTTATGCTATTGAATGGCAGAGCCAGAGGCTTGACAAAAAGTGTCCAGACAATTTAAAGCATTTTTAATGTTTTCTTCATCTTCAAGAAGAGTAAGAAAAGAATCATCAACAAAATGACCATTGACTAACTGGGAGGAAGAATCAGGCAAGGAAATGCCATGGACCAGTCCCGAAGACACAGAGCGAGCAAGTAAATAACCAAAACCTTCAGCAGAAAGGACATAAAGCGTTGGAGCTAGCGAACAACCTTGCTTGATGGAGCAAAAAAGTCCAAAAGCTTCAGATTGCGAATTATTGATGGTGATGCAAGCATTAGCATCACCAAAGAGCATCTCCACAAACTGAAGGAAATTGGGACCAAAACCCAGAGCCTAAAGCATAGCCAAAATGAAAGGCCATTCAATGCGATCATAGGCTTTAGCAAAATCTATTTTTAAAAAGATAGTCTGCTGCTTGGACTTACGGGCCCATTCCATATCTTGCCAGACAACAATGATGTTATCAAGAATATATCTGGATTTGATGAAGCCATTTTGTTCAGGCCGCACAATTAAAGGTAGCATATGGCGGATTTTGAGAGAGAGCGCCTTGGCAATGATCTTATAAGACACATTTAGGAGGGTGATGGGCCTCCAGTTGCATATGTCCTCAAGATCACCAGCTTTAGGTATAAATTTAATATTGCCTTTATTTATGATCGCTCCTAAGCTTTTAGAATGATATGCTTCAAGATAGACTTTTTGCAGATCAGGACCAATTTGCTCCCAAAGATGTTTGTAAAATTCACAGGAAAATCCATCACACCCAGGGGATTTGTCATCCGCCATGGAGTAAACTACCTCTTTAAGGTCTCGGAGGGAAAGAAGTTGCTTACAGAAAGTGTGTTGCTCAACCGCAAGGCGGTTTGGAGTAACAGCAATACACTTTCTGAGAGCCTCCTCCTGAGCAACCGAATTTTCCTGCAAAGCAAAAATGTTCTCATAGTGAAGAACAAATGCTTGCAGGATGTTGGGCAGACTAGAAAGAACATCAGATTCCTATTTTATCTTTTTAATCCCAACATTGGTATGACGGGCTCGGAGAGCCTGGAAGAACTCCTTCGAGGCTTTGTCACCAACCTCTAACCAGTGGAGACGGGTTTTGATTTGGGCTCCTTGGGCAGCATAGTTATTAGCAATTTGCTTATCATGGCAAAGCTTGGCAAGCTGAGTTTGTAACTCCACATCAAAGGGGTTGAAGGTGAGAGCTTCAGAGGCTTTTTTGAGGGCAAGGGTGTTGGCTTCATAAGACCGTTTTCTGAAGATTGCCAGCTAACGCTCGTAGATGCACAAAAATCAAGCAGTTTTGGTAATGGTGTCATTCCATCATTGAATCCAACCTCGATGGGAATGCAGACGTGGCTCCAAATTTCAGACATGTTGGATGTGGGAGATGGTGGAAGCATGCAATAGCATAGACATGTTGAGGAAGAATTGAGACTTGGCCACCTTGGGGGCAGTTGTTTGCCAAGAAATGCCAAAATAAATGGGATAGTGGTTTGACAGCATCACATCTGTCACGGGAATGACAGGCAAATCACGATCTTCAGAAAAGGAGAAAAAAGATTGCACTGAGATCATAGCATGATCAAGACATTTCAAAATGCGGTCAAGACCGGCTCGAAAATTGGACCAAGTGTGCCAGGCCCCACTACCATGGCGGCGGTTTGTATTAGGATCAAAAAGACCCAATTTATGTCGCATGTAAAACCAGGCTTCTCTTTCCCCAGTTGTCCAATGGAAAGGCAGAATGCCATCTTTGTCAGAGGCCACTTCAACCATATTGAAGTCCCCACACAGGACCCAAGCACCTGGCGGCAAGTTGTCAGCAAGCCAAACCCACATTTATGCCCTTTCCATAGCATCATTGGAGGCATAAACATTAATGACTCCAAAAGAATGATTGTTAATGGAAAGCAAAAGCCAAATAATACGGTGTGTGGGGTCAGAACCATGCGAGATAATAGCAGAATGAAGGCAAGGTGACAGGAGAGTAACTATACCACCTCGGCCAGCTTCATGCTGAGAAGAAAACATAACGCTATCTTGCCAAATGACGCGACATGCAGCAGAAAACATGAAACCAGAAATCTTAACTTCTTGCAGGAAAAGAAAATCTAAATTCTCAAGTCTATGATGGGTATCTCGGACATAGAACTTTCTGGGGAGGTCTGTAAGACCTCGAACATTCCATGAGAGGAAGTTCATGAGAACTCTTCCATATCATCCTCATCCTTCAGAGAGGAGTAGCTATTCTGCAAAAAAGTAGAAACCGGGTGGAAGTCAGACGAGAAATCCTCTGGACTTATAGCCTGCCATTTTACCCCTGATATCTCCGCACATCCAGGAGGACTGCGAGAACGCCTTGTTGTTGTTGGTACTATGGAAGAAACTGCAAGAGCAGTATGAGCCCCAGCCAAGGGCGAGGCCCTGGCGACCGCCTTGATCCCCTGCGAACCAGCAGGGTTTGAAACTTGCGAAACCCCCGAAACAAGTGCAATGGAAGCTGCTAGTGTCTCCATGCTAGCAGGCGTTGATACTTCTGTGGAAGTAGGAGGAATCACAGTAACCGTCGCATAGGATGGCTTAAGGGCCAAGGGATTCAAGGTAGGCTTGCCCTTGCGCCCAACAGTAACCCATTCTGCTTTTTTTCCTTCGGCCTATTTGACAGGCGCCGCTTTAGTCTAGGGTTTGACCCTAGGCGTAGCCAAAGGGCAGTCCCTGATCTTGTGTTCCGCAGACTGGCACCTATAACAGGTGTTATGTAGGTTCAAGTACAACACCTTTTGTGAGAAGGTTTGAGTTCCAATCTAGATTTCCACATAATCCTTGAGATCTTTGGAAAGATCAACTTCAATGCAAACACGCCGCTGAGGGCAAGCATTAAAAAATTTCTCAGGCTCCTTGGTAACAACTTTGCCAAGGGCTTGGGCAATAGACTCAATGAAAGGCTAGCAGGGCAAGGGTAGACCTGGGAATTCGACCCATACAGGGACCCTAAACTTTTTATCATCTGAGATAGTGAAGTCTCGAGACCATTTCTAAAAAACAAGCAGAGAGGAACGCACAGACCAAGGGCCATTGGTAAAGACCGCGTCTGCTTGCGACGGGTTAGCAAAGTGAAATAAAAAGAAACCTTTGGTAAGGTTTTGCACAGCATCAAGGCAGACTCCATGAGGAGTCTAGCATTTGTTGACCCATTCTTTGAGCATAGCTTCAGGAGGAGTCCTACCAACAAAATACCCTATCAAGGTATGTTGCTCTAACCAGTCACATGCAACATCAAATTCTTGCAAAGGAAGGATAATATTAGGATTACCTCGTGGAAAACCTTCGGGACAAACTTGCGCGCGCGTTTGTTCGGTGGCGGCGCCATGACAGTCCGAAGCAGCAGCGTGAACACTAAAAACATCTGGGTCACCGCTGGCCGGAACCATTATATCATAACCTAAAGCTGCCGCAGTAAATGCAGTATGACAAGTGCCGACAGAAGGAGAGTGCATGCGAAAGACCGTATGCAAAAAAAACTGAAAATTCGCATGAAGCAAGAAAACCCTAGTAGAGCGATTTTCTTCCAAAAACCTCCCTAGCCAATTATAGTAATTTCTATTCCTTTTAACTAGCGCTTCTTCCTCCGAACTTTTTGGCATGGCAATTTGTAATCCTCTTTAAATTTTGGCATCACAATTTGTTGGTATCGTAGTCATCGAGCAATGATGATGGTTGCAATCGTCTAAATTTATTTGAGACGCTGAATAGCCGTTTTGCTCCTGAAATTGCAATGGAATCTCTGTTGTTTCCTGGTCTCTTAGATGAAATCGGGTGGGAATGCCTCCGGAGAGTGGAGCTGAACTCTCATCACAATCTCAGATGCGTCTCCAAAAGCTGGAACGCCGCATTGAAAAGCCCTCACTTTTATCAAGAAAGAAAAAGGTTGAATATTTCCGAGCAACGAGTTTGTATTGTTGAAGAAATTGACGGCGGTGGCAACAGAGTAGCGCTATACAACCCGGAGAAGAACTCGTGCAAAAATTTGCCGTCCGTTCCCGGAGAAAATCGTTGCATCTTTCACTGCCATTTCGTGAAACAAAAACTGGTCTTGATCACGGGTAGCAATGTGTGGCTGTACGATTTTGCTTGCTCGAAATGGCAACAGGGTGCAGAAATGCCAGTTTGGCAAGATGGTTCAGCATTTGCCTCTGCAGCGGATTAGGCGCGGGGACTTATTTATGTTGGTGGAGGGTATAACACGTCGCTCAAAAGCCGGCGCGTGTCTTCTAAGCCCCTGTGTAGTGCTTTTGTTTACAATGTGGAGAGGGACAAATGGGATGATCTCCCCGATATGAAAACCCCCATAAGGCAATCTCGCGGTGCTTTTGCTGATGGTAATTTTTTTGTAATAGGATCTTCTCCCACTTTTGAGGTTTTTGATTCCTACGCCAGAAGCTGGAAAACTCTGGAGAATAGGTTCGATAGTTTGCACTTCATAACGGCATTTGGGCGCTTTTATTGCTTGTCTGGCAGGGGATTGATTGAATATGACTATAGCCAAGATAAGCTGCACATTATAGGGCCTCTTCCAACAGAGGATTGGTGTCAATCTATTAACTTCGCTGTTGTGGTTAGCAATAAAATCTTTGTGCACAAAGAAGAGCCGAGTGGAAAATATTTTTATATGCTTTCACTCCCAACACAGACAGCAAGAACATTAAATTTGATGGACATTAGGAGACCATCGGGCCTCCAGGGCTGTCATATGCGAGCTGCTACCACCTTGGAGTTTTGACTGTTTTTGAGTTTGGATTCAGTTTAATTGGGCCAGTACTTGTAAGTTCTTGCCAAAAAAGAAGCCCTGGTAATATAAACAAGTCTTATAATGTTACCAATCAATAACTTGAATGTGTAATGTATACTTCAATAGGCACTCATTAGCTACAGTAAGTTAAATAACTAACAGACTGAGAATTTTTTAGTATATACTGTACAAGTTATGCGAAGCGAGTTCATTTAATTTTTATCTTTCAAGTTCTTCATATATTATCTTGATATTATTTACTGGTTTGATAAGTAGAATTATTCTTTATTGGAATTTTTAGAACAATTATTATTAAGGATTACTTAGTTTTCACTTTTGAGGTTAATCCACTTCAATTCATTTATTTTTAAGATATATTTTTTATTTTAATATCTTTATTTATGATGAAAACTTTTAGATGAGTGCTGGATAGATTACAATTAAGGAACCAGGCCCAATGAGGAATAATGTTCAGAAAAAACAATATTTTTTCCACAGGGAATTGTCCTAATTGTTAATGTTTTGTCCATAAATAAACATAAACAACAAAAAACAAAATAAAGAACACTAAATTTGGAAAGACACAATAATTAAGCACGGGATAACCCTCCAAATTGAGTGAAAAACCCTGTCACGCCAAAAAGTAAATCTCGTTTGTTATATGATAGAGGAATAATGCTTCTAACTTAATATGCAACTCATAACATAAAGCAATGATATGTATCTTGAATTGAGAGACTCTTCATATTATAATCCAAAGTTTCTTCATTTTCAAACTAAAGCCATTTATTTTTATTGGTCTCCTATTAGAAAAGGATTGGAGGAGGACAAAGGCATCATAGGATTTGGAGTTTGTTGGACATGCAATGAAATTGGTTACCACTAAAGGTGTCTCTTGGCTTAGCACCCTCTCTTACCTTTGAAAATGAGGTAGACACTTGAATCTCTCCTTCGCTTAGAGTCTAATAAAGTTGTTTTAAAGTTTTGTTTTGTAAATATTACTATGTTGACATGTAGATGATACAAGGCAATAACCATCATAATGATGGTTTTTGTTTGTTTCCAAATATATAGCATAGGAAGGTACTTTTTGGAATATGCTCTCTTCAGTGGAAAAGTTATTGTAATTTCTTTCTGATATTATAAAATAAAGGATGTTGTCCTCTTGATTGTCATTTAGCTATAAAAAAAAGTTGCCTTGAGGTTGTGGCTAGCAATCCCATTACATAGTAGAAAAAGATTAATTGCTTAAATCTACTTTTAGATAAAACACCGTGGATAAAATGCCAAAAGCAGTACAACAAGCCTTTTTGAGTTTAATAAAGAGTAGTGTATTTGGTACCTACAAGTTTTTAAACAATTTTTATGGTCCTTAAGCATTTGTTTTATCTAAGCTACATTCTTTTTTGTAGCTTTTTTATTTATTTTCGTAGTTTCCTAGTTGCCCTAAAATTTAATGCAAACGTCCTGGGCTGATTTCTCAAGGCTACGTAGTGGGAACTATGGTGGATACGATGATTGGACTTGTTGAAATGGTGTAGCGTTGGTGTAATTGATGACAAAACCTGCAGTCCATAATGTTGTGGTCCAAATGATATACAGTGTGATATGGTTGTGTACAAAACCGTGTGCTTTGTTGGTAAGTTAAATCGAGTGGACCCTCGCTCCAGTTACGGGAATAATTTTGTTACGTCTGCAGATAGTGCAGAACTCTGAAGACCAACCTTTTGATATTGGCTTATATATTTTACGTCATCTTCGGGTATTCTTGCTATCTGGACATTTATGTAGAGTGTTATGATTTTTTTGGCATGTTACAGTTGCAGCCATTCATGTTTTTTTGGTTGATATTGAATTTAATGGTATCCAGACATGGTTCTGTTGTGCTGTTGCCATTAGGACCAGAATATATTTTGTGTGGCAAATATGTTATGAAACATGCTTATCAGGACGATGACCTATCTATGGGTTCTATAGTAACATTAAAATAAGATCTTAAAGTGCGACCTTTCTTTTTCGGTCTGATGCTCGCGTGCTTTGATGAATATTTCATTATTATTTTTAATACCGACATGTTTGGTTGGATGGCTCATTATGGAGTTATATTATTTGTATAAGTAAATTTATAGATTATTTTTTTTGGTAAATTAGATGATGGTTATTGATAAGGGATGTGAAATGCTAAGTTGTGTAAAGGATAAGATAAGGTGATGTGAAAGGAAAAGAACAGCTAGCAAAAGGAGATATAATATAGAGCATAGTTCAAAATTTCATTCTCTACCACTTACTGGCGAGACAAAAAAATGATCTTGGCAAGTATTGGAGATAAATCGGTAACTTCTTGGAAATTTTTTGAGAATTTTAAAAATAACTTAATTTAATGAGAGATGCATTTATTTTTACGAATCTAGTAAGGAGAGACATCTAATGAGTTGTATCTAGATATATACAAATGCAATATGTAACAAAATCACATCCTCATATAGAACACTGATGGTTGGCAGCCATAGCCAGAGACTTTGAACTATGAAGCAAACTAAAAATAGAAAATTGTCTTTCTAAAAAGATAAGCAAATACAAATGTCAAGTACAATATGAAACTTGTCTACATTGTCCTCTTCTCCTTCCCTAATAGCTCTAGTAAAAGCTATGACAGTAGGAGGGGGTCTAGCCCTAGTAGTTCACTATGGCTATGGCTGTGACCATTTTGGATGTAGTTGGTATTGGCGATGGAAATGACTCCTCATCTATACCCTCACTCTCACTACCCTTATTTTGAATGTCATCCAATCCTGGTGCAAAACCACCCTCCTTCGAATCTAGATTTGCTGGAAAAATATTTTTGAATCCACTTCAAATCCAGTTGCAATCGATCTACAAGGCTTCCAAGGACTATTTCTCTCCACCAAAACCCTTCTCCTCTCTTTCAAAGGCTGCGAATTGTAAAATGGGCCGCTAAATGGTAGCTTGCTAGGTCCAATTTTACTAGTGTCGCTCGTGAGATTTTCTCAAGTTATTGGGAGAGGTATGCAACGTCAGAAGGATGCAATTTCTCACCAATAATTTGAGAACTTCTCAGCATCAACGTCTTGCAAGAAAACTCTAAGTTTTGTCATTTCACAAGACTTCTTGCAAGAAGCAGAGTTATCTGCCACTTATTGGCAAGATTTTGATCTATGATATAGAGCCTCTGTGAAGAGGTAAAAGAAGGATTTTGCAACTGATTCCCATCAAGATTTGTTGTAGACAGTTATTGTGCTATTAACCAAAACCGAATTCATGCATGTAGAAAGGCAACTTCATTAGCTCAAACTTTGTTCGTAAGACATATTATGTATTAGTTGTGATAGTTGGCTTTTGTATCTAAGGCACTAAGCCCACCGATTATGAGCCTACCTGCAATGAGCATCTTAGTAGTGAGCCTTAATTACAAAAATCACCTTAAGTGGTGTTATCCAAATTGATGTTTATATTTATATGAATAAACTTCTCCTTGGTTTTTCCCATCTTGGAGTTTTTACATAAATCCAATGTTCATTGTACATGGTGTTTCCTACATTTTTGTGATCATTATTGTTATTATTATCTATTTGGATTAACAATTGCTACTTGATCAACTTAAATTTAAAAATAGCTTGGGATTATTGATTCGCCCCCCACTCAATCACTTAGACTATTCAAAAATTGGTATCATTAAAGCTTGGTCCCTTATAGATAAAGCTTTACTGGTTGAGTAAGATTTTGGTTAGTTAAATGAATGGCTAGAGATTATTATTTTGATAAAGAAATGACGACAATATTGGATGATATAGAATGCATAGAATCTAAGAATGAAAACTTAAAAGGAAAATGTATTGGAGGTGAATGTTTGTATCAATAAGTTGAGAATTTTGGAAATTCAAGCAAGATATAAAGAAGTCAATCTAGAGTTGAGGAATCAAAAGAAAATGTTGCAAACCTAAAGCTACAATTAGAGGATTGCAAGAAGATTGAAGAAAGCCTCAAAGACATCTTCAAGCATAAAGTGGAAGAAAATGTGAAGCTAGACCAAGAAGTAAAGAAGTTGAAATCGGAAGAAAAGGTATGTGAGAGCAATACGATTTTGGAATAACTTTTGTCAATACAAAAAGGTCAAAAGGATAAAGAAGGGCTTGGGTTCTTTGGTGAGAACTTTGATCGTTGAGATACCATAAGTTAAGGAAAAGGAAAATGTGCCTTCATTTGAACCTGATTTTTTTTATTTAGATGAAATTTATTCCATTAGAGGAAGGTGATTTCAGTAAGATTGGTGAAATGTGGTATATACGCTCTTTGGTTTGTAGGCCTGGTATAGAGGATGATCTGGTAAACATTATTGAATAAAGGATGCTGCATGAAGTGAAGGATATGAAATCAACAATTCAATTGAGAAAAGATACAACAGTGCTAAATAAAAATTGTACAAACATATTTGTGAGGCAAGAGAGCATTAAGCAAATGTCCCACATTTACAGGTATTGTCTTTGGTGGCCTACTTGCTATTGATGATTTTAGAAGTAAAATTGATGCAATTGAAACTGAATCAGTTGAGATTGTAAAGAATTTTGACTTTTTCAAAGGCAAAGATGACAAAGAAAGAATCAAAATTGGTGTTTAGCGGTTTCTACTATTGCTTGCCTAGAAAGAAAGACAAGATGTGGTCAAGACTTTGTGGTTGTTAAAGGAAATTGTCGAGGTTGTTATTTAATTAGATTGATTGTTGTTTTGAGCATGTATTCAACTTCTCACTTGTAATCCTAATATATATTAGAATTACTTTCCTTTTAATCTAATTATGTTGATGACAATGAGTATGAACTTCTCTAGATGTAGATTTGTTTCAGACTATATTGAATGTGGAGTAGACAGCAGACTGAGTTAGTTCAATGGCTGTGATTCACATTGCCTTCGGTATTGGTGTGTCTCATCAGCCATCGAGGGTAATATATATTATGGGTAACAAGCCCACATAGGGGCATGACACTACATTGACACTTTTGTTTAAGACTGTCGATTATAACAAAAAGATGGTTGATGCATTACTAATTCGGTTCTTAACTAAACCAATACTTGATTATAATTTCAATGATATATTAAATATAATATATGCAAATCTATATATATATATATATATTTGTGCCTATTATCTCAGGCTTTCATATATTTGATTTCCATCAACACACACACACACACACACACATATATATATTAACATATATTACATATGAAATTTGCTTCAATTCACTATGAGGCTAAATTTCTCAACACTCCCTCTTTAGCAAAGAGGGAATTGAAGCAATTTTAATATAAGCTTAAACACCACCTTAAGTGTGGTCTATGATATTAACTATGTTATGGTGTCGGGCAATATCCGGCCAAAAGAACCATAACAAATTGAATTTCATGGTGTCCGGAAAAATCCAGCACAAAGAACCATGATGAGATGGTTATCATGGTGTCCGGCGAAATTCGGCTTAAAGAACCATGATAACACTTGCTCCTAGATATCCAACACATTTGACGCTACAGGTTAATGTAGTGTATCTTGGAGATAGATCAACTATGTAGTGCCTCTCGTGTTTGCAATCTATACCTTGTTACATTTTGATCCGAGAGATACTTATTACTCATGTTATTTTTACATGTTGAAATGACTTGAGTGTCAGAATCCAGATGTTATACTTTGATTTCCAGTATCATAGATGTCAGATTACTATGCTGTTTAGTTGATCATATTCGCATGATGATGCCATTATGAGATAACAATACATTTTATGATGATATTTGGTTATCAAATATTTGGACATGTCTCTAATTTGGTTATATGTGGATTTAATGCTATGGTTATTTACTTCATTCTCGCTTTGTCATGCCTTATGCGAACTTGAGTGATGTAAATAGATTATTTCAGTATAATTGAATAAATGGTTAAATTAGGGTATTTAATGCATTTATTGCTTCGACTATGATATTATATGCAATTGCGCTTGATCATGTGTTTTAGTGTGCAGGATTTATATCCTTGGCAGTGGCACATGGAGTTAATGATTCAGCTGTCCATATTTTACCAATGTTGTCCTTGTATAGTCAACATATCTTATTTAAACGTTTAAATTAAACCTTTCGGTGATTTGATACATCCAGACTCATTTGCATTATGTGATTAGACCTATGAACGAGTCTATGCATTTAGAGGTTCGCATTATCGCAAAATTGTTAAGGAATTCTGTGATTTTGGTTTAAGGGTTTTCAGGCTTTATTCTTATTGATTTTATTTTCTAGCAACTTTTCCATAGATAAATTCTAATTATTTCGAATAGCCTTTTTTCATTTGGGTTAATTCGGGGTTTAGCTAGTATTCCTAGTTATTCAACCTAATCAATTATTCACTCGAAAAGTGAGTTAAGTATCCAAAGAGGAAATTAATTCCTCACTTCTCACTACTGAAAATTACACTTCTGAGAGTTTTTTTCAAAATCTTCTTTTGGAGGATTGTGTTTCTGTTCGTTGTGAGAGCTACGAGTGTGGGATCTTTGCGAGTTTGATCTCGTTGGGTCTAGCTCGGGGAAACCTTGGTTTGTTGCGACTTTTGGTAGCTTCCACAAGATACTTATTTTATCGAGATGATTTCTATTTTAGCCCTTTTGGCTGTTAGGTAGGGCTTTCCCATTTTTGTATTTCAGCTCCATTTCTACTTTTGTTTCTAGTAGTTGTATGTTAGGAGGCTGAGAACTAGTGTTCTCATTTGTTTCTAATTGCTAGTTCTACCCGATTGGACTAGTATGAACATTTTCCTATTTTTTGGGATGAGGGTTTGGGGTTTCACACTGTTATGCTGGCCTTTTTTGCATATGATGTGTGAACTTGAATTTTAGTGGATTTTTATGGCTTTTGTGCCCAAAGACCAATTGGGTTTTATTTTTGAAGTTTTCAAGTTTTGGGATTTGTACCTTGATTTGCATGCTGCCCAGTTTTCTTAGGTTTTCTTGGCATGATGTTGGTTGTGGACCTGGATCATCTGTAGGATGTCAGTTAGACTATTGTTGCACTTTTATGTTGCATTTGGATGTGTGCCACATCCATCCTCCCGATCTCATATTCAGCTGAGTGTTATTTTCTGCTTGTGTTCTCATCCAGCCCTTTTGTTATGATCTTTGTGATGGTGTTGCGCTACACACGAGTGCATGCGCGTGGGTGACTTGCGAGGCCCAAACTCCTGATTGTATTACAAAGAGTATGTTCATTTGGGGTTGGGTTGGGAATATGCATGCCTATGGGCACTCACCATGTGATGAGCATGGGTATGTAGGGTAGCATGGAGGGGGCTTCTCTCTCGCATCCTAGTGATTATTGTGCCCAAAGGGTTGGCGTGAATTTTTTTTAATTAAGTGATAACTAAATAAATTAACTAGGTAATCAATGAAAGATAATAAAATGTTAAGTGAGCACCTGATTTAGTTTGAGGACACTTGTTATGTGAGCTCTCGATTAAGTTCGAAGACACAAGATTGTGCTCCTTCTCGGGGAACTAGAGCTGTCACCACTAGCTTAGGCTACTTGATTCCAAGCTACTTACCCTCCAGTGAGCCCCTATATGGTGACCCATAGACTGTCTGACCAGGACCTGATCCACATGCATTGTCTCATGATCTTGGTTGCAGTCCTCTTTACTATCTGGTGTGAGTGTTAGCCATGGACGTTTGCTTTATGTGTGTTTGTGATTGGATCATTATCTCCATCAACATGACGGGAGTGAACCTATGGGTTTCATGTGGTTGGGAGGCATAGCTACCTACACCACTACTGGGGACCGATGTACAAAGATGGTCTAGTGCTAGTGCGACCGATGCTTGATGTCCACTTGGTATTTTGGTTTATCTGGGGTATGTTTCCTTGTGATTTATGCTTTCATTAGAATGCTTGGATATCATGTTTAGATGATGTTAGTTTATTTGATGCACTTGTATATTATAATGTTTAGCATATGATTAGATGATGTGATTTACTTAGTTGGCGTATTTATTGCTTATTGTTTAGCATGTTAGATTTCCTGTTCTTATGATGTTATTACGTTTTAGTAGTGACGCCCTCATAAGATAGCTTCGACCATCTAGTTGGCAGTTTGTGATGTTACATGCGGGGAATGGCTAGGGCTTTTGTGGTCTCATGATGCTATTATGTTTGGGTCGATCCGCGCATGAGTTTTGTTGTTTTTGTACATTGCGATGTTGCTTTTAGTAAGTTCCTTTACTATTATGTTTTACATGGTTAGATGCTACTTTCGTCTTGTAGTTATTGTGTTCAAGTGTCTAAGCCTCAATTGTGGATTTGGTACTCCCCGGTGTGGAGGAAATTTTCTTTTCTACATTTTTTATCTTTTTTTTTCTTGCTTACTGTTGTGAATCCTTGCACGAGATTGTACTCTCTCACGTGAGAGTTTGAAGTTTCGCCTGGGGTCTTGCAGTACTTCGTATGACTCATTGTGCTTCCTTGCGCAAACCTCAACACCAATGCAGTGTATTTTGGTTGCTGGACCAAGCGTTTCATTGTGTGAAGGGTTAGTTCCTCACATGGCATGGTGCACTTTCTCGTCCAAAGAGGTACTTGCTCATGCGAGACTATCGGTTGTGTTTTCTTGCATGGAAAGTAGGGGGCATCTCCACTATTTTTTGGAGGATGCAATTTGGTGTTCTGAGTACCCTTTGAGATTGCTTGGATTTCTAGTCTTCGACAAATCAGAGATTTTATGTTTTATTGTTGCCCTTAGTTTTTGTCCTTTAGTTTGAGCGTGTCAGTTGGTAGTGGCGTTTGGAGATTCGTTGGTTGTCAGGATTGTTGGTTAAGTCTTCCATTGCGATCCTTATGATCCTTGTATGTTGATTGTCGTGTGCATCCACACTTGTTTAAAAAAAAATTCTTAGCTTTTATTTATCCTTGTTCCAAGGATCTCCGAGTAGGGCATTACAAACTATTAATAAGCTCATCACCTTACAATAGTGACCTTGCACATATGAAAGATCTTCACCTTTCATATCTCAAATGCAAAACATAATTTTAATTATTCATGAATATATTAAGCTTACAAATGTATTTACAAACTTGTCATGCCAAGTTTACCTCTAAAGTACTCTATTTTCATCCTTACATTAGGCTTGGTGAAAATGTGAGCATTTTGCTCATTAGTGCTGATATAAATCAGTTTGATAACATTTCAGTCAATCATGTCTCCTATGTAATGGTATGGAGTCTCGATATGTTTTGATCGATTGTGGAAGATAGGATTTGCAGAAAGTTTTATGCAGCTTTGGTTATCACAATGAATCACTATGGAACTTAGTTTCTTTCTAGAAAGTCCAAATAATAACTTCCTCAACCATACTGCTTCACGAGCTCCCATGGAGGCTACCATATATTTAGCTTCAATGTAATGCAAGACAACTGTTGGTTGTTTTTTGGTTGTTTTCTACTGAACCAAGATATTATTGCTGATCCAAGACTAAATCAATACCTTGGAGTACTCTTGTGGTTTATGAAACAACCAGCCCAATCAGAATCAGTATATCCTTCAAGTTTAATCTCAACATTTTTGTACTTCAAACCAAGACCAATAGCTCCTCGTAGATATCTCAAGATTCAGTAAAGACACTCTGCATCAATATATCTTATTGAATTTGAAAAACTTTCCTCAAAGTCCAACTTATATATATCTACAAGGATCTTTATATTATGTGGTCTGCTGCTGATCACTTAGTTCTGAGTGATTGAAAAATACTTCTCTAAAAATAAAAACATCCCCAGATACTTGGCATTGATTTGCAATAATCTTGCACAAATGGAGGCTCTTAAATTAGGCCTCCATCAAGTCCAATCTTCCATAAGGGAACTAAGCATATTGACAGTCATTGTCATTTTATCCGTTAGCTGGTTGAAGATGGATTCGAAGATTTGTAGTTTGTTCTTACAGCTGACCAGACTACTGATATCTCACAAAGTCCCTACATCCAGAGAAGTTTTTCAAATTTTGAGGCCATCTCGGTGTCGTTGATAAGTTGACCTCTAAGGGAGGGTATTAAAATAATATATCCTTAGTTATTCTTTTTCTATTTTAATAGTCACTTCTAAATTGTAAATATCCTATATATCTATTATTTTTATGTTTCTTTTTAGAAACATCTTGATTATAAACTCAATAAGAACAATTTGTTCTTTCATTATTTATCATCCAATATTTTACCAATATTTGTCTAATAATTCCATCTTCGTTATAGGCATTGATTTCTGCCCGAAAGAAAATTTATTGTGAGAGACAATGCTTCACATGAAGTACTGGTATTTAGCTGATAGGAAATGGTGTGGAAGGTTTTCAAACCATGGAATTTATTCTTGGAAAATTGTAGGACACATGAATATACCTCATGCTGGAGATACTTCCAGTTGTCAGAAACACCTTTTATGATTGTGATTTGACTTTGACACCCTTAGCTATTCATTCCAATTTATTATGTTTCTCTTAACTATCTTGGTTGCTGCATCTTCATTAACCTCTAAACTGTCAATAACACTGACATTCATTCCCTATCTACACCTTTGCATAGTCTTACCTTGTACTTAGCATCTTCTGCTATAACTTCTTCTTAAATGGCTTCTCAACATTGATCAGCCAACAGATAAGGATGCATTGCTGGAGGACACAAGCAGCTTTGTGTCCCTACTAGAGGGTTCGGAGAGGGAGGACCTGTTTGTCAGTGTTAATCTACTCACTATCTTGTCACTTGGCTGAGAAGTTTTTATTACACGCTGAAGGAATTCCTTCCAGCAAGGATCTAGATGTGCAGTGTGTAATTAAAGCCCCAACTGCTTGGTGAGAACGAATCCTGTAGTCTATAGTAGGGTGCTCTTGATTTTTGATATATGCAGCCTCTCTCAAATAGTGGTTTCTAAGCTCACGTTGCTCGTAAATTGTATTCTTCCAATTGGCATTTTGAAAATACTATTTTCATAAATGGATTCATGTGAAGTTGTGTTATCCGTATTGGTTACTGGCTAACCTTCTAACGGCTTTTCAATTTTTGGTTGTTCTGTTTCTCTGAATAACCATGTTGATCTCATGTGTGTTGCTAAGAGATTAAGACACTATTGTCAAAACTAAGTCATTGAAGAATAATCATTGATGTTGGGCTGGTGAGAAATCATGCTTTTTTTCAGGTTTCTTTTTTCATATTGATCTGTCTTGTCAGCGAATAATGCTATTCTGATTTGGAAGTCTGAGAAGTTTCTCTCTCCCAATTTGGATTATGAAGAATCTTTCCTTTGGATTTGGGTAGCTAGGAAATTTCGCTGGTTTCCCTTATGCATTTCTTCTACCTTTGAATTCTTGTCTTAACCATCTGCGTTGTTGAGAAATCGTGCTGCTTCAGTCTGGTAGCTAAGATTCATAACTATGGTTTTGGGTTATTAAGATACATTGGTGTGTTTCCCCATAATATTTGTTCTTCTCAATCTTGTTTTCTAAATGGGATGATTGGAACATCTTGTTATTGCTTCAGATTGAGACATTAAAAATTCTTGCTCTATTACACCGGGTCTTCCCAAACAGCGGAAAAGATGTGGTCTTACGGTTTGAATAAAAGTATGCTTACAATTTTTTTGTTTGGATGTGTGGAAGAGTTATAAGTCTATTGGCGATCACCCTGACAAAGAGAACAAATCAGACATAATGGAGAAGTTGAAACTTTGTGTAACATGAGAGTGAAGGAAACATTGCTTATCTTTTTCCTGTGTAGGACAGCTTTTTGCTGGAAAGCCAAGCTCCAGCGATCAAAATCTCATTGCTCCATGGGAACATCTGGAATGTCCCTTTTAATTAATTAACTTATATGGAGCCTATCCTTGTCTTCTCCGTAAAGATATACACATTATATGGTTGATCCTTCCCACTAGGCAATTTGTTATGACAGTTATTTGACTGCTTAAACATTTGATGGGAAAATAAAATAAGTTAATCATTTAGAAAGTTCCCCAACATCATCTTCCATCTTGTACACGGCTATTAAATTTTGTACAAATTCATCTTAGACAAAATGATATAGAAAAATCACCATCATGAATTCTTTGTTTTCCTTGTTAATTTCAGGAAGCCTAGTAATGTAAAAGAAATATCACTATAGCACATGGTAAGGAGCGTAAACAAGTACACAGCCCTTGGGCAAGCCAGCTTTCATTAGTTGACAGTCACACTTACATAAGCAAGAGAGTTGAGGCTGCTGTTTAATAGAATCATGGGTCCAAAACATTAATTTGTTCATTGTTTCCATCACAGCCCTGTATTCATGTAGTCACCTAGGATAGAACTTCTAGAGCGTTGAAACTTTAAGCTAGTATGCTATTATTATCTTTCACTTCATGGGCATCATTTACCATGAATGCGATAGGGTGGAACTTTGGGGAATTGAAGTTGGCAAGATATTTGGCTAGCATTACAATGTTAGTTATGAATGGTGATGGTTTGAGTGCTATCAAACCCAATTTGTCTTTGCTTGAATTGTAGATTGTTGTGATGACGCAGTAGTAACTGGGCAACTGTTGTAGTGAACCTACCTTTAGACATTACTATTTGGTTACGAATTAGAAGTAGTATTAGGGAAGAAAATGGGGGTATAATGAATTAGCATGTGCTTTACCACATTGGTCTTGATTTCACTCGACTTCTCATTAACTGTTGTGATGACATGTTAACAAATGGGCAACTGCTGTACCAAATTGTACCCTAATATATTAGTTATTACTAGTAGTATTACACATGAGAGGAATAGTACTAGATGAAGAAAAGGTTTAAAATGAATTAGATGAAATGTTCTCTACCAGACGGGTCTCAATTTAACTTGACTAGTCACAATTGACATGGTATGCAAAGTTTGGACTGTAGGAGTTTATTCACCAGACAACTTAACACACTAACATTGACCATGATAATCAAGTCTTGAAAATAAGTTACATCATAGATAGCACAACAAATGCATACCTGGTGGGGATGTGAAATAAATACATTGGTAAAGTCAGTTTGCTCAAACACAAATAACTCAATCTAAATCAGCCAAATCCTTAAGTTAGAGGGAATGCAAGCATTAAACAAGATGCAAATGGAAGACTCCACACGGTACACATTAAATATGTTTTGAGTACTGATTGATGTGGATGAATGATAAATAATTCTGAAATGTTACTCAGGACAGAGCTCTGGCAACACGCACATAATTTTTGAAGCATCTCCATTTATGGAAAATGCCTTTGAAATAGGACATATGTAGATTTTTAGCCTTTGATATGGATGGGTGAGATCATGTTTTAGGTTAGATGGGTAGGATTTGTTTGGCATGGATGAACAAGCTAGCCCGGAGACAAGTGGATGGACAGAATGTAATGGAATTAATGGAAGTTGGAGATATTTTTCAGCTGCATGGATATGGGAAATGGAAGCATACGAAAGTGAAGGATGAAGGCAAAGGGATGGAGATAAAACATTCATATGTGCAAGTTTGAGCAAAGGACAAGCGGAGAAGATACATGAAATTAGATAGCTTGAATGTTCAAATTTGAATAGAGTGTGGAGATGAAAAAGGAAACTATTTTTGAATTTTGGTGCAAATAATTTATTATTTTGAAATTTATTTTAAATTAGGAGAGGAATGTGCATCAGCCTAAAAATTAAACGAAAAATTATGTATGATTTATTTATTTAGTTTGAAAGATGGATTACTTAAATAGTGAAGATGAGATGTAAAATTTATAATAGGGAGGAGAACACACCTTGATAATTGTCTTTAGAATTTTAGGAAACACACTTTTATTTCTTTTCAATGGCTTCTCGGCAACATTTATCGTTAGACAATGGTGCAATCAGCAAACTTATTTTCCTTTTAGACATCGTTTCCAAAACTCTGTTTATTTTTCATCTTGTTTAGAGGATTGACAAACCACAAGATATGACCAATATATAAGCTAGAGGTAATAAATAATAGCAGGCGTTACTTCAATTTCAAAAGGGAAACCACATGTGGAGAATCTACCAAGAAGAGTGACTGTCTTGTGAATTTGTTAAGTGTATATAGCTGAGGAGTCTTTTTTCTTCAAAATCAGGGAATATGTGACATAAAAAAGCCATTTTTATGGGGAAGAGTTCAATTTGTGTAATTTGTCACCAACACACTTTTCTCTTTAAAAATATCAATTAAATTGGTAGTTCCCTCTAAAGTCATTTTTGCAGTTTTCAATTTTTCATTTTCAGAAAAGAGGGTTTAATTTTGGGCAAATTGTAAAGGTTTGCATGATTATCATTTCTAATCTATTTTATTGTCAACATTTCCTATTTGAGAAGAAACTAACCTACAAAGAAAGTGATCATGCTATAATTTATAAATTTGAGTTAGCAGGTTATATTGTGGTTAGAAATGCATTTATATTCTTTAATAAATACTTTCAAGGATTTTATGTTCAGAGACTAGTGCTAGTTAAGAACATTTATCCTTGTTTAATATTGTCCTAGTTAAGGACATTTATCCAGCAGTCTGATTTTTAACAATTGTTGCAATAATCTTTGTTTCTTGACTTTGTCAATGTTTCTTTGTATTCTCTTTTGTACATTAATATGTTCTCAATGCAAATTTCATTCAGAAGATGTAATGAGATGATCTCATAGAAATGGTCATTATTAGTTGTGCAGCACACCGGTTTGACTTGTTTATGCAGCACTTCAAAAATTGTCGTTTGTGGTAGTTGTTAATGACAGAAAATAATGTGCGCAAACCAGAAATATGTGATGTTGTGAAGATATTCCCTCTATTCCAAAAAGTTTAGTAATCTTGAACTTCCCAAGTATTAAATTTTGTTGAATAATCTTGTACTTTCCAAGTGTTGAAGATTTATGTGAGATATAATGGTTCAAAGTTTCAAATGTTTTGTGGCAATAAATTAAATATAAGTTGAAATCAACAATAGGACTTGATGCAAGTGGCTGCGAAATGTGATATAGTAGCTTCTAGAAGAAACTATCTCCAAACATTTTCAGCATAAAAAGGAGAGATTTTATAACGGATTACACATTATTGCTTTCACATTCCCATCCCTTGGCAATACCTATACTCTAGGATGGCTGAAAGTGTTTCTTGGCCATGTAATGGCTTCAAACATTTGGCGACGTATCTCTAAACTTTCAATTAAAGCTAAATATCTTGCACAGATGTTGCTGTCCTCACAAATTTGGCTATTTATGGGAGATTTTAGACATACATCTACAATTAGAAGCACTGCATGCATTTTGTTAAAACAACAACATGGGCTGACTTAACTAGAAATACAAATTAACCATGTCATTGATGGGAAATTTAACTTGCGAAGATTTTTGTTATACTGAAATTTCTGGTGATAAGTTATCGCAAAAAAGTTTTCACTGGCAATTTTTAATTTTTAATTTTTAGAGGAGCAGTCTATACAAGATTATAGTAAAACGAGTCCTTAACACTTCATGACAACTATCATTGATAAGGTTTGCCAGTGATAACTTGCCCAACTCTTTAGGCAACAAATGCACAGTTATTTAGGATTCTTGGTTTAGAGAATGCTATGATGTAAAATAAGTACGAGTGATAAGATTATAGGATTGAAAATTTGGGTATCACCTTGACTATTAAGTGCATGTTATTATAGTAAATGTTTACGAATGGAATAACAAACAAATGCCTAAAATAATAGAAAATAAGGGAAACAATACGGAGAAGATCCAAGAGTTCCATGATTGACGGAGACGGCTCTGTGAAGAAAAACTCTGATTCGGGTTTTGCATGTTCGGACTAGGGCATGATAGCAAGGTTTTTTTGATATTTTTTGGCAGAAATTTGTGATTGCTTCAATCTTGGTTCAGCATTTGTTTGCTGGGCTCTTATGGCCGCAAGCAGGGTCTCCAGGAGTCTCATTCTTGCTGGAGCCTCTGGTTGTGATGGATCTTCTCTCGGGGCGAGTTCACAAGAGAAGGAGTCATTTTATGTTAGCGAGCGCTAGAAGTTAATGGCTGTTTTTTGCGTAGTCAGGATCGACCTATGTTGGTTATTCCTTCGGAAGTAGTAATGGAAGATGTGGACTATTTGGCCACACATGCATTGATATGCAAGTTTCTTGGTATCCGTATTTCTCTATCGGCTCTGGACACCTGGATTCGCCGTTCATGAAAGGTGGAAGGTGATATGGATATTATGCTAGCTGGTAATAGCTACTTTTTGGTGAATTTCTCTTTCATGTTAGATCAGAACCGGGTCTTTGAGGGAGACCCATATTTTTATGATAGGGTAGGTATTTCTGTCAAACCTTGGGATATGGGGTTCAAATTTGCTGAGGATCTTCCTTCAAGGGTTCCTGTTTGGGTTTGCCTGACGTGGCTTCCTTTGGAGTTCTGGCACGAGGATATCCTGCGATAAATTGCTATAGTGCTTGGAAAGCCGACTATTATAGCACGTCAATCACTAGACAAAAAGGTTATTTCTTATGCCCGTATTTGTGTTGAAATTGATTTAAATAATCCTTTGCCAGATTATTTAGAAATTTTTCTAGGCTCTTCTTCTTAGATCCAACAGCTAGACTATGAATCTATTCCCTTCCATTGTCACATTTGTCATGCATATGGTCATTTACAACGCCAATGCCCTCACACCCCTCAAGCCTCCCAAGGCAATGGTACCCCTAGTGGGTTCTTTGGACCAAGGATGGCCAATGATGGTAAGGGGAATGGTCAAACTATTAGTACTAGAAAAGGAAATGTTCAGATTGATAGTACAGGTAAAGGGAAAGCACAAATGAACACTTCAAGTTAGGGGCAAGGGCCATCCAATACTACCTATTCTGATAAGGATGGTTTTATCTTAGTTCAAAACTGTGCTAAGGGGCAGGGTCATAAGCGGTCTCATCTAGATTGGCAAGTGGACTCAGGGTTCAATTATTTTGAGGCTCTTGACAACATGGTCATAGAAGAAGGTATTCTTGTAGAGGCTCAGTGTGCAGCTACTGGCTCAGAGGGGAGTTCTTTTCTTAGTAGCAACTAGGATGTTGTAGTTCAATAGATGTCAGAGATGAGTTTAGTGCCCTTGTGGTTTCTCCTGCTCCACAAGAAAAGGATGTTCTTTTGGTAGATTTGGTTAAAGATGTGTTTGCCTCTAGTAAAGGAAAGAGATCTTCTCTTGCTTTGGGCTTGATGCAAAGACCATTTAAGAAAGTCTCATTTACTACTCCCTCAAGAGTTGGGCGAAAGCAGGATCAGGAAATTTTTTTTTTATAGGAGATTTACTAGTAGAGTATGCGGTTGTCGGGACCTTGGATGAGCATTTTCCCCACTCTACTCAATGATTATTCTCTCACGGAATGTGAGGGGGTTGAATAGCATCCCGAGACAAAAAGCTATTCATGAGCTGGTGGTTGATCATTCTTTGGATATCCTTTGTATCCAAGAGACCAAGCTTTCAGTGGACTCCATGTTTAGATGTGCTCCTAAAATTTGGTTTTTAGGCCAATGTCATTGTGTTGGTGCTTTGGGGAGCTATGGTGGTCTTGCCATTTGTTGGGATCCTAAGAAAGTTACGCCACTTTATTGGGTCTCTTGCCTCTCAACTCTCTCAATGGTTGCATTCTCTCTAGAGAATTGGAGAGATGATTCTTGTTACTAATGTGTATGCTCTAATTGATCTCCCTAGCAAGCTCAAGCTCTAGGAACATATTACGCATGTCAGAAGCTGTCATCCTTTCTTGCCTTGGATTGTGGCTCGAGATTCATCTCTGTTCTTAGTCTAGAGGAGAAGAGGGGTGGGTTGGCTCGCTTGGGTCCTTCTTCTGAACTTCTTGGCCAAAATATTGATCTTTTACATCTCTCTGATGTCAAACCTCTCAATGGGCTCTTTACTTAGAACAATCAAAGGGTTGGAAATGATGCCATCTCAAAATTCTTGGACAGGTTCCTTGTTTCTTGCTTTTGGAATTGTGGCTCTCTTTCTCTCTCATCTGAAATTCTTGATTGGAGAGGTTTTGACCACTGGCCTGTTAAGCTCATAGCTAGTTATGTTGCTGTCCCCAAGAAGCCATCCTTTAAGTTCCAGCTAATGTGGCTTCACAACTCTTCTCTTCGTGACTTAATGGCTCACTGGTGGAGACAGAGAGGCCCTGCCTATGGCATTGCTATGTTCTATTTCTCTGAAAAACTTCAATATGTTAAAAGGAAGTTGAAGCCTTGGAACAAGAATTGTTTTGGTAATATCCACATTATGAAGAAGAGGGCTCAGGATCCTCTTGATGTTATTACTAGGCAGATTTTGGATTTGGGTTTTTTTGAAGCTCTTAGCATAGTAGAAACCCAAGCTTCTACTGATTTAGCTAAGTGGGATCATAGAGAAGAAATTTATTGGAAACAAAAGGCTCAAGTTGACTGGCTTCAGGAGGGGGACAAGAACATTGCATTTTTCCATAAATATGTGTAGGCTCGTCGTAACAGGAGTTACATTTCTTCTCTTGTTACTTCTGATGGGACGTGTTTGACCTCCTCTCAAGCAATGTCCAGCAAGCTATTCAGTTTTACTCTGCTCTCTTTTCAAATGATTTACCTCCAATGAAGATTGAGGAGAATACAATCTTGTCCTATATTCCCTCTATTGTGACCAGGGAGATGAATGACTCTCTTATGAGGCCAATTAGTATGTTTGACTTGAAGGGGGTGGTCTTCAGCTTGCGGAAAGGCAAAGCTTTAGGGCCTGATGGCTTCCTTGTTGAATTCTTTCAAGAATTTTGGGATATTATCAATCATGACCTTTTGGAAGTGGTTCAGGAGTCCTATTCCAACAAAGAAATGCTCCGGGCCTTGAATGCTACTTTCTTAGTCCTTATTTCGAAAAAGGACGAGGCTAATCAGCTGGACTTCTTTAGGCCCATTGCTCTTTGTAATGTGGTCAATAAAATCATTACTAAGCTCCTAGCAGAGAGGCTTAAATTTTGGCTTCCCACGGTTATCTCTGAGGAACAAGGGGGTTTTGTGGCTGGAAAACAGATTTTGATGGGGTGGTTATTGCTTCTAAAGCTATTCACTCTATGTGTGCTTCCAAGGAATGTACCATGTTCATTAAGCTTGATATGGCTAAGGCTTATGATAAAGTCAATTGGGATTTCTTGTAGAAAGTTCTTTTGGCTTTTGGCTTCAGTCAAGAATGGGTTAGATGGGTTCTTAGCTGTGTTACTACTCCTTCCTACTCGGTCCTTCTTAATGTGAACCGTTGGAGCTTTTTGGGGCATCTAGAGGTCTTCACCAGGGAGATCCCCTCTCTCCTTATTTGTTTCTCATTATGGTTGAGGGACTTGGTAGACTTATCAAGTTTCATGTTTCCCAAAATTTGATTCAAGGATGGTAATGGGGAAATGGTTTGCCCACTCTTTCCCACCTTTAGTTTGTTGATGATATGACCCTTGTTGGGAGAGCTCAGATTTGGGAAGCTAAAGCCTTTCGGCTCACATTGGATACTTATTTGGCTACCTCTAGGCAGAAAATTAATGACCATAAGTCCTCTATTTTTTCTTCAACACTCTTGAGTCTATCCAGTGGAGGATTGCTAATATCCTGAGATTTTAGATTAAGTCTCTCCCTCTGACTTACTTGGGGATCCCTATTGTGGTGGGTAGACAACCTAGGCTTTTCTAGCAAATCTTGCTCGACAAACTTCGACAAAAAGTCAATCATTGGACTCATTGGTGGCTCTCTATTGCTAGCAGGGTGACACTCTTTCAATCTGTGATTCAGGCCCTTCCCATATATAGAAGCATGGTTCAAGCTGCCCTAGTATATTTTCTTAAGAAATTTGATGCTCTCTCTCACCAATTTCTTTCGAGTGGCAATTTGCAAAATACCAAATGGAGCTTCATCAATTGGGATACTGTTTGTTGGCCAAAAAAGGAAGGAGGCCTTAGCCTTCGTTTTGCTATCTTGTGCAGTCAAGCTCTTGCTACCGAGCTCTATTGGCGTTCGTGTTCTAGTCAATCTCAACTTTGGGCCTGTATCCTGTCACACAAGTATTTACCTGGTGTTGAACCTTCTGATATTTCCAAGTTTTTTCTTGAGGGAAGATGCTCTATGGTGTGGAATACCTTCAAGATTGGTGTTCACCTGGTGAAGAGAAGTTTATTTTGGATCTATAACAGAGGCACTGAGGCTCTATTTTGGAGTGATTCTTGGAATGGGCATCCTCCTCTCTTATCCTCTCATCCACACTTGCAGTCTCTTTGTGATTTTTTCCTCTCTGCTGGATGGAATAAGGTGTCTCATTATAAGGAGGCTTATAACCCGAGCCTTGCTATGGGTTACAGATGGAAGAATTCTTCTGATTGGCCGTTAGGTGGCTCTTTGGGGGATCGGTCAGAACTATCTTAGATATTGGCTTCTAGGGAGTGCAGCTCTCTGTAGGAACCTAATGTTTTGGCTTGGGGAGGTGCTTCTTTTAGCAAGTATTATATTTCTTTAGGGTACCTTGCACTAACAAAGCAACTTTTTGGCAAGGTGGAGGTCTCTTGGCGGAAGAAAGTTTGGAATAGATTTTCATGGCCTAAGTGTAACTTTTTCCTCTAGATTCTGGTTTACAATCATTGTTGTACTTGGGAGAATCTTTGCAAGTGAGGCTTCCAGGGGCCTTCCATCTGTGTTTATCTCACAATAGTGAAGAGACTTTTTCTCACCTTTTTTCCAATGCCCCTTTGCCAAACAAATTTGGCACTTCTGGTGGAGTATGTGGGGATGCTCGTGCTGGCATGCTTCCTCTTTGAATTTTGGGACCATTTGGGCCATCCCCCTTCCAAGACTTCTTTTCTTTAGGTTGCTTGGACTATTGGCCCTTCCCTTATTTTATGGCATGTTTGGCTTGAGAGGAATAGGAGGATCTTTCATGATGTGTAGGTTGAGATCAAGCACTTGTGGGGGAAAATTGTTAATTCTCTTCATGAAACACTCCTAGCTAAATGTGACATTAGTGGAGGATAGGATCCTAGAGATGTTGGTATTTACTCACACCTTTCCTTGCGTCTTCAAGGTGTATATGAGCAATGTTAGTATGCTAATAAAAACCAAATTTAAATAAAGCTTCTACAAACTAAACAAAATTCATAAACTTCAAGATAGACTAAGATGAGCTCTCAATTAAGAATACGAGCCATTAATGGACTCTCTCAATAAGAAGCTCTCTTGTTGAGTGGCTTTGTTTAAATAGATAGGATGTATGCTCAAGCTTATGCTTCAAAAAGGGCTTCAAATGGAGTTGGAATTTGGGTGTGAGTGTATGGTTTTGATGTAAAATGGCTTCTTAAAATGGCATTATGACTTTACTTCATGGATTGTGTTAAAATGGCTTGGGAGAGGATTCTTTAAATAGGCAAAGGGCTTGAGGGATCAAGGGCTAGGATGCAAGGATGGGAAAAAGCTTATGGAAGGCTCAGATTGCATGAGAGGAGAGCACATGGATTGTGCTTCCTTACAGCCAATCAGGGAGTGACACATGTCACAGGGTGAGAGGATGGAGAAAAGGGGAAGGATGAGTCAACAAAGGAGGCTCAAAGGATAAAATCTTCATAAAGACCCTCATAATGGCTTGTAAGAGCAATAAAAGGGCTTGGAAGAGTCATTTATGGCCTAGTGGACTTCATAAAGTTTTATGGTTGGGATATTTTGAAGGAGATGAGAGGAATTTCGAGTTGGGCTTGATTAGGAAAGTTTTCAGCTTGCTTAGGATTGTGCAAATGATTAGAGGATGGATTAGGATGGTTTAGGATTAGCTTAGGGATAGGCAAGTGGATGGCATTTAATGAGAGTGGGTGAAGGAGGAGATATTTGTTAACTTTGGCTTGGGTTAGTAAGTCTTAACCCATGTTTAGAGAATGTGACAAGATTAGGAGGAGATTAGGATTATGTTTAAAGACATCTTCTAGAAGAGTCTAGACTTTGGATGAGGATAAAGACTTTCTAGAATAGTCTAGAACTTTCTAGGATGAGGATGAAGACTTTCTAGAAGAGTCTAGAACTTCTTAGGATGAGGATAAATTAGATTTTTAAGAAATAAATAGATTTTTATTTATTTCAAGGGTTTGGGTTGAGGAGATATTTATTAAAACTTTTTTAATAAACATGAGGATTAATATTTAATCTTAATTAAATATTTTGAGTTAGGATTAGGGGTAGAAAATGATGGGATTAGCCTTTAATCAAAATTAAAGAAGGATTAGAAGATTTTGGAAGAGGTTAGTGGTCTTAAGGAAATTGGCCAAGTTTTGGGCAAAAAATAAATTTTTTATTTATTTTGAGTTTTTTGGTCAATTTATTAATTAAATAATTAATAAATAAGGAAATAATGTTTAAATAAGATTTAAACATTTTTGGGAGGGATTCCTTAATTAAATATTTTTAATTAAGATAAAGGGATTTAATGACATAAAAATAAATAAATAAATTAAATAAATAAATAATTAATAAATGATGATGTCATCAGAATTTTTTCAGAAAATAAAAATACTTTATTTTCTAAAGGTTTTTAGGTGTCTACACAGGGCAGTACTCCCTCAGTCCCCCACAACTGCTTTGGGAATAGAGCTAGGCAACACTCTCATCATGTTAATGATGAGGGGCATTGGTCTCCTCCTGAGGCAGACATTCTTAAAATCAACATTGATGGTTCTTCTTGGGGAAATCCTAGTCTGGCTGGTATTGGTGGAGTTGGGCGTGATAGTTCTAGTGATATTCAATTTTTTTTTCTGTATACAAGGGTTACCATACTAGTAACCTCATGGAAGCCATGGCTATCTTGGTTGCAGTGGAATAATGCTGTCAACGTGGCTAGAAAAGGATTATCTGTGAGATTGACTCGCAGGTGGTTGTGAATTTATTGAATAGAAGGAACCTTGTGCACGTGGATTGGCATTTGGCTCTGGTTATTCAACAGATCATTTAGTTATGCAAATCTTTGGATTCTGTGTCTTTTATGCATATCCCTCATGATTGGAACGGTGTGGCTAATTGTTTGGCTAAATGGGCCTCTAAGCATGGGCCGACTTGGAAAACTATTGATCATAGGATGCTTCCCCTTGATTTATCTCAGATGTTGGTTCAACTTGTGGACCAAGAAAAAGCTCTATAGTTCTCTTTGTTTCTTGTGTTGTTCTGCTCTCTTTGGTATTCAATAAAATTTTTACCCCTCTTTTAGTTGAACAAACAAATGCCTTGAGCAGTGACTATGAAACAACAATACATGATGATAAGCTTTTTGGGTGAAGTGGTTGCAAACAAATGCCTTGAGTCATGTCTACAAAACAAAAATATGCAACAATAAGTTTTTAGGGCAAAGAAGTTGCATTTGGTAGATTATAGTACAATTCAATGTTGAGTTGCTTTCATGTAAACTTTAATGCTTTTTGTAGTTAACATCCTACTTCTCTAGTTGGGAATATCAAATTGATTAAATATCCAATTAGCCAAGAAACAATATATACAAGAAAAGAACATCAAGAACAGGCAAATGATGGGTAGTGATATCAATTGTTTTAAATATTTAGAGATTAGTGTTGATATTTGTATGCAAAAATATATATTTTTATACAATGACATAAGGAAGCTAGCTTTGCAATAACATAATGATTGCTTCAAGAAAGGTGGTTTCAATAGAAGAATTACCAATTATGAGATTTATCCACCATGAAGAACTTATGAGAGGGAAAATTGACACAAATGGTGATTGATTATTAACCCACAATCATATTCTGCCATAATTTGATATAAGGATAAGATGGTTTAATCATCAACATTGAATCCATACATCGTCACAATTAAGAACTCTAATGAAACACATACAAATAATAGAGTGAATAGAACTTATCATCCCTAGGCTAGATTACCAATTGATCCTCTGCAAAAGGAGATGTCCATTCTTGTAGTGAGAATCTCCACAATGGAAATAACTACACAAAACAACAATAAATCGAACTAGTAAGAAAATAAGAACATCAATTATCATCTAGTTGGCTTGCAAGTGTAGATTACACATTTAGGATACAAGCCTTTTTACATTCCAAGAATACATGCTTGATTATTCACAATCAAACACTCATCTTCAAGCTATTTTCCATCTAAATCATGACTACCAAAAACTAAGAGTACTACCCTAATTATATACAAGATTGCTAGCTACAATGATTTATTTGATCAACTATCTCCAAGCCGAAGGAAATATATCACAACATTTATATAAGAATCCAAATCCATAAGATCACCCCCAAATAGATACATCATACCATATGAATACACAAGGGGGTTGCGCACACATATAATAACATTGAACACTGTGCCAATTCACATCACAAGTCATGAGATCCGATTGCATGTTGAATCTTTTCAACCTGGCTATTAGAAGAGGAAAACCAACATAGCATTGAATGATCATTAGATAACTTCATTTGGAAACCTACGAACAAGTTGGGAAGCTAGATAAAGGATCTTTATGATCCCTAGACCATGCCATGGAGATAGCATAAGATAACGAGTCAATTGGATCAATCACAACATAAACCAACAAGAACATTTTCTAAATGAATAGTAAATAGATAAACAAAAGTGAAATACTTTTGGGTGATTCAAGGTTGCCAAAAACCCAAGAATATTCTTGCATTGGGCACCTCAACTAAATAAGGTGTTCCATTAGAAGATTCATAAACATCTGACATGGTTCAATACATAAAACCCATGTTCATCCTTGACTCATATATCCTCTTCAATAGAAGGAAATTGGTTGTGCCAACTCTGCAAATCCACAAATCCAAAAGAATAACCTCCACCATCAGGTACTACTTCAGTTTCACAACCCTTGCTTTGATTCTCCAATCTACACCAATTTCTTCTACCTTTGTCAATTGTTTACTTTATCATTCATTATTTGATTCCACTTCTGACTTCAAGGATTTAGTTTCAGCTTCCAATCCACTCACAAGACTGTGTTTCTCATCTTATACTTCTTTGATAAATTATTGTAGCATCATATAGTTTTCCAATCTTCAATTCCATTGGTTCACATGCATCCATTAGATTCTTTAACAACTGTACAACACCAGTAGTCTTTTTAGCTACTTGCTAAAAATCCATCACCTTATGATCTAAAGTATTTTGATCCCTTAAAGTGTAAGTTCTTGTCGCATTTAGATTCTTATCTATTCTTTTTTCTTCCTTCAAAATAAATTAAGTATTGTTTTGTTAGCTTTCTTGATAGAAACACCATTTCTTAGGCAATCATGAATACCTCCAACAATTAATTACCAAGATCGACCAAATAAAACATGACATGAACTCATATGAACCACATCACACAATACCTCATCCAAGTATGGTCCAATATTTAAATTAAGCTAACATTGTTCTTTTACTTACACCATATGATCATCTTGAAACCAACATATCCCATATAGGAAACGATGTTTGTCTCCTCCATCTTAACTTCTTTACCATTTATTTAGATACAAGATTATCAACACTTCCACTATCCAATACCACTTTGCAATATTTACCTCTCGATTTATAAACAACCCAAAATAACTACATTCTCTATATAGACTTTGGGTCCTTGTTTCTTAACACAACCCTTCTAAACATCAGAGATCCTCCCATCTCAGGTGCAAGTTTCCCTCAAACAAGTTCATCTTTCTTAGCTTTCTCCTTATGTGCCACTAAATTTTGTTTTCCTTTGTTAGAACTAATTGAGCATTAAAAAGATCTACATCCAACATTCACACTTTTAAAACAAGTATCTTTAAACTATCTATTTTCATTATTCCTTCCATGAATCTTCTAATCAAGTTCCTCTTCCATCACAACTTTATCTTTTCCCTTATCAACAATTGGTTTATCACCAACCCTAGGCATAAGCATACTGATAAGCATCCTCAATTGTACTAATCAGGTCAACATACTTAACTTGTCTTGATCATTAAGTCTCAAACCAAAAACATACCTAACTACCCTCTCCTTGGACAACTCTCAGTGTCTTTATTTGATTCTCATCATGTAGAACTCCTTATTATGCTCCTTAACTATCAAATCTTTCTACTTTGAACTTTGTAATTCATAATCTTCTGGTATGAATTTGGCCTTATGTCTATAAACCATAGCTTTCTACATAGTGATCTTAGGTTCACCACTATTTTCTCTATTGACCCTTCAACTTAGTCTATTCTAACCTAATTCAATGGATCTTGATTGAGATGTACTCTAATGCATTCTTCTCTATGAGAGAAGTTTGATGTGAAATCTCATGTAGCATTGTTCTATGAAATTAAGAAATTTGAGGTATTATCTATTGTCGAATTTATCTTTGAGATAGGAAAATTTGAGGTGTCTTCTCTTGTTAATGCATTCTTCTCTATAAGTGAGAAGTTTAAGGTGAAATCCCTTGATCCATCCTCTGGGAGTGGCCATGGTGGATGACATGTGAGATCATCCATGACTCAAGACTTGTGTATATTCACCCTTTGAGAGTAGCTATGTTGAACATCATGTTGAGATAATTATATCACATCAAGTGATTTCATGATGGGAAAACATTCTCATTTATGTTTCCATTGATTGAAGTAGCCATGGTGGACCCAATTTTTTGAAGTATCCATAGTCAAGATCATGTGACTCCATGACAAAACACTTGTATTTAGTCTTTAGGAGTAGTTATGGTGACCAAAATCATGAGATGATGACATCATGTGAGTGATTCTATGATGAATACATGTCTTTATTTGTATTCCCATTCATAGGAGAAGCTATGATGGAGCCATCCCCTAGGAGTAGCCATGGTGGATGTTATATCTCTACTATTTGAGTAGATCCTCCCTAGCTAAAATGGAGTGTTGATATTAGCATTGAATAAAGAACCATCAATTAATAAGAAGGATTCCTCCCTAGAAAAAGAGAGAGTGTTCATGTTATTGTAGCTATGGTCAGACTCCTTTAGGCTAACATAGATAACATAAAGATGTTTTATTAATGTAAAAACATGTTTTGAAGGGACTTGAAACCCTTTACAACTTTTAGAGCATAAAGATATTTGACATAAGCCCTAAGAGAAAATGTTGCCAACAAACACAACATAACAACCCAAGACAAGAAGGAATAGTGCAAAGGATGTTATTCAAGACTTAAGAAACTAGCCTAAAAGAAGAAGTAACCATAAATCCCAATCTATCCCATGGGTTTGAAACTAGGAATCCACATCCTAACACAAAACAAGGAAAAACTAAGATTTTCCTTTACCTCCCTTCTTCTTGGAGTGTAGAGTCATGTCAAAATGATGAGGGGACTTCTTATGGTGTTTTCTAATAATTGGGATCCACCTCTTCACTGTAGAAGCCTTCTCCTACCAGTCCTGAGATACCTAAAGCCTAAGACCCCAAGAAAGAATTATGATAAGAAATAACAAGAATTTTGGATGTAATCAACAATAGAATCCTCAACCAGAGGAATGATATTGGAGCTAGTAACCAAAACATCATACTTAACAGTGCTTGTATTAGTAGTTTCCTTACCACCAAAAATTCCTGCATCCTCTGAAAAGGAGAGCCATGAAGTCCATAATTGTCATTGATATAAGAGATTCCAGTAGGTTTAGAATCTTGAGACCACAAAGAAGAATCAAAAGAAGCCTTGATCAATGCAAAATTACAAGTGTATGGCTGAACTATTTCACATGTGCATGGACTAATGCCCACCTCTATCATGCTCTCTCTTGATTCAACTTTTCCTCCTTGTATTCACAATTGGATAAGTTCCCAACTATTCAAAATTACTTTGTTGTAATCACATTCACCATGGAAACACATTTTGTTAAAAGGAATTAATTTCTACCACTTTAAACATCCTCCATGTGAACAACCTCTCTTCCATATCTGTTGGTATTAAATAAAACTCTTATCAAATGCTGTGTATGTTTGTTGGGTTTCTTAAATGAATAATAAACCCTTTTTACATATGAACAAAAATGTGAGTGCTATTAATTCTTTATTTTAAATTGAGGTAGAATTTACTAAATAACACAATAATGAATTCTATAAAAATTCTAAGCTATATGTTCTAATCCATTATATATGCATTGAATAGGTTCAAAGAAGTCCACATTAATAGAAGAGATGACTTGGCCAAAATAGTAGAGACTATTATTTGTGGGTGGTACATCCATCATTACACTTTAAAAATGTCCTCCCATATGGAGTCTATTTTATAGGAGTTTAACCCTTTCTAATCATTTTCAAGCATTCAAGGGTTTCCCTCTCTTCAAAATCTAAGAACTCAACACTTGGATGCATGCTGTTAGAATTCTTTAGAATAACTAAGAAGCGGGGAGGGGTTGTGAATCAATTATTCAAGGTCCAAATGCCCTAATAATACTTTTCACAAATTATAGTGAATCCATAAACTTTTCATCCATCCAAGATTAAATCAATCATCCTTAGCAAATTACAGTAAATCAATATGCAAAGATAAAACATGAAAGATCAACACATGACACAATGATTTACGTGGAAACCCAATTTGGGAAAAACCACCAGTAACATGCTATTTGATTTTCACTCTTCTAAAGTGATGCCCTATTAAAGGTCTACCCTGTTAAAGGCTTACAACAAACTGTTAAATATGACCTTGTTAGAGGATTTCACCACACTGTTAGGAATGGGCCTGGTCAAAGGACTTTAGAACATTCACTTGGAATGTCACCCTGTTAAAGGATTTACAACATGGCTATTAAACCAACCTAAGTCCATAGGATTTAAACTATCTGTTATAATTGCTAGAGAGTAACAATAATGACTTTTTGATCTGATACAACATACAACATATCTTGCAGATTTCATATCACATATCTTGGCTTTAATCACTTCAGCTTTGACAGCTTGTCATCTCAAGCTTCGTCTCTTTAAGTCTTCTTACTCATCATACCAATGCAACCATATCTGTGGTCGTCTATTGAAGCAGAGTAACAGTGCTTTCTTACTCCTTAGCACCTCCTTCAACACTTTATGCTTTCATGCTTCACCTCTTCTCTTTGCTTCGTAACCTTATGACTCCTTAAATAGAAATCTAGATTGCCTTTGCCGCTCGATTCTCCCTCTCCAACTTTAGGGTTTCAAATGGATTAGGTAAGATACAATGTATCTACCCCATATCTTGCTCTTTTCTAGAAAATTCATCTAGAGTCCAGTTGTATTCTTCAAAAATGTTCTACATGGTGTTCTGTGCCACAAGCTCATCACTCTTATCTTCTATTTGATTCACAGAATTCAAGATAACAACCTTGTCGGCTTGAATCTTTGATTTTTGAAATAATGCAACAACTCGGCACTATTGGTTTACTGATGCTCAACATCTCTATATTACTCAGCACTTGTATTTGCTCGGCACCTGATCTCCACTCGGCATCTAATCTTTACTCGGCATCTGATCTTTACTTGGCATCTGAAGATCACTCGGCATTTGATATTTACTCAACATCTGAAGATCACTCTGCATTTGACATTTACTCGACATCTAACATTCACTCGACACTTGTTGTCTTGATTCGGCACTTGAAGATCACTCGGCATTTGAAGTTGAACTTGCTCGGCTTCAACTAGGAATCTATTCGGCACTAACTTGCTTGCTTGGCTCTCTCTCTCTAATGAACTTAGTTAGGCTTTACAAATGACTTAGCTAAAACTTTACATCTTTGATATTTTTTAGTGTGCCCATTCTCTGTGTCTTAGAGTATGTCGTCAATACACTTTTTCATCAATGGCTTAGCTGATCCTTGTACTTCATTACAACATCATAACTTCAACCTTTCTCTAGGTGTTCTAGTTACATCTTATTGATTGCCTCCTCCTTGTCAATCAACCAGTTGATAGTATTTGGATCACTAAAGCAATTGTCATTCTTGCAAGTAGAAAGTTTGACATCAATGACAAAACAATGATTGAGAACATTCTTTACTAGTTCCATTACTTTTTATATATGATCTCATCAGTCATTTCCAATAATCTCCCTCATGACCTTTTCAATCAGTTCCAACAATCTCCCTCTTTGGCGTTGATGGCAAACCAAACTAATCAATAGATCAACTTAGTTACCACCAAGATTGTATATGTTATCTTGATTGCTGCATCCTTTATATCTCCCTCTTTCATATATATCTCCCTCTTTCTTTGTATTGATCAATTTTTTGCATATTTCTCCCTCTTTGACATAAATGCCAAAGATGTAACATCTTTATCATGCGAAATATAAGCTTTGGCTTTGATTTTTTTCTCCCTCTGTCACCATGCTTGTGACTAATTTGGAGTTTCTGCTCCTGTTGTCATCCTCTGCATCATTCTTCTGATATTTCAGTGATTTGTTCCTGTTGATGCAGGGCAGCTACCTCATTGCTTTAAATTGCTTGAGTTAGGAGTATTACCCCCAACTTGCCTCTAAGATATTCATAAGCATCCTTGGGCAATGGTTTGGTGAAGATATCTACAGTTTGTTCCTTTGTATGAATGTACTCCAACTTCACTTGTTTGTCTTCTACCAATTCTCTGACATAGTGATACTTGATTACAATATGCTTGGTTTTTGCATGCATTACTGAATTTTTGGATATGTTTATAGCACTTGTGTTATCACAATACAATATCACAGGTTTGGTTAGCTCTTCTTTCATACCTTTCAATAGATGTATGAGCCACACAATGTTTGTACAATTGACTGCTGCTGCCACATTTTCTGATTCTATAGTGGACTGGGATGTGCATGTTTGTTTCTTGCTGGTCCAAATAACTAGCCTTTTACCTAAAAATAATGCACCTCCACTTGTGTTTTTTCTATCATCAATGTTACCTCCCCAATCTGCATCTGTATATGCATTGAGCTCAAACTTCTCATTCTTTTTGTAATAAAGACCAAAGTTATCAGTTCCTTTGAGATACCTCATTATTCTTTTTACTGCTATGAGATGATTTTCTTTGGGATTAGCAGAGAATCTAGCCACTATTCCAACTACTAATGCTATGTCTGGTCTTCTATGTACAACATATTGTAGTTTTCCAATCATGGATCTGTACATTGTTTGATTGACTTCAGTTCATTCATCATTTTTGGATAGCTTATTTTCTATTGCCATTGGTATGTTGACTGGTTTGGACTCCTCCAATCCAAACATTTTAAGTATCTCTTTGATGTACTTTGATTGTGTCACAAATATACCATGTTTTAGTTGATGTACTTGCAATCCAACAAAAAATTAGATCTCTCCAAACATAGACATCTCAAACTCATGTTTCATTTTGTCATCAAAGCCTTTGCAAAGCACTTCATTTCTTCCAAAAACTATGTCATCCACAAAAATCTCAGATACAATAATATTCTTACCTTCTTCTGATTTGATGTACATGTTGTTGTTATCACCAGTTCTTTCAAATCCTATTTGTACTAGATACTTATGAAGTCTCTCATACCATGCTCTGGGTGCTTTTTTTAGACCATAGAGTGCTTTATGTAATTTACAAACCATATCCCTATTGTTCTCATCAACAAATCCCTCTGGTTGTTCAATATAGACTTCTTCTTCTAGTATACCATTTAAAAAAGTAGACTTTGCATCCATTTGATAGACTTTAAAACCTTTATATGTAGCATATGCAAGTAAAGTTCTTACTCCTTCCATTCTAGCAACAGGAGCGAATGTTTCCCCATAGTCTAATCCTTCTTCTTGAGCATAACCCTTACATACTAGTCTAGCTTTATTTCTAGTAATCTCACCATTCTCATCTTGCTTGTTTCTGAATACCCACTTGGTGCCAATCACATTTTTGTCAACTGGTCTGGGAACCAAACTCTAGGTTCTGTTCTTCTTTATTTGATCAATCTCTTCTTCCATAGCTTTATACTAGTCATCATCTTGTAATGCACCATATACTGTCTTAGGTTCAAGTTTTCTGATTAGACATGATTCATGTCTCAATTTGTTCCTTGTCATTGGTCTTGCATCTTTCTCACCAATTATCTGTTCAACAGGGTGATGTCTTTTTACATATTTGGATAATCTTGGTTCTGTCCTTGCTTGCATGTTTGATCTTTCAGATTCAGGGTCACTATACACTTCGTTGTCAGGTTGTTCTTCATCTATTTCACGTGTACTGACTTCAAGATCAGATTGTGCATTTTCTTCATTCTATAACTCGGCATTCACTGGTTGTGACTCGACTGAAATTGAAATTTATTGTTGAATTTCAATTTGATTGACAACATCCTCATCAACAGGAATTTCTTCATAAGAATACACAAAGGCTGTGTATTCATTCATTCTCTTTGGTTCTTCAGCTTGGACTTCTGTATGTTCATCAAAGGTTACATTTGCACTTTCCACAATTTTGTTAGTGTTAGTATTCAAACACTTATATGCTTTACTTCTAGTGGAGTAACCAAGGAATATACTTTCATCACTTTTTGCATCAAATTTCCCATTTCTACCATCTTTAAGGATAAAGCATTTGCAACCAAATACTTTGAAATGTTTTACATTGGGTGAGTGGCCATACCATAATTCAAAAGGTGTTGTGTTTGTACCTTTCTTGACTTGTACTCGGTTCAGTGTATGAAGAGCTACACTTATAACTTCTCTCCAGTATTTTAAAGCAACAGTCTTTTCCATCATTAATGTTCTAGCACAGTCAATCACAGATCTATTTCTTCTTTCAACAATTCCATTTTGTGGGGGAGTTCTAGGAGCTGACGTTTGTCTTTTGATTCCTTTGTCATTACAAAATATCTCGAATTCATTTGATGTGAATTCACCACCTTTGTTTGATCTTAGGCATTTCAAACTCTTTCCTATTTCCTTTTCAACTCTAGCCACATACCACTTAAACATTTGAAAAGCATCAAATTTTTGTTTTAAGAATATAATAGTCATCATCTTGGAATAGTCATCAACAAACAACATTATTTATTTATTTCCTTTGTAGCTTTGTACTTCCATTGGACCACATAAGTCAGTATGAACTAACTCAAGTACTTCTTTAGATGTATAGTTCTTACTTTTGAAACTTGACTTTGTCATCTTTCCTAGCTGACATTGTTTGCACATGATATTATTAGGTCTTTTTAATTTAGGTAAACCTCTGACTTTCTTCATTTTACTGATATTGACCAGATTGTCAAAGTTGACATTACATAGCCTTCTATGCCATAACCACTCATTATCAAATTTTGCAACAAAACAAGAAACATCATCCATATCAAGGTAAAATAAATTACTTCTTGTTTGATCTCCTTTTCCTATCAATTTACCATCAATACCATAGATTTTTGCAGTTTTGTTTCCAAATTCTACTTTGCATCCTACATTGCCTAACTGTGAGACACTCAGTAAATTGTAGTTTAATCCTTCAACATAGTATGCATTATCACATGAAATTTGTTCCGTAAGCTTAATGGAGCCTTTTCCTTTTATTTGATATGGAGCATCATTACCAAATCTAACACTATTTCCATCATATAGAGTAAAGTTAACAAACTTACTTTTGTCTCCTGTCATGTGATGTGAGCATCCACTATCTATGATCCACCTGTCATTTTTGTTCATACATGTTACCAGTGTTGTAGGATCTTCTTCATCAGACTGGTCCTTCATGGCTACATAAACAACTTCATCATCATTATCATCAGAATTCTCTTCAGCAATATAACACTTCTTGCCTTTGTCTTTGTAATCTTTCTTGTCATCTTCTCTTCTATATTTGTATTTGTTGTCTTCCTTGTAATCCTTTTTTTGTGTACACCTTGCACCAATATGTCCTACTTCATTGCAATTGAAACAAATGATAGGCATCTTACCTTTGAATTTTCATTTGCCTCTGTGAAATCTTCTAGCTAGCAATTCTTCCAATTGTTCCACATATTCCTCATCAGTGCTACTATCACTGGATACATATTTCATTTTTCTTCCTTTATTTGATTTCACCTATTTAGCATCTTTCAGTGATAGCTTGGCCTTGAAATCAGATTCAACATTCTTAAGTCTGTACTTGTCGAAGTTAGATAACTCAAATGCAATGAGTCTACCCACTATTCCTTCAAAACTTAGATTGTTTCCTGGTACACATCTTAGTTCTTGTATTGCTGATACTCTAATAGCATAGATAGGGAGAAAGGTTCTTAAGAACTTACTATTAACAATATCTTCATCCAATTGGCCACTCAAACATCTTATTGCACTTACCACTTCCTTTATTCTTGTGCCATATTGAACAACATTCTCGTTTTCCTCCATTTTCATATCATCAAACTTTCCTCTGAGGCTTTCTCTTTTAGCTCTTTAGACATTATGATCTCCTCCATAGACGTCTGATAGGGCTTTCCACATCTTGAATGCAGTGTCACATCCTTTGATATCATCAAATTCAGCATAGTTGAGTGTAGAAGCAATTTCCAACATTGTCTGGTTGTGTTCCTATTTTTTTTTCAAATCTTCTGCAGTAAGAGTACCAGTTGGATCAACATGTTCAGTAACAATTGAATTTTGGGCATAATCTCCTATGGATCCAAGATGTAGCTTCATCAAACTTTGCCATGCAACAAAGTTGTCTTTGTTGAACTTGGGGACTTCTCTCTTAGGCATTTTGATCTTTCCTGCTTATAGTCTCTTTAAACTGAATAAGCAGTTAAGCTCTAATACCAATTGTTAGAATTCTTTACAATAACTGAGAGGGGGGGGGGGGGGGGGTGGGGGGGTGAATCAGTTATTCAAGGTCCAAATGCCCTAATAATACTTTTTCACAAATTATAGTGAATCCATAAACTTTTCATCCATCCAAGCTTAAATCAATCATCCTTAGCAAATTACAGTAAATCAATATGCAGAAGATTTCACCACACTATTAGGAATGGGCCTGGTCAAAGGACTTTAGAACATTCACTTGGAATGTCACCCTGTTAAAGAATTTACAACATGGCTATTAAACCAACCTAAGTCTATAGGATTTAAACTATCTGTTACAATTGCTAGAGAGGAAAAATAATGACTTTTTGATCTGATACAACTTACAACATATCTTGCAGATTTCAGATCACACTTCAGTTCAATCTTTTTGCTTGGCTTTAATCACTTCAGCTCTGACAGCTTGTCATCTCAAGCTTCGTCTCTTTAAGTCTTCTTACTCATCATACCAATGCAACCATATCTGTGGTCATCTGTTGAAGTAGAGTAACTGTGCTTTCTTACTCCTTAGCACCTCCTTCAACACTTTATGCTTTCATGCTTCACCTCTTCTCTTTGCTTCGTAACCTTATGACTCCTTAAATAGAAATTTGGATTGCCTTTGCTACTCGATTCTCTCTCTCCAACTTTAGGGTTTCAAATAGATTAGGTAAGATACAATGTATCTACCCCATATCTTGCTCTTTTCTAAAAACTTTCTTCTAGAGTCTAGTTGTATTCTTCAAAAATGTTCTACATGGTGTTCTGTGCCACTAGCTCATCACTCTTATCTTCTATTTGATTCATAGAATTCAAGATAATAACCTTGTTGGCTTGAATCTTCGATCTTTGAAATAATGCAGCAACTCAACACTATTGGTTTACTGATGCTCGACATCTTTATGTTACTCAGCACTTGTATTTTCTCGGCACTTGATCTTCGCTCGACATCTGATCTTTACTCGGCATCTAATATTTACTCAGCATCTAAAGATCACTCGGCATCTGATATTTACTCGGCATCTGAAGATCACTCAGCATCTGATATTTACTCGGCATCTGACATTCACTCGACACTTGTTGTCTTGAGTCAGCACTTGAAGATCACTTGGCATCTAAAGTTGAACTTGCTCGGCTTCAACTAGGAATCTGTTTGGCACTTACTTTCTTGCTCGAATCTCTCTCTCTCTCTAATGAACTTAGTTAGGCTTTACAAATTACAAATGACTTAGCTAAAACCTTACATCTTTGATATGTTTCAGTGTGCCCATTCTTTGTGTCTTAGAGTATGTCATCAATACACTTTTTCATCAATGGTTTAGTTGATCCTTGTACTTCATTACAACATCATAACTTCAACCTTTCTCTAGGTGTTCTAGTTACATCTTATTGATTGCCTCCTCCTTGTCAATCAACCAGTTGATAGTATTTGGATCACTAAAGCAATTGTCATTCTTGCAAGTAGCAAGTTTGACATCAATGCCAAAACAATGATTGAGAACATTCTTTACTAGTTCCATTACTTTTTATATATGATCTCTTCAGTCATTTCCAACAATCTCCCTCATGACCTTTTCAATTAGTTCCAACATCATGCATGTCCCTCCTTAGGAACTATTTGGCCTACTAATGATTGGTTTTTATATAGGAAATTCTCCTCAAAGAAAATTTCGCAACTTCAAAATTAATATTTGCATATATGTATATTATCAACAAGATATACCTACAACAGTTTGAGGACAAGAGAGATTGTATGAAAATGATCTACATCCTTCTTTTTCCTGTTACAAGCATATGGTCACTTTATTTGTTCTTGGGAACTATTAAATTATGCAAGAGGTGCAAAAAATTAGTAATTGTTTTTCCAAAAAAATGAGTTTAGGTAAGAGATTTAAGAATGAATTTTCTTTTGATACTTCAAAATTATTATTTTATAATTGCATTAATTAAATTTAATAGAAAATAAATCAATGATATAACCACCTTCAAAATCTATGCAATATGACACCATATTTTAAAAAACTAAAAGTATTTTACAATTTTTTATATATGATATAATTAAATTTAATAAATAATAGATTAATTCTATAGCCACTTACAAAATCCATCCAATATGACTATATTTCTAAGATAAAATATTTGTTGCGAACTATATATATATATATATATATATATATATATATATAAACAAATAGTAGTGTAAGAAATTAATTTGATTGAATTTATTAATTATATTTTGGTTTTTTTTCGCATTTATACATTGATAAAATTGATTACTTTTTAATAGAAATAGTATTTTGAAATCTTTTTATTTTATTTTAAATAATTGGAAATAAATAGTGATATTTCTATCAAGAAAATTTATTGACCTATGTTTCATGAGTAGTGATTCACAAGAATCATATCTCATGATAATAAATGGAACATTTAGCACTCATTGGATCTAAGTGATACTCACAGAGGTGAAACACAAGAACTTCCTAGGAAACCACCCATTTCAATACTACCATAGTTTGACAATTATCACACACACACACACACACACACACACACACACACACACACACACACACACACACACACACACACACACACACACACACACACACACACACACACACACACACACACACACACACACACACACACACATTTATTTATAACATATTAATCAAATAATTATTATTAAAAAATTCATATATATAAATTTATAATTTAACAATAAATAATAGTAATATAAACTCTTGTATAAAAAAATTAGATAAAAATATAGTAAACTAAATTATTACTAATAAAAATGTGCAAGAATAATTATTTTTCTATTTCACCAATGAAAATTTATGAAATGTATATATTATGTAATATTATTATAATCTTTGGAAGAAGATCTATTTCCACATTATGTAGTTAAGGAAGTACACCTATGCTCACATCCTCCTCCCCACCATTTTTTTTTAGATTAAAAAAAGAGCTTAATGAGTAAGGTTTGAATTTGATAATTGTCTATTAAAAGAGAACAAGTAGATCATATTTCTTAATACAAGGTCTATTAAGGCTTAAACAATGAATTTATCTTATCATATTTCTTAATACAAGGTCTATTAAGGCTTAAACAATGAATTTATCTTAGTGCCATAATTTGAGGTTTAATTTGCCTTGTTTTCTTTTCGTTTAATTTTTTTTTTCCTATCACATTTGCAAGCACAAAGTTTCTTCAAATTATTATTAAAATACCATTTCATTTAGAAGTTTAATTAATTGTAAATTAACTTCTTCAAGTTTAATTAATTGTAAATTAACTTCTTCATATACTTATAAATAATATATTATTTTTATATCTTGTTTGTTATCATTTTAAATAATATTTTCTTTATTAATATCTATTATATTCAAAATTATATTGATATTTAACTTATTATTGTATTTTTTAAATTAAAAGATACATATAAATAAAACTCATTTTAATTATTTATTTGAACTAAATTTTTTCTTTTCATATTTCTTCTTCTTTATATATATAATTTAGATGAAAACTATTATCACCTTTATAAATTATTTACTTTTCTTTTTATTACTAAAGTAAAATGAACTCCAAATACTCTTACTTTTTTAAAATTAAAATTAACTATAAAATTTCATTTACTTTTTATAAAAATGTGAATTAATTTAAATTTTTTTTATCAATAAATGACTGAAGTCTTATGTGATATATTAGAATAAAACAAAATAAAATACACATATCTCTATTTAAATGGGTACTGGTAGGAAAGAATGGAGAAGAAAAACTCCAATCTTGCCTTTGACCTAAGTCCTATACAAAATACAGTGATAAAACAAGCATACCCCAGTTTCAAAACTTCATGAAGGATATAACCTTTTTCTACATTACTTTTTCTTTTTTTTCGTGCCACTATTCTATTTGAGTTTAAGTACACGTGCCTTCAAAATCAGATTATGTCTGAGTTAGGTGTTCCTTATTATCCGCCTTTGATAAATAACTTGGAAGCAACTCTAGTTTGGTGGTTTAAAGTGCTTTGGATTTCCAAGATGAATTCATTTATCGCCTTGATTATGAATTGGCTTTTTGATATAAGTTCCTTCCTTTATCCTTGCATCTTAAGACACTTCAAGCTTGCATTTACACATTATCCCTCAAATTTTATCATCTAGAATCTTACTCCTACTTTACATAGTATAATGGGTTTTACCCTGAGAATTTAATTAGTTGGTGTACATCTTGTATTTAGATTAATATAAGTTTGATACTAGTGTGATCATGTTTTGAGTTTCATTTTGGCCTAGTAAAAAGTCTAAAAAAGTGTAATTATATTAAAGAATATCAAACTAGAAAAATTTAAATGGTTAAATCAAGATTATAAAATTTCAATGTGAGAGCTTAGTGTGAGTAATGTAACTCTATCTAAATTCTTTTAAGGATTGGATGTGTCTAAAAGCATGTTCTACTATTCGACTTGAGGTTTCCCCAATCCTATTTGTCTGATATAGATAATCTGAGTGGGAAGGTCAAAAAATTTGCCAAAGAAACTAGGGAAGTCTATAACTCTAGTTTGGGGATAAAGAATGAGTTTACAGCATCATGATAAAATATGACGATGGTCACATCTAAGAAGGATGACGAAAATATATTGGAGAGGCACATAATTAGTTATACCATTTACATGATAATAACTTACTATTTTTAAGTCTCAATTGTTTGGCTTAAAGATTTGGTTTAAAGTCCTAACTTTTCATCAACCATCTTGTAGTGAAAATGATTGTATTCAATCTCCCTTCAACCTAAATTCCTACCTACCTACATTGGTCTTGTTGGGTGGATAGTTTGCAACCAACAGTTTTGGGTAAAAATTGAGTCGCAAAATAGGATGACCAGCCACAACATGTGAGACAGAGTCTCTCCTACCTTAAAGGGAAGACTCCCTCTTCTCACCATTCCTTGGATCAACTCAACATAAGAAAGAAGTTGAGAGATTGTATAAAATGGGTGTTACCAATATCCTTTCTTCTTATCTTTCAAGAAAGAATCCACTTACTCGTCGAGTGAGTAATGGGCAGGGTGAATCTCTAACTACACTTCTATTAAGAGCTCGAAATAGTGATACTGATAAACCTTCACTAACTCAAAGGCTAGCTGAAAATGTACCAGTTTGGCTCTAAGTCCAATCGTACTTCTATATGGAAAAACTTTTAAATTAGGGCACAAAGCCTCCTAAAAGTAAGAAAACTATTTGTGAGTTAAGATGAAAATATAAACTCCAAAAAAATCTTCTAGCTGTATACTTTCACAATTGCTCCTAGTCAAAGCTCTGGCTTCAATTGCTTCTTAACTCTTTTCTATTCAATTCATGTGACACAATTATCAATAACACAAGATAATATGAATCAAAGATAACTTGGATGATTTATAGACAAAGCTTACAAGTCACACAAATAACAATCTCACTTAATCAAAGTTAAGTCTCAAATGCTCTTTTGTATTCACTTTCTCTCAAAATAGTGCTCACACAAACAAAGTTTTGCTGGCATAATTTCTCTAGAACTCTCTTGCATAAAGATAATGATGATTTTACAATGAGGGGGGCACTCCTTTATATATGCAAAGAAGTTGAGAAAAAAGTGGAGAAAAAAATGGGAGCAACTCAACCAACTTTGACCTAGTCTAACTATAGAAGAAAATAAAGGGTTACATGCAACTGCACATGCAACTTGCATTACATCCTTTTACATACATGTAACTTGCATTGCATGTAATTACACATCTTCATGTAATACATCCTCTTCAATTACAAACATGAAAGAAGAAGAAGAAGATGGAAGAAAGTAACAATCCTGAAGGACCTTGTACTCGACGATGCAATCTTGGATGATCAAAGGATCAAAAGTTCTTGAACTTTATACCGTTGCATTCACCTTCATAATCATGGTCTTGCATCTTTTGATAACCTCTAACTCTCTTTGATGAATTGTCCATTATTATGTGAAAACTTGATGTGATCCATATTTTCTCGCTCAAGTTATCGTGAATTCTCCTTTGTAGATCAATGTTTAGATGTACACTCATAACAAATTTCAATCAACACCTTTAACTCTCTCTTTTATTTGAAGGAAGGTGCTTGGCACATGGGAATGCATGCAAATTGAGATTGTTGATTTTCAAATGTGACTTAGGATCTTCAAGACATCATTATATGGAAAATAAATTACATGTAAATGCAACATGTAATGGGAGGTAAAGGGTGAAATGAGGTGCAAATGCGAGTGCAGGATACACTTCACATGTATGTGCAAATGAAGGTCAAGATGTAAAGCATGGAAAGATGTGGAAACATGTATTTACTCATGTAAGTGCAAATGCATAAAAAGAGATGGAAATGGAAAATGGAAGTGAGATAATGAGCTTTATAGCCACTTTTGGTGAAAAGAGGAAGTCAAAGTACATGGGAGATGAAAATGACATCTTTTTGACTTTTCAAAAAGTGACTTCTAATCAAAATCGGACCTTTTGGATGCAATTACATGTAAGACATTTCGTGTAATCATGTCCTGTGAATGAAGGTAGAAAGTGAAATAAGTGAAAATGGAAGTGAAAAATGACATTACATGCATGTGTGGATGGTGAATGAGATGGAAAACATGTAATCACATTTGGTTGAGTGAGAGATGTGAAGTGTTTTGACATGAAAAGATGGAAATGGAATGTGAAAGATGATGATGCTTTCACATGAAGTGAAGCAAAAACAAGTTCTTGGGAAAAAACTTGTAACTTCTCCAAATGGGAAAAAATAGGCAAACAAACACAAAAATCGAAAAGAAAGAAAAAAATACCTTTGAAAACAACTCAAAACATGCCAAGATGCAATGCACTTCAAAGCTCAAATTTGAAATTGGGACTTGGGGAAGAACCAAAAATATGAAAATGAAAGAAAACTTAATATTTAAATGAAAAATGCACTTTCTATGGCAAAGATCTTCACAAATGGCAACCATCTAATGATTTCATGCATAAAATCGGCAAAGATAAGCATGAATTTAATTACAAGAAGGAAGAAGTCTACTTACATGCCAAATATGAAGGAAAAAGATCCTCCAATGTTTGAAAAATTCTTCAAAAATGGTGAGACCTTTTCCAATCTTGCAAATTCTAATGGAAGAGGGTAGCAAACAAGGAGAAATGGTTACAATATGCCAAAATGTGCCCTAAAACTTCTCCAAATTCCAATGTTTTTAAAGATGAAAACTTGCAACACGTTTTTGGAAAAAATGTGTTTCACCAAGAATCCCAAGTAAAATGTTTTGGTGTTTAAACACCAAAATGTGAATCAATATACAATGTAATCACTCAAAAAGAGCAAATTTATTCATCTCCATGCAAAAATGTTGGGCCAAAATGAAGATTTTTGGAGTTCTTCACAAAAACGTGCCCTAGATTTGCACTCCCAAAAATGTTTTTCAGCTCATTAAACTCATTTTTTATGGAAGCAAAATGATCACCAAGCAAAAATAGCTTGAATGCAAGAGATTTTGTTCAAATCCATGGAGAAAATCTTGAGTTATGGCCAAAATCAGATTCTTGGGGAGCAAGAACACATTTCCTTCTCAAAATTAGACATTTTAATGGTCATTTCATATTTTAAACCATGTCTTCATGCAAAATCAGACCTTTTGAGGTCACTTCCATGTTTTAAAATGTGTCTCTATGCAAAATCTCACTTTTTGGAGTGCATTACATATTTTAAAACATGCTCATGGGAAAAATCGAACCTTTTGAGGTCATTTACATGTTTTAAAATGTGTCTCACCTTTTTGATGCTTAAGCACAAAACTCTGCTTTTTGTATCATTGCATTAGAAAGGTCCATTTTCATAAGCTTTTGATGTAATGGCATGAAAAGTATCCTCAAAACTGAGTTTCATATGTAATAATAGGAAAAGTTTCCACTTTTCATAGTTTTTACATGCAATTGCACATAAAAACTCCACTTTTGAGGCCTTCGAGTCATGTATTTCACTTAAAATTATAAAATGTCCTCAATATGGGTCAAAAATAATATTTATGCATCATATTATTCAATATAACACATAAACATTATTTTTAAGTGACATTTAAATAAGTATTTGATTTTAAAACCAAAAATTTAAAATGTAACTATATAGTTCTATAATTACTTTAAGTGAAAAATCAAAAAGTAACTCAACTTAAAATTATAACATAAAGTGCACTATAGTCACTTTAAGTTATAAATTTAAAGTAAAAGTAACTTAAAAACATAACAAAAAGTGATTAAAATGTTATGTTTTTGAAAAGTGAATATCAAATTGAAAATATAACATCATTTTTTAAATTTGTATTGTTGAACCTAAAATGTCCACTTTTGAGGCACTAAAATGAGCATAACTCTTGACTGATAACTCTAATTGACCTCTAGGTTAGACCAAATCAAAGGGAAAATTGAAAGGCATGACATGAGTAAATCCAAAGGATTAAAAAAAAGTCAAATGAAAATTAAAAGAAAACAATAGACTGTGAAGGCTTCAAAAATCAAGCAAAGGCTTGACAAAAAGAAAAATGAAAAAGACTTAATGAAGGCCTTCAGTAAAATAATTTGATATTTGAATTGAATTAGATAGATCGATCAACATTAAGCAATTGAATGTCAAATTCAAGCTTAGAGAAACATGAAACTAGCTTGAAAAAATTTCTTGTTGTTACCAACATTTTGTGGTGACAAAATACAGGACAATAGGTCTGTTGATCAACTCTTGGTTATTCAATTCTCATATTTGTAGATATGTCATAAATGATTACTGCTTCTAATAACCTATGGATTGTTCTTCTAGTTTCTTATAATCCAAGTAATTTAGGATTGCAGAATTGTAATCTATTGGATGTTATGTGAGCTATAAGTATAGGTATAAAGTACCACTTTCATAAGATTGACCTTTTACTAGATCTAATAAAGAATTAACTATAGTTTTAGTTAGATTAGCTATCTGGCATGAGCCATTAGGTGATATTGAGACCTTATCCTAAATGTCTAAATCTATTTCCATGATGAGAAGTTCCAACATACTAGGAGCTAATGAAGGTTTCCCATCCCATGCCTATATTTCCCTTTTTACCATATAGCTTCCATCCATGCCAAAGAAATTAAATCTCTTTATTATATATTCTTGATCTTTAAAGTGAGTGAATGATTTATAACTTAGAAGAAGGTAAGAGAGTATCATTCATCTAACTCAACTCATATTGTAGAAAGACCAAATTTGATAAGAATAGAAAGTCTTTTATTTTATTAGATAAACTTATGGACAATTACAAAATGATAGGCTAGTGCATTACAAAATAGCCCTATCAGATGATAAGTAAACCAGAACATCTATAAACATTGTGACCACCCTAATTAGGATTTTACCTCAAAAAACCAAGCCTAGATGTACTAGAAGTATAAACCATCAAGGGGAGAAGATGAAAAAAGTAACCATAATACAAATAAGAACAAAGATCTTAAAAATCAGGAAAGATTGGGTTTCTTCCAATAGACCATGATGAGGTCTTCTAGTTCTTCTATATTAGATATGTGAGAACCTAGTGCCAACTCAAAAATGGTTTTCACCTAGCTTGACTTGTTGAAGTTTGGCAAAGAAAATTCTAATTCTATTAGATCAGAGAAATCTACTTCTAGTTCTATGTATGAGTCTAACATTCTAATGTAGTTGAGAAGCCACTTTGGTCTTCCATTATTCCTCTCCATCTTAGGAGAAACATGATGCTCACAATTTTTTTTGGCCATTCTTTATTGAAAATGTTAATGTCCTTGATGTGCATAATTAGGCATCTAGGCACTATCGCATGTACAAAGCTTCCTAGGGGATGTGACATGTATACCTCAACATAGGGTATTTTCATGTTTTTGTCAATGTTAAGTACTACATTTTCTAGTCCTTCCAACTAGGTTGGATAAAAAAGATTTTAACATAAGCATATAATATCCCAATGATCAATATTGGATTTTGTTAGACATGCTATGAATGATCCCACAATTGAATAATTGGTTTGTTAGGTGTATGCACAGTGAAACACCCTTTCCCCCAAGACTCTATAGACTGTGACTTTGGTCATATCATCAATTGAGTTGAGAATTCTATTCCAGAATTTAGGCTTGATTAGATCCTTGAAAGACCTAGTTCTAGCCTCAATAGCACGAAAGAGATAAATGGAGGATTTTTTTACTAAAATTGCACCAATCCAAGAACAGAAAAAACCTAAGGATCTAGAAGGTAGACAAACATGGAGGGAAGTGTGTAGAATAGAAGTGACGAACCCTTAAAATGACAATAGAGAAACCTAGGACAATCTAGGAGGATCAAAATTCCAAGAAGAGGAGGAAACCATAACGATTAATGATGATCACTTGGTAAAGAAGCGGATAACAAAGTTTAATAACTATAAAATAAGAGCATTCTAGGAAATGATGGTTCGACACTAGAAACTATGAAACTATGGTAGTGACACCAGATTTTGAGTCAATTAGATATGTCAACACTCTAAAATATTATAACAATTTCATATATATCCGTTGTAATTCAAAAAATACATCTACTAATCTTATTAAGTGTTTAGGTTAGACAAGATTATAATCCATTACTTTACACATGATATTTCATAGTTGCAAGTGTGGCTACCATTTTTTTTATTTGGTTCTTGAAGTCTAGGAAGTTTAATTATATTGAGATTATATAGGAATAGAGTTTAACGCCACATGTTTAGTATTGAACTATTTATATTAGAAGATGAATCTATGGAAAATCTTAGATAGTGTATATTATTTTAGAGATGAACCAAGGATCCTTTAATATTATATCTATGTCATCTGCCCCTTGATTTGGTAGTTGACAAGCTACTTTATTTCCTTCTTTATATATATGTTGGATTCTTAATTATTAAAACCTATCTAATAGATTTAAAATTGGTTCTAGATTGGAATTGATCCTCCCATTTGGGGTCGACCATTTTCTAAGTGCATTCAGGATAATTTGTGAATCTCCTTCAATTAGTAATTTCTTGGTATTTTGTTCTAGACTTAATTTTAGCCCTTACTTGACAGATTATAATTCCACTATGTTATTGGTTGAGGTGCCTAATGGTTTTTCTCATTTGACTAGCCATTTTCTAGTATCCCAAGTAATAATGCATCCTAATCTAGCCTTTCCTGGATTACCTCTTGAGGCTCCATCAAAATTGATTTTAGTCCAAGTTTTTTTTTGTTTTTGTTTTTTTTTTTTTTGGGGGGGGCGCGGGGGGGGGGGGGGGGGGGGGGGGGGGGCAGGGGAGCTACATTCTTTTTGAGCTTGTAAGTTTTTTCATGTATATTAGTGGTGGGTTAATGAGTTTCTTCCAATTATTTTTCATCTCTTAATCCCAATTTGTGAAAGATTCTTCATATTTGGGTACTTTCCTAAGATAATTGTTTATGAATTCTATTATGCAAGCATCTACTTTGTTAAGAAATGAGGGTAATTCTAATGATGAGTCTTTGAAGATTCTCTTGTTCCTCTCCTTCCATCTTTCCCATAATAAGATAGAAGATAATATGTTCCATAATTTTTTGTAAACTCTTTTATTTTCTCTTGTGGACATGTTTAATAGATGATTAGATAGGTATTCAAAAAATGGGGATTGCTAATTTAATTTTTGAATTAGCCATTCCTAGCATTTTTTGGTGAAAGAACATTGGTACAATATATGTTCTTCTATTTCTAAGGTGTTCTTATAGAGGATACATCTCTATGGGACTTCAAATACCAATTTAGTGAATCTATTGTTTGTTAAAATTCTCTTTTGTATTGCATCCCATAAGAAAATTCCTTCTTTAGGTAGGCATGCTGATTCCCAACACAAGTTAAGGGGTATACTAGTTTCTTCCCAATTTTGTGAGTTGATTAGAAGATCATATCGATTCCTTGCACTATATTTCCCATTGTTTGAAGGTCCCCCAAATTAGTCTACATCTTGTCTATTCTTATAAATTAGATGTATCACACATAATTTTTTTTTAAATTCCTCTTTCTCTTGTGAGGTTAGATTAATGTTATCTAAAGATTTCCATTCATATATATCCTCACCATTCTCTTCTTTCCTATTTCTATAATTGATAATTTGTGTCCCTCATAATTGAATTAAGGTGTTCTTGATGTTTCTTGATAATTTACAACTATCAAGAGATGGCAGACTATCCTAAGAGTCTTCCTAGAATAATACTTTTTTTGCCTTTCCCTACATCCTAGGTTAAAATGTTAGTTATAATGGGGTGACATTTTATCATGAAATTCTATATATGTGATCCCTTAGGTAGGTTCCTTGTTCTAAATAATGATAATGGATCTGAATTAGTTTAATATTTATGATAGAGTATATTTTCTCATTTACTTTTCTTTTCTTGGAACATTCTCTAAATTAACTTTTCTTCTAAACTTTTGTTTTACCAGCTTAAATTTTTTATTCCTAAACCTCCTAGCCTCTTGGGTTTACAAATGGTTTCCTATTTTGTTAGGGCTAGTTTACTTTTCTCATCAATACCTTTCCGAAAGAAAATTTTGAGATTTATGTCTAATTTTTTGTTAATACTTTTGGGTAATGGCAGACACAATAATTGATACGTAGGAATGGATGAAAGGATAGCTTTGATTTTTGTATTCCTACTTTCCTTGGTTAGCCATTTTTCTTTCCAATTATTAATATGGTTACCAACTTTTTCTAAAATGGGATTTGGGCATGATTTAGAGTTTTTTACTTTCATTTCCAAATTGATCCCTAGATACTTGCATGGAAAGGATCTTTCCTATATCCCAAAATTTTGCAAATCTCATTTTTCACTGTAGGTTTAGTGTTGATAAAGAAGATTTCATATTTGCTAGCATTTAATTTTTGCCTAGATGCTTCCATATACCTTTGTATAAGTGATTTGACATTAAATGCTTATTCAGTTGAGCTTTTCCTAGGTAAGATAATGTCATTTGTAAATTGTTGATGAGTAATGATCACAATGTCATTGGACACTATTATTCCTTTTAGTTTCCCTTCTATTTGTGATTTTTTAATAGTTTTTCCAAAAGCTTCTACCATAATAATGCATAAGAAAGGTGAAATAGGGTATCCCTATTTATTTCCTCTTGAAATATTGAAAAATCCTTCTAGAGTTCCATTTATTAGTATATAAATTTTTGGTGTTTCTATATAATTGAATATTAGGTTAACCCATTGACTAGAAAAACCAAAAGTTTTTAGGGTTTTACATAGAAACCTCCAATCAACCATATCACATGCCTTTTGTATGTTTCACTTTACAAGTATAAATTATTCTTTGTTATTTTATGCTAGATGGATGGTTTCTTGAATTCTAATAATATTATCTAGTATTGATCTTCCTAGGATGAAATCAGTTTGTTCCTCTAATATAATTTTTGAGAGGATGTTTTCCATTCTCATTGCTAGAATTTTGGATAATATTTTATAGAGGGTATTACTTAGTGTAATTGGCCTAAAATTCAGAAGGTCCTCATAATCCTCTTTTTTTTTGGAAAGAGAGTTAAGAATGTATGGTTGATTTTAGTTAATGATCAAGGAGAGTTTTCCATCAGAGGAAGAAATTATAGTTAGTGCAATAAAAAGAAATCAGAGAAATCATTCAAGAGGGAGAGATTGATGTCAAAGGGAGTTCTCATGGATGAGAATCAGAATAAAACTAAGGATATTATCCTTCAATATTTCTCTAAAATTTCTTTGTATCATGATATGTTGTATTGCCATCAATGCCAAAGAGGGATATTTTTGAACACAATTATTCAATTGTATGTTTTCTTTGATTTTATACAAAATGTCAAGTCTTTACCGAGCAATCAGTGATAGCCAAGCTCACTTGGGCATTGAAGATAGTTCCCTATGTATGTAGAGCGTTTAATTATGACCAAGTTTAGAGTTAGTATTAATTGATTATAGTTGGTTAATGAAGTAGATCCTATATTGATCAAGTTCACTTGGTTACCAAATGAAAGTTTTTAGGAAGTTAGTATTGATCGAGTTGGGTCAGTTAACACTAGAACATCTATGTTAATCAAATACAACATATCAAGTCTAATACATTTATTGGTTAATATAACCCAACTTAAGGATAATAATTGATTGTTTGAAAGATTATTCAAGCCGACTTGACAAGGTAAATCATATATATGAAAGGTCAAGTTGGGGATTGTTTATGGATAAGTGGAATGGAATAAAATGAATTGAGGAAGTGAATTTAAGAGGATATTAGAGTATCCAAGTTGACTAAGCTACAAAGAACATTTTGATCAAGAAGGATCAAGTATTCAAACCAAAACTAAGATATAAATCAGCAAAATCAGTTGCATCAACAATTAGTTACTCTACATTTCCAACAAAAAGAATTGGAAAAGTGGTTTCTTTATAGAATGGGAAAAGTATTAGACTTAGAAATAAAATGTAAGATATATTTGATCTACTATTCTCAACACTCTTAGATTAGTCTAAGTTTAGTGTTACAACACCCATGTTTTCCTCTTTATACCTCTTCTTGAAGATGTGCTTCTAGTGTATATCAAGTTTAGGCAGCCAACAACAAGTACTATGGCTTCTAACCTCACCATGAAGGACATAACATGCTTTATGTGGGGCCTCAACATTACTTCCTGAAATATGGATCTAATCTAAGTATATCAAATGCACAAAAGAGAATAAATCTTAAAGGGATGATCAAAATATTTGACTTGTTTTGTACAATTTATCATAGGGTGTATTTCCTCAAAACTTTGTTCCTCTGCAATAGACATCTCAAAAGAATTTGTTCATAATGAGCCTTTGTAGCTATGCAATTGATCTAGTGCTCTCAGACTGATGCAATAGTTGGAAAGTTAGTTAATCAAAAAGTGAAAATAGATAGGACCTCGCTTAGTACTAAAGACTATATATGGAATGTAGGAATGAGAATTTTATTTATTAAAGCTTATGAAAATATAGCAAGATAGGAAAAATGTCTAGTATTTGTGTAAGTGAAGACATATGAGATATGCCACATGTCAATTACTCTAGTTTATTCTTCATCAATGCTAAAATGAGCTTCATATTATATCAAGAAAGACTAATTACATAAGGTGTTTGGAGTCGACTTGGATTGATAGAAGATGATTATTTAAAGAGACATTTATATTTTGAAGTTGTTTTGCTTATATTATAAAACCTTCAAATCTTACTATGACTAGATTATTTGATAAGAATTTATAAGTTTATTAGCATATTTTCTACTTTCCTTCTTGAAATATCTTGTTTATTTATTTTTATCTTTTAATAGGTGAACTATCTGTGATATTTGAATGGTCTTTATCATCAAGATTAACCTATTGCTCCGTACAGTCTTTACTGGTATTTTGATTACAAGTTAGTCTATTTGGAATCTATGAGATGTCCATTATTTTTAAAAAATATTATTCTATTATTAGTATTTTTATAGCTGGCATAATCCACCACACTTTTTTAGAAATTTATTTTCTCTTGCAAGTTAGTTGTTCAAAGTTGCAGTATATTTAGATAATGGTTATTATTTTTTTAATTGATTGCTAATAATTTTATTTAATTACTTAAACATATATTTTTCAATATATCTAACATGTATCATAGTCCAAAATAATTTTCATTCACATAGCATCAACCTCATCAAACCATATCCCTATTCAATACCTAGCCTAAGAGAAAATGGAAGCTAAAAAACTATACTTCTAAGTTCCATCCCTTAATCAATAATCTCATCTATACTAGAATTTCCAAATTTTCACTGTATCTGCACATATTTACATATGTCTATAAAAAACTTTTAAAAAACTAACAAACTTTCCATGAAGGAAACAATCTCTATTGAACTCATAAGTACAAGGACTTACAATGACACAATATGTGTCATACCAAAAGAAGTGCATATTCATCCAAAATAGAAACCTTGAATTATTGGGATAAAATTTGATATAGCTCATCAACACTTCTAAATAACATTACCCATCAATGAAGTGGTGACACTAGGGCCCAATAGGATTATTCAACCAACAAACTTTCAGCTCTACTGGAATCTAGTTTTGTGCCACTCCTTCCTTCTCCAGCCACACCATGTCCTCATGATACACCATCAAGAGAGTCCACCTATAGATGATTTTTCTATGTGTTCATCCATATTCATATTTTCACCCTATACAATGAACATATGTATGTCATTCACAATGGTTGGTACTTCCCTCCATTGACCTTTTTTTATATCTGAATCCACCTTTTGGAATTAGATGTGCTATAATGTGTACCAACCCTTGCAACCATTCCATATCAAAATATTTTCTCATCATCCATATAATATATATAGAAGATCAGAGCTCAGGTGACCAAGCCATGAACATTGAGAAAATGTCCAAGTTGGTTATGTAATGGTGATGTGCATATATGAATTCCTCACCAAGTATGAGGTATACAATCTACAAAAAGATGGGGTCCATAAAACTAAGAAAATATTTCAACCTTTTTTTCTAGAAATCAACCAATAAAAGTTGCTTGCTGATTCTCTATTTCAATAGAAAAGTTTGCCTATGTGTCTTCCATCCTCATAGTTCTATTTCTCTATACAACAATACACTAATCATCAAAATGAGAATTAAACTCCTAGCATAAAATGCTCTAGACACCACCAAAGTGTCATTACTTCTTCCAGTACTCAACTATACTCATTCATAAGGTGTACTCAATATTGAAATTATAAATGGACTATTTTAGGGAAAAATCATCCAATTCAATCGATGTTGATGGTAAGATTCAACTCATTTTTTTGGCAAGAGAACAGGGTGGGAATATTGAAAAATATTAATTTTTGGGTGCAAAAAAGAAAAATAGAATGGACATTTGGCACAACCTGTGGAATTTTGAAGGTCATACTGAAAATATTGTTAAATTGATGATTTAATAATGATTTAACAAAGAGAGAAGGAAAATTTGATACAATTAGTACAAATTTGAATATTTTGATTGGCAATATTGATTGAGCAACACATTTTCTGACATCTGCAAGGTGATTTTGGTTTCTTCTTTTCTTTCTTGGTCAATGTAAATATTTGAAAGGAGGACCTACACACACTTGTAGCTTAAGGAGGCTTATATAATAATTTTTTTTAATTATATCAGTTTTTTTTAAATACTTAGTAAACAAAAATAAGGAGTATGAAATATTTCTTTGGTAAGTTTGTGTCAATAGAGTGTCCAATGATACATATGACAAGTATCCAAGTACACATCATTGGTTAAAAACATTAGTATGTAGAATGTCTATTTGAACCAAAAAATCTATAGAGTAGAGTTAAATGATAGAAATTTGTACTTGTGATGACATTTTCAATTACACACAAGCATTAAATTGTTTCATGTCCATATGCCTACAAGTATAGGAATATACATATATGTTTCGTAAAACATACTACATGCATATCCATTTTTTAAATGGGACTGGTAATATTTATTTATGTCTATAAATATATGCATGCATATGAACCTAGTCTAGAGGGCCATATATATAGAAATTTAAGGTATACTTATATTGTGATATTATAGTTTATTTAATTTGTTTATGTTCATTGATTTTCAATATAATTTATTGTAGTCTCATCAATTTTTTTCTTTTATTTTTATAAAGAAAGGTAGTGTATGAACATTATAAACTACGAAGGAGATCTCATTTATGTGCAGGGAAGGAACGAATAGATGATACTAGACCATTTGCAACTAGATAGTTCAAGTTGTGCTACTTAGTTTGGGAACCATGCATTCTTAGTTTGGACATCCTATGCATGCTTTGTTGGTATGAAAGTCACACTTTATTTGCACATCTTTTTCTTTACTAAATAATTTTCATGACATCTTACTATTTCTATATTCTACTATTTACAATGGTGTTATTTCTATGAATATTTATTAACTTTTTTTTGTTGAAATTTTTTCATTTTTTATTACATTATATATATATATATATATATATATATATATATATATGATGTATATTATATTATATTATATATATTTATATATATAATTTATATTATATTAAATTATATATATATATATATATATATATATATATATATATATATATATACACACACACACACACATTATATATCAGTGCATTACAAAACATCTCACATCAAATGTTATAATTTATGTCAATGTTGCCACTATCAAGGACCTGCACAGTCTATTCACTTTCATATTTGTACCATTGAAACATTGTCTTCTAAATACATACATTGTTTCTTGAAACATTATACTCATACGTTTATGGAAGTGACTATTTCTTTGATTTTATAGTAAAATAATTATCCTTATTCTAGATTGCATTAAAAGTAGTAGCTATTTTTTAATAGAAATAAGCATTGATCATCCATCCATTTTTTGTATTGACTCACTATAATTTAAACATTATTTCCTCTGTCTAATAGTTATGTGACTACCCTTCTTTTATTCTCTATGTTGACATTGTTTCTTTTAATCATTGTATGGTATGACTATCCTAGTCTCTAAACTTCCCTTGCATTGATATCACTCTTATAACCATCTACCAACTATATTTTTCACAACTGCACAATATTACAGTGAAAAGTGCTTTTCACTACCATCGATCTTTCTTGTTGCACCTAAGACTCATGAGATAATAATTTTTTTTAATGTTCTACATTGTGACATTTAAATTTTTACATCACAAGCTTGAGTATTTACTATGTTCACTACTTCTCTTGATACCTATTTGATCTTCTCTTACTTTGGCAACCTCTATTTCCATTGTCTTTTAGTGTTCATGATATAATCTTCTTTTTTATGGCTCTTTTGAGTTTGTCTTCAATAATCTTTGTGTTATCAAATTAGTACATAGCTTGCTCATGAGATTATTATGTATTTCCTATTCTCTAATTTTCATCTCTTGAAGTACTTTGAATTTGTTTGGTTTGCTCCTTGGGGTTGATATCCTTCCACCATAATTATCATATTGACCTCTAATTTAGAATTTGTATTCCTAGAATGAATCCATTGTCATTTCTATGAAAATCCAAGCGATTGATTTACTGGATCAATGTTCCTAATGATCTCTTGCATTGTCTTATTTATACATTCATGGAACTACCTTTGTAGTATCCTATACACATTCTCATTACTTAGTCACTATTCTCATCAGCATTTATCATTGCTTCAACACTTTATTTCTTCTTGTAAACCTATGTTCATCAATACCTTGTCTCTATTTTGGTATTTGTGTTGAAGTAGTATCCACTTTTTTGCTTTGAATTCTTTCTATTGTTCCACATTCATCTTGAAGATCTCACTGTTTGGATATTTCAATGTGTGATAGATTGAAGGGTCATTGTCATTGTTCTTGACTTGGAAAGATCACTACTTTTTGTTCTTTATTGCAGCCCTTATAAATATATTTGATATGTGTCATGATCATTACTTAAATTTTTAGAAAATAATTTTCTTTATCTCTATACATTGATATGACTATCTTCTACATCTCTTATCATTGACATAATATTTTTTTTGGAGCATAAGAAATCACCATTTTTATGTTCCTATAAGTTGTCTTTATAGAAACTATTATTTTTACCACTAATGTTTATTTAAACCATCTACTATTATCATCTTTCTTTTATGGATGTGATTATTTTCTATTGATTGCATATGTGTTGTAACTCTGAAAAATCAACATTTTCCACATGTTTTTGCCAATCTTTTAAATGTTATTGTTGTTCATACATTAAAAATGTTATTTCTAATCAAATTTGATCTTTTCAACAATGAAAGTTATTGTTCAAACCTAAAAAAATTGTTCATTCCTTGATTAGTGTGTGCTTCCAAATAAAACTACATGTTTTCCCTCTTGTAAGTTGCTCCCTATTCCTCACTGCGATTTTTCCTTGAGCTAAATCTTGCATGAGAAGCCCAAACATCTTGTTTTAGGGTTCTTTTTCTAACTCAACCAAAGAAATGAACTCTATATCTTGTCCCCAGTTTAACTTAACTTATTGGTAGAACTAATATATGAATAATATAGTTTTAGACACATGCATTTGGTGTTTTGAGCTATTTAAATTTTTCCATAAGAAAAATATTAAATAGTTTGGTTCTAAGAATGTCTCTTGTCTATACATGTATAGTATTTATTAACAAAAGAATAGTTATTACAACTTTGACAATCTTTTTCATTATTCTTTAAAGGGTACTAGCTCAATGGAAGAGCACCTACTAATTCCATCATGCCCTAATATGATTAAACTAGTTATTAAATAAATTACCAAATATACTACCAAATATACTACAAAATATACTACCTAATCAACTACCAAATTAAATACCAAATAAACTACCAAATATACCATCAAATAAATGACAAAATAAAATACCAAGTAAACTACCAAATATACTATTAAAATTACCAAAGAAACTACTAGGAAATAATTATAAGCATCCAAATCAATGATCAAATTAATGATTAAAATAGTTCAGTCATAAATTTAGTTGTCAGATGAATGACTGACAATAAACTACCAATGGTCATGTCATCAAAATCGGTCATATATCTACAATTTTTAGTAGTTTATTTAGTCATATATTGTTGTTTCTGTCCTAGTGGAAGACCACGAACTATAAAGACAATGATAAGAAAATCTTGTTATATTGTTAAAGAAGAAACTGATATTGAATATGAAACTAATGATGAAGAAGTAGTCTATGTTGCTATGAAAGAAGATTCTAATGAAGATGAGAAAACCACATTAATCTTTTATGTGAATAAAAGTGATGGATTGATAATTTATAGTGTTTTTTCAAATCATAAAACTGGTGATAGAAGTAAATTTGATAACATTAGACCATACAAGGGTAGCTATGTTAAATTTGGTAATGATGTTCCATGTCTTGTGAAACATAAAGGATCAATATAACTGACTAATAAGATCAAGTGAGACAATATTTATTGAGTTTAAGGACTTCACTATAATCTATTGAGTGTTCCACAATTAAACAAATCATTTTATAGAGTTGAATTCTATCATAGAAAGACCAAAATATTTGATGCTAATGGTAAACTAATTGAAAGTGGTGATCAAACAAGAGGTGACTTATTCTATCTAGATTTATCTGATGAGACATGTCTATTTACACAAGATGAAGATATTTGGTTATAGCACAAGAGGTTATGTCATGTAAATTTTGACAATTTGGTTAGCATTAGTAAAATGAAAAGAGTAAGAGGTTTTCCAAAGTAGAAGAAACCTAACAATGCTATGTCTAAACAATGACAATTGGGAAAAATGACAAAGTCTAGTTTCAAGAGCAAAACATATTCATCTAATGGTATTTTGGAATTGGTTCATACTGACTTTTGTGGACCTACTCGTGTTAAAAGCTATTGTGGAGACAAATATTTAACTATATTTTTTGATGTTTACTCTAGAATTATGACTAGAATATTTCTTAAGGAAAAATAAGATTCTTTTTAGTTATTTAAGTGGTGCTTAGCTAGAGTTATGAAAAGGAGATAGGGAAGAGTTTGAAGTGCTTGAGATCTAAAAGAGGTGGTGAATTCATTTCCAATGAGTTTAACATATTCTTCAATGAATAAGGAATCAAAAGATAGATTTCAACACCTAGGACCCCTCCTCAAAATGGAATAGGTGAAAGGGGAGATAATTCAATCATAGATTTTTCTAGAACATTAATGATGGAGAAAAATGTGTCATAGAAATATTGGAGAGAAGCTTCAAGTACAACTATTTATACCCTAAACAGTGTACAAATCAAGAAAAATATAAATGCTACATTGTTTGAATTATGGTATAGATATGCTCCTAATGTGAAGCATTTAAAATTTTTTAGAAGAAAATGTTACATACTTAAAGATAATAGAAATGTAAAATTTGATGCTAAAAGTGATGAAGGTGTAGTCCTAAAATATTCCACTAAGAGAAAAGCTTATAAATGTTTGAACTCTAACACTAAGAAAGTTGTGGAAAGTACAAATGTGAAAGTTAATGAATATACATAAAAGAATGAAGCTAAATACAAGAAAAAGCTTGAAGACTATAGCTCATTCATATATGTCAATGATAGTGCTCCTTGCACTCCATCTGAGCAAGAAAACAAAGTTGCAAATCTATAGTAGACTATAAATGTTGAGTTTCAATAGTTAGTTCCCGAGTAGTAGGTGATGGGTGCCAAGCAATGGGGAAATGATGTTGAGTCATAGACAAAGGAATCCAAACATTAGTGAGCCAAACATGAACCAAAACCTGAATGAGAGAGAGAGAGAGAGAGAGAGAGAGAGAGAGAGAGAGAGAGAGAGAGAGAGAGAGAGAGAGAGAGAGAGAGAGAGAGCTACTAAAGAACAAAGAAGAAAAGAGCTTGTGCTAGCTAAATATGTAAAAAGATATCATACACCTGAAAAAATCATTAAAGACAAAGGATCTAGTGTTACATACAAGAAAAAGACTCAGAAGTCATACATGCTTACTTTTTGAGTTTGATCCCAAATTAGTGAAAGATTCTTTGGATAATGAAGATTGGATACACACAATGAATGGAGATATTAAAAAATTGAAAAGAACAAAACATGGACACTAGTACCTAGACCTAGAGACAAAAATATTATTGGAACAAAGTGGTATTCAAGAACAAGGTGAATGAAAATGGTGAGGTCATAAGGAACAAGGCTGGATTGGTATACAAAGGATATGCATAAGAAGAAGGTTTTGATTATGAGGAAACACTTTCCCTTGTAGCAAGACTAGGAGTTAGAACATTGCTTGTATATTCTTCTTATAAATGATTTAACATATATCAAATGGCTATCAAATTTGCATTTATGAATGAGATACTTAAAGAAGAAATATACATAGAACAACCTCAAGGATTTGTGGATTCTGCTAAGAAAAATATGGAATGTAAGTTACACAAAGCTTTATATGGTTTGAAACAAGCCCCTAAAGCATAGTATGAAAGATTGCATAACTACTTGGTGAAGATTAGTTTGCAAGAACAAATGATAACAAAAATTTGTACATAAAGACTAGTACGAATAATGAGGTATTTCTAACTAAATTTTTTATTGATGACATCTTATTTGGAGGCAAGGAAGAATTATGAAAATAATTTGGTGATGAATTGAAGAAGGAATTTGAAATCTCAATGTTTGGAGAGATCAAATTCTTTGTTGACTTACAAGTATATCAAATGAAGTGATGCAGAAGCATCCTAGTTTGCCTAGCTATCCTACATGTTTACTGAGTTTCTTAGTTTCTTCAGAGTTGCAATGCCTTGAATTGCTAAGTTCTCTTCATTTTTTGAGTTTTTAGTTGCTACCAAGTCAGCCTATGGTTGCCAAGCATTCTTTGGTTGCCGAGATCTCCTTGGTTGTTGAGTTATCCTTCAGTCACCGAGTTTTTTTGGTTGTCAAGTAATCCTTTGGTTGCCAAGTTTGTTTGGTTGTCAATTTATCCTTTGGTTGTTAAGCTTATTTGGATGTCGAGTCCCTTTGGTTGCTGACCATTGTTGAGTTTTCCAAGTTGCAACATTTTTCTTGGTCCTTCATTTTTTGAGTTTTTTGTGTGTGGTTTCCTATTGAAACCAACCTTTGTATTTAATTTGGTGATAGGTATTTGTGAAGAGATGACTTATGGCTTGTTCTAGCATTTAATATGAGAGTTTTTTTTTTGTAATTTCAATAGGTTGACTTGTCACTACTATATTTGACCTCATTTTTCTACCAAAATTTTTGACCATCAATTAAAAAGGTTTACATTGGTTGGATTGTAGAAGGAAAATTTTATTTTTTAAAAAATCTAAGCCCATGTTGGTTGATATTTTGACCAACATGAGCTTAACTTTAAAATGAAAAATCATTTTTGATTTCATTGATGTTTGAGCACACGAAGGAGCTAGAACTGTGTAAGGGTTTTCTTCTGCATTGTTTTCTTCTATGTAACATTTGAATCCTCAGTCAGTGCTTGGGCTTTTTGGAGGTAGGATTTACTCAAACTCTTCTATGCTTTTGTGGTCCTCTAGAAGCCTACTAACCACCCCATATATTTTTGGCTAGGGGGGCCAAAATGGCTTGACATGGTTTTGTCCCCCTACCCAACTGATGCTCAACTAAGATATTTAGAATCTTCACACGTAAATCCTAAGCATACTTACTAGTATCTTGCATTGATTTGATTTTTGTTATGGTACATGGGTATGTGCAGGATCATGGTGTACCAAACTATGGCCTTAAGTGGCAGTAAAAAACCAGCAAATCAGGGTTATGTCAACTTGACACATAATTTTAAAGTGGTCCTAGACTTTATATGAAAAAGTTGTAAGAAAATAATCTGTAGGAAATTGAATCTAGTTTCTAAAATACAAGGCCTTATCTGGAGAAAAAAATATTTGATTGGTCAAAATTTTGGATTTTAATGCAGTACTACAAAAATTTCAGGGCGAAAATAAAAAGTAGGTGTATGTCTAACCACCTTAATCATAATGAAATGATAATATTTTTATATATAATTTTAGATATAAAAAGTAGACTCATGCCTAGATGTGGCGCATATTTTTGAGAATTTTTATTCCAAATAAATAATTAATTATGAATTTTCTACTATACTATTTTCAGAATTAAAAAACTCCCATGTCTGACCACCTTAACTAGTTCAAAAAAAATCAAAATTAAGTTTTTTTTTTTTCTTATACTAGTTGAAGCATAGAATGTGATGCATCTTTTGGATTTCACAAATCTTATACGATTTGAAAGTTATAGCTATTTTTCAACCAGTATGTCAATCAACACTTTGCAGCTAACTCCATTAGAAAATAAGTAATAATTACTTACTGAAATCGTAATTTGACAAACCTTACATTTATGAAAAGCTAAGAACATTCTTAAGAAACCCTTTTCATTACATCAAATTTTGGTTTAAAAAAAGTCATCAGCTACATGCTTGAAGTAAAAAACACATAAGAACATGCAAAAAACACATTTTCGGGATGTTTTAAAGATGACCATATAAGGTTGGTATCCAAAGATATAGTAGGAATTATAAAGGTATTAATTGTTTTCATTTAGTATCAGGATGGGTGGGGAAAAGGTTGGAATAGATTTTGAAATTCTTTGAGGCATTTCAGAACTACATATTTTTCAGATCGCCACTTTTTGGCACACCATGATCCTGCACATACCCACATATTGACTTACTGGTTAGTAATCTTGCAACATAGATCTTGCATGAAACATGTTTTTCTAAAAAGGGTACTTTCCTTTTGATGTAAAGGTTATTGATTGATGCATATGCAGTGATCCCAATTCAATTCTTCAGTTTGCTTTTGTAGAGTTTCATAATGAAGGTGAGTCCCACATTTGTTTTTAGTGTAGTTCAATTTAATTGGTTGTGTGCATGGACAAATTTACATTCATTGGGACTGTAATTTGAATGCAATATTGCTCTACTTGTTTGTGTTTGTAGAGGGTGCAAGAAGAGCTTTGAGCCTTGCAAGAACCATGTTGGGATATTATTCTATTAGGATCCTTCCTTTAAAGACTATAATTCTTCCAGTTAACCCTACATATCTTCCAAAAGTGAATGATGTGATCAATCCTTTTTATTTTTATTTATATAAAGCATGAAATTATGTGGCAGGAGTTAGGGTGGAATTAATTTTAATTTTTTAGTTGGTACATGTACCTATAATATTTTTGCGATGCAAATGAATCTAAATGACTATGAGAATGCATTGTAGTTGTAGTTTAGTGGATTTCATTTGTTTTAATTTCTATCTACAGTCTGAAGATGAGTAGGAGACATGTGCTCACACAATATACTGTACACACATTGACAAAAAGGTGAGGTTTAGTGATTCAGTGACATTTAGTATGTGATATCTAAGTCAAAGTTGCATTGAATTGTATCATTTTGGTACTGTTATAATGGGTGTGTGGATCACTAGTTAATGGTAGGTTCTCAATTGCTTTGCAGGTTTCTCAAGCAGATGTACGTATGTTTTTTGAATCACTTTGTGGTGAGGTGGGTGCCAGGACAACATCCTTCTCTTAGTTATTTGATACTTTTGAGAAAACTTTCAACTTGGCTGATGATTGTTTTTTAAGCTTGCATTCAGGTTTCTCGTTTATGACTGCTTGGAAATTCTATTGATTCAACCCGTATTGCATTTGTTGAATTTTTAATGGTAAGTAATCCTTGAGTATTTTGAATTTATGTATGCTCTCCACTAGGAAAAAATATGTGTGATTGTTACCTACGTCCAATTTTAAGGTTAACTTATTGAAATTTATAAGCATTTGGATTATAAGTTCATCAATGCATGGGTTGCTTTCCAAGTTTCACCTATTTGATAATATTTAATTATTGTTTAGTTTAAATATGTACATGCCAATTACATAACACATTAATGTTGGAATCACCCTTTTCAAATTTGGGACAAATTCAATATAAACTAGCTTGTATATCTTTTAAAAATCTCTATCAAATGTCTACATATGTAAGAAATTGATAAAATAAGTATACATATGTAATATCAACAATTAGTGTTTGTGTAACCAATGCAATTTTTATGATGAAGTTAAAAGGTGAACTTCTATAATAGTCTTGGAGATGCCATAATTTCTGCAAAAAACAATGTTGTCATAGAGGAGTAACACCAATTTTTGCAAACATATAGGTGCAACAATTATCATGATAATGTAGTTTTTTGAGTCAATTTCATTGACCCATGTTTCATGAGTAGTTTTTTTGACAAATATCCTTCTTAATCTTCTTCAAATTCTCCATCAACTACTCTCTCAAGATTTCACAAACATCTATTTGTGCATTCTCCTTCAACATCCTAAGGCACTGTATAGTGGTAGTAGAAATAGAATTTATCTTGCTGCTCTTGTAAACTTTGTAGCCAAGTACCGTAGATGCAAATTTTACATCTTCCTACTTAATATCTCCTACTATCATAGCTCTTCAATCCCATTTCAATTTTTTCAACTATGTAACCAAATCTCTATATCTTTGTATCTTTGTATCTTTATCCATGACCTAGATCTGAACCTCTCCTATCTTTTGATTTAGCAAATGAACTTTTACTATAACATCTTCTTTCTGAATATCTTCTACTATCATAGCTCTTCAATCCCATTCTCAACTATATGCTTACTAATGAAGAATTATTTACAACTCAAAAGTGGAACACATCCACATATTTGATCTAGCAAGTAGTTCTCCATCTCTTATAATCTGACAAAAAAAATTATTAGGCTGCAAAAATGATTATGTAATCTCAAAATCATCATGAAATAGCAGACTAGTGTCTATGAAAAAGGAACAACATACTCTTTGGTGGAAGTGAGTGTTCAGTTGGGGCATTTGCATGCCTAAAGAAGATAACATAGAGAAGCTCTCGACTCATTTTTGCCAATCTCCATTTGAAGAAAGAGAAGTGCTGACATGAAAAATATTTTCTACTCCTCTAATTACCTACCTTTCAATGAGTCCACCATCCAAGGAATAGACAACTTGGATGCACTCTGAGAAATGAAGTTTCTATTTGAAGAATTAGAAAAATGCTTTGATGAAGCCTCTTGTAAGGTTGATAACGTGTCTTTGTTTACATCAAGAGAACGGCCCAGATAATCTGAGCCATTGCTTGCAATCAAGTCAACAACCTGAGCATCAAGAAAAAAATGTAATATAAATGAAATAATATAAGAAAATTATATTGGTTATTTCTTTCAAAATGGTACTTTAGTTTGGATACTTGTGCAGAAATTTGGAGAAAAGAAAATCAAATGTTGGGCACAGAAGATATCCTAGATTTGAAACAAAAATTAGTAAACCCCACCATTGATCTAGACCAGTCTCCATGACAATCATGCAAATGTTGAGGGATAATATTTAAAAAGACCTCTTACAATTTCTTGATAATAGAGAGATGGGGGATGACATGTAAATGATGTAGTCATATTAATTGTTTTAATGGACTACACCGATATAATCTTTAGAATTAACAAACAATCATAAGCTTTAGTTGAAGAAATAAATTATAATTATCATTATACCAAAACAAAATAATACACATCCTATTAGTACAGGTTCATTGGATAAATCATGTGTTGAATCCAGGGTATTATTGAACCCAAAAAATTTTGCTTCAACAAGAAATGTTTAAGAGCTTGCATCATTTCCAAAATGGTTCCTTTAGATAAATGTTCTAGCACAAGACCAATATGATTCATAAGCCTAATCAACAAGAAATGATCACCAATGTAGAGGACCTTTCCAATTGCTAACTGTACATCCCTTTTGCATAGAAATTCTACTGACCATGTCCAAACACTCCAAAAATTGACACTGCCCTAACCTATCTTGCTATTCAATAAATTGTCAGTGGTTGTTGGCCATGAATTTTCTTTCACAGAATCATGCACCTCTATTTTTGCATCCTTTCCTGCAACCTACATACTAGAGAAAGAAATACCCTCATCTTTTGATACTTGTAATGTGCTCCTTAATGAGGGACCCTCATTAGACCTATTTATGTCCCATGCTTTGGTAAATATTTGATTTCCTTCCAAATTTTCCAATATAGACCTTTCAGTGTCATTTGAAATAAACTCAGTAGTCGCTCTCTTTGATGTCCCTTAGACATCTTCCAAGGGATTCACCATAAAACCACCTATAAGCCTTTGAAATTCCTATCCCATATATCAGTCCCCATTTCAGCTTCGTATGATGCACCTCTTCCAGATCTACTCATTGATGACCCCTTAGATGTAGCGAGTTGTGTAGGTGGGTATCTACCTTCATTTTTCTTCCAAAATTTGGAGCTTAAAAGCACAGAACCAAGGAATTTACAACAAGTAGCCCTTCCATCTTAAACAATAGTGATCCTACTAGCTGATAAAGAAAGATCTTGAGCCATTTCATCTATAGTTCTAGAGAATGCAACACATCTTGTGAGCTTCCCATAAACATCTGAAAGCATAATAATTGAAAATAAAATTTAAGTTTTTAACTATCTAGAAACAAAATGAAAGCAACTACAAACAATGAAAGTACTAAGCACATTTCAAACTTTATGCTCAGTTAATTTTTGATCTATCATCTGTGTCTGTACTTCATAGTGTACCCAGAAAGTTTTAAATTCCATCTAGGCATGCATAAAATCAACTAATAGGCTAGATCAACAATGAATACAAATTATGATTGGTCCTACCATCCATTATAGTCTATATAAGATTATCTAATAAAAGGATAAACATACTACTTAAAAAATGTGCAGAGAAAAGCAGATTGTAAAAATAATTAGAGCAACCCTTGAACACTCATCACGTAGCCTCTATTAAATGAACATATCTAGCGGGCCAACTTTTTCTTAGAACACAAGAGCCCATATAAATATAATATCTTTAGATTTAGGCTTTAGCACATTACTAAGGAACATATCAGAGCTTGCTGACAAAGACATTCTAGGGCAACTATAACTTGCAAGCATCATGATTACCATTTACAGGCACAAACAAAGTACTCTCATGGGAACATGTGTATTAGTTCTTGTTTAGGACATCTCTTCATCATGATTTCTCAACATAAAACCACAAAAATATTAAGCTTGAAGAAACATGGGTGCTAATATTAAACAATGGCCTCTTCATCATGATTTCTCACCTAGATGTAGTGAGTGCAGTGTTCATTTCATTTTGATGAGAGATGGGTTCTTGTGAACCAAGACTCATGAAACATGGACCAATGAATTTGACTCAAAACATACATGGTTCAATCTTGGAAGCAAAAATTAAGTTTACCAACTAGATTTATCAAGAATTCTAAAGAACTGACATAATCAAAAGAGTTATTGGCACTTTAAAATTTAGATAGTTTCCAGATACATTTTTTTCAAGAAGTACCAGCTAGTTTTAAAGTCAATAATAACTTAAGAAGAAGCTAGGCTAGCCTTCTTTTGCAAATAATCTTTGTCTCTTTTGGAGTTAACATAAAATTTCTCTTATTCCCTATATGTTGCAAATATTCTTAATTCACTTTGACTTTCCATGTACCTACACTAATTTCTTAGCGATCTTTTGAATTTTGCAACCTCTGTCAAAGAATTTTGAGCCTTACCCATGGAGTTGTGTTGTAAGCTTTCCAAATCCTTGAGAAACAAAAGGAACATTTTTACTATGTTGGACTTGGGAATGATTCTGTGGCAATAGAAATTACAAGCACCTGACTAACTTTGAAATTTATCATAAGAACTTTTAGCCTTTTACTAAGATGGGTGAGAAGATAATAGAATTGTTGTCATTAACAAACAACTAAACAAGTGGTTAAACTAGCAATAGTGAACATAAACACTTATGACAAATTAGAAGCTCTAAGGTTGGACTCAATAAAAAATGCTTGGAATCTGAAATGAGAAACTTGAGTATAAATAATAGAACCTTGCACTTTTCTTTCTTCTAAATATATGATTCATAATAGAGATGAATGGCTCATTATTAAAAAAACATAAAAAGAAATAGATTGCACACAATCAGATTGCATGGTGTTTATTTCTCATACATGTCAACTAAAGGGCATCTTAGAAGCAACACCTAATAGCTATTCTTGAAACAATTCTAACTAACAAGTTTGTTATGATATTGACTATAAACTCATATGTCTTTAGCTCTTCCAATTCTAAAAAATGGGATATTTTGCAGACCTAAAAATATCAAGATTTTGGAAAGTTAACTTCATAAGTTCCAACAAGCTAGATTACTGATTTTCAATCTGAACAACTTGTTCCCTAATCATAGCCAATCCATTTGAATCATGGCCATTGCACTAGATCTTAAAACTATTTTTCGCATACATCGCTTGTGTTCTACTTCTCATTAGGAATAGTCTCAACAATGGGTTTCAAATCTAAATCTTGGTTAGTCACAACACATTTGGTGTCACAATTAGAGCATCTAGAGGCTTCTTATTTTTCCACTATCTTTGTATCTTATATCTTGATCCATGATCTAGATCTAAACCTCTCCTTTCTTTGGATTTAGCAAATGAACTTTTACCATAACATCTTCCTACTTAATATCTTCTACTATCATAGCTCTTCAATCCCATTTCAATTTTGTCAACTATGTAACCAAATATTTCTTAGTAATTTTTAGAGTAGATACATCACTTGATGCACTAAGTCTTGTGATTTCTTCTAAAACTTTGTAGTAGGTAGGGTGGTGGTATCCAAAAACACAACAAGAGTTTGAAATTTTAGAGGTTTAGACACTTGACCTATCCAAAAGGCCTCAATTGCTTTAAAAACCTGACTTGCTAATCCTTCTAACATACTCCCAATCTAATGATTGTGATCTTACAAACTCCCAATTACTTGGATTCAAGGGATTCTAAGGTTCCAACATAATCCAAATACCCCAATTCCCACAACACTTCCTCAAACTACTCCAAAAGCTCAATTTTCTGCCTACTAACCCTGTTGCATACTTGAAATGGGAATAACTCTTTCTTTTCTAAAGGCACTAGGTATGACAATAATATTTTTAGACACCCTTTATGGAGTTCTTCAACATATCAAAAGCTTTTATATGACTTCTTTGGACCAACCCCACTTGTTGGTATAATCAAATGGGAAGAATACTTCTGACAGGGGGGTGAATCAGAAGTATCACACTTTTAACCTTAAAAATTTTTAACTGAAAATAAATTGCATGCATGTAAACATATCAAACAACCATAAAGTAAACACATGCATCACAACACATAACAAAAAATTTGGTAACCCAAAAACCCTCCAAAATGAGAAGGTAAAACTGGGGTGGGGATGATACCCACAAAATCACTGCAGCAATAATGTTTGACCACTTCTAATGGTCTACCTTGTTAAAGGCCTGCTCTATTAAAGGCTTTACATTGTATCAATAGTGACCTATTTAAAGGATTTATAAACACTTTACATGAAGTGTCACCCTGTTAAAAGATTTTATCACCTCTTCAAAGGATCTACAACCTAGTTGTTAAGCTAACCTATCAACATATGATTTTCATTCTAATACAATTTATAGAGAGTATTAGACTAATAAACCTAATAGCTTACAATCCTTGATTGCTAAATTTAGGCACCTGATCTACTCTCTCTAATCTTGATCCTCTAAGATCTAATATCTATTTGTAACCCTTGCTCTGTTATGATCAACTGAATATGCAATGATGATCTGTTCCTCTAAATCTTTCACACTTCACTCTAAATTTTGGTATAGTTTACCCTTACATTGGTTTCATCCTCACATACAATGGATTTTTGTCCTCCTTTTAAAGATTATGAAGACTTAGGGTTAGGTATGGATCTATGCTCCATATTGAATCTTTATTTCCCACTCATTCCTTGCACTTTTCTTATTAGTTGCATGCCTTCTCCATTTTTCTTATTGGTTGCATAGGAAATATAAAATATTAATTCTTATCCTTATTATCCTTTGAGATACTTCTATGTCAGCTCAAAAATGGTTTACATCTAAGTTTGTGCAGTCACAAACTCATATGTTGATTCTGTGTTACTCGACACATACTAGATTACTGGTGCTAGACATATATTTGATTCTATTTTGCTCAACACCTATTGCATTATGGATTTCTTAGCATCAACTATGACTTGACAACTACATATCATGCTTGGCAGCTAAAGTCACTCAACACTTGATCTTCACTCAACACCTAAAGATTGCTCGGCACCTAAAGATCACTCAGCACCTCTTATAGTTCTGTCTGGCTTGGCATATATAATATACTCGACTTCTATATGAAAATTGGTTAAGTGTGTTTACACTCAATTGTCAAAACCATTCTGAGACCAACAATCTTCCCCTTTGTCATATGTCTCCCCCTTTTTTCATATTTCCCCCTTTATTCTTCAAAAGAATGAGAGAATGTAATTACTTTGTATTCTTCCTATTATATCTCCCCCTTTATTTTACTTCTCCCCCTTTTTTTGACACTTATGTCAAAGGGTGCTAAGGAGTAATACCATATTTCATCAAAAATGTACTATTTACCTCCATAATCATTTTTAGAGCTGCATCCCAATTCTCCAAAGAAATTTCTAGAGACTTATGTTGGATGGTAGTCTCTACAGCAAGATGTACAAGTCCATCTAATGTAGAAATATTAGGATCTTTCTTTAAAATAGTCTCAACATAGACTTGCTCTTTATGGAGTACTTCTAAATGTGGGGCAATGGAAGATTGAATCTGTATTAGTTTGGCGTTTATATTGGCCTCTTCACTTTCTAGTGCAACTAATTCTTTTTTAGTATGAAGTGATTGAGAAAAATGATTCTCACTTTGAGCTGGATTAGTGGGTAGCTGCAAGCTAGAAATCTTAAGATTTCTCTCCAAGCTCAATATCCATTGGCTGGTCTCCTGTGTGAAAAATGTGAAATCACACAACGTGTTATACAATGAGAAGATATTCTCAAGTAGATTTTTTACCTTCTCAATCTTCTTTGCCAACTCAAATTGTTCAAGTGCTATGTCACTCGATATTTTCTCATTCACCTTTCCTTGAAATTTCTTCTCAGACCATTCCATAAGTTTTACATTTATTTCTTGGTCTTCACTTGTCACATGGTCAACAATGTCTAACAGTTGTTCCATTATAGGCTTTGTCTCATCCAGTGACTACAAGTTGAAGGCATCCAAAATGATGTCTTTAATCTCATGTAATGCTTTCTTATGCTTATACTCCTTCTTGAGTATTTCCTATCTTTTTCTCCTATTCAATGCATCTTGCATCTTAGTTTTCTACTCAATTCTTATTGTTTTTGAGTCATAACTAGGTATGAATATCTCTTCATCTAGCTTAGGGTCTCCATAGTGAAGTACTCTTGTCACCTTTGTTGATCTCAAGCTTGGTGAAAAAATTTGCAATGGCATTGCATTAGTGCTCAACTTTTGAAGAGTTTTAGTAGGAGTGCCAGTTTTTGGTAACTCTACCAATGGCTGTATTATGGCCTACTCCTCTTCTTTTGATGTGTCCTCCTTTTCTTCTTTAGATTTCCCTTGATCAATCAAAAAAATTAGTGGGGGTGTACCTATTGTCTATACTATAGGATCAGATGTAGCAATCTATCCTATTTTCTCTATGTCTTTCTCTACTTCTACACTCAACTTATAAATGGTGTCAATTGTTACATATTTATCAACTATTGCAATCTATGATGGTGGTGGAAGCATTAGGAGTATAGTGCTAGTAGTTGTAGAGATAGAAGATAGTTCTTGTGGATTCACCTTATCTCTTGATGAGTTAGCTACTGCCTTCTATAAATCATCTACACTGACCAATACTGGATTATTGCATAATCTTTCTTGTTGTGTTGATTGGTCAAGGATCTTTGTGAGATCCTCTATAGTTAGTGGATTGATGTTTCAACATGATTTGTCAGTAACATCCTTTACAGATATAGTGTCTAAGGGTGTGATGGTTACATGTGGAGGGCTAAGAGGGGGCAATTATGTGTCTTGCACACTTTGCTCCTCTTGTTGTTGTTGCTTAGTTGTTGCCATATCTTCTCCTTTTTGTGTCTCCTCCTCTTCTCCTTTTTCCTTATCTTCTTCCTCTTTCTTTTCTTCTTCTCCTTTGTCTTCATCTTTCTTCTCCTTTGCACTAGCTTCAGCCTTATTTACTTCTGCATCCTTCTCTTCTTCCTTGTCATTTGTCAAGTTGTATATTGACTTCCACAATCTTGTAGACTTATTGAAAACTTCTTCAATTTTATTTTTTAAAATGCTAAAGGCTCTATACTTTGGTGAAAACTTACCCCCATGTTTCTTGTTAGCCTTAGCAATTTGACCTGCAGTCACTTCTGGCATCACTTGTGTCAAAGTGGATTCTCTTATCTCCTTTTCCATTTTCAAACAATAATGCCACTTATTTTCAATAATTTCATATAGTTCCTTAGGCATAGTTTTTTCTAATTCAAGAGGTGTATTTTTTAATTCTGCCATCATGGCATACACAGATTCCTCTATCTTATTTTTTTCTTCTCTACTTAACTTATTAAAATCAATGCTTTTTAAATCAGTAAAATTTGCATTCTTAACATTTTCATAGATTTTATCAATATGAGACCTGGGAGGATGGCTTACCACTCTAAATTGGTTGATATCCTCTGATTGTGTTCTCTCCTCATTATCAGAATCTAGCTATGCAACATACTTTCTTCTTGGTTTCTTTTGCACTACACCAATATATTTAGTAACCTTCTTCTTCTTTTTTGACTTTCTCTTTTGCCTTTTGTGTAGATGCCCTTGTTGGTAGCTCTTGTTGCAAGTGTTGGCTTGGCTTATGTGGGCTTGGAAACCTTTTTGGCTTTAGGCTATGCTAGAGGCTGAGTTTTAGCCTTTCTCTTCTTGGACTCAACTTGTGTTGGTGCTTCCTTGGCTTCTTCTTCCTCAGCACCTTCTTCCTTATCTTCACCTAAGCCTTGAGTAAGTTCCATTGGGCCTTGCCCTTGTTCTTCTTCTTCACTCTCATCTTCTTCTTCTTCATCTACATCCTCTTTACATGCTGCCCCTTCAATTTCTTCTCCAAATTTCTTCTTTATCTTCTTCACTAGTTTATCTTTCTTCTTTAAGGTAGAAGTAGTTTTCAGCTCCATATCTACCTTGGAACATACAACATCATATGTTCCAAAGTGAGGTGCCTCCTTATCAATTTATTTTGCAAGCAATGTTGTGATTGTTGCTAATGCTTCATCAACATCTATCTCATAACCTAGAGGTCTTAGCCATCTCACCCTTGGAACTACTGCTTGGATATAAGTGCAATCAATATCAATTGAGAAGTAGATATCATTGATGTGTTATTCCACTAGGAAAACCAGTATACTAAGTCTTTTTTTAATGGATTTTTTAAAATTCTCAAAATAACTAGTCATAAGAGAGTCAAAGTTGTCTCCCATTTGCTCAATATACTCATTAATTTGAGTAATGGCTGACTTATCTGATTTCTAGTTGACTTTGCCAAAAGAAGGAAACTCTTCCAAAACATATAAAAATATGCAAACAAGAACTGAACCAAACTTACACTTAGCACCTTTGGATCTTCTTATTGCTCCCAAGTTTTCATTTATCTATTGCAACAACAGTTCTGCCAAATCATATGTATGATCTTTCTTCACAAGTTTGTAGGCTACATCCATAGCAATACATGCAGGTACACTGTTAAATCTACTAGATTGATACAACTTGTGAGATATGATTCTCACTAAAAAATCTAGAAGGGGATCTATGATTGTGTCAATGGTCATGCCCCTTTTATTCCATTTCGCCCCTGTGTTCTTTCAATAACTTCTTTTCAATCACTACATAGGGTCTTGTGCTGATCTTGGGTTGGAAAAATTTTAACCCTATGTACTATCCTCTTCATTATTTTGATTGGTCCTTCTTCTAGCCACAAACAACCATTATGTATCCTAATTAAAACTATTCTTATCCATTCAATTTTAAAACTTGTGGGGTAAACTAGGGCATGGATTAAACCCTTTTTCTCAACTATTTGAAATTCTTCTTTAAGCACTCAATTTTCACATAGTTTATCATATGCTTGAAAATTTTCAAGGTCTCCTATTGCACCTATCTTGCAATTGTAACACTTTCTCACATCCTGCACCATTATGACTTCGGGTGGAATAATGGAGAGTGCGTTGGCAAGGTCATTCTTATAAGTTTCCTCTAGAATTGGCCTAAAATCTAGTTGTTTAACCTCATTACAAACCAACTGAGCCTCAAAACCTTCCTTTTCCTTAGGGTTTTTAGAACTAGATGCCATTTTGTTAATTTCAGGTTTCAAAATGTTTTAAACTTTAAAACTACGCAACTCGACACTTGAAGAATACCTTAAATCGATGAAATATGTGCTTGATTTGTGTTGGGATCCATGCAAAAGGATTCAATGCCACTCTTCAATCACTTTTGCACTCTACTCATTCTTTCTCTACATTCAAATAATGAGAAATGATAAAAAATTAGACCTTATACTCTTTCTAAACCTAGCATTAAATGCTTAGTGCATACAGCTATACACTTAGCTCTTGAAGGTTTCAATATGACTCAACTTCCATTGGTTTTCCATCACTTGGCTTCAACCATCAACTTGGTCACTACTGGCTACTCAGCATGCATTGGAGCTTTACTCAGCATCTAAGGGCAACTCGACAGTATTTGCAAAACCCTCAAGTTTTGACTTGGAATCTTTACTCATGTTGTTTTCTTCTTTGCAGTACTTCTTTATCTTGGGACTGATGTATGATATAACTTTGTATATCAGTCTCATACACCTATCCTTGCTTAGTTGGATGAGGTGTGACCACTTGACCTCTTAGGTGAAGTGATCCCTCCATTAGATGTGTTGACTCCATCCCTTCTTTCTCTTCCATGTCCTATTCATCTTTGTTCTGATGTGTTCAACATCAACTTTCTCTTTACCCTTGCTAACTTCTGACTTGGGTACTTTGGCCCTTGTTAGGCAATACCTGCTGATATGACCAATCCTCAAGCAACTAAAACATGTGGTTTGACTTAACCATCTACTGTAGTTTCCTCTAAAATGTGTTCTTATGCAATTTTTAGGAATGTGTCCATATTCCTAAAAGTAATGAAAGCTATACCTAGTGTTATAGTCCCAATTATAGTGATGACCATGGTTACCTTCTCTTATTGTCTGATTTAATGTCCACATAGGCTTTGATCTAGACCCAAATGCTCTATGTCCATACTTTTTGCAATTATAGCAATGACCATCAAATCTTGGTGTTCTCATGGTCTTGGTCCTATAGTTTTGTGTCTGGTGTCCTTTCTTATTACACTTGTGACAATGACCCTTGTTCTTGGGTTTGTCCTGTTGATTGGTCTTCCTACTCTTGCATACATTAGAAGTATGTCCCTCTTTACCATAGAAATGACAAGTAGGTTTAGTGTTCTTACCTTTTTTACTCCTTTCTTCTATAGTCTTGGATGATTCTCCTTGTTCAACGTAGGTGTAACCAAGTCCTGAAGTATCATTATTGGCCCTTGGTGATTTTAGTAGATGCTCAAAGTACTTGATAGCCTCATTGGGTTTGTTGAAACTTTTTGCAACTTCCTTCTCTCTTTTTAGGTCATTTTGTAGTTGTTCATTCTGTATCTTCAATGTAGAGATCTCAATGTCTTTCATATTTAGCTCATGATGAGCATTCATCATTTGGCTAAGGGTATCTTACTGCATATTTGAGATTCTTTCAAATTCAAGTGTCTTTTCCTCTAGTCTGTTGGTAAGATTTATCTTGTCATCTTCTAGCATGGTCTTGTCTTCAATGGCTCTTTTCTTCTGTTCAGTTACTTCACAAAGCATTATGGCTTGTGATTCTTGTTCAAGCTTGAGTATTCTAATTTCTTCTACTTGAGCTCTATTCTTCTCCATTAATTCTGCTATTGCTACATCAAACTCTTTGGAATCTCCATTTGTAAACACTTTTGTGGTATCAATCTCCTTGTAGTGTGTGCCATTTTCTACTATGGCCATATCCTTCCTTCTTTTCAAGGATTTTCTCAATTCTTCTCTGGCTTCCTCCAAGTTGTGTAGGTTGAGGTGCACATCAATCGCCTAATTCTCTATAATATTCCCAAGTTTGAAGACTTCCATCTTCATATCTTTTCTCTAAGCTATTAGGCTTCTCCTTGTGAGAACCTTGCTTAGATACCAATTGTTGGAATAATCAAATGGGAAGAATGCTTTTGAGAGGGGGGGTGGGGGTGGGTGGGGTGAATTAGAAGTACCACACTTTTAACCTTAAAAAATTTTAACTAAAAATAAATTGCATGCATGTAAACATATCAAACAACCATAAAGTAAACACATGCATCACAACACATAACACCAAATTTGGTAACCCAGAAACCCTCAAAAATGAGAGGGTAAAACTAGGGTGGGGATGATACCCACAAAATCACTATAGCAATAATGTTTGACTACTTCTGATGATCTTCCCTATTAAAGGCTTTACATTGTATCAATCTAGTGACCTATTTAAAGGATTTACAAACACTTTACATGAAGTGTCACCCTGTTAAAGGATTTTATTATCTCTTCAAAGGATCTACAACCTAGCTATTAAGCTAACCTATCAACATAGGATTTTTGTCACCCTGTTAAAGGATTTTATCACCTCTTCAAAGGATCTACAACCTAGCTATTAAGCTAACCTATCAACATAGGATTTTCCTTCTAATACAATTGCTAGAGAGTATTAGACTAATAAACCTGATAGCTTACAATCCTTGATTGCTGAATTCAAGCACTTGATCTACTCTCTCTAATCTTGATCCTCGAAGATCTGATATCTATTCGTAACCCTTTCTCTATTCTGATCAACTGAATATGCAATGATGATCTATTCCTCTAAGTCTTTCACACTTCACTCTAAATTTCAGTATATTTTACCCCTACACTACTCTCATCCACACATACAATGTATTTTTGTCCTCCTTTTAAAGATTATGAAGAATTAGGATTAGGTATGGATCTACGATCCATATTGAATCTTTATTTCCTACTCATTCCTTGCACTTTTCTTATTAGTTACATGCCTTCTCCATTTTTCTTATTGGATACATGCTGCTTGCATAGGAAGTATAAAAGATTCATTCTTATCCTTATTATCTTTTGAGATCCTTCTATGTCAGCTAAAAAATGGTTTGCATCTGAGTTTGTGAAGTCACAAACTCATATGCTAATTTTGTGTTACTTGGCACATACTAGATTACTAGTGCTCAGCACATATATGATTCTAGTTTTCTTGGCACCTATTGCATTCTGGCTTGCTGGGTATCAAGTATGACTTGGCACCTATATATCATGCTCGACACTTGATCTTCACTCAGCACCTATTGTAGTTCTGTCTGGCTCAGCATATATAGTGTACTTGACTTCTATATGAAAATTGGTTAAGTGTGTTGACACTCAATTGTCAAAACCATTCTGAGATCAACATCACTATCTATAATAGATGCCCTGTTTTAATGCACAAAATTAGCCAATTTAACAAAGGAAGTACCCTCTAATGATCTCCTATCAATCCTAATTTGTAGAAAGAGCCTAGCTATATATTAAATTGACCAAATCTTGGAGAAATTAGACTTTAGTACCCTACAAATGTAAAACCTCCAAATTTGTCTTCAAACCCTTATTTTCTATGGCTTCCTCAATCTCTTGGTTCCACTCCCTTCAGAACCAAATTGGTGATGGATTCACCATCAACTAAACATTATACAATGTTCCCAAACACAAAACATACCCTTTATTTGGCTAGATTAATTACTGCTATACCTGATCCACCATTTCATTCTTTTTCCTTCACTATTCTTCACTGTGATCACCCTGCTCACCCATTAATCTGCATTTGAGATGTTAATAAACTATAATATAGGTTAGACCATGTCATTCCATGAAGGTTAGGCCTTTACTTTCATGGAATGACTGTCATTCCTATTAAAGCCTTATTGTGATAGTAATGGCAAATTGAGAAAATATTGTTTTAAATTAACTCGAGTGACAATAGCCCCAAAATAATGGTAAATTCATTCAATAATGACAGTGATTGAATAAATTAAACTTTTTAATTTAGAAAACATTAAAAATTTTGTGAACTACTTGGTATTGTCTACATTTATGAAGATGGATTCTCTTGTTGGTATGTATTCTCATGATTCTGTTATAAGGTTGACTATCTGATGAAAATTTTAATGGTTGTTGTATGAGACTATTCTAGTTGCTTCATAGAAGAAGTGGTTTGTCTTTGGGCTTTAGCTCTAAAATATTTTTTATTTCCATAATATTTGCACCATGAAGGTTGAAATGGGCTAAGTGAATCAGGTTGTAATTTGGGTAAGAAATAAATAAATTTAAATTAGAACTTTGTCAAAAAATAAAATTCAACAATATATTGATAAGGCCAACCCATTTCTACAGGCTTTATGGGATTGATGTTTAAAGTACTAGCTACCTGTGGATTTAGTTTAGGATTGCAAATTTTGCATTGAATTCTATTGTCTCTTGAAATATTAATTGCATCCCACCCACATGATTCCTTTGATTATCATAGTACAAACTTCACTATACTTTGTGGCCTTTGAGTTATATATTGTTCCATCAGTAGGAGCACATCAATCTTTCAAATTGTAGCATTATCGGTACTACCATGGTTCGTAAAGTAGAAGGGTTCCACTCCCAAATGTTGTGTAGCCTGTATTTGTAGGCCTGATATTTAAATTTTACAACATACCACTGTTTATAGCACCCGCAATTTATGACAAGTGCACGAGTAGTTACTTTTTGAAATCTCTATAGTTTTAGCATATAGAAAAGATTTATGTAGTCTTACAATATAGAAGGCTTATAATTCAATAGAAAATTTTGCAGAGTATAACACTTAAAAATGTGGAAGGAATTACAATTTTGTTGCACATTTTTTTGTCATATAGAAAATATTTTTGTGGTCTTAGCATATAAAAGGCTTATAATTCCACAACAAATTTGGTGGAGTATAACACTAAATGTGGAAGGAATTACAACTTTTTGTTGCATGGATTTTTCAATATCTTTGTTTTTTTACATATAGAAAAGATTTATGTAGTCTTAGCATGTAGAAGGCTTATAATTCCATAGCAAATTTAGCAAAGTAAAACACTTAAATGTGGGAGGAATTACAATTTTGTTGCACAGATATTTTTCAATATCTTTTTTTTTCGCATGTAGAAAAGATTTATGTAGTATTAGCATATAGAAGGTTTACAATTCCACAAAAAAATGGGCAAAGTTTTGGATTGTGATAAATAACAATTTTAAATCTACACAGTATTGGCTTCTAGAAGGGGTTCCAAATTTGCAGTTTGGTAACATTTCAATCTATATTTGTAATCTCACCATATAGAAAGATGTTACAATTTTAAATCTTAGTTGTTAGTTTATAGAAGGGATTACAATTTTGTTGTCTAGTAATTTTTCATTTGACATCTATAACCCAACATAATGAAGACATTATAGTTTTCAAAGCTACAGTATTCACAATATTAAATTGCATAGATATTAGACTATTCAGGAATCTTCATCTCTATTACTTTGGCATGCATGTGACCTTCTACATTATACATGCAAGTTAACTCTTACTAATGCACTAATTTAGCAGCTATAATTAGTAAGTATTGTTGGCTTTTGGAGTCTTGTTGATGGAATTGTCCATTTGATATTCTTTTATTTTATCAAGGGTTGCACTAAATATATATTCATCAGGCTCTGCTGGTAAAATTTATTAGGCTTCTAATGGTTGAATATTATAGGCTCTTTGATAGTTTAATGGACTTTTTTTGAAATTGTTTTTTTTAAAAGAGAGAACTAGCCTAAGAATTTGTAAGCATGCTATTTGCCTTTTTCCTAAAAGTGTTCATGTGCTGTTGAATTGGCTTTGAGGGTGAAGCTTGTTTGAGGTAAGTCAATCGTATGCTTGTTCCTTCATACTTTCGTATAGCTTCTATGTTGATTTATACTGACTAGAAATGACTTAGCATATAACCGTCCATTAATTTGACAACACTTGATATTGAACTCATTGTTTTACATCTCTACAATGCTAAGGAGAATAATAAATTGTTGTTCCTTCTTTTCTTCTATTTGCTACTGTTAATCACTGGTGCAAGTTAATCTCGTGTGTGTGTGTGTGTGTGTGTGTGTGTGTGTGTGTGTGTGTGTGTGTGTGTGTGTGTGTGTGTGTGTGTGTGTGTGTGTGTGTGTGTGTGTGTGTGTGTGTGTGTGTGTGTGTGTGTGTGTGTGTGTGTGTGTGTGTGTGTGTGTGTGTGTGTGTGTGTGTGTGTGTGTGTGTGTGTGTGTGTGTGTGTGTGTGTGTGTGTGTGTGTGTGTGTGTGTGTGTGTATAGATTTATATACTGCTTTTCTCTAAATTGTTGATAATGGAGTTTTGATTTTGTTGGAATTCATCAACTTCAAAGATGTGTGTTTTACTAGTTAAGTAGTTTCTTATCTACTTGTTTTGACTCTTTCAGATTTGCTCATGCAAGAATCTTGTAGAAATGTTTGATAGTAGAAGTGAGAGATGTTTCATTCAAGCTTTTGAAAGGAATACAAGATTACTATAAGCTCAATAATCATCTCATTTATGAAACACTACTTTTTTTCTCATTTTGAATTTGGTGTTGTGTCAGTTTCAAAAGTAACTAGCAAAGATAAGTTTTCTCGGTCTTAGAGAGCATCAGAATCTCATTGGTATAACAAATATCTTAAGATCACTATCTAATTTTTAAGTCTTTGATACACTTATTTTATGATGAATGTGCATCCACAAGAGGGACTCTAGGTTTGATGTTCTCTAGATTAATCACAACACACAAGATTTTAATTTCTATTTATACAACTCAGCTGAGGAATTGCTATGTACCAAGATTTATATCTTTCATGTTTATTGAAGATAGATTTAGGTTAAATTCCTAACTTCACATGATGGCATCAAAGCCAATTTAAAATCATATGAAGGAATTTGTAGAGATTTTATCTAATGTATCCAACCTAGTAAATTATTTTCAACTTTTATGTTGCAAAGACACCTTTAAAATTTCCTAAGGCATTTGAAATGTATTATTTTAGATAAATAGTTGCATTGTATTTTGTGTATCCAAAGCTGAAGTTATTTTCATGGTGTAGAAACACTTTTTGTGTTCTCTAAGGCCTCTCAGTAGTATCAATTCTAAGAGAACCACATTATATTTACTATTATTTGAAATTTCAGCTTAGTTTAAATGGAAGATGGCTTTTTGGATTTTCAAAACATATTGAGATAAGATCTATAAAGTAGGCAATAATGTATGCCAAGTTTCAACAACTAAAAGGAGTTGTTAACTTGTCACCAATTATTCTCAATACAAGTTGGTGTCGAGTTCCCTTTTTATTATTTTGTAGATCTGTTATTACTTATTTAATGTGAAATTGTGGAGAACTTTTTAGATTATCAACTTTTGTGTTTCTAAGGTTTTCTTACAAGTAAGAAACATTACTTGATTAAAAAATTCACAATGTCTTTTAGACTCCTGTGGCTCTTCTTGATATGAACATTCCATCTGGCCTAAATTTTCTTTTAGCAAGTTGTTAATTGAAAGTTGTGATAAGGTGGCAAAAATATTTGAATTTTATTAACTTGAATATTTTGGTTTTTTGGGTCAAAATATCTAGATCAGTACCCCATCATTCCACACATGAACTTCTTGGAGGGTGCCAGACTAATGACATATAGTGGTAACTAGAAAAAGTAATCTATACAGTAGTAGGCATTCACTTTTAATGTAATTATTCTAAATTCTCTTGTAGGATCATGATGTGCTATTTTTATAACATTTTGATCTATTGAAATAAGTTAAACTGAGTTGTTTTGCATACAATTATGGTTATATAAATCATTCTCATTAGCCTTTCATTTTGTGATCTATGTGTACAGATACACATAACTAGATTGGCTTGTTCATAATAAAGACAAGAACAAGAAGTTTTCCATTGCTTTTATTGAGTCAATGAGGGAAGTCATTCAGAATGTTAGGCAGGTGACATGTTAGGAAAAAATTGATTAGGTTAGATTAGGTTTTATAGATGAACCAGAGCCTCAGGAATTTGGGAGGTTGCAAGTTCTAAAAAAAGCAGACAAGTATTGCATATGCTGGTGGATTAAGGTGGTTTTATTATGCTTTTCTCTATTGTCACTTGTAGCTACTTTCATCATCTGGGGAATGCCAATTCTAATTGACCAAGTTTTGAAATGTTTTAACTCCTTGTGCTTCTCTTTGGAGATCTATAAAACTAACTTTTCATTTTCTTTTCATCATTGATAAATTTGGTATACCATCTAGCTTAATTGAGATGGCATTATTTTTCGAGTACATGTTATGATAGTTTTTTGACTTATCCACTGCAATTGATGATTTTTCTTGACATAATTTAGTTTTATATGGAAAATAATATGAGAATAAGCTGGAGGGAGGGAAGCATTGACATTTCATTGTGTGTGTTAATGTGAATGCACATTCATGTATGCTTGTAGTTATTTTTTCCTATTTGGTTGATAATGATTGTGAGTCACTATCATTTTCCAAGTGGTCTGTATATATTTTAAAGTGTTGAAGAAGTAGATGGAGGAGCAAGATATCTATAATTTAGAATGCTCCACATCTTTTGCTAGAGTTTATATTCATTTGTTTGTGACTAGCCAGACTGGAATTAATTTTGTTCTTGCATTAGTGTTGGAAGAAAAATTACATGGATGTTGCATTTCTTTGCTCTAAAAAAGAAAAATTATTCTCATAAAATTCTTATGTTGTTCCTTGTGGTAGGTGATTATACCAATCTTGGATTGGGAAGTAGTGACTTTTAGTGTGAAAACACTTGTATTTGTGGTTATTGGATCAATGAGTTTGTTTTCTATTTTTCTACTACCTTCTACACCTTTAATGTGGCTAGCTGGAATGACTTTTGGATATAGCATTGGATTTCGTATAATAATGGCAGGAACCAATATTGGCATGTCCTTGCCTTGCTTCATTGGGTCTTCCTTTCGTAGCCAAATTCATGTAAATTTTTGCTCATCATCTTGTGATTCCATGTTGATAAAATTTAGCTAATTGAATTTGTAAGATATCTTATAATGGTCAATATCTCTTTTCTAACATAGAAATGGCTTGAAAGGTGGCCTCAAAAACTGCACTGATTAGGCTAGCAAGAGCAGGAAATTGGTTCCATTAGTTCCAAGTTGTTGCTCTTTTGAGAATCTCACCATTTCCTTACATTATTTTTAACTATGCTAGTGTTGCTACAAATGTCAAGTATAGTCCATACATAATTGGCTCATTTCATGGAACTATTCTTGAAGTGTTTGTTACAATCTATAGGTCAGAGGTCTTTATCGTATGACATTAAATTTGATGTTTAAGCATGCCATTCCTAATCATTAGACTCATTCATGTAAAATCTTGCCTCAAGGTTTTGTTAAATAATGGTGCTGCATTGTTATTAATAAGAATTAATAGTTTCCTATGAGTGATGTTTTTAGTGTATCAAATTATGTGATGATTTACAAGGAGTCAATTGTCTAGTTTGAGTCAAATCTTCATTGATCCACATTTCATGAGTAATCCAAAAGAACCCATCTCTCATGATTCATGACCATGAATAATTCTATTAGAATAAATTTGATAGGTCTTCTCTATAAGTAGCAAAACATACTATAAGGTTTAAGCAAGAGTTGATTTACTACAGCTAGCTTCACCCCCTTTTTAAAATTATTGTACATTTTTTTTTGTAATTTCTTGTTTAAGTAAAACTCTAGTGGCTTCTTTGACATTCTACAAAACTAAACTATGGTCTTGTTGAATTAAATGGAACTTTTATTTTATTTTCATTACCTTCCAGTATTGGAGGATTTTTTTGACTCTTTCATCTTAAACAATTGTGAATCTCTCACTGTCATTCAATTTACTTTAGGTTTCTTAATATACCCATTAATAAGGTATTCAAGCATTGAATTAAATGATTAGGTATTCAAACATTGAATTAAATAATTAGGGACATCCTAGATGCTATCTTTGGAGAGATACTAAAGTCAAATTTTGATGTAGCAAAACCTTTGTTTGCCTGGATGGAGCTTTTGTTTTATTGTGCTAAATGTAGTATGCTAAAGGCAGTTCTTTTTTCCCTGGGACTAGATCCAACAATGAAGGGGATTTATGGGTAGTTTTAGAGGTTCTTAAGATGGAAACATAGTTAGGCTATAAGATTGAAAGTTACATGGTATCATATCTGAGGCTTGTCTTGTGGGTAAATGCTTTGAAGAAATTGCTTCTCTTCACTGGAATTGGGAGTCTAATAAAGCAATAAATCACTTGGAAAATATGCAAATTACCTTGTTTCCCTTCTCCGCGAGGATCAACTTCACAAGGATCACTAATAATTTGAAGGAATGAGATTGCCTCTCTTCTAATCTCTTAGCAGATTATTTACCCCATTTCAAAAATTGTACCTCTAATTTTTGCTCCTCCCTCATATTCATCCACCAATAATTTACAATGATTCAAAAATTCTTTTGGAAAGTTTTCAAGATTTCATAATTATTGCAAAGTTTCTAAATGGATTTTTTTTAATGCCACATTTATATTAAAGTGTATTTAGTGTGTGTGATAGGTGGTTTCTCTAGCTTGTAGCGTGTGAGTGGCTTTTTTGGAGGTGAGACTTCTCTCTTGCTCTAGAATGTTCTAGCTACATTTTTGTGCTTTGATGATTTGGACCTTTTAGAATGTTGATCCTCACATAATGGATGTCTTATTTGCAATCACCATCTATGAATACTTTTTTCATCTTCAATCAACACACTCACAGATTTGGGTAAGTTGATCCTTGGACAAGATGGATTTGGTAGTGTGGAATTGTTTTGAACTAGAGCTTCTATCCAATTGGAGGCTAGGGTTCTAGATGCAAATGTGAATGAGCATATTAATAATTGTAATTGAGGTACTGTTGGGAATGGAATATGTGTTCCTTCCTGTTAAGTATGAGGAAGCTTTAGTGGGTGCAATTGAAGTCCTAGTTTGAGGTTTTCAATTGGCAGCTCTGTGTAGGGAGTTTCAATTTATTCTCCCAAAACGAGGAGCTTGAATCTATTTCCATGATCTGGCCAAGCATAGTGATAGCTTGAGAGTTTCATGACTATCTTGAGTAAGGGATTCTTCGAAGTGGGGAGCCTTTTCAGCTTGTCAGTTTCCTCCAAGGATAAGGTTACCCATACTGAAAGTTGGACCTTAATGGAGTTGGGTGTCTAGAGAAAGTTGGAGTATGGTTACAACAGTGCTACAGTTGTGCATGCAGAGTGTAGTCTTTCAAATTTCTATAGTTTGTTAGTTATGTTAACTATGTTTGGCTGCATGTGTGCATGGGTTCCTTAAAGTGGAAGGAATTGCTAGCATTATAGTTTTAACTTTCTTGTCTAAAGTAGATTGGTTCTGGGGTAATTTTACCTTGTAGTATTGGAATAAGATTTTGTATTGGTAATTGACAAATTGTTAGCATTGAAAACTTTGCATGGGTTTCTAGGATAACCAATTTTTTATTGTAAAGTTTTCTTTTATATTGTTGATGAGGGCCCAAACAAAATCCTCAATTTACTGCTAAAAAACATTATTTACCTTAATTTCTTATCTTGACTATTATATATATAAGATATCTAGGCATAGCTAATATATGGCTCCATTTCATTCTTGTGGAGAAACTTAAACCATTACTGTATGGTTCCCTTTCACCTTCCATTTAGTCATATGTTTAATTGTGCTTTATGACCTTTTATCTCCTCCAGATTTGGTGGGAAATATTTGCTTTTCTCGTCATGTTCTTTATGATGGTAACCATCCCCTCATCACATCCTTTATTATAGTAACTATCTCCTGGGCTGCAAGTAGTTGCAATTCCTAGATAATATTATAAAAGTGTGCTCCATTGCTTCCATATCTTCATCATCAAGATTGAAATAATTGTATTGGACACATTTTGGCTAATGGCAATGCTTGTTTTGACAATTTCAAGCATGTAAACCTATGCTTGTTTAAGTCTTCCACTAGTGCCCTTAGAATTTCAATAGAACATTTTGGACTATTTATCTCAGCTAGATCAAAGGGTTTTGGGATCACCAACAATTGGAGAGACTTGACCAGCAAGAAAAAATACTTTCTTCTTCTATAGTTGTTTCCTCTTCTTGAACCTTGCCAACTTCCCCTTACTAATGCTTCAATGTATGCACAATGATTCAATCTAGTGAAAGTTTTTTGGACTTAGCTATGTTATATGGTAGGGAATAATATGATGGCCTTTAGGTGGGCTCGAACTATAGTTATTGACAATACAAACTAATCTTTTAACTATATATCCTCCCTTATCTCTTTCTTCAAGCTTCTTGGGAATAAAGTCCAATACAAATAAGGTTTAGACTTTAGCTCTTATAAAGGGGAGTTAGTTTACCCACATTATTGTAATTTTTTACACTTCATTCTATAACTCATGTATGGTAATTGTTTACACTTCATTCTATATTTCTAGTTCATGTGCTATTGAATTGGCTCTAAGGGTAAAGCTTGTCTGAGGTAAGTCAACTGTATGCTTGTACTCATTTTCATATTTAGTTTTTCCTTGAGATGTTTTATGTGTTGCTTCCATAACAAAAACCTTCTCTCCAAATGAAAGAGTTGAGCAAGACCTATCAGAAACTAAAAAAAGAAATGGGTATTGTTTTTTGTAGCAAATAGATGCATTTCCAAATTGTTTGAAATTGGGGATGGATGTAGAGTTGTGTTTAAGAAAAACCCGCAAAGAAGAAAGTACAAGGCCAGAAGAAGCAACCAACAACCTATTTCCGCCTAGGGCTATACATGTAATAGTTAAAGAGGATGCAATGCTACCCCTAATTGGACATTGAAGAATTTCCTAGTCCATAGCCCTTAAATAAACAATGTTGACCAAGTTGAGATTAGAAACCTTATTAAACACCTTTCACTTATTTTTTCCACTTTGGCTTCTACATCAACACTCACATATAGGATAGGAGCCCACAACAAAGATGAAGATTGTCAATCTATGGTGCAAGTTAATCAGTGATGAAGCAGACAATGAAGAAGTGCCCTCTCCACAACCCTTACAACCACAATTTCAACCTCATGGAGATTAGAAACCTTATCTTAATTGGTCACTTTGACCCCAAAAATTTTGGTTGCATCTGCATCACTCACATAGTTGATGGTGCCCTATGCATAAATATCCATTTGTTCCATGTATCAAGCAATTATTTCTTGTCCAAGCCATTTGATTTGCAACCTTTTAAATCTCTTGCAAAGGTAAAGTTGGAGTAGAAGAATTTTTTTTCTCAAAGGTGTTCTCTGATCGTAAAGCATCCATTACATTATACGTTGAGCTAGATATGTCTTTTTTGTTGAACAGATAATGGAATGGACACTTTACAATCAGAGGATACCTTTGAAAAGAAAACATTTTTTGCTTCAACTTTATCTTTGGAGAGATTTAAGAGGTTGCAAATTAAATGGCTTGGATAAGAAACAATTGCTCAATATAGCATAAAAAAAAAATTTGACCAAACATTGGTGGAAATTTCAACCAATGCTTATTAGTTTTCTACCAAGTATTGGTCAAAATTTCCACCAACTAAAAAAAAAATTGACCAACCATTGGTGGAAATTCCCACCAATGCTTAAAAAATTTGACCAAACATTGGTGGAAATTTTGACCAATGCCTATTAGTTTTCTACATAGCATAGGTCAAAATTTCCACCAATCAAAAAAAATTCAATGAATGGATTGGTCAAAATTTTGACCAACATCGACAAATCTAGACCACCAAAAATTAAAAAAACTTGATGAATGTATTGTTCAAAATTTTGACGAACCTATAGGTTGGTTAAGATTTCAATGAGAAAAACTTTGATGAACATCTTGGTCAAAATTTTGACCAAATTGGGTGGAAATTTTGACCAAAATTGGTCAAAAATTGAGTTCAAATTTACTAGTGTGTGGTCGTACATGTATTTAACGAGGTCTTTGCTAGAATCTTAGAGGAAGAAGGGAGAAGTAAGAAAGTAGGATTAGAAAAAGAATTTTGAGACGTGAAGTTTATCTTTATTTCTTGAATTCTATTTGTAATATGCTCATAATCCAGAAGGCCTTATAGCTAGGAATGTATCTGATTATATGAATAAATATATGAAGGCATTTTTCCTCTATCTTCTAAGTTTTCTACTATTTGGTGTCTTTTTTCCATTGTGTTTTACTCTCATAGGTTATTTGAATAGTTATGTGTGCCTTTGGCCCTAGTTATCTCATTCCTCCCCACGTCAGGTGGTATTAGAGATCAAGGTTCATCCTTGTGGAGATTGGATTATGTAGAACCCTAAATTGATTTGGGTTGTAGGGTTGCAGATCTATGGATTTGACCTATAACTTGTAGAGGGTTAGGATCTTGCAAGAACCTAATAATAAAGACGGTTTGAGGTAGAGGAAATTTTGACAATATCATGTTGGATACATTGAGACAAATTGTATCCAGATTAGATGTTGTTGAGATAGCCTAGAGAAGAGGAGCACATCTTGATTATGTGAGTGATGATGAAGCAGCAACACCAAACCCTAATCCATAACCTAAAGAAGATCAAGATGAGGCAAGGTTGTTGAGAGTATTGTCTAGGAAAAATTCAAAGCCTACTATTAAAGTTGTTCCTTAAGATGGAAAATTGGATACCAATGTTATGTTGGATTAGATCTCTAAAATGGAGAATTTTTTTGAGTATAAAAACACTCCTGATAATAGGATGGTGAAGATTACACTTACAAGGTTGAAAGAACATGCCTCACTATGGTGGGAACATTTGCAAACTAATAGATAAAGGAGAGGAAAGGAGAAGATAAGGACTTGGATGAAGATGATGAACAAGGTAAATAATACTTCCTACTTATTACCAAGTTAATTTTTTGAGAAAGATACAAAATTTGAGACAAATAGAAATAATTGTAAAGGAGTATACTAAGGAGTTCTATAGTTTGGACATTAGATTTGGATACATGGATGGTGGTGTTGAGAAAATGGTAAGATAGCTAAATGGATTGAGATCTATAATTCAAGATGAGATAAGTTTTGTGAAATTGTAAAGTGTGGAGGAAGATATGTCTTGAAAGTTGAGGAGATCTTGACAAAGAAGCATGGACAAAGACAACAAGGTAGAGGTGGTAGATTCTAGAGAGGCAGAGTTAGATCTTATGGAGAAGGTGGTAGATCTGACATTTCTATGCAAGATAAGGGAAAATTTGAATGGAGGAATGATGAAAAGGAAAGATTGAGTGGAAAGTTGGTGATTCTTACTAAAGAGGTACTAGTTCTTATTGAGTCCAGTGGTAATTCTTATTCTAGAAGTAGTTTTCATGGTAATTTTTTTAGATGTCGTAAAGAAGGGCATAGATCCTTTGAATGTAGATCTTCTGAAAGTGGGCAAGGAAAAAAAAATGTTTTGGTACAAGGAGACATCAAGGGTTCACCTAGTGGGCCTAAGGATGGAGAAAATTTGATGGTGAGAAGAACCTTATTTAATAAGGGAAGTGATAATGAACCTATTCCGAGGAGAAACTTTCAAGACCAAATGTAAGATGGCTATAAAATGTTACAAGGTGATCATTGATAATGGAAGTTATGCAAATTTGGCATAAGAAGAATTGGTTACAAAGTTGTAGTTTCAATCAGAGCATCCTTAAACCTATCATGTTTCATGGATCAAAGATGAGCATAAGATATTGCTAAGTGAACAATGTATTGTGAAGTTCAAGATTGGAATTTTTTTTTATGAAGTTTTATGTGATATTATGCTTATGGACTATTGTCATATTTTATTGGGTAGACCTTGGAAATATGATATATATGTTATACATGATGGAAGATTGAATCAATACATTATTTTGGTGAATGGGGAAAAAAAAATATTGATGCCTTTGATTGAAAGTCTAGATAAGGCTGAGTGTACTACTATAAGATTTTTCATGGTTAATAGAAAGCAATTTGAAAAGGAAATGAAGAAGAATCAAATCTATTTTACTATTATCCCTAAGAGACCGAGTTGTGCTAGTAGCATCTAAGTATTAGAAAATAGTTCTAACTGAGTGCCAATTAGTAGTGACTGAGTGACAAAAGCCAATGGTAACCAAGTGACAACATAAACTACTAGTATTGACTAAGTGCCAATATAAATTAAAAAGTTGTTGAAAGAGTATAAATATATTGTTGTAGAGGATATACCTGATGGTTTATCACCTATAAGAATTATAAAGCATTGTATGGATCTGATTCTTGAAGCTAGTTTTCTGAACAAAACACCATATAGATTGACAACTACTGCAAATTAAGAGTTTAACAAACAAGTGCATGAGTTATTGCATAAAGGTTTGATCAAAGAAAGCTTGAGTCCTTGTGGTGTACCTATCATATTAGCACCTAAGAAGAATGAAGAATGGAGAATGTGTATTGATTCCAAATCTATTAACAAGATCACCATGAAATATAGGCTTCCTATGTTAAGGATGGATGACATAATGGATTTTTTGAGTGGAGCAAAGTATTTTACCAAGATTGATTAAAGAATGGCTATCATCATATCAAAATTAGAGAAGATGATGAATGGAAGACTACTTTTAAGATAAAAAATGGTTTATATGAATGGTTGGTAATGCCTTTTGGTTTGACAAATGCACCTAGTACTTTCATGAGGTTGATGAATAAAGTTCTCAAGATATTTTTGGGTAACTTTGTGATTGTCTATTTGCATGACATTTTGATATTCGGTAAGACCAAGGAAGAACATCTTGAGCATGTTAGACAAGTATTGTAGAGATTGAAAGAGGAAAAGTTTATGATTAATCTGAAAAAGTTTTCTTTTATATAAGAGGAGATTGTATATTTGCGATTTGTGATCTTAGTTGATGGTTTGAAGATGGATCCTGAGAAGGTTAAAGAAATTTTGAAGTGGTGCACACCTAAGAATGTGGGTGAGGTAAGATCATTTCATGGTTTGGCTAGTTTTCATAGGAAGTTTATAATGAATTTAAGTTCTGATTGTAATGCTATTACTGAGCCAAAGGGAAGAGATAAAAAGGAATTCAAGTGGACACATGGAGCTGATCACAGTTTTGAGATTTTGAAACAAAAAGTTGTTAAGTTACCTATATTAGCTTTGTTTGATTTTGATAAGGTATTTCAAATTGAATGTGATGCAAGTGGTAGTGCAATAGGAGTTATATTGAGTCAAGAAGGTAAACCTATTGCTTTCTTTAATTTGAATGATTGTCATGCCCAAAATATAAGGGCAAAACACACACAATTTTTTTTTCTTAAATGTACTATTATCCAAAAAATAATAATACAGTCGACAAGGTTTAGATGTTTAACCACAATGGAGTGGGTTGCCAGAGGGGTTTAAGATTCAAAGAGCCAAAGGTACTAAGAAGCTAAAAGCAAGATTACCAAAGACTATTAACAAGGTTAGGACTTCGCTAGACCTATTTGAGAATGAGATTAATTGGGTGACCTGAAAGTCTTTAAGCAATTCCATCAATGAAATTAAATGACTAATCTAACTAATGAAGTCATAGTCCAACAATTTGTTTTAATGATACAATTTAATTACGAGAAATAAACCACTTAACCCTAAAGATGATCTAATTGGCTAGTCCCTCTTTTTGGCTTGATAACTAGAACGTCATAGCAATCTTAATCTTTTACCTCAGGCTTAATGTCATTAATTAGTTTCTTTAAACTCCATTCTAATTTACGTTTTAAAACTTTAATCCAAAATCAATATTAACCTTCAAATTTTCTCCAACATACGTATACAATCTAATTAATTAATTTAGTGTTTTCTATAAAAATTGATGACTAAAACAATTTCAAATAAATCTACATTTTGATCTGAACCTTATTCTAACTATGATGAGATTTAAGTCCAAACATTACATTGCCAATATTACGACTAATCTAACTAATTCACATTGATATAATTTAATTTATAAAACATTTAAAAAAAATAAAAATTTAAATTTAAATTATCTAAATTTTCTAGTTAAAAATTTTTAAAATTAAACTAATTTAATATTCTAACATCAAAACACTATAATATACTAACATCCATACCAACATAAAACATTTTATCTCTCTTAATATTATCTAATGTCTACAATTCTAACTAAGTTTTAATATCACTCTTATTCGAAATTAAATATAAATTAAATCCTAACTAAATTAAATACTATTAAAATGACTACATAAAAAAAATATAAATTCTAAACTATCATAATTTTAATACTAACTGAAGACATGTCAAAGCTAAATTCAAATATAATTATAATGATAATACTACTATCTTCTAACATAACTAAACTCAATACTAACATCCTAACTAAAACTATGACTAACTAAATTTAATAACCTAAACTACAACTTACATACTAACAACCCCAAAAAAAACAATATATAAAAACAACAAAATAAACTACCTACACCTACCCCCCCCCCCCCCAACCCTACCTAGGCCTGCCCATGCGTTGCCCAAGCGTAGGCCTAACCCTGTCCTCGCACGAGCGAGAAGAAACACAATACGTGCGTTGAAAAGGAAATATGGTGGGGGTATAAAGTATTATATGTATAAAGCTTTCACTTCTTCCCCCCCCCCCCCCCCCTTCCCAAGCATTACAAGGTCAACGCATGGAGTTAGGGGAGGAATTTAAATGGGATGCATGGAGTAGATTTATTTAATATTAAAACATTTGCTTGCCCTCCCACGCGATTTGACCTTTGTACTTGGTGCAGGGGGACTTAAATTGGAGGTTTAGTTTGAATTTTTTTTTTTTGATTTATAAAATAATGGAAATGATGGCCTAACCAAGTACTCTGACTCCTTAACCTCTAGGATTTTAATGCAAAAAGTTTTATTGGTGAAAAGAAAATGTCAACAAGATTTTCTATATAATATTTTAAATTTCAAAGGTATTTGATATATATATATATATTTCTTTTGAACATTTAATAATGATGTTTATTTGAAATCCAAGAGAATAATACAGAGAATATCCACTGTGACTAGGGGAAATTAAAATTCCTCCCATACATTTTCCAGAGGACCTTTTTAGACCTAGAGGTGCACATTTGTTTTTTTTTTTGAAAGCCAATTTTGACTAAGTGTTGACATGCTTTCTTGCTTAAGTTCTTTGATATGCAAGATGAGTTTAAACATTTCTAGAGGCAATATGGAGTTATAATCCTCTTAATATAATTGATATAAAAGCATGCAAAGTAATATAATCCGCTTAATCATATTGATTTTTTTCTTTATGAAACTTAACAAGAAATTATGATCCTATATGCAGGATTCAAAATAAGTGATGAATAATTCTTGTCAAATTTAATTGTAATACTAATGAAGCTTAACAATGAATGTGATAACTTGGTGATCACCATGTAGGATTTTCATTACATGCTAATATTCAAAACATCGAATTAAAAACTTCAGAACATCAATTGTCTTTCACTATCATAATTGAAACTTAAAATTTCCCAATTCAAGACATTATCTATCATCCTAATTTCTCACATACATAGGCCAAAGTTTGGAAACACATAAGAGCATTGTAAGAAGAATTTCATAATCTTTTTCTTTCCTTTATTATTCATCCTGGTTCAAGGCTCCATTGGGAAAGAACCAGTAAGAAAACTCGATGTCTTTGCCACTACACCAATTCAATTACAACTTACATAATGTTACAATTCATTGAGTTTTCTTCAAGGCTTCCAAAAGAGACTTTTATCAAATGTCTTCATTGCATCAAGGGTAAACATGGAAGATACAAGAAACAACATGGAGATAACAACACAAGGAGATAAGAAAAATGAACATACATTCCCACTCGGTTGCACAATAGGTCCAATAATGAACCAATATAGGGGAAAGGTGGATTTTCTCAATAGGAGAAGTCTATCACCATACCTTCACTTAGCCCTTTCAGGGCTAAAACTTCAAGAATTTCCATTCTTTCACAAGGCCCTTTCGAGGCTATATCCACAAGGATTTTCATTCTTTACCACATTCAAGAATTCTCAATAACAACAAGGTATGGGATGACAAGTAGGGGCCCATACACCCTACCCTTTCTCCCTCCTCTCTCCATGAGATTAGACTCTACACTATTGAGGTCCAGCTAATGCCCTTTCTCCAAGCATGGCCACTTCTTCCCTATCCAAGGGTGAGTGTTGCCAAAACATCCCCATGAAAATCTCTCAAAAAAAATCAACACACCAAGAAGGCATATGAATAACATCAAAGAAAACAAGATAAAATCCCTCCCAAATCCACCCCCAACACACAACAAGAAATGAAAAACTACATAATGTCTCCAACATGATTCAAGGAAGATTCAATCATATGAACACACATGAATAACCATTCATGAAGTGAAGAACTCCTACCTTCATAAAGAGTTATGGCAATGGTGGTTTGAGAAGAGCTTCCCTTTCTTCCTTCAATCTTCAAGACTTCCTCCAAAACTAGAGGATTGGGTGACAATAACTAAACTCCCCCAAAAATGCCTCTAAGTATGGTCCTTGACTCCACTAAGCTTCAAGTAACTCAAGATGGAGGTTTGGTTTCACTAACCCAAGTAAAGAGCAACCCATTTTCGAAATCAGCTTATAATAGGGTTTTTAAGAGACCCTAGAGTCAACCTAGGAGGCTAAAGGGTTGGAAAGTACCCCCACCCATACCCTTACCTATAGGGGTACTTAAATTTAATGTTTCTAAGCCTTTAAAGGCTTATTAGGAATAATTAAAAGTTAGGAGAATAGTAAGATCAAATTACATCCTTTAAATAATTACAATATAAGGTTAGCACAAAATTAACAAGTAGTTTAGCTTTGCTTTTTCGTTGAGTTGTCTCGGCTAATTTTCCTGCACACTCATTGCACACATCAGTAGGTCCAAAACCACATGCATAATGTGAATTACATATTAGAGGATCTATATAATTTAAAACATCCATTTCTTAATTAATTAATTGTTTATCTAATTCTACTCATATTTCTAACCTTTCGACTTGCATAACCGAATGTATTAGTGTTGCATACCTTTTCTTCATTGTTATACATATTTATAAGCATTAAATGACAAAACTAAATAACTGAAGTAAGCATCACACATCATAAAATTAGCTTAACAATGTTCAATGTAACCAATAATGTTCTGACATAACAAGGTATGAGCATCAAAATAATAATGTATCCTCGGTGCTAGGATGGATCGAGGCGAGCCCTCACATCCTCCCCCACTAGGCATGAACTTCCTCTTGGAGTTCATCAAAAAGATAAGGGTATTGTGCTCGCATCTGTGTCGCGTCCTTGCAAGAAGCTGTAACCTCATCGTAGCAATCCCAGTAGACTCTAACCTGGTCCAGCTCTCGGCCTCGAAGTGCTAGGGTGCGTCGGGCAATAATATGGATGGGTTGTAGCGCTAACTGGCCATCTGACTCCACCTGCAAAGCATCCCAATCTATAATATGAGATTCATCATAAATGTATCCTCTAAGTACAGAAATGTGAAACACATCGTGGATGCATGATAGGCTAGGTGGTAGGGCTAAATGGTAGGCAACTGGTCCTATCCTCTCTAGGATCTCGAATGGTCCGACGAACCGAGGTGCCAACTTAGAGCCCTTTCCAAAATGAATCAGACTATTATGTGGCCGCACCCTCAAGAAAACTCTATCACCAACCTGATACTCCTGATCTAACCTCTTCGCATCTGCATACTTCTTCTGTTGATCCTGTGCCTCTCTTAGGCGCTATCTAATCAGAGTCACCTGCTACTCCATCTCCTTAACCAACTGAGGGCCAATAGATACTCGATCCTCGATCCTGTCCCAACTCAACGACGTCCTGCAAGGTTTTCCATACAAGGCCTCATAAGGTGGCATACCTATGGAAGAATGGTGCCCATTGTTATAGGCAAACTTGACAAGATGTAGTTACTCCTCCCACTTGACCTAATGGTCCATCACGTACATATGCAACATGTCCTCCAAAACCTGATTCACTCGCTCGATCTTCCCATTAGTCTGAGGATGGTACATTGTACTAAAATTGAGCTTAGTGCCCAATGCCAACTGCAACTTTCTCCAAAAGGACGAGGTGAACAAAGAGTCCCTGTCGGAGATGATCTTACGGGGAATGCCATGAATTCTAACAATATCTCTAAGAAATACTTGCACTATGTTCCGTGCTGTATATGTAGTATGCATGGGAGAGAAGTGGGAAACCTTGGTCAATGTGTCAACTGTCACCAAAATGGCATCATGGCGATGAGATGATAAGGGAAGACCAACAATAAAGTCCATAGATATAACATCCCACTTCCACTCAGCAATCTCGTGAGATTGAAGGAGCCCATCGGGATGCTGATGCTCTGCCTTCACCCTCTGACACTCAAGGCATCTCACAACTATGTTAGCAATCTGCACTCTCATGCCTGGCCAGTGATATAACTGTCTCAAGTCTGTGTGTAACTTCTTAACACTAGGGTGCACTGTATAAGGTGCTTTGTGAGCCTCAAGTATAATGAACTCACACAATCCCCCAGTGAAAGGTACATACGTATGTCCTCTATGGCACAAGAGTCCATCAGACTCCAAAGAATACTCTAAATATTTCCCTTTTAAGGGTCTCTGAGAATGCACCACCTGACTAATCTCTGAATAAAGCTCATCCGCTGGCAAGTGCTGAAGAATCCTTTCTCTCAAATCAGTACAAGTAGCCATAGATGCTAACTCATGGCGCCTTCTACTTAAGGCATCCACAACTACATTCTCCTTCCCCTTGATGTAATGAACATCAAAATCATACTCACAAAGGAACTCCATCCACCTTCTCTGCCTAGCATTAAGGTTTGGCTGTGTGAATATGTATTGTAAGCTCTGGCGGTCAGAATGAAGCTCAAATCTATGACCCAGTAGAAAGTGTCACCACCTCACTAAGGCATGAACTACTGTCGCAAGCTCTAGGTCATGAGTAGGGTAGTTGAGTTCATGAGTCTTCAACTTCCTAGACTCAAAGGAAATGGCCCAGCCATCCTACATAAGGACTGCCCCTAAACCTTCCAAAGATGCATCAGTGCACACCACGAAGTTCACGGACGGATCTGGCACTGCAAGAATTGGTGCACTCGTGAGGGCTCTCTTGAGCTCTTGAAAGGCTCTGTCACACTTCTCTATCCACTCATACTTCTTTCCCTTCCTCTGAAGAGATGTGATGGGATGTGCCAATCTGGAGAACCCTGCAATGAAGCATCGATAATACCCTGCTAGTCCCATAAAGCTCCTCACCTCCATGACACTGGTGGGTGTTGGCCAATCCATGATGGCCCTAATCTTCGATGGGTCCACTGATACACCATCACCTGATTTTACATGCCCCAAATAACGTATCTCAGGTCTAAAGAATGCACACTTCGACAAGCTACCAAACAATTAGTTCTCCCTCAATTTCTGCAATACCTATCTCAAGTGCTCTTCTTGCTCCTTCTCATCACGTGAATAAATCAAGATGTCATCCAAGAAAATAACCATGAACTTATCCAAAAAGGTACGAAATACTCCATTCATGAGGCTCATGAATACAGCTGGAGCATTTGTGAGGCCAAACGGTACCACGGCGAACTCGTAGTGACCATATCTAGTACAAAATATAGTCTTAGGAATATCACTATCCACAATCCTCAACTGATGATAGCCTGACTTGAGATCAATCTTTGAAAATACTCGAGCGCCCTACAACTGATCAAAGAGGTCATCAATCCTAGGAAGAGGGTATTGGTTCTTGATGGTTACTTTTTTCAATTGTCGATAGTCAATACACAACCTAGGTGACCCATCCTTCTTCTTAATGAAGATCACTGGTGCGCCCCAAGGTGACACACTAGGTTGAATATGCCCCTTCTATAAGAGTTCCTCCAACTAAATCTTAAGTTCACTAAGCTCATGGGTAGTCATCCTGTACGGTGCTCTTGACACTGGCTCTGCTCCTTGCACAAGGTCAATATGAAAATCTACTGCTCTAGGTGGAGGCCTACTAGGGAGCTCTGAAGGAAATACATCTGCAAACTCCTGCAAAATAGGAAAATCATCAAGGGATGGCTGATGGTGATAGCGAACAACTGACATCCTTTTCACATGCACTGTCTAAGCTGCATAGTGGAAATCATACGAAGGGATATGGGTCTCTTAACCCCAAGGATCACTCTAGAGATACCATACTCATCCACACATTCCACTCTCTTTTGTCAACAATCCATCTTGGCATTGTGGGCATATAGCCAATCCATGCCAAGAACAACATCATAAGAACCTAGAGGGGTAATACGTAGATCAAACATCGTGGACATGTCTCCAATCTAAATCGGGCAACTATGCACCATGGAACTGACTTACACTCTGGCTCCTGAGGCTAACTCTACCTCCCAGCTGACATCCTGACTAACTACCACTAGCCCGCAACGCTCCATGATGAAAGGCGATATGAATGAATTAGTAGCTCCAAAATCAAATAAAATAATAACCATGCTACCTCGTATACTACCTGTAGCCTCAATAACCGTGGCCTGATGCTCAGCCTGGCAGTTGTCAACCACTGCAAAAACTCTATGAGATCTGCCTACGTCACCAATTGTCGGCTCTAAAAATGCCCCTCTCTGACCACTAGAGGACTATCCCTGGGAACACTCTCTAGCAATATGCCCCATGCCACCACAAGTGTAACATGGACCTCATGTATAGGATCAGGCACCTTGTGATCCAGACTGTTATGGGCCTCCTGACCTGCTAGATCCACTGAATCCACCCCTAGAAGATTGCTGAGTCTTCGCTTGTTGTGTCTATGGGGCTTGTACTTTCTGATCCAGCCTCAGACCTTGTGAATGCCATTGCTTGGCCTTGGAGCCCTAATAACCCTGTGAGGGTTTCTATTACTACTAGGGTTTCTGCTACTGAGGCTGTTGGCCCTTAGAGGACCCAGCTGTGTAGTTTTGATTCCCTTTCCAAGGGGGTTTTTGCTGGGTAGAGTTTTGGTTCTGAGACCGATCCTGTGACTCCTGTCTACCTCAAGTGTCCTCTGCCACTAGTGCCATCTCAACAACCTTTCTGAAGGTGGTAGGAAAGGCCATGCGAACTGGACCCTGAAGTGAGAAATTCAAGCCCATGATAAATCAATGCACTCGCAATTTCTCGTCCTTCATGTACTCAACATAAGGAAGGAGCTCGAGAAACCTGCTCTCATACTAAGCCACGATGAGACCCCTATGATTTAGTGAATGAAATTCCTCTATCTGCTTCTGCCTGAAGTGCTCAGACAGGTACCTCTCCCTGAAACTCTCTAGGAATGACTCCTAGGTGAGGGTATCCATGCTCACTCCTCCAATGGTCTCCTCCTGATGCCACCAATTGGAGGCATCTCCTCTCAACTGATGAACTGCTAGTTGTGCCTTTAGATTACTCCCATATGGATGTAATCCAAAGCACCTCTGTAGGCTTTGTAACCATGCCTCTGCTACTGTCCCCTCAGTGGAACCGATAAATAAAGGTGGCTTGAGTCGAATCAATTCCCTGATATCATCTCCTATATTTCTAGGAGGTCTGTCATATGGGGGTCCTCTCTAGTGTATTGACTCTTCCTCATGCTCACCCTGTCCCTCCAACTATCTCGGTGGGGGACTCCTAGTCCTCTCTCGAACTCTAGGTCCACCTCCTCTGGGTCCCTCTACTTCCACAACTAGAATCTGTTGACCTGGCTGAACTACAGGTACACCGATCAAAGTCTGAAGTGCATCTATAATGTCCTGGTTTGGGTTCGGTGGTGGTGGAGGTGGAGGTCCATCCTCTTGTCCTGCTCTACCACCTCTCGCCCTATGACCTCTACCTCATCGGTTGCTCCATGTAATAGGAGGCATCCTACACAATTAAAGTTTTTAGTTAAGTTTAGAAGCATAATGGTTTTAGGTTCCTAGTGTTGAAACACGGGCTCTGATACCAAAATGTCATGCCAAAAATATAAGGACAAAACACACAATTTTTTTTTCTTAAATGTACTATTATCCAAAAAAAATAATACAGTCGACAAGGTTTAGATGTTTAACCACAATGGAGTGGGTTGCTGGAGGGGTTTAAGATTCAAAGAGCCAAAGGTACTAAGAAGCTAAAAGCAAGATTACCAAAGAGTATTAACAAGGTTAGGACTCCGCTAGACCTGTTCGAGAATGAGATTAATTGGGTGAACTGAAAGTCTTTAAGCAATTCCATCAATGAAATTAAATGACTAATCTAACTAACTAAGTCATAGTCCAACAATTTGTTTTAATGATACAATTTAATTACGAGAAATAAACCACTTAACCCTAAAGATGATCTAATTGGCTAGTCCCTCTTTTTGGCTTGATAACTGGAACATCATAGCAATCTTAATCTTTTACCTCAGGCTTAATGTCATTAATTAGCTTCTTTAAACTCCATTCTAATTTACGTTTTAAAACTTTAATCCAAAATCAATATTAACCTTCAAATTTTCTCCAACATACGTATACAATCTAATTAATTAATTTAGTGTTTGCTATAAAAATTGATGACTAAAACAATTTCAAATAAATCTACATTTTGATCTGAACCTTATTCTAACTATGATGAGATTTAAGTCCAAACATTACATTGCCAATATTACGACTAATCTAACTAATTCACATTGGTATAATTTAATTTATAAAACATTTTAAAAAAAAAAATATTTTAAATTTAAATTATCTAAATTTTCTAGTTAAAACTTTTTAAAATTAAACTAATTTAATATTCTAACATCAAAACACTATAATATACTAACATCCATACCAACATAAAACATTTTATCTCTCTTAATATTATCTAACATCTACAATTCTAACTAAGTTTTAATATCACTCTTATTCAAAATTAAATATAAATTAAATCCTAACTAAATTAAATACTATTAAAATGACTACATAAAAAAAAAAAAAATTCTAAACTATCATAATTTTAATACTAACTGAAGACATGTCAAAGCTAAATTCAAATATAATTATAATGATAATACTACTATCTTCTAACATAACTAAACTCAATACTAACATCCTAACTAAAACTATGACTAACTAAATTTAATAACCTAAACTGCAACTTACATACTAACAACCCCAAAAAAAACAATATATAAAAACAACAAAATAAACTACCTACACCTACCCCCCCCCATACCCTACCTAGGCCTACCCATGCGCTGCCCAAGGCCTGCGCATGGAAGGCCTGCCCCTGTCCTCACGCGAGCAAGAAGAAATGCAAGATGTGCGTTGAAAAGGAAATATATTGGGGGTATAAAGTATTATATGTATAAAGCTTTCACTTCCCCCCCCGCTTCCCAAGCATTACAAGGTCAACGCATGGAGTTAGGGGAGGAATTTAAATGGGATGCATGGAGTAGATTTATTTAATATTAAAACATTTGCTTGCCCTCCCATGCGATTTGACCCTTGTACTTGGTGCAAGGGGACTTAAATTGGAGGTTTAGTTTGAAATATTTTTTTTGATTTATAAAATAATGGAAATGATGGCCTAACCAAGTACTCTGACTCCTTAACCTCTAGGAGTTTAATGCAAAAAGTTTTATTGGTGAAAAGAAAATGTCAACAAGATTTTCTATATAATATTTTAAATTTCAAAGGTATTTGATATATATATATATTTCTTTTGAAGATTTAATAATGATGTTTATTTGAAATCCAAGAGAATAATACAGAGAATATCCTCTGTGACTAGGGGAAATTAAAATTCCTCCCATACATTTTCCAGAGGGCCTTTTTAGACCTGGAGGTGCACATTTGTTTTTTTTTTTGAAAGCCAATTTTGACTAAGTGTTGGCATGCTTTCTTGCTTAAGTTCTTTGATATGCAAGATGAGTTTAAACATTTCTAGAGGCAATATGGAGTTATAATCCTCTTAATCAAATTGATATACAAGCATGCAAAGTAATATAATCCTCTTAATCATATTGATTTTTTTCTTTATGAAACTTAACAAGAAATTATGATCCTATATGCAGGATTCAAAATAAGTGATGAATAATTCTTGTCAAATTTAATTGTAATACTAATGAAGCTTAACAATGAATGTGATAACTTTGTGATCACCATGTAGGATTTTTATTACATGCTAATATTCAAAACATCGAATTGAAAACTTCAGAACATCAATTGTCTTTCACTATCATAATTGAAACTTAAAATTTCCCAATTCAAGACATTATCTATCATCCTAATTTCTCACATACATAGGCCAAAGTTTGGAAACACATGAGAGCATTGTAAGAAGAATTTCATAATCTTTTTCTTTCCTTTATTATTTATCCTGGTTCAAGGCTCCATCGGGAAAGAACCAGTAGGAAAACCTGATGTCTTTGCCACTACATCAATTCAATTACAACTTACATAATGTTACAATTCATTGAGTTTTCTTTAAGGCTTCCACAAGAGACTTTTATCAAATGTCTTCATTGCATCAAGGGTAAACATGGAAGATACAAGAAACAACATGGAGATAACAACACAAGGAGATAAGCAAAATGAACATACATTCCCACCCGGTTGCACAATAGGTCCAATAATGAACCAATATAGGGGAAAGGTGGATTTTCTCAATAGGAGAAGTCTATCACCATACCTTCACTTAGCCCTTTCGGGGCTAAAACTTCAAGAATTTCCATTCTTTCACAAGGCCCTTTCGAGGCTATATCCACAAGGATTTTCATTCTTTACCACATTCAAGAATTCTCAATAACAACAAGGTATGGGATGACAAGTAGGGGCCCATACACCCTACCCTTTCTCCCTCCTCTCTCCATGAGAGGAGACTCTACACTATTGAGGTCCAACTAATGCCCTTTCCCCAAGCATGGCCACTTCTTCCCTATCCAAGGGTGAGTGTTGCCAAAACATCCCCATGAAAATCTCTCAAAAACAATCAACACACCAAGAAGGCATATGAATAACATCAAAGAAAACAAGATAAAATCCCTCCCAGATCCACCCCCAACACACAACAAGAAATGAAAAACTACATAATGTCTCCAACATGATTCAAGGAAGATTCAATCATATGAACACACATGAATAACCATTCATGAAGTGAAGAACTCCTACCTTCTTAAAGAGTTATGGCAATGGTGGTTTGAGAAGAGCTTCCCTTTCTTCCTTCAATCTTCAAGACTTCCTCCAAAACTAGAGGATTGGGTGACAATAACTAAACTCCCCCAAAAATGCCTCTAAGTATGGTCCTTGACTCCACTAAGCTTCAAGTAACTCAAGATGGAGGTTTGGTTTCACTAACCCAAGTAAAGAGCAACCCATTTTCGAAATCAGCCTATAATAGGGTTTTTAAGAGACCCTAAGAGTCAACCTAGGAGGCTAAAGGGTTGGAAAGCACCCCCACCCATACCCTTACCTATAGGGGTACTTAAATTTAATGTTTATAAGCCTTTAAAGGCTTATTAGGAATAATTAAAAGTTAGGAGAATAGTAAGATCAAATTACATCCTTTAAAGAATTACAATATAAGGTTAGCACAAAATTAACAAGTAGTTTAGCTCCGCTTTTTCGTTGAGTTGTCTCGGCTAATTTTCCTACACACTCATTGCACACATCAGTAGGTCCAAAACCACATGCATAATGTGAATTAAATATTAGAGGATCTATATAATTTAAAGCATCCATTTCTCAATTAAATAATTTTTTATCTAATTCTACTCATAGTTCGAACCTTTCGACTTGCATAACCAAATGTATTAGTGTTGCATACCATTTCTTCATTGTTATACATATTTATAAGCATTAAATGACAAAATCAAATAACTTAAGTAAGCATCACACATCGTAAAATTAGCTTAAAAATGTTCAATGTAACCAATAATGTTCTGACATAACAAGGTATGAGCATCAAAATAATAATGTATCCTCGGTGCTAGGATGGGTCAGGGCGAGGCCTCACAATGATGCTTAAAGAAAGTATTTTGTGTATGATCAAGAGTTTTATGTTATTGTTCAAGCATTGAAGAAGTGGAGAAATTATTTTATTTATAAGGATTTTTTGTTGTATACTAATCATAAAGCTTTATAGTACTTGGGAAGTCAGCATATGTTGAATCAAAGACATATGAAGTGGGTTAAATATTTGCGAAGTTTTACATTTGTGATTAAGCATAAGAGTTTAGTCACTAACCAAGTTGTTGATGCATTGAGTAGAAGACATTCTTTGTTGAGCAAGATGAAAGTTGAAGTGCTTTGTTTTGATGAGATGAATGAGTTGTATGATATTGATCCTGATTTTTCTAATATGTGGAGAGAGTATAGAGCACCTAGTTTGACAAAACAACTAAGTAAGTTTGATGAGTATTTTATTCAAGAAGATATGTTGTTTAAGGGTATTTTTTTTGTGTATTCCTAAGAGTTCAATGAGATTGAATTTGATTTAAGAAAAGCATAGTGGTGGATTGGATGGACATTATGGAATTGATAAGACATTGATTTTGTTAAGGGAGAATTATTATTGGCCTTAGATGTATAAGGATGTTTAGAAGTTTGTAAAGAGCTGTGGAATTTGTCAAGTTGCAAAAGAAGTAAGTCAGAATACTAGTTTGTATACACCTATTTCTATTCCTAAGAAACCTTGGTGTGATATTAGTATGGATTTTGTTCTTAGATTGCCTAAAATGGTAAAGTAATATGATTCTATATTTGTTTTTGTGGATAGATTTTCTAAAATGGCTCATTTTATACCTTGTAAGAAGACATCATATGTTGAGCATGTTGTTGAGATTTTCTTTAAATATATTGTTAGATTACATGGATGACCAAAAATTATTATTTCTAACAGAGGCAGAAAGTTTTTTGGTTATTTTTGAAAGACTTCGTGGTAGAAGATGGGTATTGAGTTGAAGTAAAATTCTACTTTCCATCCACAAATAGATGGACAAAAAAAGATTGTGAATAGAAGCTTGGGTAATTTTTTGAGATTCTTAGTTGGGAATGAATCACATAATTGGGAGATTATATTAGCACAAGATGAGTTTGTATTTAATAATTTTGTGAATAGGAGTATAGGGAAGACACCGTTTTAGATTGTTACTAGAATGCAGCCTAGAGGAGTATTGAATTTAAGGGATATTTCTGGTGAAGAAAAGAGAAGTGATGTAGGAGAAGAATTTGTTGATTTTATGGAGTCTTTGCATAAGGAAGTGAAGATGAAGTTGGAACAAAGTAATTAGAAGTATAAAGAGAATGTTGATAAGTCTAGAAGACATCATGTTTTTGAAGTTAGTGATGAGGTAATGGTTCATTTGAAGAAAAGAAGATTTCCTTTTGTAATATATAGTAAGTTAAAAATGAAGCATTTTGGACCTTGTAAAATTTTGAGGAAGTTTGATAGTGGAAATGCTTATGGAGTTGAGTTGCCTAATGACATGGATATATCTCCTATATTCAATGTTGCTGATTTGTACAAATATCATGAGTCAGATGATGAATTTTTTGTATTAGATGATTATCTTAAGAAGCAGATTGAAGAGGTTGAATAGATATTGAATTAGAGAGTTGGTAAGAGAACAAGAGGAAAAGATTACTATGAGTATCTAGTAAAGTGGAAGAACAAACCAATGGAAGATGCAACATAGGTTTTCTAATCTAAGTTGGATTTAGCTCAAGTTGTGACATCTCAATGATTCAGGAGAATCATTTCTTTCAACCTTAGTTATCTGATGTAAGAGTATCCTAGGTTGCATGGCTATCCTGCATGTTTACCAAGTTTCTTAGTTTCTGCTAAGTTGCAATGCCTTGCATTATTGATTTCTCCTCATTTTCTAAGTTTGCAATTACTACCAAATCATCATGTGGTTTTCAAGCATAATTTGGTTTTTGAGCTCTCCTTGGTTGCCAAGTTATCCTTTAGTCACCGAGTTTGTTTTATTGTTGAGTTATCCTTTGATTATCGAGTTGCTTTAGTTGTTGAGCTTGTTTGGATGCTAAGTCCCTTTGGTTACTGAGCATTGATGAGTTCACGAAGTTGCAACATTTTTCTTGGTCATTCATTTGTTGAGTTTTCTCTATACAGTTTCTTGTTGAAGCCGATCTTTGAATTTAATTTAGTGATAGGTATTTGTTGAGATCTAACTTGTGGCTTGTTCTAAAATTTAATATGAGAGTTTATTTTGTTGTAATTACAAAAAGTTGACTTGTGGCCATGTATGTATTTAAAGAGGTCTTTTCTAGAGTCTTAGAGGAAGAAGGGAGGAGTAAGAAGATAGGAATAGCAAAAGCAATATGAGATGCAAAGTTTATGTTCATTGGTCAAATTCTATTTTTAATGTGGTCTTAACCTAGAAGGCCCAACAATAAGGCATGTATCTAATTATCTAAAAGAATATATGAAGGGATTTTTTCCTCTATCTCCTCAGTTTGCTACTATTTGGTGTTTTTCCACTATGTTTTACTCTCATGGGTAGTTTGAATAGCTGGGTGTGCCTTAGGCCCTAGTTATATCATCCCTCCTTGTGTTACAAAGTAAGGTATCTTCATTACTCAATCTAAATATATCAAGGAGATACTAATTTTTTTTAGGATGAAAGATTCAAGACGAGTTCATAAACCTGCAGTTATTGGACACAATTTATCTAAGAATGATTGCCCTACTAATGTGAACTAGATATTATACAGATCAATGATTGGAAAACTAGAATATGTTATTCATAGAAGACCTAATATTTCATTAGCAACTAAGATAGTTACAATATTTTCTACAAGTCCTAAAGAAAACCATATGATGGTACTAAAAATAATATTGAGATAACTGAAAGGAACAAAAGACTATGGATTGTATTACAAGAAGAATGATAGGTTTGAACTGAAGGTATTCATTGATTTTGATTAGACAAGAAATGTTGATGATAGCAAATGAATAAGTGGAGGTGCAATAATTCTAGGAAAGAGACTAATTTCCTAGAAAAGTAAGAAGCAAAACTGTATTTCCCAATAAAAAATTGAAGTTGAGTATGTAGCAGTTGTACTAAATTGTTGACATATCATATAGATAAGGAAATTATTGAAAGAGTTGAATGAATAAATTATTGATCCAATGGGTTTTTATTGTGATACACTATTTCTATTAACATATCAAAGAATCTTGTAATACACACAAAGACAAAGCATATTACTATCAAGTATCATTACTTGAGAGAGTTAGTTCAAGACAAAGAAGTAAAATTGGAGTATGTGAATACTAAAGGGAAAATTACTAACATATTCACTAAAGCTTTACCCAAAGATGCTCATGAATATATTAGAAGTAAATTAGGTATGATTCCCCTAAAAAAAGCTACTTCAAAAATGATGGTAATTTGCATCAAATGTGTTGATTAAACTATCATACACATTGATGCAAACATTTCTACTTTAAGAGTTTCCTAAGGTAGTAGCAAAGAAGAAGGACATAATTACTCATACAAATACGATAGATGCCGAAGAATTTAGAACTGACATGAAGGTATCTACATGAAATGATGAAGAATTTAAAGATGTCTTGGGCATTGTTGTCAAAGAGGGAGACATTATCTAGTTACCAAAAGAATATGAAAGAGGGATATAGTGAAATCTTGAAGAGATATTTTTGCACATGGGAGAGATTACTAAGAGAGAGTTTATACATATCAAAGTTACAAATATGAGAATTAAAATAAAATGAAAGATATTAATGAAGGTTAGATACATTAAGGGTGTAAGGGTGAGTGAGTAGCTGAGTTGGTGTGAAGGTGAGTCGTGAGGCGTAGTGTTAGGCTAATGATCCCGGTGCTACGCATCAACTCTGGTTCGAGTCGCACTAGGTTTACCACAAACCCTTTTAGGGTGAGTGAGTAGCCGATTTGGTGTGAAGGCGAGTCGTGAGGCATAGTGTTAGGCTAATGATCCCGGTGCTACGCATCAACTCCGATTCGAGTCACACTAGGTTTACCACAAACCCTTTAAGGGTGAGTGAGTAGCCAAGTTGGTGTGAAGGCGAGTCGTGAGGCGTAGTGTTAGGCTAATGATCCCGGTGCTATGCATCAACTCCGATTCGAGTCACACTAGGTTTACCACAAACCCTTTGGCCAATAGTGGCATGTTGTGATGGTTAAGTTGTTGTGTTGTTATCCTTGCCATCAAGGTTCAAATCTCATGAGGATGAGGTCCCCCATTTGTGGCCTCACTGGTTCATAGCTCCAGGTCAAAGCGTTTACCCCTCTTTGAAAATTAGATACATTAACGGTGTTTCTTGAGACAATAAAAGTTTTGGATTACATGGTAACTTTAGATGTTTTCATCAATGCCAAAGAGGGAGATCGTTGGAAACTACAATTGGAAAAATTGTTATGTTTTCATTGATGTCAAACCTATTGTTGATATTTTTCCATATGATCTTAGTTTCATATTGAGTTGATTGATGAAGAGGATTTGAGAGGTTGTTCATAACAAAAGTATCTAGAGGACATGTTGAGTTATGAAGAGAAAATATACAAATGGACACTTTATTAGTTAGACTTTTATAAGATAGATTGATTGTTTAAATCATGTTACAAGTAGAGAATATAATAATTCTCAAGTCTTAAAAGTGTGAAGAGAGACAAATCAAATGCATAGGCTCAATCAAGCAATAAAGTAGAAGATAAAAGAATTTGAAGTACTTACCAAGTGATGCTAGTGTCGACCAAGCACCAAAACAAGTCGAAAAGAATTAGTGTTGATTGAGCATTAATATCAACTAAGTGACAGTGTATATGCCAAGGAAGAGATTTAGTAGTGACTGAGTAACCCAATGATGATTGAGTGTCAACACTGTGTTGTTCGAGGAATAATATTTTAACATTTTATGAGAAATTGTAATTTCTAGTTAACTAAGTTGATTTCTTAGAATATGGAAAGAATGTTGAAGATAAGGATTGATGAGTTGGATCATTTAATTCTAGGATAGGACTCGGTAAATGAACTAAGGAATGAATTCCAAGAGAAGTTTCTAGAAAAGAAAATAAACCAAATGGTGATTAGATTGATGAATCTAATCATAAACCCTAAGATCTACGGTGATGTTTAAACATAAAAATATCAAAATTACCCATTCAAGGAGGTACAAGGGTGAACTTTGAGTATGTTTGAGAAAGAATAGAGTTGGAACATTTATTGATGTTATTGACTAGTGAATCTAAGTAGAAGGCTGAGAAGAGGTGAAGAGTGATTTTTTGAAGAGCTGCAAAGAAAATAAGAGATTGAGATGATGATGGATGCCAGAAAGTGAATCATTTTATGAGCTAAAAAAATATCTTTACATACAAAGTCAGTTGTACTTAATAGGTCAAAATCTACTGTTAATTTTTAACCATTGTAAATAGTATTTAAAATTCTTTAATCAAGGTTAACCTAACAATCATATATAAATCCTCTAATAGGATGACATTCTAAGGGAATATTATAAATTCCTTTAACAAGGCCACTCCTAAAAAGGTGATTAAATCCTTTAACATTAGCACATTTAATAGTGTACTTTGTAACCTTTAAAAGGGTTGGCTCCTAATGGAGCTTACTTTAGAAGAGTGAAAATTAGTGACATGTTGCTAGTAGTTTTTACCAAATTGGTTTTCCTCATAAAATCATAGTGTCAAACTTATGCCAATGTTATTTATGATTTTTTACTAATTAATATTTATATTCTACAGGTTTATTATATTTAGAACAGTAGACAACTAGTTGATGTTACTAAAAGTTGACTGTAGAGACTGGGCAATGAAATGATAAGATCTGAAGTTGTTTAAGTTATTGTTTATTCAATTGGTACATCTACACCTTGGATAACTAATTCACACACCTCTAAATTATTCTAAATATTCTAACACTATATTTTTTTGAGCTTGTGCAATAATTAGTTGGCCATGCCCAATAGTTCCCTCACTTAGAGGTCCATGGGTTGGTGTTATATCACCTATAGAAAAAATCTTTGCATTATTCTTTGTGGAGTCTCCTTTAGTCTAAGCTTGTTCATCATTGATCTTCTTATAGCTAGTACATTCATTTCCTTATCCCCTTGATTTGGCTGAGCCTATTGATTAGTTTCTCCTTCATTTTTGTGTTCCTTAATACTCACAGTGGTGTCTGCAAGCATATGTAACGATCCTATCAGAATATCATTTTTGTTCTTTTCCTTGGGCTTGGAAAAATCTATAATTTTTTGTATAGTTTGAACAAATCTAGGTCATTGCGCATGTGTTGACTCATTAAGTTCTTTTTCCTTTGTATCAAACTTGGTAGAAACTATGATGTCTTCATCCTTATTCAATTATTTGTATGGATCCTCCTCTAGAATATATTCAATTGTAACATCTCCTTTCTTTCAAATAATATATTGGTAGAAAGTAAAGTATACCAATATAAATAAGAGGGGGGGCTTAGGTTCAACCTTAAACCATAACAAGATACTCAAAACAATAACACCAAATATGTTAACTAGGAAAACCCTTGATAAAAGGAAACACTTCAGTGAGGATGGTACCCACAAAATAATGTACTACTAAAAATGTTCCTTGTTAGAGGATGGACTCTATTAGGAGCCAATGAAATACATTCAATACATATTAGTCCCTATTAGGAGACTTTGGATCTATGTTAGGAAATTCAAATCATGTTAGGAGTTGTACCAACCCTATTAGGAGTTATAGAAGGAAGATCAACCTACTGTCTGAACAACTTCAAGGTTAAGATGACTAAACTCATTGTCTAAATGATCTCAATATTATTCCTTATAGAATAATAGAAATGTATAGCTCCTTCTCTTTCCTCTAATCAAACTTATCCTCTTTTGATCTTGATATTAGATCACCAACTTTGCATCCAATAATTCCTTGAATCACTTACTTATATTTACCAAATACTTTGCATATCTTATTTGTCAAATTCAAACTTCACCAAAGGAAAATAATCTTACTATATACCATATCTTCAAAATAATTCCTTGAGTCAACCTTCAGGCTTTCCCCAATTAACTATAATAGGACCACATTAAGATATTACAAAACATTGCATTTAATAGTAATTACAAATCAATGTTCTCTAACAGTCTTTACAACTTCTCATGCATCTAACCTTAGACCATGCACACTTACTAACGTCATCATCGCGTTGTCTACTATCATTATCTAATTGCATGTATCATGATTCTATCTTTGTTAGGAGATACAATCCAAATATCAAAGATTTCTTCTCAGGTACTCTATCTATATACTTTGTAAATCAAAAATATCTTATGCATGTCTTTAACTCTTTTAATGTGCACTTAACCACTTCATCAAGACATAGTGTAGAACATGTCCTTAATTATACTTGATTTAATTATCAATACTTCATATGCATGACCTTATTCTATGTATTTTATTATGTTAATCTTCACATAAACAATGTTATGTTGACATCAATGACAAACAGAATCATGAATGCAACATTTCAAGCTCCCAAAATTCTCTAGCAATTCTTAGGATATTCCCCCAAAGGAATACCATCAAAATTCATACTAAGAATCTACCCCTTTGGCATTGAAGGAAACATAGATGAAAAACATCTAAGCTACAAGAATACCAAAGAAAACTCTATTGCTGCTACTATCTTCTTTTCAAATCCTCTTCATTAATCAAATCTAAAACATTGCTTTGTCTGCATCTCTTTCTTACATGGATCAACATCAGTTGTTTATACTCTAATTTTCAGGAACAATTTCTTCATCTATATTTCCACAATCTTATGTGGATGGAAATCAATTGTCCACAACTTCTCCCTATTCAATGTTTTTCCCCATTGACATCAATTACTCTCATTATAACATTTCTCCTCAATACATACATAGGAGTTTTTCATACAATCTCTCCTCATATATAGGAGATGTCTTTAATATATACTTCTCCCCCATTGTGCTTAGAGGATCTTCCCACCCATACATGGTACTTCCCTCTCCTCATTTACATGAGGTGTTTTTCATGCAATCTCTCCCCCATTGACATCAATGACAAAGGATTCACTACGTCAATAATTTTCTCCAAGTCTTCAATCAGATTGAGTGTTCAAAGAAACTATTCTATACTAGCTACAAAGAGTCCTTGATGACTCTTCTCATCTTAGATACACCTCATACAAGAAGCATCAACATTTAGTCTAGTCAGACAATAATGTTATGTACCACTGGACTGATACAGTCTTTGCATCATCTACTCAGAACTAAATAGAGGCATAACCCCATGCACACCTCACAAATACTCAAATGTATCTTTAGGAAAAGGATTTGTAAAGATATTCCATGCCCAAAATTTGAACAAGAAACACATGCACACACACATACATAATATTCAATTTTAATTTTTTAAAACAATTTAAGAAATCATATCAAATTATTTTGCTACAATTTTTCAATTACTTTAACTCATTTTTAAGAAATATTTAAATTAAAATATATTCACAGCATTGAAAATTCCTTTCAAATATTAAAATCATAATTGGATCCTTACAACAATACATAAATTACATAAATGAACGTCTACTTCTAATCTTTTACAATACATAACTTTTACAAGTGTTCATAATAAATCATCTTCAAATCTCCCACAGAAAACGAAAATCTTCCAAGCTTTTCTTCAACACATATCTATTTAGAAACTTGTACAAAATAACCCTAAAAATCATGGAGAGATCGTCGTCCAACCTAGGTCTCTATGAGACCACCCACCAAGCTTGGAGAACTAAGACTAACCATGTAACAATCAAGCATAAAAACATAAATCAACAATACAAGATACAACATTTAACTCCCTTTTTTATCTTACACACTAGGTTACCAGAGAAACTAATAGAATGGGTGAAGGTCTGCCTAAAAACCCTAAGGAGAAGCCAAATATAAAAAAACAAATTCTCCTTCACAAGGCATACAAGATTAATACCAACTCTCACAAAATTTCTCCCCTTAGCACCCCCAAAGTGCATAACAATGTACTAGCACATGCATCACATACTACATGCTTATCCCTCTTCCTTCTAGGGAAGAGACCTTGCACTTTGGGGATAGGCCCAACTAACCCCTTAACTTGAAGACCACTTCTTCTCTCCCATGGGTGAGTGATGTCCTTCCACACCCATAACATCATACTCTCACATATCAAAGTAAAAATAAGGTAATAGAAATTCATCCACACCTAACAATATAATAGGGACAATAAACAACACACATATGCATCTATAGAAAAATTTACACATGTTTTATTTAGAAAAAAATAATACAACACATAATTTCTAAAACATGGAAAAAGCTCCAACCTTGTCAAAGCTATGGCAAATTACTCAATTTGAGAACAGCCCTCTATCCTTCCTTGATCCAATCTCCAAAATAGAAAATCTCTAAAAACTAGAGAGTGGGTGAATGACAACTCTATTTCCCAATCACCCTCTAAAAGAAAACTAAAATCCTAATTTTCTTTATCATGAAAGAGAATAGTCCCTTTAACTCAACCTAAGTTTCCCTATTTGGTTGGAATCTCCAACTCACTAAAGATAAGGTGGGAATTTGGGTAAGACTTGTTCCATTTTTTCAATACTTGAAAAATGGGATTTTAAAAGTGTTAGAAAAGTGATTTTAACTAAAGTAAAGTCAAAATTAAAGCCCTAACATATAGTACTAACATGTAGGTAACTTAATTTCACTAAAAGAACATCCTAGCACTCAAATAAAGCCTCTAAAGTCACCCCAAACTTGAAATCCAAATTTTAATTTAACTAAAGCCCTCAATAGATTTTTTTTTATGCAAGGGGATATGACTTAAATTTTTCTAATTAGTTAGGAATAAGGTTGGATGCCTTTTGCCAATACCTAAATATGACTTGCCACTTATATATATAACAACACAAGTGACAAGTGACACTTAAACATTACAAGTGGTAAATCAATTTTCACAAATGAATCTAATCTAACACACTCATTCAAACTGCATTCACAAAGTAAAATACTTAACAATAAGTCTAAGATCTCTTCATTAGATGTAACCTTGGCATTCTTAGTTAATACAAAGGTATAGTATTGCTTCTCCATTTTACCCTGGTTATTTCTTGCACACTCAAACTGCATATTAGTAGTCCAAGATAAATAAATCATATGCATATATAAATTCTAAATTAATTCTATATTCATAACTAAATCAAAACAGAAAGCATTTATTTGTCAAATTTTAAATAACATTTTTCCATTTCTAAACTATTTTGTATATATAATACTAGCATAATCAAACTAAACATGATATGACCTGTTGGCATTAAGTTATTATTGCCATTAGTGACAACACTTATCCATATCAGTATAGCTACCGAGCTCAGCACTCAGTTTCCTACACTCACCGAGCTTCACAGTTTACACTGAGCATCTATAGTGTATACCGAGCATTCAATGGTTACCTTATAGGTTCATCACTTAAGTAGTTCATACCAAGCTTCGTAGTTTACATCGAGCATCTATAGTGTTTACCGAGTGATGGAAGCGTAGTATTTATCGAGTAATGAAAGTGCAGTATTTATCGAGTGATGGAAGCACAAAATTTACTGAGTAATGAAAGTGCAGTGTTTACTGAGTGATGGAAGTGTAGTGTTTACCAAGTAATGAAAGTGTAGTGTTTACCAAGTCAAAGCAAGGTAAACAAAGGATTCAATTTTTACCAAGTGATACTATATCTACCGAGTCTCCAATGGTTACCAAGTTTAGAACTACGTCAAATGATTAGTATGGACCGAACCTTCACTTCTACCAAGTGCATGATGATGTCGGGTAATGAAATGGACGTCGAATATCAGAAGGTCACCGAGTCAGTTTAGTGAACCTGAGTTTTCTACTATTTGGCTGACTCAGTAATGTTTTGTTCACTTGTGTTTTAGCCAACCTTGCAATTGTAATTATTGGAATGATATATATGTAATGTATTATATCATTTACAATTAATGGATGAGAGTACTACAAGAGGCATGTAATGTTTTGAAGTATAAATAAAAATTAGCAGAAGAATAGAATATTCAACAAGGTCTACAAGGAGCAGCAAAGATTCATCATTCACAAGAGGTGATCTATACTTCAAGGATCTAATCAGAAAATCAAGTTTGTGAGTAGATCATCCTAACAAGTGAATAAATTTTGTAAATAATTTAATAAGGTAGACTTAATAGTCTTTGTATAAATCTCCTAACAGAGTGCATACTTCAGTGTATGTTTGTAAATCCTCTAACAAGGTGGACCTAGCAGTCCTTTTTGCTCCTAATAGGGCAAATCACTAGAAGTGGTCAATGTAAGCCTTAATAGGCCAACTTCATACTATAGTAATGAAGTTTTGTGGGTATCATCCCCACCCTAGTTTTACTTTCTATTTGGAATTTTTTTGGGTCACCAAATCACTGTGTACATGTGTTATAAATGTTTGTTCTCTCATATATGCAGTAGATTAAATGAATGAATTGAGAATAGTATATATGGTTAAAGTGCTGAATTTTTTAAAAAGTTTTGATGTTATTGATTCACCCCTCCCCTCTCAATAACATATCATATCTTGAATATTTCCAACAATTGGTATCAGAGCTTTGTGGTTCTCAGGATAAAGTTTGACTGCTTGAGCAAAGATCAAGGACAATGGAGATATTCAGACTTGACAAAGCTATTGAAAATGAAAAGCTAGATCTGGAAATGGCCATGGCTCAACTCAAAGAAGCAAAGGAGCATCTTTCTCAATCCCTAAAGAGAAGGAAGGAACTTGCAAGACAAATGAATGACCATCAGTATGTTGAAGAAAATATTGAAGACCTTTTACAATCAAGTAGCTCAAATGAAGCAAATGAGGCTATCAAGGAACTCCTAGCAAAGAATGGCTCTTTGCAGGAAGAGGTAAGAAAGCTTAAAAGAGAACAAGAAACTCAATCCATTAGGCTATGTGAAGTTTTGGAACAGAGAAACAAGGCAACTGAAGACTTAGAAGCAAGAAATAATCAATCCCTTTAGTATGAAAATCTTGTGGATCAACTATCTAATGCAAACGAAGAAATTATGAATCCGAGATCTGAAAATGAAAGCCTAAGGAATGAACTGATCACTGAAAGACAAATCAATGAAAGCTTACAAAGTGACTTGAGATCTGAAAGACAAATCAATGAAAGTTTTGAAAAAGACTTAATCACTGAAAAACAAATCAATGAGAGAATGATAAAATCTCAAGTAGACATGACTCAATTAAATCAACAAAGTGAGCATAATCTTCATAGACAAAAAGGTAAAGTTGGACTTGGTTATAAGGAAGAAGGTGAAACCTCCAAAGAAGGTGCCCAAAAGAATCAAAGACCTACTTGCAATCACTACGGTAAGTTAGGTCATACATCAAATAAATGTTGGAGTAATGGAAAAGTTAAATTCAATGGTAAATGTTATAATTGCAATCAGCATGGTCATAAAGCTAATGAATGCAAGGAGAAACCAAAATTTGAAGGAAATTGTCACAAATGCAAGAAGCATGGTCACAAGGCATTCCAATGTAGATCCAAATCATTCAATCTGGCTGGACAACTTGTTAAAGCAATATTTGGATGGGACTACAATACCTGGTGTAGATGTCATTATTGTGGAGAATATGGACACATTGGAAAAGATTGTGCAAGACATCACCTAAGGAAGAAGGGCACTACTGTAACGTGTTTTACATGCACTAAACTTGGTCATATAGCTAAAAACTACATAAACATAGGAAGAATCAAAGATGAAAAGAAAACTAAAGCTGATAACATTCGAAAGCAGATGAGGCAACAATGGATTCCAAAATCTACTGAGAAAAATAGTTCAAATGATGGAAATGTCACTCAAGAAAAAGGTGACTCCACCATCTCTAGTTAGATCCATTAATAAGGATATGGAACTGCATCTTCTAGTAATATCTCAAGCAGTTCCAAAATAAAAGAAAGCAAAATGATCAAATCAGTATTCCAGATCCACAAAGATCAAAGAAATCGTATCTTTTTCCAAGTTGCATCTACCAAGGAAAGTCGATTGAAGAACTTATCAAGCTAGGTCAGGAGTAAAAAAATTTTTGTTCGATCATTGAGTTGCAAGCTTCTACTGAGCAAGTCAATGATAGCCTATCAAGCACTATGTCATCTCAACTACCTTTGTACCAAGCATTAATGACAAAATTTTCATCAAAAGAGTAGAATTTGATTTCATTCTTCATCACAATTTTAGAGCTAAGAAATTTTCAAGTGAAATTCAAGTAATTCCAAGTGATTCCAAATGATTTTCTAGTGAAAGATTTTTTCAAAAAATTTCTATCTTTTACTGAGCATCAATGGCATCCGGGAGCAATAGTGGCACCAAGGCAAAGAAGGGTTTAGAGATGCTAGTAAAGGGTATAGAATGGAAAGCACCCAACTTCAAAATTGTTCCACCATTGCAGAATCACTTGACCCTAACAGTGCTCAATCTCAAATTCCACCAAAGGTACTCCTTATAAATGATATTCATACACATTTTAAATGTTCTATTCAAGAGATTGGAAACCTAGAGATGGACAATGCCCTAGGAGAAATGAGTGTTAATGGCTCTTTGAAACCCAAACATAAGCATCTTGAAACCAAAGGCTTGACTCATATCTCACATATGCCAAGAAGCTTCCAAACCAAGTGGATTAGATATGTTTTGAGTTGGGTGCACAATGGGCAACTATGGTTAGAGTAGCCAGTGTTAATTACAAAGAAGATGATTCACAAAATCACAGGTCTCCCTATGCTCAACAAAGTGAAGGTTACCAAAACCCTAGGACAGGATGAGTTACAAAAGCAAACCCTAGCTGAATGGGATGGTAGAGGTTTGAAGGTTAGCACTGTATCTAATGTCGAACTAAGATTTGGTACTCATGTCATTGCCCATAAAATCTATAGCTCTAGTTGACTGAATAGTGTACCCTCTGAGGCTGTGGATTTGGCCTTCAAAATTGTAAAGAAGAATCTTGAATTTGACCTGTCAAAATTACTATTGAAACAATTAAACAAGAACATGGATAGTATAAGGACTTCAAAGAACAATCCCTATAAATTTGGTTCTTTGTTGACTTGTTTATTCTTCTATATTCAAAAATCCTTTCCATCTAAAGGAACTATAGTGTAGAGAAAAGATATTCCCATTCTTTATCAGATTAATGAGTTTGTAGTAGAAATGGGTGAAATTTTTGATAGCATCATGGATAATTATTTTGAAAATTTCAAGGAAAGGATGAATAATAGGTTCCAAATTCCACCAAAATTGGTTGAAGACTACAAAGATGATGTATAATTTATGGTTCATTGTGATAAGGTATACAGTTAGGTAGTCAGACCTCGAGTTGCATGGGTGAAACCTCTTCCTTATGAGGTTAATATTGATTTGGCTAGGGACATTATTGAAGCACTAGTGAATGAGCCAATAGACCCAAAGCAACAAATTTTTGGAACATATGATGAGGCAAAGGACAGAATTGAGCTTGAAATCAAGATACCCTAGGCTATAAGCAAAGGCAAGAGGAAGATAGCTAAGTTGAAAACTGCTACCAACCCTCTTATGCTCACAGAAGGAAAAGGTGAGAATGAAGAAGATGATGAAGAAGAAGGAGGCAAAGAAAAAGAAGAACATGAATCTGAAGAGGAACTGCCAAAGAAGAAAGGTAAAGCAATTATTACCAAACCTAAGAAGAAGCCTACTATAGTGTTCTCTAGAAGAACCAGAAAAGGCAAGCAGGAACCTATACTTGTCAGGCCTCCACTCACATTTGAAGAAAGGCTTAAACAATTGGAAGAGGGAGCTGGCATCACAAATTTCAAGGCATTGAAATTTGAAACAAGAATTGATGCTAATAAAATGCAGAATGAGGAACTGGTACTCAATAAGATGGGTAAATGGAAATACTCCCCGGACCAGCTCGCCCCTCAAATCTCCAAAGAGCTATTGGAGAGATTGCAACCAAGCTAGGAGTTAGCCACCCAAATGAACAAAGACATATATGAGGAATCCCTGAGGAATCTTCTACCTAGTATCATTAGACCAGACATTAAGGTAGCTATGAAGAAACATGAAGGTAAAATGATGATTAGATTTCACACATGTTTGATTTTAATTAAGGACATTGAGCATGTTGTAAATAATGCAACAAACATGTGGAAGAACATCTATCATCTGTAAAAGCCCAATGATGACCCTTTTGAAATCAAGGACGATGAAAATAGTGATAGTGATGATTTTGATAGCACTCCATCCATCACAGTTACTCCAAGAGAGCTGCATGCACTAATGAAAGAAAAAGAGGAAGAAGCACATGAGGAAGGAAAAGATGAAGAGGATCCAGTTAAAATTGCAGCAGAAGTGATTGCATCCCTTCCTCACTCTCCACCAAAGACTATTACATCCACTATGGAGATAGCTTCTGCAAGCAAGATTGTGAGCACAATTGCCACATCAATTGCTCAATCTTCATCGGACACCTCCCAGCTCCAAGTATCTGAAACAGATGTGCCAAGCACTTCATCTACTGAGCTATCTATTACTTCTTCAGCTATTGAGCTAGCCTCCTCAGTTCCTTCACCATCAGTAAGTGTACCAGTAAGTTCCACAATTTGGTCTCCATCAATTCTAGTAAGTTCTATAGTTTTGTTTCTATTAGCATCATCTATATCCAGTTCCACTCCAATCAGCTTAGATTCTGCTATGGGTACTTTACCAAGTATCATACCATTTTTGGGAATTTTTTTTGATCCAGTTAATACTTCTATTGGCATTCAATCCTTAAGTCCTATCCCAGTTTTCACTACTAGCCCTTCTATCTCTACTATTGTGTCTGTTCCTAAGGTTAAACTAGTCATCACAGAAGTCAAACAAAAGAATCCATTAAAACTTCTGATCACTAGAAAGGAAATTGCAAAAGATATTGACTTAGACACAAAAATAGTGATTCCAAAGATTGATTATGACAATGCTACCATTGAAGAGATGAGGTTAGCCAGTCAACTCATAGAGATGAAAGCTACGCAAAAACAGTTAAGATTAGAAAGGGATAAGGAATATAGAATAATTGAAAATGCCACGAATATAATTATAGATGCCATAGGTGTTGAAGTAAATTCTACTCAACACATTTTGATTCAGTTAGAAGAGGTTGTACAGAAATTTAATGAGGATTCTTCCAGACAAGAGAAACTTATTGAGAAAGCTGAAAAGAAATTTGATAATAAGGTGCTAGAGCATATTGCTCAAAAGATAACAATAAAGCAAGTTGAATTGTCAACATTTTTGGGAAATTTTGAAAATTATTTTAATAATGCAACATCACTTTTTGCTAAACTTTCTGATGTTTCTAGTTTTACCAAAGAAATAAAGGATAAGTTAAATAAGATTGACATTGATATGCAATCAAGTGCATCCAAGTTGAAGGTGGACTTCTCCTCCACAACCTCCCATCACACCAAGATCAGATATTTGGTAGATGTACAAGCAGAACTATTGAGAGAGGAAGCTAGGATCTGGTCTACACTCATAGACATCCAGAACATGATCCTTCCTATCATGGACACAATGCAAAAACATCTTGTTCATTACAAAACATTGGTCCAAGATCAGAACTTCTCAGTGGCTGATCACTTGATCCAATTATCAGAAGAAGTTCAAATTGCTCTCTCCACCTATCAAATTTTGCAGCAAACTTGGGATATTACTTTTGCAACCATCCTTAAGGTACATCAATAATTCATATCTCACTTTGGTGTAGCCATATAAATTGTATATATGTAGTCCTTTAACATTATTGTCACAAAGGGGGAGAGATTCAGAGTTTCAGCATAATAAATGAGGAAAGTTATCACTATAAGTGATAGGGGGAGTTAGCACTCATTAGAATTAGCATGTGTACATAAGTATCATTGTATATACATTATAAGTCATTAAAAAGGTATATAGAAATGTATATTTAGCAATTCTACAAAGATCAATTTTGAAAAACCAAAATTCATTGAGTTAGGTAATGTACATATGTTTTGGCTTATAAGTGTTTTGTCACTAATGCCAAAGGGGGAGATTGTTGGCATTAAGTTATTATTTCCATTAGTGACAACACTTATCCATATCAATATAGCTACCAAGCTCAGCACTGAGTTTCCTACACTCACTGAGCTTCACAGTTTACACCAAGCATCTACAGTGTATACCGAGCATTCAATAATTACCTTATAGGTTCATCACTTAAGTTGTTCATACCGAGCTTTGCAGTTTACACCAAGCATCTACAATGTTTATCGAGTGATGGAAGTGTAGTATTTACTAAGTAATGAAAGTGCAGTGTTTACCGAGTTATGGAAGCACAGTATTTACTGAGTAATGAAAGTGCAATGTTTACCGAGTGATGGAAGCGCAGTGTTTACCGAGTAATGAAAGTGTAGTGTTTACCGAGTGAAAGCAAGGTAAACAAAGGATTTAGTTTTTACCAAGTGATACTATATCTACCAAGTCTCCAATGGTCACCCAGTTAGTATGGACCAAGACTTCACTTCTATCAAGTGCATGATGATGCTGAGTAATGCAGTGGATGCTAAGTATCAGAAGGTCACCGAGTCAATTTAGTGAACCCAAGTTTTCTACTATTTGGCCAACTCGACAATATTTTGTTCACTTGTGTTTTAGCTGACCTTGCAATTGTAATTATTGGAATGATATATATGTAATGTATTATATAATTTACAATTAATGGATGAGAGTACTAAGAGAGGCATGTAATTTTTTGAAGTGTAAATACAAATCAGCAAAAGAGTAGAATATTTAGCAAGGTCTACAAGGAGCAGTAAAGATTCATCAGTCACAAGAGGTGATCTATACTTCAAGGATCTAATTAGCAAATCAAGTTTGTAAGTAGATCCACTATTTCATCCTAACAGGTGAATCAGTTTTGTAAATCCTTTAATAGGGTAGACTTAACAATCTTTGTATAAATCTCCTAATAGAGTGCATACTTCAGTGTATGTTTGTAAATCCTCTAATAGGGTGAACCCACAATAGTGGGTTACACTTTTTCGAAGGAAGAAATTCCTCCAAAATCGCGAAGGAAGATTTTTTTGCCTAAATTTTTTTGATAGAAAGTACCCATATAGTTTCTATCGAAACTAATTCGCACCCTAGTTTCAATCGAAACTAAGTAAATGGAAGAAAAGGGTCCTTAATAGTTTCGATAGAAACTAAATACTTTCGATTGGAACTATTTAGGACAAAAAATCAACCTAAATAGTTTCGACAAAAACTATTTAGTTTCTATCGAAACTAAATATTAATAGTTTCTATCGAAACTATGTAAAAACTTTCGATAGAAAGTTAGTTTCTATCGAAACTAGAAAACTAGATATCTTTTGCAAATTCTATAATAGTTTCAATTATTTTCATGGCTTCCAGGATCAATTACTAGGTCCATATGGAGCACTAAAATCATGTCATTTTTCATGATAGAAGTACTCTGAACAAGCTTTCTAATGACTATGAATTTGATACATTTTGAATTTGTTAGGTATAAGTTTTTGCATGTGAATTGAACAGAGGTTCATTCTAAAAAATAAATCTCTATATTGAACGCTCATGGAAAAATAGTAACTAAGAGAAAAAAAAATTTGAAAAATAACTACGCTCTTTGTATTCAAGTCCTCTATCAATCAAAAAAAGAAATTTTGAAATCAGGTAAATATATAATAAGTTACATCTGTCAAAAGCCATGTATGTCCAAATTCATGTTAGGTCAACCTTAAATGCTAATAAAATATGAAATACTAAGGATAAAAACATTAGATCACCTCTATGGTTTTGGTATAGATGTTAACAAACTAAATTTGAAAGAATCACATTGATATCTATTGTAGAAAAAAAGTTGTGTGTCAAAAACAATGTCACTTTTTAAAAACTAGGTTTTTGATAACATACCAGCTTTCATGGGAGAAAAAATAATTCAATCAAATCAAGTCAAATTTTTTTTTAAAAAATATATTTAGATTCTACACAGAAAATCCTAAAAGACTATAGTTTAGTTCATCTTCAAATTCTTAACCGTTAAATGACAATTTGCATCTGAAAGTGAAAGTTTTCTTGAAAATTCATAGTTCATTGTCAGTTTAGGAAAAAAAGTGTAACCCACTATTGTGGGTTCACCCAACAAGGTGGACCTAGCAGTCCTTTTTGCTCCTAACAGGGAAGATCACCAGAAGTGGTCAATGTAAGCCTCAATAGGATAACTTCATACTACAGTAATGAAGTTTTGTGAGTATCATCCCCACCCCAGTTTTACTTTCTAATTGGAAGGTTTCTGGATCACCAAATCATTGTGTACATGTGTTATAAATGTTTGTTCTCTCATATATGTAGTAGATTAAATGAATGAATTGAAAATAGTATATATGGTTAAAGTTTTGAATTTTTTTTAAAGTTTTGATGTTACTAATTCACCCCTCCCCTCTCAATAACATATCATATCTTGAATATTTCCAACAATGACCATCTACAATATTTCATGATTTTCAAATATATAATCCATCTAACCATGTATTCAACCATAATTTTTTACTCCTCAATAAAATAACCAACCAAGTATAGGGATAAAAATAATCATCAATCATCATCAATAAGTTCTAGCATCATAATAATCACTATAAAAATAAAGTTAATGTGTCCCATAGTATTGAGTAGTCTAAATAAAAGTCAAAATAACTCCAAGATATTACAATGTCTGAAGATACAAAGTATTTGAAAAGTAAATAAATTGATATGTTATGTTATGCTATGATGGGCCAAGGTGAGGCCTCACATCCTTCCCCACTAGGCATGAACCTCCTCCTGGAGTTCATCTAAAAGATAAGGATACTATGATCTCATTGAACCACATTCTTTCATGAAGTTGTGGATCTATTTTCTTGACACTCCATTCCTTAATGAGTTTGGTTCTATAGATTGCCTTCTTGGTTGGAGTCCTTCTAACTCTTTCTGTCCTAATTCAGAGAAACGCTTGGGCTAATGTCTCATCATCCTTGGGTGCATAACAAAGAAAGTAGTCATACTTTGGCATGTTTCTTTAATGAGATAAATTAATACAAGGTGGTGGGGTTTCTTTTGAGTAGTTTGAATAATCATCTTATTTTTAATTAACATTAGATTTTGTGGCTAAAGCTCCATATGAACATTTACATAAATAACATAACATAAAAAAAAAGTTTCCTAATACCACCAATTGATCACTTGGATTGATAAATATTAAGATATGCACAATAGGTCCTTATATAATTTTAACATTCTAGTTTCATGAATCATAGTATATAAATATAGACATGTTGTGTACAAAGCTGCCTCAACCATAAATCATAAAATATTAGCTTATATAGAAAATTACCAGAACATTCCATATGAGAAAATTTTAATAATAATAATGAAAAGTAGGGGTCCTACATCCTCCCCCTCTTTTTCTTTGGATTCCTTTAGTGGAGTCATCTAAATATAAGGCATACTCCTCATGCTAAACCTATTTTCACTTTACAAAAGTCCTCTATCTATAATGAACTAGGTTAACCTATAATCCTTCACTAATTTTATGTGGTGATTTGACCCTAACTTACAATAGTCAAAGCCGACAAGCTTTTCCTACTAAAATAAAAGAAAGGGTGAGAGCATATAGCTACACTAAACTTTACACCCTAATGCTTTACTTCCCACCTTATTCATCAGGAATCCCTTTCTAATCTGGGTATTCACGAGTTACTTTGCCAACATAATTTGCAAAAAATGACTCATAATGAAAATAAAATAGAAGATAAGATAATTAATTTAGAAGTATAAAAATTAATAAAATCAATAATGGTTATACTAGAAAAATTTTAATCAAGAAAATAAGGTATGTCCTAGAGGCAAGATAGGACCATTATCAAGAAAATTTGACTAAGTAGCCCAACATCACAATTTACATTGTTGATATAAAAGAAGTAAAAACAAAATACAAAAAAAAAATTGCAATATGAAATAAAATACTCTACATCACACTGATTACACAATTTACATCATGATTAGAATGCAGCCATACTAGGGTCACTAAGGGGAAGGAGGGTTCATTTTGACTAGCATTTATATATATTGATACACCTATCTCCCAATCCTATCTTTTACCCTTAAGACCAATATTCACCATTATATACAATATGGAATTCAAGTTACTAAATCCACTAGTCTTGACATGCTTATACATACATATGCCTTATTATAAAACCTATGACAGCAGGAAGTCCAAAGATTTTCAACTCTAATATGGGACAAAGGCAATGGTTATAAACTTTGGGTTGATACTACTATAAGTCAAAATGCTTAATGTAGAAATAAAAAAATTACTTTTAAATAGAACTTTAAATTTTCTAATTCACCATTTCAACTTATTATTCCAAATGATTAGGGTAAAGGGTTTGTATTCAACTACCACATTTTACTGTCTTTTGTGGGTATAAACATTGTGACTCTAACCTATATAGGATCTAAGTCTATTTTATCCATTTGACTAATTCTTGTTAATATTATTATTATGCTAATAACCCTAACAATTGTAGACTTTAAAAACATGAATTCTATTTTAGATATATTTAATTTATTCATTGTTGATTAAGGTTAACTATACTTCTTGACTCACTCATACTTACCTTGAAACATAAGCATTCTAAATTAATAATATTGATAACATTGTTCTCATATAATTATTTCCAATAACATCATGAAATAATTTCATTACCATAATTTTAAATAATGAGGATGTTAACACATAGTTTGTTTACGATGACCTTGTTGAAAATGTATTGTTAACCATTACTAATTAACCTTTTTCTTAATATTTTACAGTATTAATACATAATTTTAATCATGCTAATATTAATTTTTTTTTTTTAAACACCCTATCTTCAAATTATTAATTTAAAAATCATCATGAATTCAACAAAAATAGTGTATTTACATATGTATATGTATATATACATATACATATGTAAATACACTATTTTTGTTGAATTCATGATGATTTTTAAATTAATAATTTGAAGATACATACATACATACATATACATATACATATACACTATGTTGTTGAATTCATGATTATTTTTAAATTAATAATTTGAAAATATGTGTGTGTGTATGCATATATAACATATATATAAGTATACATATATATATCACATATATACATATACATATATATGCATATATATGAATATATATGTATACATGTATATTATATATATACATATACATATTATGTATATGTATATAAATATATATGTATATGTATATGTATATATGTATATGTACATATATACATATACACATACATATATAAACACACACACTTCTTGCATTTATTGAAAACTCTCCCATAACTAATTAAAATTAATAAAATAAGTACTACATACATAAAGAATGATTATTAGTACTTGTCAGTAGGTTTAGTACAATTGTGACATATTTTGAATTTTATGCTTTAACTAGTGATGATTTTTTTTTATTTGTACGAGCCAGAATTAATTGGTTTTTAACTTTTGTTATCAAACTAATATGTTGCATAGTATATATGGAAGATTTTTAACTTTAAATTATATTTCTAAGATTTGATTGGGTGAATTCATTTAGCTCTTGTATTGGTCGTGTTGAATGTGATTCATTTTTACTATTTTTTGAATGTAAGTGGGTTGATTTATATTTTAATATTTTAATATTGCATTCTTTTATAATATAATTTTTGTCATTCAATTAAAAATACTAAAAAAAGATATTTCTTATATTATATAATCATTTAAGAAATATTATAATTTATTTATAATATAATAGTATCACATGACATATATGTAACAAAACATATATATCAAGTGGCGCTTGTTATAATTTGGACTTCCATTTCTCCTTTCTTTTAAGTACTTTTTAGAATAATTATCTCATTTTTAGAGGAGATAAAATAGGAAGAGAAAAAGTTGTTTCAAGACAAAATATTATCTCCATCTAGATTCCCATTTTTGTAGGAGGAAAAATAGGAGATAAAATCTACCATATAATGATAAAGCGTCCTTTTTATTTCTTTTTATTTTTTTAAAGTAATACGTTTAAATATTAAGATTAAGAAAAATCTTATTAATAAATAAAAGGCATTACAAATCATGAATATTTAGCTTCTCATTATGATTACGCATGTTTGCTTCATTTTAATATTCTAATATGTATATTTGATTTACTTTATATTTTAATATAAATAATTTATTTAATTTTAAGTCAATTATTTTACTCAAATTCTATTTTTAATTTACTTTCAAGATATTATTTTAGAGTAAATAGAATACCTATAGCCAAATGAAATTTTACCTTTTGACAAATGCAAAGAGTCATGTTAGATTAAGGTTATGTCTATTAATCATAACATAGGGAAACTTGAATATAACTTTTTTTTTAAAATAACTGTATATACTAAGAGCTATAAGTGCATGATATTATTAAACATATTAATTAAGTTTCATTGATATAATTAAAAATAATTTTAATAGATAATTATTTAACTAATTTAATCTCATACAATATATAATTCATTTATCAAATAAAAATACATCCTTACAAGATTTGTTGAATTATTTGTATATTATATTAATAAATTATATAATTTAAAACAATACACAAGACAAACAAAATAAAATAATAATAAAAGTTAAATTAACCTTCTTGCCTTACCTTTTTCTCGCATGTGCTTGTTAAATGAGAGGAGCAGAGTGGGATTGTTTTCATTAAAATTTCAGCCTACTCCTTCCATTCACGCCACAAGTGATTAGGTTGTTAAGACAAGTGGAGCTTGCTCCATCCCCACCCAAAATAAGATATTATATATGTGTGTGTGTGTGTGTGTGTGGGTGGGTGGGATTAGCAAATTGAATGATCGAAGCACGCCCTACTATCATTCTTGCTCGTACCTGCATTCATTAAGAGTGGTGTTGCCTTGGGAACCCTATGATTCCCCCCCCACCCTGCATTGGCAATTTGCTAGTCCCACCCACCCATATATATATATATATATATATATATATATATATATATATATATATATATATATATATATATATATATATATATCAATCACCTCACATTCGTACGATGTTAGGGGTGGGATCCATCTATCAGCAGGGTATCCCAATAGGAATTAATTTATACTAATTATATTGGAGGCATTCCCTTATATGAAGGCGAGGAGCTAAAATTTTCATCCCGCGATGGAGAATCCTAGAGATAAAATGACTATCATGGAAGTATTGTTAAGTGTTGATTGATTTGATTTGACACATGACTCTTCAAAAACAAAGAAATTGATGTAGGGGCATCTGAGGGTCAAGGCTGTTGACTTAGATGTGGGTTTTAGTCAAGATTTACTTTCGGGGGTCACAACTTTTGACTCAGATGTGGGTTTTGGCTGAAATTTTATAGGTGGTTGCGCTAGAAGGAGTTATGTGGATTGCCAATGGAGCTTAGTTCAATAGGTGGCCATTTTGACATTTTTTTGGGAGCCTAGAAACTCATCTTGACCTCCAAAACTGGATTTTAGTGTTTTTTTCAATTTTTTTAGAATTTTGTTTTTGTAATAAATCCAAAATCATATCTTTGATTTCATTGATTAGTTGGCAATTCATCTTGCCTTAGTTGGGGGCTTTTCCTGGGAAAAATTGGGATTTATAGGATGAATTTTAAAAATTACCAAAAATGGAAATTTCTATTTTTCCCAAAAATCTGTCAAATATGGTAATTTTTGGATTTGTAATAAGTAGGTGTTTGTTTTCATTTTAGAGGCAAAGTAGAGTTGCAAAACTCTTTTAATGAAGATTTATGTTATTCTGAAACACTTATCTTGTGTCAAATTTAGATTTATTGTTTTATGATATTGAGGTTACATAAAAAATAATCTAGTATGTTCATATCTAATCAGATTTTATTGGACATTTACTTTCTATCATGAGCTCCACAAGGGTGCAAGACAATTGCACATCTATTGAAGATTTAATTTTGCCCATGACAAAAAATTTGACAAGAGATAGTAATCGACAAGGACTTTGTTTTCTTTTCCATGTTACAATTAGAGATGAGAAGTGACATAAAGTGTTAAGTGATATAGATGAAAGACAAGAAATGACCAGATAAAGACAACAATTTGTGTAGACATTTTTCCATTGATTTATAAATGTTCGATATGGTTCCTTTGTTCCTCATCACCCACAAGTTGATCACCTCTCTATATGTAGCCTTGCTAGAAAAAGAACCAAGGAGGAATCTAAGTATACAAGACGGGGACATCAAACTTAATTAAGAATATATTAGTGGCAGGAAAAGAAAGAAGTTGATGAAAAATAGTAGGGGATGAAAATCCATGTTGTGAATTTCTCTATTGAACCCTAATATAAATATTGACAGAGCTTTTCTGATCACAAGTAATTGCATATCCACATAGTTTTTTAGAAATGGAGAGACTGTGGAGACGACAACCATGGAGCAATCGAAAGAGAGGAAATGAGTATCGATATTTACTCTTTAAGTTTCCTACTATTATACTTTCTTAAATATATCATCTAAATTATAATATTAACACATGAAAACAAAGAGATAGCCATCACCATTTAGGGAGGGAATAAGTAGATTGTGATCCACATGGAAAAGTCTTTTAGAATAGAGGCTAAAATAAATGTTATCCATTGAAATACACATGTTAATACTATGATTTGAGCAATGATTGGAGTTGCTTTGATGTATGGAAAAAATATATACATACCCAATATGATATAAGAAACCAAAAAGGAATATAGAATAAGGAAAAATAAAATATGTATTGGAGAATCAAGAGTTTGGTATTGCTTGATACCCATCTAGGGATAACTCAATCGACCATAGAAAGACAATGCAAGAAAGACACTAGAATTATGTTAATTAATTCCCTCTGGGGAGTCACATATCCATAGATAATGATATTGATAAAAACAGTTGATAGTCATAATTCTTGTTCAATTTTTTTATTGTTAACCATTATCTTTATAAAAAATTTTAATATGACATCAAAATCTCCCTCTTTGACATCTCATGTTAAAGACAACAATCAATGTATTTTCTATGTACCTAATGTTTTGATTCATATGCAATCTCCTTTGGCAATACTACATCAACTTGACTAATCTTCAAGATACTCAGATGATGCATCACTAAACTTGTTTAGTGAGCTTCATAAAGGGGAATGGCCCCTATATTACCTCTTAGATAAAAAAATACATCCTTAGGTAATGTCTTGATGAATATGTCTATAATTTTTTATTTTGTATTCACATATTCCAATCCAACCTCTTTGTCTTGCACCAATTCTCTCAAAAAATGATACTTTATTGCAATGTTCTTGGTCTTGGTATGCATCACTAGATTTTTGGATATGTTAATTGCACTAGTGTTATCACAAAATATAACTACTAGATCCTTCATCTCTTCCTTGATACCTGACAATAGTTGTTTGAACCAAATGATGTTGGAACAATTAATTATTATTGCAACATATTTTTCTTCTGTTGTAGACTAAGATATGCAATTCTTCTTTTTTCTTGTCCAAGACACTAGCCTCTTTCCAAGAAAGAATGCTCCACTACTACTACTTTTCCTATCATCAATACTTCCTACCCAATCAAAATCCATGAAGGCTCTCAATTGAAAGTTGTCTCCTTTCTTATACCACATACCATTACCTTCAATACCTTTTAGATACCTCATGATTCTTTTTATATCCATCATATGATTTTCCTTAGGATTAGTAGAGAGGTTTGCCACCATACCAACTACTAATGCAATATCAGGTCTTGTATGTACCACAAACTAAAGTTTTCTAATCATTGATTTATATATATTCTAATCTACCTCCTTGGAATCATCATTTTTGGAAAGCTTATGTCTAGTAGACAAAGGTGTTATGACTGGTCTAGAATCCCCCATTCCAAATTTCTTTAATATCTCCTTGATGTATTTTGATTGAGTAATGTAGATACCATTCTTCATCTGTTGAATTTGCAAGACAACAAAGAATTTAATCTCTCCAAATTGACATTTCAAATTCTTTTCTCATTTCCTCAAAAAAATATTTTCACAAATCATAATGTCCAATAAATAATGTATCATCTACAAATATTTTTGCCAGCACTATCTTTTTTTCTAGTCCTTCCTTGATGTATAGGCTGCTATTATCATTTGTCCTTTGAAAACCAATTTCTATTAGATAATATTGCAATATTTGATACCAAGCTCTAAGGGCTTGTTTGAGACCATACAAAGCTTTGTGTAATCAGCAAATTGTATCCATTTTGTTAGGATCTATGAAACCTTAAGGTTGTTCAATGTAGACTTCTTCTTCTAAGATTCCATTCAAGAATGTTGACTTCACATCCATCTAATATACTTTGAATCCTTTATGTGCAGTATATGCAAGTAGTAATCTAACACCTTCTAGTCTTGCAATAGGAGCAAAAGTCTCTCCATAATCAATACCTTCTTCTTGACCATAGCCTTTGTATACCAATATTTCCTTATTCCTTGAAACTTTTCCATTTTATTTCAATTTATTTCTAAATAACTATTTTGTACCAATTACATTTTTGTTCTTGGTTCTCCAACTTTTGTTCCTTTTCAATTTTCTCAATCTCTTCATTCATTGCCTCAATCCAACTTTAATTGTCTAATGCATCTTTAACCATTCTAGTCTCAAGCTTAGTAAGTAAACATGTACCTTTTAGTCTTTTCCTTGTCATTATGCCTTGTGACTAATCTCCAATGATTTTCTCAAGTGCATGATGCCTTCTGACATATCTAGAAAGTTTAGGCTTCTTTTTGGATTTAGGATCTAATTCACTTAGTTTACCATGCTTAAAATGATCTTCATGCTCAAGTCCAATTGTCTTTAACTCAAGTCCTTCAAACTTGATTTGCACTAGCTGAAACTTAGGTCCTTCTGACACAAACATGGATCCTTTTGATAGAGACTTGGGTCCTTCAAACTATGACTCGGGTTGCACTTGTTACAACTTGGGTTGAACTAGAGATTTAGGCGACTTGGGTGGTGAAGACTTTTGATTTTCAATTGCATTTGCTTGAACTTTAGGTAAAACATCAAGTTTGAAGTAGAATTTTTTTTCGTAATTTTCAAGTTCTTTTATGCTTTGTTCTTCACACTTTTCTACAAAATCACCAGTTCTTACATGTGCACTTTCTATAACTTCATGAGTAGTGAGATTCAAACATTTGTATGCTTTACTATTATTGGAGTATCCTAGGAATATGCCTTCATCACTTTTCACATCAAATTTTCTTTTTCTTAACTCTTTCAAGATATAACATTTGCTTCCAAATACTTTGAAATAAAAAACATTAATTTTATATCCATACCATAATTCATAAGGTGTTTGATTTTTATCCTTCTTCAGTTGAACTTGGTTTAAGGTATGAATTGTTGTACTGATTGCTTCCTTCTAGTATTTGATTGCAACATTTTTCTCTATCATCAGTGTTCTTGCACAATCCATAATGAATCTATTTCTTCTTTTTGCTATGTCATTTTGTTGAGGTGTACTAGGTGCAGACACTTGTCTTTTGATTCCTCTTTCATTGTAGAATTTATTAAATTCATTTGAGATGAATTCACCTCCTCTATCTGACCTTAGACATTTTAGTTTCTTTCCTATTTCTTTCTCAACTCTAGACAAATACCATTTGAACTTTTGAAAGGCTTCAAATTTATCTTTTAAGTACATTACAATCATCATCAACAAAAAAAATGAAATACTTATCTTCGTAGTATCTTTCTATGCCAATAGGTCCATAAGGGTTTGTGTGAACTAGCTCTAGAACTTCTTCAGAATTATAGTTCTTTCTTTTGAAGCTTATCTTTCCCATCTTTCCAATTTGATAATTTTTGCACATGCCCATGTCAAGTTTCTTTAGGTTTGGAATTCCTCTCACCCTTTTATTCTTGCTTATGTTGACTAGGTTATCAAAATTCTCATGACACAACCTTTTATGCCATAACCAACTTTCCTCTACTAGAGCTAGGAAACATGAACTTTTAGTTAGATCTAGATGGAATAGATTACCTCTTGTTTGATTGTTAGTCTAAACTAGATTTTATTTCCCATCTAGAAGCTTGGTCTTCCCATTCATGAATTCTACCTTGAATCTAATATTTTTCAACTGTGCCACACTAAGTAGATTGTTTTTCAATCCTTTAACCTAGTAAGTATTATCACATATGAGTTCATTTGTTAATGCAATACCACCTTTTCCTTTCACATAACAAGGTTCGTCATTTCCAAATCTAGCACTCTCACCATCATAGTGTTCCAAGTGATCAAATTTAGATTTATCACCAGTCATGTGGTGAGAACAACCATGATCTATTATCCATGTGTCATTCTTGCTAACATGAGAAATGGGGGCCCTCTTATCATTTTCATCACTGATTCATCTTTAATAGAAATGTAAACCATTTCATCTTCATCACTACTATCAGAGTCTTTAGCCATGTGTTGGCTTCCCAATTAGATCAATAACTTGGTTCTAAAAGCACAACTCATGGATTGGAAATCCAAAATGAGTAGCTATCTTTCTTATAGAAAAGAATCATTTAAATTTTCAATAGGAGGAAGTATACTTGAAACAATTCTACAAAGTATATGCACTATAAAAATCTCTAAGTTATTCTATCATTGCAAAACTTAAACTATAACAATTCTAGAAATAAATCTAAGTACATTGTAATGGCTATAGGTAACTATAAGAAATTGCATAGTAATGGTTGAAATGTTGGAAATAAATCTAAATACACAGTAATGGCTACAAAAAACTACAAGAAATTGCATAGTAATGACTGCAGGAACTGAATGTTACAAACTATAGCTTCCTATTTATCTCCTTATATATGTGTATCTCCATATATGTTTGCATCTCTATCAAATGATTGATTATAATTTTGAATATATAATCTTATTGACTCTCTAACAACCATCTAACAAGTGTCTCATCATTCCTTTAAACAAGGAAGATACTTATTACAAAACTAATGACTAAGTGTGCTGATTTTCTATTCCACCTTTTTAGCAATCCACTCAAGCACATGGTTCTCTTTTATTATTTTGAATTAGATCAATCTGTTTTATCAAGTTATGCTCCTCCTTTTCACATTTCTATATCATTTTTAAAATATTAATTTCACTAAGAAATATGGAAGTTATGATCATTTTATTGAAAGTGGTTGATGTAGGAGCATCTAGAGGTATAAGGGCAATCCTGTGTCACCCAAAAAAAAAATATACTTAGACTTAGTTTTTTTTTCATGTCTTTACATTTTTGGATACCCATTTGGCTCAAATAAAGGTTCCAACTCTCATAGTTCAACTATCAGTGCTTTTGAAAATTCTAAAAAATAGGAGCATGTATTTGGGCCATCATTTCAGTAAACTAGAAGGTGTGAATTGGCCAAATGAATGTAATCATGATTTAGAGCATTCCAAAAAAAGAATCAGGTCAATAGGCCCCACGGTTTGAAAGTTATTATAGTTTTTCAGGTTTTGGAGACCTCCTAAGAATGCTTCAAAGTCAGGTTTGGGGCATTAAATGACCTCAAAAAGGGTCAAAAAATGGGGGACGAGAAAAGCTGGTCCATAGGGCTATAGAGCGCTTCGAGATCTTTCCAAAAATGTAAACGGTTCATCAATTAGAGCTACGGTTCAAAAGTTATGCCTCTCGAAAGTTCGGTTACCGTTTCTAGATTCTTCTAGATTTGCACCGACTTCTAACGCAGCTTCCAGAGCCTTCTATTTTGTCGGTGGATGCCTACTAGAACTTTCTAGAATGTATTCCTAGTCCTTAACCCTCCAAGGTCTATTTAAGGAGATTTCTGGCATTATAAAAGGTAGTTCAGAGTGGAGTTTGAGAGGAGGTGCTAAAAGGAGAAATATTCTCCAGATTTATGCTATTGTAAGCCCTTAGGGCATGTTTTGAAGTTTATTTTCCTGTACTATTTGTACTAGCTTATTTTCTCAGTTAATATAATTTTTCTTTTCTATTGTTTCCATTCTATTCTTGGGTTGTGTCCCCATCAAGTGGTATCAGAGCGGGTTTTCTTAAATGTGTAGACAGAGCGCTGACTGTGAGGCAATTTGCACCAGGACTGTGTGGTTGTGGGTTCAAGTTAGAAGATGCCTCCATGAAGAGAGCATGGCATAAGGGCCACAGCTATTGATCCTGAGGAGGTTAGAGCCCTCCAGAGGAAGGTACAAGCATTGCAAGAGGAGCAAATGTTGCCGCAGGTGACAATAGTGAGGATGACAATGAAGAGGAAGTAATGGGACCAGAAGAGGAAGTTGACAGGGAAGTTCTGAATCCTGTAGAGGAAAGGCTTTTTAGGGCCATTACTAAGTTTGGGAAAAGACCTACAATTGAAGTGGGTATATTTTTAGGAAATCTGAAACCAGATGAGTTGATCGATTGGATCAATGAACTGGAAGAATACTTTGAGTATGAGGATATAAGGGACCCAGATAGGGTTAAGTTTGCAAAGGCCAAACTGAAAGGCCACGCCAAAATCTAGTGGCAAGAGGTTCAACTGGAAATATTTAGAAGAGGAAAGGAGAAGATCACAAGATGGGATTGCATGGTGGACAAATTGAAGAAGCAGTTCATTCCTATGGACTACGAGCTTGATTTGTTTAAGAAGATGCATGGGTTAAAGCAAGCAGGAAGATTAGTCCAAGAATATATAGAGGAGTTTTACTGACTCTTGATTAGAGTAGGGCATGCAGAAGCAAATAAGGAGAAGGTTGCTCATTATATCAGTGGGTTACGACCTAGCATCTAGGAGGAATTAAGTCTAGTAAGAATGACCAGCATTGAAGAGGCATACCAGTTTGCCCTACGAGTTGAAGAGAAGCTAAATAAAAGGTTTGAAGGAAGACAAAGAGGGCGTGGTCAAGGAGGAAGGGGAAGCAGTAGATCATCTAGAGGCTGCAATGAAACCCAAAAGAAAAATGAAGATGTGGGTACTAGCAGAAACCAGAGGAATGAGGGTTTCAACCACTCCCATGATCAAGACTTTGGAAATCAAAGAGGAAGAGGTAGAGGATGTGGACAAGGAAGAGGAGGCTTCCGTGGAACCTATTTCCATTGCAATGAAGAAGGTCATCGTGCCTTTGAATGCCCTCAATGAGAAGGAAGGACAGATAGGAGAGTTGAGGGCCAAGCTAGGGTTGCTCATGTGGATGAGGATGCACAATCATCACATTCAGAGGATGCAGAAAGAGGAGAGACCTTGGTAAATGAAAGAGTCCTACTAAGTGGTGAGAATGAACTAGGACAACGAAGGAGTTTTTTTCATACCAGATGCAAGTGTGAGGATAAATGTTGTGATGTGATCATTGATGGTGGTAGCACTGATAACTTGGTATCAGAAGAGATGGTCTCTAAGCTGAAGCTCAAGAGGGAGAAACATCCCCAGCCCTATCAGATTTCTTGGGTAAAAGATGATCATAAGGTCCTGGTAAGTGAACAATGTTTAGTAAAATTTAAAATTGGGAGTTACCATGATGAAGTTCTCTGTGATGTTATTTCGATGGATGTTTTCCATCTATTGTTGGGTAGACCATGGCAGTTTGATAGACATGCTATACATGATGGACATGCAAACACATACTCTCTGACAAAGGATGGAGTTCACCACAAATTGAAGCCCATGAAAAAGGAAGGTGAAAAGGTATGTAGCAGTACTAGGATTTGTCTTGTTGATGGAAGGAAGTTTTTAGATGGCATGAAACATCAACATATGTGCTATGCTTTGATTCCTAGGAAAGATAAAGAAGGTAGTAGTGAAATACAATTTGAAGTTTTAGATTTACTAGGGGAATTTGGAGATATTATCTCTGATAATGTTCCAGATGGATTGCCACGAGTAAGGAAAATTAGTCATCAGATAGATCTAATTTCAGGAGCTAGTTTTCCTAACAAGGCTGCTCACAGGATGACTCCTACTGAAATAGAGGAGCTAAATAGATAGGTTCAGGAGTTGCTAAGGAAGGGCTTGATTCGAGAGAGCTTGAGTCCATGTGTAGTACCTACAGTACTTGCACCAAAGAAGGATGGAGAGTGGAGGATGTGTATAGATTCTCGAGCTATAAATAGGATAACCATCAAGTACTAGCTTCCTTTACCAAGGATGGATGATCTTACGGACTGCTTGAGTGGAGCTCAGTACTTTACAAAGATAGATCTGAAGAGTAACTATCATCAGATATGGATTTGAGAAGGACATGAGTGGAAAACAGCCTTCAAGACCAAGGAGGGTCTTTATGAGTGGTTAGTCATGCCCTTTGGATTGACGAACGCCCCAAGCACCTTCATGTGGCTCATGAATGACGTACTTAAGAAGTTCTTGGGAAAATTTGTTATTGTCTATTTGGATGATATTTTAATTTTTAGCAAGACTTTGGAAGAACATTTACTGCATATTCGTAGTGTCCTTGAAAGGCTAAGGGAAGAGAAACTGTTAATTAATCTAAATAAGTGTGTCTTTGCAAAAAGGGAGTTAGTCTATTTGGGATTTGTTATATCACCTGAAGGTCTCAAAATGGATCCAGAGAAGGTAAAAGCCATCTTGGAATGGCCTACTCCAAGGTCTGCTACTGAGGTAAGATCATTTCATGGTCTGGTTAGTTTTTACAAGAATTTTATTAAGAATTTCAGTGGCATATGTACACCCCTAACTGATACAATAAGAGGAGATAGAAAAGAGTTCAAATGGACTGCAGCAGCTGCGAGAAGTTTTGAATTGTTGAAGAAGAAGGTGACAGAACAACTTGTGTTGGCACTTCCAAATTTTAGAAAAGTGTTCCAGGTGGATCGTGATGCTAGTGGAAGCATTATTGGGGCTGTATTAAGCCAAGAAGGTAAGCCTATTGCATATTTTAGTGAAAAATTGAATGATGCAAACAAGAAGTATTCTGTTTATGATCAAGAGTTCTATGCAATAGTTCAGGCCTTAAAGAAATGGAGGCATTATTTATTGCCAAAGGAATTTGTTTTGTATAATGATCATCAGGCATTACAATACCTAAATAGCCAAGGTAAATTGAATCAGAGGCATATGAAGTGGGTAGAATTCTTGCAAAGTTATACATTTGTGTTGAAGCATAGAAGTGGAAAATCTAATAGGGTTGCAGATGCACTAAGTAGGAGACAGTTGTTGCTTACAACAATGCAGGTTGAAGTAATTGGGTTTGATGAACTCAAGAATTTGTACCCCAAGGATCTTGATTTTGCTGAAGCATGGAAAGCTTGTAAAGAAACTATTGTTGTAGATAGAACCAAGTGGTTAGACTATCTGATTCAGGATGGCATGTTGTTCAAAGGTAGTCAATTGTGCATTCCAAGGAGTTCCATGAGGGAAAATCTGATTAAGGAGAAAGATAGTGGAGGGATGGCAGGACATTTTGGTCGAGATAAGACCATTGCCATTCTTAGAGAACATTATTTTTGGCCTCAAATTACATAGGATGTGAAGAAGTTTGTACAGAGTTGCCAGATTTGTCAAGTTGCCAAGGGGTTTAGTCAAAATATTGGCCTATTCAGCCATTGCCTATTCCATCAAGGCCATGGGAGGACATAAGTATGGATTTTTTTCTTGGATTGCCAAGGACACAAAGGGGTAATGACTTAGTATTCATGGTGGTTGATAGGTTCTCCAAAATGGCACATTTCATTCCATGCCACAAAACTCATGATGTTGTCCATATTGCATACTTGTTTTTCAAAGAGGTGGTAAGACTACATGGTCTTCCAAGGAGTATAGTTTCTGATAGAGATACTAAATTTTTGGGGTATTTCTGGAGGACATTGTGGAAAAAGTTGAGAACAGACTTGAAATTCAGTTCCACGCATCACCCACAGACTGATGGCCAAACAGAAGTGGTAAATAGAACTTTGGGCAATTTGCTGAGATGTTTAGTTGGAGATAAGCCCAAGGGATGGGATTTGATTCTACCACAGGCAGAGTTTGCTTATAATAACTTTGTAAATAGGAGTACTGGAAAATCACCATTTCAAATTGTATATGGGAATAGCCCAAGGACTGCACCAGAATTGAGGAAGATAGAACAAGGGGAGAGAACAAGTGCTGAAGCTGAGGAATTTGTTGAACACATCAAGCGTCTACATGAGGAGGTTCAAGCACACATTATCAAGATGAATCAAGAGTATAAAGCTAGGGCTAATCAAAGGAGAAGACATAAGGAATCCCAAGTAGGGGATCAAGTCATGGTGCACTTATGAAAATAAATATTTCCAGTTGGTACTTACAACAGGCTGAAAATGAAGAAATTTGGCCCCTGCAAGGTTTTGAAGAAACATAACTCAGGAAATGCATATGAGGTGGAGCTGCCAGATGGTATTCACATTTCTCCCATTTTCAACATTGCAGATTTAACAGAGTATCATGATGATGGTGCAGATGAGGATCTGGTTTTAGAGCCATGTCTAATTCCTGCTTCTAAGAAGGAGGAGATAGAAGACATTCTAGATCATCGTGTGGGTAGGAGTACCAAAAACAGGCAGTATGAAGAGTATTTGGTCAAATGGAAAGGACGGCCGATTGAGGACTCAACTTGGATTTCAGAAGCTGAGGTTTCCCATTTGGGATTTCCTCTACCATCCATAAAGTGATAGGGTCACTTTTCAATCTACCCTAGGTGTCTGATGCAGGAGCATCCAGAGGTATAAGGGCAATCCTGTGTCACCCAAAAAAAAAATGTACTTAGACTTAGTTTCTGTTTCATGTCTTTACATTTTTGGATACCCATTTGGCTCAAATAAAGGTTCCAACTCTCATAGTTCAACTATCAGTGCTTTTGAAAATCCCAAAAAAATAGGAGCATGTATTTAGGCCATCATTTCGGTAAACTGGAAGGTGTGAATTGGCCAGATGAATGTAATCATGATTTAGAGCATTCCAAAAAAAGAATCAGGTCAATAGGCCCTATGGTTTGAAAGTTATTGCAGTTTTTCGAGTTTTGGAGACCTCCTAAGAATGCTTCAAAGTTAGGTTTGTGGCATTAAATGACCTCGAAAAGGGTCAAAAAATGGGGGATGAGCAAAGCTATCCATAGGTCTATAGAGCACTTCGAGAGCTTTTTGAAAATGTAAACGGTTCGTCAATCGAAGCTACGGTTCAAAAGTTATGCCTCCCGAAAGTTTGGTTACCGTTTCTGGATTCTTCTAGATTTGCACCGACTTCTAATGCAGCTTTTGGAACCTTCTATTTCGTCGGTGGATGCCTACTAGCACTTTCTAGAATGTACTCCTAGTCCTTTACCCTCTGGGGTCTATTTAAGGAGATTTCTGGCATTGTAAAAGGCAGTTCAGAGTGGAGTTTGAGAGGAGGTGCTAAAAGGAGAAATATTCTCCAGATTTATGCTATTGTAAACCCTTAGGGCATGTTTTGAAGTTTATTTTCCTGTATTGTTTGTACTAGCTTATTTTCTCAGTTAATATAATTTCCCTTTTCTGTTGTTTCCATTCTGTTCTTGGGTTGTGTCCCCATCAGTGGTTTTCTCTTGCCTAAAAATGTGCCACCTTTTACTTAGTCAACTTCTGATACATGGTGTTCATTAACTATTTGAACTAACTCAAACACTCAAAAGGGTTTGTGGGCTTGTTTTTATCTTTCTAAATCCATAAGACATTCTTAATTTTATTTAGAATTGAGAGAGATATGCCTATTTTATTAAAACTGACTTTTTGAATTTTTTCGCATTTCTTGCAATTATTAATTATTGACAAGTGTCAGCTTGCTTCTCCTTCTTCCCAGTTGCATGAACAATTCAAATAGCTCACAAAAAATATGTTAATCACCTCAAGATAATTATACTTCAATAATAATCACTCATCATAATTTAGCATTAACGAGCTACACATACAAATGCTAACAATAAATCATTTATCATAGTTAATGCTTCATAAATCAAGTTAATGTATGGAAATAGCTTGGGAATATATTGAAACCATGGGTTAAAGTTTAATATTAGATGAATATAAATATGACATTTTATAGGCTCATCATTCCCCCTCAGCTGAAATCTTGCTTGTCCTCAAGTAAGGGATAGGCATTAGATAGTGATGAAATCTATTATTATTCCATACTTTTTTTCCCTCTCTTATCTACATATTTTTCACCAAGAATATAGGAGGTAGCCCAAAAATATTCATGAAATGTCATCCTTGAATGGCCTATGAAAATAATTTAAGGCATACATATGTTCCCTCCCAGCTAAATGGTTTTTATCCTCAAATGATAATGTATGCATGAGGGTAGCAAAAAATCACTTATGAAGCATATAATTACAACAATGATAATTGAGAAACAAAATTTAAGGCATAGATAATCAATTACTAAAAATGATAACTATTATGAATAAATGGAAATCATAAGCATAGTACCATTTGTGTTGTTGTAAGAAACCTCAAACTTTGCAAATAGCTGAAAGTACAGGTCCCTTGATTGTTGAAATTTAGGTCCCTCCAAGAGTATTGCATGTTTAATATGAGTATTGTCTTCATACTTTCTAAAAGTTGTCTATTGGATTACATAGTAGTTGTTGCAGGTTGTCTATTGAATCAAAGAGTAGTGGTTGTAGGACTGATTGTTAAAAACAAATAGTAGTTGTTGCAAGACTAACTATTTCAACATGAAACCTATAGATAATACCAATTAGACCTCATCATTTAATATACATTCTTGACATCATGAAGACTCAACTAAATAATGGAACATTTGGAAATGTATGCAAAGACTCTCTTACACAATTAGAAACTTGGCTCACTCACACCCTTGGAAAAATGATTTGAAATATGACCAACCAACTGGCTATAAACTCCTCCAAAATAGCCATTAAGAAAAGAACAACTCAGAAACAAACTAAACTAGACAACTACTAACTCTAAGACACTGTGTAAGAACACTTATTGAATAAGAAACCTACCCTAACCTATCCTAACCTACACTAACTAGGTAAAATAACCAGCTTAAAAAAAACCATTTACTAGTTCTTTGAAGTATCTTCCTCTTCTCAAAATATTCTAATCCTTCACATGCTTATGAGTAATTGGAAATGTTGCAGCATCAATAAAAACTTCACAAACAATAACACTTTTAGAAATACATCAAAAAACTCACTTATAACTTTATGTTGACAATATATATTGCTATAGTAAAGTGCATAAGTAAGCAGAAATATTTCCCCTTTAGGGGCAGCTACATAAGTAGCTCCATCTTTAATTGTAAGTCCTTCCTTTGCTGCAACCATGTCTTGTGATAACATCTTTGCCTCCATATGAATGAGATGTCTAACTGGACACCCTTGTGAAAGAACAAATTCTGAACCCTCCTTGTCAGCTTTGTGTAGATGAGCTACTTCTTCATCCTCTTCTTAACTTTGAAAAACCAATTTGTGTGGCTGATTTGATAAAAGTATAGGAATTTTGCACCATCTTCATAAGGCTCATAGTTTTTCTTTATAAAATATGTTGGTTTAACATCTAATGTTAATCAAAACTCTGCTAAATGATCCCAAAATTGATCTTCTTCAATATATTCTTTGCTTTTCAACATGAGAGGATTGATTTTCACTTTATTGCAACTCTCTTCTTAAAGTAGGAGTTTTGATTTGACATCACATTCATCTTCAACAATAACCTTGTGTACGATGATTTCTTCATTTTTCAAAACAAGATTTTCTTCATTTGCCTCTTCACTAATCAACATTTTGTCATCAACATGTGAACAAAATTCCTCTATGATGTTGGAGAACATGTCTTCATTGATTTCCAAACTTGTTAAAAATGATAGTGGCTCTTCATTCTTATTCTCCATGGATCTAAAATCCATATAAGCTTATTGAATCTATAACAACCATCTAACAAGTGTCTGATCATTCTTTTAAACAAGGAAGATACTTATTACAAAACTAATGACTAAGTTTGCTGATTTTATGTTCCACCTTTTCAGAAGTCCACTCAAGCACATGGTTATCCTTTATTGTGTCAAATTAGATCAAATAATCTTATAAATTTATGCTCCTCCTTTTTACATTTCCATATAATTTTGAAAATATTAATTTCATGAAGAAACATGGAAGTTATGATCATTTTATTGAAAGTGGTTTTCTGCTACTTGAAAATGTGCCACCTTTTACTCAGTCAACTTCTGATCCATGGTTCTCATTAATCTAAACTAACTCAAACAATCAAAAGGATTTGTTCACCTTTTTTTTATATTTCTAAATAAGCAAGACATTCTTAATTTCATTAATAATTGAGAGAGATATGCCTAGTTTATTGAAACTAACTTTTTGACTTTTTCTGCATTTCTTGCAATTGCTGATTATTGACAGGTGTCAACTTGCTTCTCCTTCTTCTGAGCTGCATGAACTATTCAAATACCTCACAAATAATATGTTAACCATGTCAAGATAATTATACTTCAATAATAACCACTTATCATAATAAATCATCAAAATTTAGCATTAACTAGCTACACATACAAATGTTAATCAATAAATCATTTATCATAGTTAATGCTTCATTATAAATCAGGTTAATGTATGGAAAAGCCTTGGGAATATATTGAAATCATGTGATAAAGTGTTATAGTAGATGAAACTAAATATGAAATTTTATAGACTCATCACCATGTAACAAGACTTCTTACCTTTTATCCTTGTGGTCTTTGTAGCTTTTGAAATCTTTCTTGCCTTTGTACTTGTCATGCTACTTTTCTTCCTTTCCTTCTTTTTTTGGACACCTTGCACCAAAAATAGATTAGAGATATTTTACCTTTGTACTTTCCTTTTCCTTTAAGAAATATTCTTGCAAGTAGGACTTCAATGACTTCAAGATCATTAGCAGAACTATCTTCATCTTCACTATCAAACTTTTTCCTTTAGATTTTCCACTTTTCTTTTTGAGTGATAGTTTTTCTTGAAACATAGACTTAATGTTACCAGAGTTAGGAACATAGTTATCAAATTTTTATAACTCAAAGGATTTCAACCTTCCTACTAATTCATCCAAAGTTATATCATTCTTGGGATCACATCTCATTTCTTGAATAGATGAAACTCTAATTGCATAAATAGGAAGAAGAATTTTGAGTACCTTTTTGACCACTATCACATCATCTATTTTTCCTCCCAAGGCTCTAAATTCACTCACACTTGCTTTGATTATTTCAATGTACTATGCAATGTTATCATTATTCTCATCTTCATTTGATCAAACTGACCTCTTAGACTTTTTTCCTTAACTCTTCTCACATTTTCATCTCCTCCATAGATATCTTTCAGCTTGATCCACATCATTTCATGAGAAGTAGCACAATCTTTGACTTCATCAAATTTAGCATAAATGAGAGTAGAGGCAATGCCAATCATCATTATTTTATGATTCTTCTTTTCCAAAATTTGATCTATAGTCAAAGGTCCTTGATGTACCACATACTTGTTCTCTAAATATTTTAGGCCTATGTCTCTAATAGTTGCTTCATGAATTCTTGCCATGCTTTGAAGTTATCTCTATTCAACTTAGGAAATTCCTTTCTATAAGACATCTTGATCTTTAGCTTAGATCCTTGAAACCTTATCTATAAGCACCAAGTACTTTGACACCAATTGTTGGAAACACAAAGGAGCAATTGATTATTGATGCAACTGACTTTGTTGATTCAAATCTCAATTCTAGCTTGAATTCTTGATCGTCCTTGATCAAAATGTTTTTTACATGGGTAAAAGCATAGATCTGTGTCACCGTTTATGATACCAAAACCTATTTTGATCAAATCTCATTTCTCTATTAAAACTCAATTTTTTTCAAAAAATAAAAATACCCTTTTATAGATCTCAGATTCAATATCATCATTATATAAATTTATGAGTATTTTTATTAGTTATAATATGTTATAATATCAAAATATAATAAGTTGATATTTCAACATTTCAAAAGATGCTCACTCAAAAAAGGAAAAAAAATAGTAAATCATATCAAAAAAATTAAAAAATTATATTTATCTCTAGAGGAGAGAATCCTCTTCATGAATATATAATTTTTTTCCAAGAAGGTATAGATTTGATAGGGAAGTTTTGATGAGAGGAAAAAACTGTTGGATTCTAATAAGGTTGAACTTGAGTACTTATAACAAAGAAAATATACATCAAAAATAATTATTTCTTTTTTTGTTCACTAGCTATATATGTCATCTATAAGATATTTTCAAATCAAAACAAAAAAATATGATTTGCATATACTTGTTTGATGGGAACTACACCCTATATTTTTTACAGTTAAAAAGGGGACTTCAGAATAAAATAAAATGAATGAATTCTTACTCAAAAATAAATAAAAATTATAGGCATAAAATTGATCCAATTCTAAATATTTCATCAGTTTACATCATCTTCATATTTTAAACACAAATACCATTTTTTTTGTCATTAATGTTGAACTGTCACATTTTGATATCACGTTTCTTTATAAAAGGTGACATAGGTTTGTTCTTTTACCCACATCTCAATCAACATGAATACTCTGATATCCTCCCAAATTTGCCTCCTCAATTCATCTTCTTCAATTCCACTTGTTCGTATTGAATCCTCAACTTGACCTTTCATATATATGATTTATCTTTCCAAGTTGGCTTGAATACTCTTTCAAACAATGAATTATTATCCCTTAAGCCAAATTTTATTAACAAATAAATATATCAAACTTGATATGTTGATAGTCGGCTTGCACATAATTAAGTACTTGGTCATTCTAGTGTTAACTGATCCAACTTGATCAATACTGACTTCTTGCAGATTTTTCTTTGGTAACTGAGTGAACTTGTTCAATAAAGGATTTTCTTCATTAACCAACTAAACTCAATTAATACTAACTCTAGACTTGGTCATAACTTAATGCTTGACATACATAGGGAACTTTCTTCAATGCTAGAGTGAGCTTGGCTATCACTAATTTCTCAGTAAAGACTTGACATTTTGTGTAACATCAAAGTCAACATACAATTGAATAATTTTATTCAACACTTTTATGTATATGATATTGAAAGTTTCCATTACATATTTTATGCAACATATTCCCATATTTTCTTTTCTCTCTTCCCTCCTTAGAGATATAGTAATGCATTTGTGGATCGTATCTTCTTCTTGCAATCCAAGATTCAAACTTGTATACTTTTGACTGTAGACAGAATCCTTCAACTTTCATTTATTTATAGAATCTATAAGCCTTCCCTGATTTTCCTTTAAAAAAGATCCCATTTAGTAAAATGAATCAAGAACTATCATCAATATTGATGTCATGATTTTCCATTTCATTTAACAACATAAAATAATTTTCATACTAATGCCAAGTATAACACCTTCTTATGGCCACAAGATAATTTAGTCTATCATAGTAACACAAACAGTTTTTTTATTCTAGCAAAAAGGTCAAAGATTGCATCACCATCTCTAACAAGTCTAAAAAATGAATAATATATTACAACTATTGGTGTGAAGTCCTTCTAAATCATCTAATCCAAAATTCTATAAGAATCTTCTACTTCCCATCCCAAACAATGGTAATTAATAAGGGAGATGTTTGTTACATCTTTTGGATTGAATATAGATTATTATTCTAAGAGTTGACATTGTTATTAAGCATGATCTTATTATTTCCTACATTCTAAGCATGAAAAACTAAATGGATATTATTAAAACAATAACTTATGCCCACAACCTACATAATGAAATTGGTTATTGGATTGGTGAAAAACAACACTAACTAAATAGAAGGTAAAACTATGGTAGGGATGACACCCACAATGCTTCACTACTGCAGTAATATAGTTGACATGTTAAGGATTACAATTGATTACTTTTGGTGATATACTCGGTTAAGAGTAAGAAGGATTGTTAGGTCCACCTTGTGAAAGGGTTTATACAATACAATCAAGTATGTACTATATTAGGAGCTTCTACAAAGAACTATTCTAGGTCCACCTTGTTAAGGGATTTGGGACTGATGCACTTGTTAGGATGAATAAGTTGATTTATCTCTTATATGAAATTTTGATTACTAATAAAGATTCTTTGAAGTAAATTTCTCACCTGACTATGATAGATGAGTCTCTGGCTTGGCTAACTCTATCACTCGGGCAATATTGGATGCTCAATTCATATTGATTACTTGGAAAACATTGTTGGCTTGGTTCACACTGCTCTGCCTATTGGCAAGGATAACTTTAGTGGCTAATATTCACCAATTAGATAATCCCACTTATTAGGTACCCCAAATTTAGCTATTTTTGAACACTTTTTGGGTTACCAGATCGCCTGCACTTTACAAAAATTGGGTCTCATGCTTAGGTCAATTGCCAATAGTAATACATAAGTATTTATATTTTAGTGATGACTTTGCCAATCGAATCTAATTTTTCCACATGGTAACTTAAATATTTTCTCCTAAAAATTCCAAAGCTTCTCTTAATCAATGGTCATTTTCACCAATATTTGGTAAGAATTTAAGTTAAATAACAAGTTAAGTAGTAGCTTTGACATGTGTCTATATTTCAAAGACTTTCAATGAAACTTTTTATCCTTTCTCATATTGGCCCAAAATAAATTTGATTGGGGACACATGTCTTTATTTCAAGGACCTTCTTTAAAACTTGGTATTATTTTAAACTTTTGGCTCAAAATAGGATATAGGACATTAATTTAGGATCATCCAATGATTATAAATATTAGGGGTGCTACCCCCAAACCAACATTCAATAATTTGGAGGGAAATTGTAATGATAAAAAGGGCCAAATTTAACCTTCAATTTTGGTAATTAATTAGGCTCCAGATGATAATAATAATAAAATCATGGTTTCTAGGTATGTATACTTCTATCCATAATTTTCATCAAAAATAAAAGATTCACCAAAGATTTTATGGAATTTTCATGAGATTGAAAAAAATCACCTATAAAATTTTTTAAATCTTGCTTTAAAGAAAAAATTCACTAATAGAAATTAATTTCTTTTCCACTCAACCAATGTTTGATTCGCCAAAATTTTATACTTTTTTTCCAAAAGAGAGTTTCTTAAAGTTATCCCTGCCTGTTGGTTCTCATCTTGAAACATGAATACTCTACTAGCTCAATTTACACTAGAGCTTAGTAGATACTATCAAATTAGTTGACACTACATCTCAATAGGAATCGTCAACTTGGTTGACACTACTTGTTTCATGCTACGTTAACATTGTTTAGCTTGGTTCATTCATGAGCTTGGTTAACACTGCTGATTGGTAGCTTAGTCACTACTGACTTCCCATAATGACTAAGTTTTTGGGCACTAATTAACAATATATCTTTCCATAAATAATCTCCCCCTTGGCATTGGTGAAAAAAACACTTATCATGCACAAAATATGAAATCAAATTTCTTCAATCAAACTCCCCCTTTGAGTATTTTTTGTTCTATAGCTTGGTTCACATTGAAGACTCTGTAAATCAATTTGAACTGAAAACTCTATTTTTTATTTTTCAAAATTAGTTTTGTTTATTTACTTTTCACATATATTTCTTTTGTACATATTTTATTCTTCCTATACATATCTCCCTTTGCATGTATAAAACTATGTAATTTTTCTATATACTTTCCCTTTTTATATACTTTTCCCCATGGTTTTTTTAACAAATGCCAAAAAATTACATGGTTATGCCAAAATGAGAAAGAAAATCATGGTGTACCTTCAAAATTAAGAACAAAATCTTATCCCAATTATCCTATGAATCACCTTCTTTGTGATGGGATAGGGTTTCTTTAGCTAGAAATTCATTTCGTGGACTTGACTCTATATAAATAGAATCCACTTGATTTGAAAATTTATTGGCATGTGAATGTTGTGGGTCAAACCCTTGACCTCTAGATGCTTGTGTTATGGCTTCAACACATCATTTTCACACAATGCCCTAAAGGCCTAATCCAGCTTGAAATTCCCTAGTTCTTAAATAGAACAGTGATAGAATGATCTAATATTGTGAATGAGAAGTACCTTGGGAGGAATTAATGAGTGTGCTCCTTGTGGATCTTTTTACCAACATTTGAGAACCCCTTTTGACATTTCTGTGAAAGATATTCTGATATTGTTTAATTGATGAAGTATTGTAGATGGTGACTTTTTCTGAGAGACTGTCCTTCAAAAAAAAAATCTTTGAATCTCTTTGGGGGCTCAAAGGATGTTGTGCTATGTTAAAACTTTGAATTTGCAGTAAAAATGAATCTTCAATATTTTCCTTTTATTAAATTTTCAATTTTAGGGTCTCATTAATACTTTGTGCTTGGGTAGGTGAAAGAGGCTCTATTTTCTCTTAAAATCTTGATTTCACCTCAAATATTATCTAATACTAACTAACCATGCTTGGTTGAGTCAATGAATCAGTTGAGTCTGTCCACACTTGGTTAGGTCTAAGGAATAACTTGGTTATGACTAACAACTTGGTTAGGCTACAGGAATGACTCACTTAGAACTAACAACTTTGTCAAGTTTGCATTGATCTCTAAGCCTATGTTGCTTATTAGTGACCAAACACTTAATCTTTTGTAAGTCATTTACTATAGATTACAAGTTCATCACTGTGACCAAGTTACCTAGTAAAGGTCAAGCAAGTAACACTTAGATCGAGCAGAACAATGATTGTCAAGCATTCAATAGAGATTGAGTAGACATATGTGCCAAGGAATATAGTATGAGTCAAGTAATATAATAATGAACAAGCATATTGAGAAGTTATCAAGTGCTGAGCAAACAATCTTATAGAAGCTAAGCAAACAACATACATGACTGAGCATCAAAGCACCCAAGTGTTGAGAAATGCAATTTTGATATGTGAGTTTATAATGGCACAAACTCATATGTAAATGATTTTGGCCAATATTTCTATGAGATTGAATATCTATAGGGCTAGATCAATTTCTAATTAGACATCATTAGTAGAAGGTAATGACCCCTAGGAAAACAATTCAACCAATCAAAAAAAGATGATGAAGTTTAAATTGTTGATCAAGATCTAGAAGCTTCACATGAAGTCTATTTAAGGAGGATTCTAACCCTAGAATCAATATGGAAAATGAAGAAAGGATACACACATGTAAAGAAGTTAAATAGATAGATTCAGTAAAGATAAAAATCAGATCAATGAAGGAATGAATAGATTTATTAGATTAGGAGAATCAGATTAGAGATAAAATAAAGAGGAGACCCAAGATTAGCTTGTGGAGCATACCAAGAGTCAAATACTAAATCAATATTTCATAATTGAGATAGGGAAAATCTCTTAAAAGAGTGGTCCTAACATGCTTATGTAAATCTCCTAACAGAGTCCTTACTTTATTGGAAGTGTCAAATTATTTAGCAAGGTGAGACCTAATAGTCTTTTAAGTCTTTAACAAGATAGACCTTTCACCAGGTAGATCATATCTTATGATCAAACATTGTAAAATTAATAGGTTAACTTTATTGTTGTAATAGTGAAGATTTGTGAGTTTCATCCCCACCCCAGTTTTACCTTCATCTTGAAGTGTTTATGGGCAACCAAATCAGTGTGTTATGTGTTAAACTATTTATGCGGATGTGATGAACTTATTTTATGGTTCAGCGTTACAATTTTAAAGATGAATTAGGAAAACTTGCATTTCATTATTGTGAAAAGATTGGACATACAACAAACATTTGCCTAAGTAAAATGGTAAGAAAACTCCTAAAATTAAGCCAAGTGGTAATTGTTCCAAATGCAAGAATGTAGGACATCGAGCTCATGAATGTAGAACAAAGAATACAAATTCAACTAGAAAGATAACTAGATTCCAAGGTCACTGCTAATATTGTCAAAAGTATGGACATAAGACTTATGAGTGCAGACCTAAGAAGAACTCACACTGGTCACCTAAAAAAAAAAACTCAACAGCTAAGCAAAGATAATTACTATGATTGGGATTATAACACATGGTATAATTTGTAAGGCCACTTACCTAGTACCCTATTATGAATCTTTATAGCATAAATATGGTTAGAGATAGGAAGTGTATGGAGATGAGATGTCATGTTTTGTCTCTTGTGTATAGAATATGAATCATATACTATTACCATACACTTTAAGATTGAGCAATGGTAAGAAGGTTACAAGATCTAAGTATGCCATGATTGGAATTTCCCTTAATGAACCTGAGATCTTATTGAGACTGATATACATTTTAGTCATTTTTTGTGCTAAGTATTGTATTCAGAATTATATTAAGTTGATAAGCTAAGACCTTATGGAATAGAGGCTTGAGGTGTCATAATTGGAATTACATTAGGTTGATATGATAAGACCATATGGAATAGCGTCTTGAGGTGTCATAACTTAGGAACTATGTTGATGGGTTCATGATATTTTATGGCCTATTAGGATCGATAATTGAATTAGATGGTTATTATGGAAAGATGAATCAACACTCACCCTTATGAATATTACTAATAGTCATAGATGATTATTATTAAAATTGGATAAAGGTCTATATGGTAGGACTTGATATGATTTAATGTAATAAGTTAATTATTGTGCAAGTAGTATTAGGAAGATATGTTGATATTCATGAGGACATAGTTATGGCCCAATAAAATGTAATGGATTTATTTTATGATTGATTTTGAACTATGTGATTATGAAAACATCTTGATTACCTAACATAATTGATACACCTTATAATGTATTATCTCATAATGATAGTGAGATATTATTAGTAATCAAACTATATTTAACTAAATTGGAGGATATTAGTTGTGATGTTTACATTTTTGTGATTTAGACCTAAAATGTGCAGTTAGAACTAGTTTTCATGTTGATTGATCTAATAGTATAGATTCAATACTTCATCATTATGATAGGAAATAGATTACGATGTGGTTTAGAATGTTTTAGATTACAGTAAAAGAAGGTTTTGAAGGGACCCTGAAACCCTTTAACAAAAAATAGAAAGATAAATCAAGACAGCCCAACCAGGAAAAAACCTGCAACAAACTGAAGAACAGTGTCAAAATCAGGTTTTACAGGGACCTGAAACCACTAGAAAAGTCCAAAAGCAAACTAACCTAGGTTTTACAGGGACCTGGAACCGCAAACAGCCTAAAGTATAACAAACCAAAAACCAAGACCAGAGTCCCCAACCAACGACCAATACTAGACAGGCACCAAACCAGAGAACCCACCCAAGTGCCACTATTGTAGCTCCAGGATCAATTTAGCTGCTTCCTTACCAATTGCAGCAGTCTCTTGAATGGAAACAACATCCATAGTATCAATAGCTTTCATAGCACTCTTCCTCAAGCTTTGCCTTGTTCTTTTGCTTGGACCCTCAGCCGAAATGATATCTTCATTCACCCTTTTGCCCAAGCTTGCAGTGGCTGCATAAATCCTCAAGGTGACCTATTCCATCTTAGTGTTGCTCTCCTTGATTAACATTGTGAGGTTCTACTCATATTTGTTAAGTTTTTTAGGGATGTCTCCCATCTGTCCTTCCATATGACTAAGTTTAGTATTGATAGTATCCAGGTTATGTTGCAGAATTTCTACCTTTTTCTTCAAACCCATTATTTCATTGTAGATCCAAGAATCAACCTTGAGACTGGTGTTGGCTTTCTCCTTAGCAGAATGCAGGAAGGGAAGCATAGTATCCCTCTACATGGCATCACAATCATCTTTAGCAGTCTTGTGTGGGGGGGGAGTAGACATTGTCATTAATATCCTCCATTTCCATTTGATCCTCCTTTCGACCCTCGACATAGTCCTTGGGATGAGCAGAGTCCTTCCTTTTTTCTTCCTCTATCCCCTTAATAGGAGAAGCAGTTTTAGTCGTATGGTCCTCCTTATTCTTCTCAACAGGATTCTCGATAGTGTTATCTTCCACTTTATTACCCCCACTAGAAATAACCTGGTTACCCTCATTATTAGATTTACTCTGTTCAAAATTACCTTCACTATTGTTTTCCTCTTTTCCTTTTTCATTATTATCTTTAGTCTCCGGATACCCGTCCAAATTAGAACTTAACTCTCCAGTTTCAGTATCATCCTCATCCTCAAGTTTCCAATTCTCACAGCTTTTTGAATTATCAGTCTCAAACTCCTCATCCTCAAGAACTTGAGAGGCAGAGGGTTTCAAATTTAGGGCATTTGCTTTACCTTTAACAGAGTTACCCTTCTTACTCTTAATGGGATCTTTCTTCTTGTCTTTAGAGGGAGAAGAGGCAATGTGCTTATTTTTACAATATCCCTCTATAAGAAGGATCAGACCTTCATGAAGAATGGGTCTGGATTCCTTTTTCTTATGGGCTTCTAAACTATTAAGTAAAGAAAACCGCAAAAAGAAGGGGAAATATATTCTATCTTTATATCTGAAATGATTTAAAAAAACAAAATGACATTTATGAACTCTTTTATTTCTTCCATCAAGTATGAAATACTCACGGATGCAGCAGAGAACATCCCTCCAGATCTCCTTTATCTGGTTCGCATCAAAGAAATCACCATTCTTTTCCAGAAGCTTCTCCTCTTCTTCCATTTTCGAAAACTTTTTGTAGGCTGCATTTGAAATACTAGTTTGCTTAGTGAATTTAATGCCCACCGTAGGAAGCCCCGTGATCTCAACAATAAACTCCTCTGTAATTTTCACAGTCACACCATGGAGAGTGACTTTGTCATTGGACCAGTTCTTAAAGAAAGCCGTAGTGATGTGTGGCTTAAAACCATTGAGTTGCTCCATGTAACGAGTCACTTTTCCTATTTGCAAAATTTTCCAAACATCCTTGCAAGCCTTCCATGCCTCATAGTTTTTTGGTTCTTGTTTGCGCGGTTCACCCCCCATCGGCAGAGAATAGTAAACACATTCAAACCAGAAAAACTAGATGCATAGAAAGAGAGGGTTAGAAAGAAATCTATTTTTCTTCCCACCAAAAGAGACACCTTTGTTCGGAGAAACGTGCGAACACCACGTCGGATTCATTTGAGTGTACTTCATAGGGGATGAAAATCTGGCAATAATTTGATCACTCCACGAAATCATTAACTTTTGAATCTTTTCAAATCTTACCCACCTGCGCATGGATAGCTTCATATTGAATAATTTCTTTGAGATCAACTTGATTAGTTAATTCATCAGTCCACCTCACCATTTGCCCCGTTAGGATAGCATAGTTGGCAACCCAATCAGCAGCACCGTTGGCCTCCCGAAAGGTATGAGATATGACAACTTTTTCAAATTTTTGAATAAGGTATTTAATCTCCTTGATAGTGGCCTCTATCGACCATGAGATAGCACTTTTATTAGTAAGGATATTAATAAAATTTAAAGAGTCACCTTCCAACCATAATTTTGGACATCCCAAATCCACTGCAATTTTCATAGTATAAAGGGCCGCTGTAGCTTCAGCAATGTGACTATTAGTCTTACCTATAGGGATAGCTATAGCATCTTTAACTATTCCCATATGATCTCTCAACACACCTCCACAACCCGCACTCCCCGAATTTCCCTTAGCAGCACCATCAAAGTTTCCTTTAATCCAACCATTCAGAGGGGAACTCCAAGTGACATTCAATATTGGGTTATCAGTTTGAGTCTTAGGGTTTTCAGGAAACATAGGATTATCAATAGGAAAGGTTTGATCAGATATTTTCAGAGATCTGAAATTCTCCTTACAAGCTCTAATAATATTCTGACCAAGCACCCATCTAGGAACCTCTCTGTTTCTAAAAATTCTATTATTCCTTTCTTTCCAAATACCCCAGCAGAGATGAGGCAGAGTAATTTTCCATAGAAATTAAACATCAGAATTCTTAGACGAGCATTTCCAGATTTTAAAAGAAGATTTCACATTGTTATGATGAACCCAAGTCAAGTTCTAATACATTAGGATCTCAGTCCAAACCATCTGGGAATAAGAGCAGTTCAAAAATAGGTGGTCTCTATCTTCAAAACCATTCTTACATAAAATACACCTATTCACCAAATTTATACCTCTTTTCTGCAAGTTATCAAGGGTCAGAATTTTATTTTGAAGCAGGACCCAAAAGAAGAAATTAATTTTAGGAATGAGACCCTTAATCCAAGCCTGAGACCACAAGGGATAATTTTACTTCTCCTTAGAAGCAAAGAGAGAAGAAAACTTTTATTTCCCACTAGGATCAGCATACCAAATAATTTCATCCTCAAAAGAAGGGTGAAGAGAAACAACATTGAGAGATAATTGGATGTGATAGAAACTTTGATCAATGTCCTTCAAGTTAACCCAGGAATCATTCTTCCAATAATGACTAACAAGAGTACCATATCTCTGCTTGCATAAGTCAACTTGATTTAGATCTTGAACATCTTTAATCAGGGGGTGATCCTTAAGCTAGACATCTTCCCAAAAACTCACCCTAGACCCATTGCCAATTTTCCAAGAGCACCCTTCTCCAAGCATTTTCTTAGTACCCTGCACAACTCCCCAAATTGAGGAGGGATGAATAACATCAACAGAGGAGAAGAAATTAGGAAGAGAAATAGAATTAGGGAGGTACTTGTGTTTCCAAATGGTACTCCATTCTTTCTTCTCATGGAACACACGCCATCCTTGTTTAGCTAGAAGAGCTTGATTCATGCTTCTGATTTTCCAGATACCTAGACCACCTTCCCTAACCGGTTTACAAACATGATCCCAGGAAATTAAAGGTATTCTCTTTTTTTCCTTTGAACCGGTCCATAAAAAATTCCTTTGAATTTTATCAATAGCCTCAACAAATTTAGTGGGGATTTTGAAGAGACTTAAGGCAAAAGTTGGTATACTTTGGAGAGAAGCTCTAAGAAGAATTAATTTACTAGCCTGGCTTAAAAGGTTCCCTTTCCAACCTACCAACTTCTTGCTGAATTTTTTAATGAGGTCTTCCCATAAGGAATCTAGAACCTTCAAGCCTAAAGGAAGACCCAGATAGGAAGAAGGGAGAGAACCAATAAAACATCCAAGGATTTTGGCAATTTTATGTTGTCTAAGAATGGCGGTATTGAGAAAAACACAACACTTATATTCCAGTTAACCAGTTGACCAGAAGCTGAGGAAAAAAGATTTAAAGCTTGCTTCAAATTTCTAGCTTCCTTGACTTCGAATTTCCCCATAAAAATGGTATCATCAACAAATTGGCCATGAGAACAAATAAGAGGATGGGAAGAGGGTTGCAAACCCTTAATGACTCCTCTACACACTAGATCCCCAATGTACCTCCCCAAACAATCAGCCATAATAACAAATAGGATGGGGGAAAGAGGGTCCCCTTGTCTCAATCCTTGAGAGGGATTAAAAAAAAGAGAAGAGCTACCATTAACCAAGACAGAAATAGAAGAAGAAGAGATTAACTAATGAATCAGTCCAACAGCCTTCTTATCAAAGCCAAAGGCAAGAAAAATATTAGAGACAAAAGACAAATCAACTTTGTCATAAGCCTTACCAATGTCCACTTTCATTAAAAAACCTTGATTGTTAGAACAAGATAAGGAATGAATATTCTCATGAGCCAAAATAATAGAGTTGAGGATTTTTCTACCTGGAGTGAAGCCATTTTGTTGGTCATCAATGAGCAAAGGGGTCACCAGAAGTAGTCTTGAAGTAAGAACTTTGGAGATAATTTTATAAAGAGAATTACAAAGACTGATCAGCCTAAATTGGTTAGGCGAGTCAGCTCCAATTTTCTTAGGGATCAGGCATAGGAAGGTGGAATTAACTTCCTTCAGCATTTGTTTTGCCCCAAAGAATTCCTTCACCGCATCACAAACATCTTTTCCTACAAGTTTCCAAAATTTTTGAAAGAAAAACATGGGAAAGCCATCAGGACCAGGAGCTTTATCTCCTCCTAGAGAAAAAAAAGCTTTGAAAATTTCATCATTCTTAGGAATTGAGCTTAACAATTTGTTTTGATCCTTAGAAACCAGAGTGGGGATCACTCTAAGAAACTCAGCCTGATGTTCCAAATTGATGAGGGGGTCCACTGTCATTAGCCCAGAGAAAAAATTCACCATTTCATCCATGATGTCTTTATCCTCCTTAATCATCAAATCTCCCTTCATAAGATGTGAAATGTGAGATTTGGCTCTATGCTTTAGCATGGATAGATGGAAAAATTTGGTATTTTTATCTCCTTCAGTCAGCCATATCAATCTAGATCTTTGCCTCCAATAGATCTCCTCTTTTTTAATAATGTCATGGTATTGAGACAGCTTATCATTTTCTTCTAAAAGAAGGTCAGGGGTGTATCCCTCCTTTTGAATTTTATCTTGAATATTTTGGATCTCCTCTTTCAAAATAGATTTACTCTCAAAGATGTTCCCAAAGAAATTTTTGTTCCAAATTTTAACTTTCTTTTCGACATTTTTAAGTTTAGAAGTCACTCTGAAGAGAGCAGTACCATCAATTTTGATATTCCACCATTCTTCCATTTTTCTTTCAAAATGAGGGTGCTTCATCCACATTTTTTCAAATCTAAAAGGAAAATTCCTCTTCAAACTAAACTTGATAGCAGAGAAGATAAGAGGGAAATGATCAGAACCAATTTTCTGGTGGGCTTCCAGTTTGCAGATGAAATCTTTAGACCAATCTGGAGAGATAAGAGCACAATCAAGCCTAGCCTGAATACAGTCATTACCAACCCTCTTATTACTCCAAGTGAACTGAATGCCATGAAGATCCATATCCAATAGGCCCTCTTTGTTAATAAACTCCCTTAGGTCCATTCTTCCTTCAAGTTGGGTAACATTACCTCCCATTTTTTCATGATCATAAAGAGGGACATTAAAGTCTCCCATGATTATCCATTGTCCAGAGTAATCTATACTTTTAAAGTTGGATATAGAATCCCAAACCTTCTTCCTTTGGATTTTCATGTTGGGTGCATATATATTCACAATATACCAGTCCTCATTTTGATCAGCACTAGTAATTTTATCAATCATAAAGTATTTATTGGCACTCAAAATTGTCCTAGCAAAGAAATTTTTTTTCCATAGCATCAGGGTTCCCCCTGAAGCACCATCTGAACTACTAGAATTTAAAGAGTAATTTTTAAAAGCTTTTATTTGCTCTGCTTTCTCTTTATTCATCTTTGTTTCTTGTAGCAGAAGAAAATCAGGTTTTTGTTCTCTAACAAAATTCCTAACAACATCTAGTTTATGATAACTGTTCAACCCCCTAATATTCCAGGTAATAATTTTCATTTCCATTTTTTAGGGTTATAATCCAGAATAGTTGCTTGACAACCATCAGCAATATTCTGCAAGATTTCTATCTCCCTTGTTTTCCTAGAAGATTTCCTTCCACGTCCATTCGGGGACCCAACATCTGGTTTCAACTTGGACTGCTGGTCTAATTTTTTACCAGATTTTACCGGAGTCAAGGCTTTGGGATTCACTTTAGTATGTGAATCAAGTTTATTGCTTCGAGTCTCAACCCCCTTTATATTATTCTTTTTTTCAACCCTTTTCCTTGAGTTTAGTTTAAGTTGTGCGATACCTCCATCTTCTTTGATAGCTTCTAGGACAAGAAGGTCCTTTATAAAAGTATCCTATGAAAAACAGGGTCAAAAGCCTGCAACTCCCTGGACTGAGTTGGTTTTTCCTCACTATGGGCTCCTGATTCAGCCAAGAATTCTCCTTCCTCAAGCTCAAACTTCTCATCCAGATCACCCCATTTATCCTCCATCTTTTGATAGAGAACAATTTGCTTTGATAAGTCCGGCAGCTCATCTATTCCTTGTTCAGGTAAAATGGGATCAAGTTGTAAGCCAATCACTTCTTGTTCAGAGTTCTTTTTCTCCATATCAGACATGAGCCTAGCCCCATCCTCAAGAAGAGGCTTAAAACCAGTATCCACAATAGCTAGTGGAACTTTTGCATTCTCATGCTCTTTCTTCTCTGTGGGCTGGACATGTTTAGGTTTCCAAACCTTCTTTTGCTGAACATTAGTCTTATTCGCTACCTTCTCAGTACTGAAGAGATTTTTGCTCTTGGAAGGATGATTTTTAACTAAATGACCTTGCTTCTTACAAGCATAACAAGCATTAGGAAGATCTTCAAAAAATATTTCTTGGGTTTTCTTACCAAGTTAGAAATTAATTCCACTTTGTCCTGGAGATGATTCAGATCTACCACCTTCACATATAGTCTAGCACTGTGGAGTTTGGATCTAGTTGCAGTAGCATTATCCAGAGCCACCAGTTCACCAAAAGAGCTGGAAATACCCTTTAAAATGTCCTCATGCCAGAATTCAAGAGGAAGACTAGGAAGTCTGGCCCAAATAGGGGTAGTAAGGAAAAAGGAGTCAGATAAAACCATATTAGGCTCCCACTTTTTGATAGTAAGAGAACTTTTTCCAAAAGGCCAAGGGCCTCCACAAAGAACCATTTCCATATCTTCCTTACAGTTAAAAATAAACAGAAAGAAACCATTCAGCATGGGAGCAATATCCACTTCCCCACGAATAGCCCATTTCCTCTTAATCATTATCCTTAGAGAATCAATATCTGCTCTTGCCCCCAGAAATTTTCCCACCAGTGTAAAATCCATGGAGGAAATAGAGAAATCCACTAAGGAATCAGGGATAAAAACCTAGAACTCACCTTTCTCCCAACTAGTTTTCAAAGTCACTGGCGGGAAAGAAGATTTTCCAGTAGGTTTCCTATTGAAAAGTGAAGACCAGCTCTTCTGATCTGAGGACCCTGTCTTCTCTCCAATAGAGGAATAAACTTTATTTGATTCCACATTATCTTTCTTTTCCTCTTTATCTTGACCCAACACACGAGATACGAAGGCGATATCCAAGGGTAGATCACGGACCCCACAAAAGTGTCTGAAACATGTCCAGACAAAACATCATTCTCAAAAGACATGAAACTCAACCCAGCAATCTTCCCATCCCCCCCATAGTTCCTCCAGGGTCTGTACCTCCAGCAAGTTCTCCCTAACCAGTTTCCTGCCTGAAAATGAGCTCGCTAATTCAAAAACTGTAAGAGTGCCCATGGAGCAGAGTTGCACTTGCACTTTGGCTTGATGTGGTTTAGAATGTTAGTTGGATCATTTGATTAGATATTATTGTTGATATGCAGATTTTGATATTTCAATGTTTTAAATGCTTTATATGAAAATGATTAGAAAATAAAAATTAATTATGATGTTAAGGTGAATTAAGTAATATGAACTTGTCATGCACCAATATACATGCATTTTATATGATTTTTCAATGGGCTACTAACGTTCGAGTTTAGTGTGCAGGGAATTTAACCATGGAATTTAATTAGGGAAACAAGATCCAAACTTATGTGGACATAGTTTAGCTAAGGAAAATCTTTGGAAGATTCAAAAGCCTTGTTGTGATGTGTTTATTTCATAAATGTAAGTTTGCATGTGTGTGGTAAATTTAATCTCATAAATACATTAGGGGCATGTCATGGAGATGTTTAATGTGTTTTAAATGTGTCACTTGACACTTGTAATTTTTATGTGTTGATGACATGTCACCTAGGGTTTTGGTCATGGTTACACTTAACCTTAAATTAATTGCCTTTTAAAAGATTAAGTAAAACCAGTTGGCTAAAGGATAGGATGGGTCACCATCAAGAGAAACTCGAATTCAAACTTGACAAGGATTTTAGAGGGTCAATATGTGGTCCCAAAGTGTCATTTTTGTGAAAATAAGCTACCCATATGTTAGCATAACATGTTAAGGGCCTAAATTTGACCATTTTATTACTTAGCTAGCCTAGGGGACCCCTTAACCAACGTATTCTTCCACCAATTCGAAAATTGAGTTGTCCCATTAGTTTATTCCCATTTTTCCTCTTAGTCAAAAGTAACAAATTTGGTAGGGACAAAGTTGTAAGAGATAGTGGCTTGATGTTTCTGCCAAAAAGAGATAGTGGGAGAGTCTTTTTAGTGGATTTGGAAAAACAAGTGAGGTGTTCACCCACTCTCTAAGTTTTGAGACAATTAGGGTTTGGAAAGAGGAAGGACTAAGGATAATGGAGCTCTACAACAACTTTCATTTTCCCTTTAGCTTGGATCAAGGCTGGTGACCATGCCATAACTCTCATTGCACTTGCTCAATGATGTTATTCTTATTCATATTGTGGTAAAATACATATCATGTGTTTGTGTTGAGAATGTTGGTATGTGCCATTGTTGTGATGAATTTCTTTTCCATATTTTTCCTTGTTTTTGTGTGTATGAATGTTAATGGGTGTGAAGGAAGGAAGAGATGCCTTGGATGAAGGGGTTAGTTGGGCTTAAAAATTTGGTTTAGAACCTTGGAGTATGGACTCCATTATATTTCATAATTATTCATATCTTCCTTTGGGGGTGATAAGGTAAGTATGGTGTGGAAAGGAAGTTTTATGGAGTATGGGCTCCAAGGAAGATATAACTATTGGTAGTGTGTTTGGAGGATGATTTTAAAAGCATGGAATTTGCTAATTTGTGAAAGCCTCAAAAGGGCATGAAATTTTTTATTGCAATTACTGGGTGATATGGCAAGTCTCCTATTGGAAAAGTAAACCTTCACCCATTGTTTCATAATTCCAATGGTCAATAATTGTGTTAAACCTTGGAGGGATTTTACATGTGTTGTAATGTTATGTTTTATGCATTTTTATTGCTTGAGTGCAACCCATTTGAGCATTGTTTCCCCAGCTCAGTGGGTGGCTTTGTAGAAGCCTAGGATGGGAGGTGAGCCTCCATGGTTCTTGTGTAAATTTTTTGTAGGTTTTACACTTTTGGATCCAAGGAAGAAATTTTGTTGTTATCCCCATGTGTGGAGGAAGCAAGGCAATGAGATATGTCATTTTGTAATACATCGAAAAGGATATTGCATACTACCTTGTAAAAGTTGAAACCTTCATTTATGTATTTTGGGTGTTGTATTGTAAAAGTTATATTTTCATATTATATAAATCATTGTGAAGATTGGTTCCTTGAAAGGGATGAAGAGATTTAGATATTGCCATATGTGTTGTAATGCAAATTTCAATAGCATTCATCTAATGTCATAAAGTGAAAGAATGGTAGTAATAGGATAGTCAAGATAGTAGATAAAAGAGATTATTTTTGTAGAAAAGTAGTTTTTTTTATGCTCAAGGGACATGTAAATGTAGATTTGCATTTATTTGAATTCTTGAATCAATATAAGGAAGTGTATTTCAATATGATAGAAGAATTTCTAACAATGTAATTAGTTTGATAAGAAATTTCATTTAAAAGTGCGTTATAAGGATTGCAATATATGATGTCATAATAGATCTTGTCCAAATGTAAGATATAAAATTGATGTAATATGGCAAGTGAATATTATGAACCAAATTTGTAGGCTACCAACTTGTATTATATAACTTCACAAGAGTGGTTTCAATAGAACTATCAATTGATCCATTGATCAAAATGTTAGTGGTGAATTATTTATCAAAACATAAGCTCATACTCTCAACACATTAAGGTAAGGAAGATAAGCTAAGTAAAAGACATATTATTAGCACCCATAAGAAAAAAAAGAAAATCTAGAAGTGTGACTTGTATTCTAGAGATTGTGTATGGAGAAGTGAAAATAGTTTCCTTCTTATTACAGAGCAATAAATTAATCAAAGTATATGCCTTGGAATCTTATTCAAAGAAATAATTTATAATATAATGAAGAAACAAAAAAAGGGGGCTTCCAATAGACCCAGACATGAAATCATGTGACCCTTCTGTCACCTTTTTTTGAAAACTCAAGATAATAATAATAGCATCAACCCATGTATTGTCTATGAGGTAATCACATATTTAAGAAAATAAAATAAACTACAAATAATATCCCCAAGTCTTGAGTTCCACCCCCCACCCCCAAAAGAATCACATGCTCCATTTGGAAAATTGTATGCCTTAGTTTTCAAATATAAATGAGGGGACAATAATATATTAACTAACCCCATATACTTGTTGACCCCGTGCTTTTCTCTACCTAGGAATTTGGCTAGCCAAAAAAGGACAAGGAATGATCATTGTTATAAAACATAAAATATGAGAAGGTGAGATGGAATTTGGGATGAGTGGCCACATTCTATTAGTGGCTCCCCCTTCCCAATAAACACATTGTTAGCTGCCCCAACCCATCATGTTAGGACAAGACAAGAACTCCCTCATGCCTCCCTAGACTGGGCACTTGGAGGAGGGGAAGATGTTTAGAACCATGTGACCATACATGGAGGAGGAGATTTAAAAAAAAATTTGGCCACCATCTAAGACAAGGCTTTGGAAAGAGGTTGGTCGAGGGTGAGTGTAGGTTGGTGATAGGAAAGTGTGATATGAATATAAGGCAAGGTTTAGTAATTAATAGTATATATTTATATAGGGAAGGCTCGGCTAGGCTAACCCACATGGCTTAGAAAGTGATGTGTGTTTAAGAGAATTAGGATATTTAGGAAAGGTTTAAATAAGAAAGGTTAAGTGGATGTTATTAGTATTGTTTAATTAAGGAATTGTCATGGGTTCCTTAGTATTAAACTTGGATTAAGGATTATAGGTAGTTCAGACTTGACTTAATAATATGATTGGTAGATAATGGTGATAAGTTAGTTAGATTTTAGAATTTTGAAATTTAGTAAGTGGCATAGTCTTAGTTAGTTAGTGGTTTTTAATTAGTAACAAATTTATAGATTAGTAAGGGATTTGTAGATTAATTAGTGAACTTTTAATTTAGTTTAGATTGTACATAATATATGTAACCTTCAATATGGATATGGACCTAATAGGTGAATCTTATGCATTCAAATAGATCTATAATATATATATATATATATATAGTGATAGATCAACGACTCAGTTGATGTAGTGGTACAATAGGGACAATTGGCATGAGGAATTAATTAAATTAGAATCCATGAAACAAGTTATTGGTGATAGCTAAAGTGCTAAACTTAGTTAATGAATAATAATATGTAGATAGTACATCATTTATAAACTATTAGAATTGGATACAATGAGAAAATGTAAGTATACAAATAAAGTATTTTCCTGCAAATGGGGTCAATAACCATGCTCATATAGAAATTTGTTGAGTTGTGGATTCCACTACATGATTCATGTTAAGATATTGTCTGCTACATATAAACATAATTAAATCAGGTCATTTAGTAACTAAGTATGATCAAAATCTTAACATAATATTTATGGTTCCTTGTTGCTACCTACTAATTGTGCACATTATATATGTATACTAAGGACATCTGTATATATTGATCTAGAATCCTTATTGTGTTTTACAACTAAAATATTTGATAACTCGTAAATAAATTTTGTTGTCATAAAATTTGAATGTTAATAGATGCAAGCCTTAGCAACATCTGCCCTTGATAACCAAGACATCAACCAAGGCTAATTTATGATTAACCTTGTACTAAGAACATGACCATAAGAGAATTGTTAATGAATAACTCCCTTATTGTCAAGATGTCAACCACCTAGGATTATCTTTTGAAAAAAAAATGTTCTATTTTTGCCCTTAAATTTTAGGCATGCCATATTTGTCAGTATTGTGGAGAATATGGGCACATTCCAGAGAATTGCATCAAGAAATATTTTAGAGGAAATTACAAGAAATGGCTAAATGGTGAGATAGTATGTTCTAGTTGTCTTAGAGTAGGACAAATTAGTAAAAACTAAAAATCTAGGACACCTACACCAGAAATAAGCAATGAAAATGAAAAACTAGAAAGAAAGAAGACATAGATAGAGATAGTAAGAGTTGGAAGCAACAAAGTAGAAGACATAGTGATCACCCAATCTGATGGATTTAGTGATCACATCACATCTCTCTAAAAGGAAGAGCTGTTTAGGAACTATATACTTAAAATCTATACTATACATCAATTCCTAGTATTAAAGTAATGAAAAGATATATCTACATAATTGGATATGCATTGAGAAAGGTTAGAAATGAAAATTCAATAAGTATCGAGCATCATTGATACAGTCTATATTGACCAAGCCTTGTAGCATAGACTGAGTAATCAAGAAGGATTACATATTGGCCAAGTAATTTGGTTATGACCAAGTGCATGCCTTTGATTGAACTAAAGTTAAGATCGAGCCTAGATTTTATACACTATCTAAGTATGAAGACATTATTTGTAGACCTAAATTGAAGAATCAAAGGTATATATTGAATCTGAATGATTATTGTTCTTACCCAATGATCAAAGAGTTCACATAATTATTCAAAAGTGATCAATAACTAGAGAAATGAATCACAACAAGGTATTATCAACTTTGTGAAGAGAAGTAAGTATTATTCTTATTGTCGAGTAAGGTATTTTGTGAAAATATCTTATTGAAAAGCCTAGTTCACAATGGCATCTAGAAGTGAAATGGAAAAGGATAATAATGCACAAATCATAAGGAATGATCACAGACCACCACCAAATTTTAGAAACACAATTAATGTTCAAACCCTTATTGATAATGTTGGAGCATTATCATCTATTCCACCTAGAGTCTTGACTGTACAAGACATCAGATCATGTTATCAATGTAAGATTGGAGAAATTAGAGATTTTGAAATCAAGACAACTTATGACAAGATATGTGTAGATAGAATTCTGAAAGACAAATTCAAAAGCATTATAGATAAAGGATTGACTTGTGCCCTAGATTTTCCTAAAAAATTTCAAGAATGAATGGATAGAAATTGTTTTAAGCTGAGTTTACGACATGGAAGTATGGTTGGAAGGTGGGCCAATCAAAATCAACAAGGCAATCATTTGAAGAGCAATTGTATATCCTACATTGGATCAACCTAAGATCATAAGGAGTGGCACACATAATGAAATTGAAAACCTGACCAAGGTAAAGTGGAATGGATGTGGAATGTCAATAGAAAGCATTGAGGATCACTAATTGAATTCATTGTTCATGTGATTGCACAATTTTTTTTATCAACCTAGTAGATTGAACAGTGTGGCATGTGTTACAACTAATTTAATATACAAAATTATGAAGAAAGATCATGCATACGATCTTGTCAAGCTATAGTTACAAAAACTTAAAGAGAATCTAGAAGTAGTAAGAAAAGCTAAGAATACATCATGTAGGTTTGGTTCCCTATTCGTTTGTATGGTTTTCTATGTACAGAACTATTTCCTTACTATTGGAACGGTTGCATGGGATAGAAACATGACTATTGTAGATTATATAAATGACATAATAAAGAGGTTGGGAAATAATTTTGAAGCATTCATGAACAACTATTTTGAAGAATTCAAAAACTAAAATGAAGAATAGGATGACGATTCCAAAATCAGTTATAGATAAATATTATGATGAAATATGTCTCATTATGGACACAAAAATTGTATATGCACAAGCAATAATATCGAGGGTAGCATGGTTGAGGCCTATTCCCTATGAGGTAAATGTTGATGAAATATCAGCGATAGTCACTGTACTATTGGTAGAAGAAATTGATGCTAATGTCAAGCAATTTGGCACATATGAAACAATTATTGCCAAGCTAACTGCTGAAGCTGACACACCTAAGGCAGGAAAACAAAAATAATAATAAAAAAATTAGGCTAGTAAAATGGAACAAGGAGAAGGGTTAGGTCAACCCTCAAAGACTGAGGAAGGGAAAGGAAAATAACTTACAATTGTGAAGTAGAAGGCCACAAACAAAGGAAGGTTGTAATAATTGCACTGAAGGTAAAAGAAGACCTCTAGAAAGATATGCAATAAATGGTGACACCACCAAGGCCAAAGGGAAAATTTATCATCATTAGAAGGAGGAAAACACACTTTTTGTCAAGATACTACCAAGAAGCCTATCAAAGAAGAGAAAGAAAGAAGATGAGAAAGTGAAACCAAAGAAAAAGTTGATAGTTTCATAAGAGGAGGAGAAAGAAGAAGAAAGGACAAAGTCTGATCAGACCAGTGAATTACAAGTTGTAAAGAGACTCCCTCCAATGATTGTGGATCAGGTATGTGAAAAAATGATAAAATAAAAAATTATTTTGGCTCTTAAAGACTTATAGTATGATTCTTTGAGAAATGAAGATCAAGATAAACTTGAAGAATCTTTAATTAATATGTTGATCAAGTTTAGGCATACACCTATGGAATTAGGAACTAGAATTCCTATGGGATTGTATAATAGGGTAGATGCCAAATGAAAATGGGCATTGTCCACAGAGAAGAAAATAAGAGAAACAACATTGGCACAAGTCATGCCAATTTTGGGAAAGACACATATATCTATAGCCCTTAAAGATTTTGTTAAGAAGCTTATGCCACAAAATAGGGTATACAAAGTTCTAAAGAATAAATTTTCTAAAGTTGAGAAAGTTAGTATTAAATTTTAGAAAGAGGTATTTGGAGTATTTACTCCAAGTGTAGAGGTGAGCGAAGGCCAAGATACTATAGAACTTGAAGATGAAGAGGAAGTGGCTAAGCTAGTAGTAGAAATTGAAGAACCTATAAGTGGATATGAACTAAAGGATACTATTATAATTGAAGATGACATTGACATCCCTCCACATAATCCAAATGCACTCATTGAAGAGGAAATCCAAGGGTTGATGAAGCACTCAAGAAAACTCTATAGAAATCCAGTTCTATTACAGATAATTGAATATCCAAAGCTTGAAGTTAAGAAAATAGATGATTCTATAATCACACCATTTATAGAGGCTACAAGTGCTAAACAACTTGGTAAGGCATTGATTGTATATTCACCACCAATGGATTGTATAAAAATTTTGAAAAATGAAGAAAATTCTAAGAAAGTTTCAAGCACAAAGTCAGTAAAAGATGTAATTACATAGAAAGAGAAAGAGGCTACTCAAGATCTTATTCAAATGTTGATTGTAAAGGTTTTAGAACCCCTATGACACCTATACAAAAGGTGATATCTACATTGGCACAACAATCAAAGGAGAGATCAAGTGAGAAAGGGAAGAAATTAAAACTATCATTGCTAAGTGATACACCCTTAAGATCTCAGGTTATGACTTATGTAGAAGAGGATGATGATGAGTCAGTAGACCCTAATGAGGTAATTACATTACCTACATATAATTTGAATAATCTTACCTTAGATAAAATGTGTGAACTGCAAATCTTGTTGAGTCAAAAGGCCAAACAAGAACAACTAAAGAGAATATAGGTACTGCATATTGTCAAAGACATTTTTATAGATGCTTTTGGTATTACATATGTAGATCATAAGCATACAATTTTGGATCAACTAGTATATTTAGTTGATAGAGTTTAGATAGAGGACACAGAAATAAATGAGAAGTTGTTACATTGGTCCGAAAGGAGAATGGAGCATAAAGTATTGCAAAAAGTCTAGCATGAACTTATACATCAACAAGCCAAGATTTCTACAGCTATTACATAATTGGAAACAATTTTGAAATCAATACATTCTTTATACTTAAAATTGTGTGATATAGATTTCTTTACTGGGTGATCCCACAATAATGGGTTCCACTTTTTGACCAATTTTGACATTGAAATCAATATTTTTGCAACAAACGTCACATTCAAGTGACTATATCTCCAAAACTATAAATAATTTTAGGATGACATAAACTAGTGATTTTGAGAACTTTGTTCCTACTTTGTAACCATATTTTTTAATCAAAAAAAAATTTATTTATATCAATTTCTTTTATCTCCTCCGAAAAGTGGTACATAATAAAATTTAATATTTTGAAAGAGTGACAGTCCGTTTGACACACTAATTTTTTTTTTAGAAATGATAATGAAGTAATTCTTTTGGCGTTAGATTTTTAACATCAATATCTAGAGGATGCATTTGGTTTGATTTATTTTGGTTGAATATTGTATAGTTTATGAAGTTTTGAAGTGACACGAATTGTAATTTAGACATACGTTCCATTTGACACAGATAATTTGAAGTCAATTTATCATAAACCTAATTAATTTTTTTTGAATAGAAAGGTATCTCAATAAGCTAGTTCCTACATATTTTTCAAAAAAAATTTGACCTGATTTACTAATTTTCCCGAGGTGTCGAAGTCGATTGATGTTCAATCGGTCATGAACCGGTAATGAACCTATAATGAGTTAAACTCATATTTGAAAGTCTTAATGACTAAAATATGTATTACAATTATAGTCATTGGAAAGCTAGCTCCGAGCAGCACATTTTGAAATTTTTTATTTTATAGTAGGAGATCATTCAGCTAAAATTATGGGAGTCAAAAGAGCCAAAATAAAAAAAGAAGGAAAAAGGGTTAAAATTTTCCTAATTTTACGGGTTTGCGCGAACATGGCATTCACGTGAACATATTGAGCATGTTCACATGAACCCATGTTTGTGTGAATGTATGAGAAAAATAATTTGACAACCAAAATTTTTATTTAACATGTTCGCGCGAACATTTATAATAATTTGTGTTCGCACGAACATAGAAAAAAGGCAAATTTATCAAGATCTCAAACGAAAAAGTGGAATTTCAATCGCAAAATTGTTGTTGCAAATATGTTCGTACGAACATGTTAGCAAGGTATGTTCGTGCGAACATACCTTATTTAAACTTAATATGTTCACACAAACATAAAACGCTTAAATGTTTACGCGAACATAGTTAACACATTCAGGCGAACATACATAAAATTCTATATGCAAAATTTTCATCATTTCATGATTTCCTTCGTCCCCCAAAAGTGGTACCCAGTATTGTGGGTTCACCCTACTATAGATACTAAATGATCATTAGAGATATTACATACAAGTATGAAAACCAATGTTCACTGATTGAGCAAGAATGCAAGTTCAAGTTCATTTTCATTTAGTGAACTTACATTCAAGTAGACAAGGCTAGCTGAGCTCACAGCTAGAATGCAAGTTCAAGTTCATTTTCATTCAGTGAACTTACATTCAAGAAGACAAATCTAGATGAGCTCATAGATAAAGATGCAAAAATATAGAATAAGTTGACATTAATTCAACTTCAATTATTTCCATACATAGATATAATTATTTCTATTGCTAGGAAAATTTTGAAGAAAGACACAAGTTTTGCACACATTACAAGATTTATTGACATAGTTGTTGAGCTAGAGACTCAATTTCATATTTTTGGAAAAGGTACAAGACATATGGAACAAAGTCTATGCCAATATTATGGCAAGACATCAAATTTTTTTTAATAAATTCCAACTCACCCCAACAGCCCTAGCTTCCATCAGTGACAAAAACTAGTGGGGTAATTGATGAAATTGAAAAGAAGGAAGAAGTAACAAGTAAGGGGGAGTTAGAGTTAAAATTAGAGTTAGAGTTATGAAGAAGAAAATATTAGTCATAGAATCAGATTTTGATCTCAAGGGAGAATACACTTTTTTGAAAGAAATGATTTCATGACAAAGTGTTTTTGCCACTAATGTCAAAGGGGGAGGTTGTTGATCTCTAAGCCTATAATGTCAATTAGTGACTAAACACTTAGTTATTTGCAAGTCCTTTACTAGGAAATATTACAAGGTCATGACTATGACCAAGTTATCTAGTAAAGGCCAAGCAAGTAACACTTAGACTAAGCAGAACAACAAGTACCAAGCATTTAGTAGAGACTGAGTAGATATGTGAGCTAAGGAATATAGTATAAGCCAAGTAATATAATGATGACCAATCACATTGAGAAGTTATCAAGTGTCAAGAAAATAGACTTATAGAAGCTAAGAAAATAGCATACATGATAGAGCGTTAGAGAACTCAAGTGTCGAGAAATACAATTTTGATATGCAAGTATGTAATGGCATAAACTCATATGTAAATCATTTTGGCCAACATTTCTATGAGATTTGATATCTATAGGTCCAAATCAAATTTTGACTACATGTCATTAATAGAATGTAATGATCCCTAGGAAAAAAATTTGATGCAATGGGGCCAACCATAAAAGTTCTAGATGACAAACTAGTCCTCAAGATCCTCTTCATTGAAGGAATATCTCACCATACTATCTTTAAACATGCCAATGTGCTCAAATACCAATCACAAGTGTTCAAAATATAAGGTTACTATTATCATAACCTAACACCAAACAAGGAAATCCTAATCATAAGGAAAGCCCCATACTACAAGACAACCAATCACAAATTTCCTTACAAGAACAATGACAAATTTTGACACAACACACCAAAAACATTCAACAAGACCAGGGGTGACTGAAGGATGAACTTGTGGTCAATGTAGGTCCATTACAAAGTGGATTGATGGTTAACATTTAACCAATAGTTGCTTCACAACTCCACATTTCTAAGCTTATAGCCCTTAATTCTAAGAATAAGGCTTAACTTTAGAAATATCCAAATAACCCTAGAATCTAATCATTTATTTAGATACCCTTTTGGGGTGTACAAAACATGCCAAAGCACCATGACTCTATGATATAAACCAATTAGGTTTCACCTAGTTGTTCCCCTAGGCATTTAGCCCTATTAGGCCTCCAATAACAAAGGAAGTACACTTTTTCAATGCCAAAACCCCAATATAAAAATTGGAACATGAAGGGGCACACAAATACAAGTCAGAAACTTGATGACTCTTTCAGAGCGAGTTATGTGAGTTATTATCCAACGCTAAGGGCATGCACATGGGATTTGCATGCCTAGGGCATAAAATTTCTCCATGCCAACTATATATAAAATTATGAAATCAAAACCATCTTAATTTACATGCTCAACACTTTGATTTCACCAAATTCCATTAAATTCCCATGATGAAATCCCAAGATATGGCTTATTTTGCTTGAAACCCTAGGTCTAGCAACTAATTGTGATAACTTCTACAAAAACTTAGATATCTAGAGTTAGAGAATGAATCAAGACTTCAAACCAAGTGCATATAAAAGGTAAAACATTCAAGAATCCAAAAATGTAAACCAATCCTTTAGATATATTCATACATGTCTGTACAATCTACTACAACATGGAATTTGTAGGAAAAATAGTGATGTTTTATTGATTCAAGGGAAGAAGTACACAATGTCTCCTAACACCCACCTAAAAGGGCTTATGTAGGCATCCCCAACAGTCATAAAAACTTTTCAAACCAAATTTGGGTATTGGGGATTGAAAATACAAACTATGCAACTTTTTTTTAAAAGTTGCTTGACAACTTTTTAGCAATTTTTACAAGATTGTGCAACTTTTGCAATATATGATCAAATCATGATCAAAGCTTATCTAAATGATCCAAAAAGTACCAAAACATGATAAAACATGAAAATAGAAATCTATCCTAAGATTTTAGGCTATTAGACACCTTTGACCATAGTTGAAAAAGGGCTTATATTTGTGCAAAACATGGAACTAGGCCTTACAAGTGGGTCCAAATGCATAGCTACTGTTCCTAACCTATCCTAGAGATTCTTGGGGCCTTCAAGAAGTCCTTGTGGGGTATCAAGACTCTTCATTTTTTGAGGGTGCTCCTATACCATACTCCCCTTGACTTTTTGAACTCAAGTTCTCACTTGAGGTTAACTACTCAATAGAGGTTCCATGTTGCTTTATTTGATCCTCTATCATCCAAGTTGCATCAATTTTAGGCAGTCATTTCCATTTCACTAAATGTTCCATATACTTGTTGTGTCTTTCTTGTTTCAGTAACTTTGTTTCAAGTATTGCCTTCAACTCAACTAGTTTTCTTTGAGGAAGGTTGGTAACATAGTCTTCATCCACTTCATCATGTTGACCCTATTCACTTGTTGATCCTATCATACCTTTGTAAGGAGTGAGATCTGCAACATTAAATATTGGAGAAATCAAAAAATTAGGGGGAAGAGATATTTAATGGGAATTCTAACCCATTTTATTGAGGGTACATGGCCCAAACCTTCTTCATATGTAGTTTTGTATACCTGCCCTTAGGTAGTCTCTCTTTCCTCATGGATGCCAATACCTTGTCTCCAATCTTGAAATGGAGTGCTCTTCTTCTCTTCAATGCCTACTCTTTATACTTTATGATGGATTTTTGCAAGGCTTCCTTCACTTCATTCTGCACTTTGGTGATTAGCTCTACTAGTTCCTCTCCTTGTGCATTGACTCTCAAATCTTATGGTAATTATACCAAATCCAAGGTACCTTTAGAATGAAGGCCATATATAGTTTGGAAAGGTTTTTTTTCTAGTTGATCTATTCATGGAATCATTGAAAGAAAATTATACTTGGGGCAAGATAAAATCCCAAATTTGTGAATATTGCTTGGTGAGATATATTAGAAGGTTACCTAGTGACCTATTTACCACTTCAGTCTTCCCATTAGTTTGTGGGTGATAGGAAGAGCTATAGGTCAAGTTTGTTCCAAGAGTTCTTGAGAAGAGTCCCCCAAAAAATGTCCTTGAAATTTGACATCCACGTATGAAACTATAATCTATGGTAGGCCATGAATTCTAACCACTTCTTTGAAAAAGAGATGTGATATTATGATACATCATTTGTGCTTTTGTAGGGTACAAAGTGAACCATTTTACTGAACCTATCCACTATGACAAATACACTATTAAATCCTTGTTTTGTTCTAGGCAAACCCATTACAAAATCCATTGGAATTGATTCCCAAGGCCTTGTGGGAATTGGTAAAGGTTGGTATAATCCTTGGTTTGTGGATGCACCTTTGGCTTGTTGGAAAATTGTGCAAGTTTCAATGAATTTTATGACATCATTACCCAACTTTGGCCAAAAGTAGCTTCTCTTTACCATATTTTTTGTCTTGTCTATTCCAAAGTGACCACCTAAGCCACCACAATTCTTGTTGCCTAATTATTTTTGTCCTCATGAAATATTTAGGGATGCATATTTGAGTTCCTTTTAATAGGAGTCCATTCTAAATTAAATAATTAGAAAAATTAGTATGGTACTAGCCTACCATTTGATGAATACCTCAAAAGATTCTTCATAGTTTGAATCACTTGCATACAAGTATTTTAGTGAGTCTATGCCCACACTTTAGAGTTGAACTTATTCTACCAATCCAATTCTTCTGCTAAGGGCATTAACCACCTTGTTTTCCACTCCCCTTGTGTGCTTAATATTGAATGTATAGGCTTGTAGTTATTTCATCCATTTAAGATGTTTGAATGATAGCTTTTCCTAAGAATTAAGGAAACTTAAAGCATGGTTATCAGTATAGACTAAAAATTATTTAGGGATTAGGTAGTTTCTCCATTTCTTTAGGGCTTGCACCATGGCATATAATTCTAAATCATTTGTATAATATTTTTCTTTGCCTCCTCGAGTTTCTCTAAGAAAAATGCCACAACTTTACCTTCTTGGCTCAGGATAGCACCTATTGCCAAATTTTTTGCATTTGTTTCAATAGTAAACACATTGTTGAAGTTAGGTATACTAGGATTAGGTAGGGATACTTTATTCTTCAAGTATTGGAAAGCGTCATCATCTTCTTTGGTCTAAGCAAGCTTGTGCTTCCTTCCTCCTTTGATGTTGTCTAGCATAGGATCACATACATGACCAAAATTCTTGATGAATTTTTTGTAAAGAGTGGCAAGGCCATGAAAACTCCTTACATCACATTGGTTCTTTGGTGGACACCATTTGACAATGGATTCAACCTTCTCAGGGTCCATTTTAAGGGTGCCTTGTGAGATGAAAAAACCTAGGAACACAAGTTCCTTCTTCATGAATATGTACTTTTCCAAGTTGATCACCAACTTGTGTTGATGAAGTCTCCTCAAAACCTATTCCACATGATCAACATTTTATTCTCTTCCATGGCCAAATATTATTATATCATCAAGGTATACAACAACAAATTTTCCAATAAATATCTCATTCATGAGTCTTATGAATGTACTAGGTGCATTACTTAACCCAAATGGCATGAACAACCTTTCAAAAAGGCCTTCAATTATTTTGAATGTTGTCTTCCATTCATCTCCTTGCTTGATCCTAATTTGGTGATAGCCTGATTTCAAATCAATCTTTGTGAAGTAGGAAGCACCTCCTAATTGGTCTAGCAAGTCCTCAATCCTTGGCATAGGGAACCTATGCCTTATAGTGATCTTTCTTATGGCCCTAATATTAGTACATAATCTCCATTTTCTATCCTTTTTAGGGGCAAGGACTGATGGAACTGCACATGGATTGAGACTTCTTTGTATCGGATCTTTTTCATGAAAATAATTTACTTTTTTGCAATATTTACATGATAGACTAGAGTCATTTTATAAGGTTCTTTGTTGGGAAAGGAAGATCCATAGATCAATTCAATTTGATGACTGAGATCTCTTAAGGGAGGGAGGTTTGTGGGTAAATCACTAGTAGTCACATCACTATAGTTGTTCAATAGGTCTTTGATTTTAGTAGGTATTTGTCCTTTATCCTTAGAACTAATATTATACTTTGGCTTACAAAAAAAATATAAGACCTTTGGAGTCAAGTTCATTTAAAAATTCTAGCATTTCTTTCTCTCCTATGGTGACTACAGTATATTCGTCCTTAGGATCAAGCAGTGGCTTCATTGTGAAAGTTACCCCATTTTTTGTTATGGAATAGGTTTTCTTCCTACAATGGTGTGTGGCATCCACATTGGCATCCACATCAAATTTCAAGGATCTACCAAAGAGAATGTGGGAGGCATCCATCTCAACCACATCACAAAGAACTTTATCCTTAAAGTATACTATAGAAAATTCTATCCAAGCTTGATCAGTTACCAAGGTATGCTAACCATTTGTCAGCCAAGAGACATAATAGGGAAAGGGATGGGGATTTTTAGGTAGTTTTATTTTTTCAACCATTTTAGAGGATACTAAATTTTTAGTTGAACTAGCAGCGATTAAAAGACTACATACCTTGCCTTGGAATTTGATCTTTGTTTTGAACATATTCTTCCTTTCAGTTGGTTGTTGGGTCTGAGGAATTTGCAAGAAAGCCTGCCTCATCATTAAGCATGTACCTTCTTTGGGTTCTAAATCCTTGTTATCATGTTGATCTTCTTCAATGAGTTGTGATCTCCTCTCCCCTTGGTTATTATTCCTCTTTTGAGGACACCTGCTTACATGGTGACCCAATTGGTTATAGTAGTAGCATTTGATGGGGTTGTTACCTCTTCCTCCACCTCTATTGAAGGATTTTCCTCCTCTATAGTTCCCTTTGGAACTTGACTCTCCCTAATCCTTATCCCTTTGGTTATGATCAATAGTCTTATTTCCATTATTTTGCCCCTTACTCCAAGAGTTATTATTTCCCTTGAAGTTCTTGTTGTTGTCATTTCCCTTGCCTTTTTTGTGGTCTTTTTTCCTCTTCATTTCTCTTCTACTTTTATTTCTAACTAGTAGCACTTATCCATAGAAGTCGGGGTGTGTCGACTTAGTTCCTCTTGGATGGTACCTTGAGGCCATTCATATACCTAGAAAGTTTTTCTTCCTCATCCTCCACTATGCTTGTTTTCATGTACAATTTTAGGAACTCCTCTATATAGGAACTTACATATAAGTCATTTTTCTTGAGACGTTGCTTCCTTCTGTGGAATTGTACCCCATAGTCTTTAGGCACATAGGTTTCTCTAACTAGTGCCACCATTTTATCCCAAGATGAGATCATACTTCTTCCCTTCTTCACTCTTTTAGTTTGGATTAAGTTCCACCAAGTTAGGGCTTCCTTCTTCAAATTAGATTTTTCCATTTTCACTCTTTGTTTCTCTGGAATGTCTTCATATTCAAAGAAACTTGTCAAGGCCTCAATCTAATCTAAGGCCACATCTTCATTCATTTTTCCATTAAAAGTTTGTAGTTCCAACTTTCCTTCCATGGTTCTCTTTTCCATGGATTTGAGAGAATTCAAGAGAGGTCTATTTCTACAAGCACTTCATCATCATGTTAAAGGTCTTCTGTCTCTTCATTTTTGTCATCTTTTAAATGTGTCTCTTTGTTCTTGTCCATTTTACTTTCAAGTTCTTTCAACCTCTTTGCTAGAGCAACATTTTTTGCCCCTTTTTCTCTCATGATCTTTGCAAGTTATACATTTTTTACCCTTGTAGGTATTTATTCATCTTTAGTAAGAGACATGGCTTGAACACCACTTGATGCAATGAAGCCAACCATAAAAGTTCTAGATGACAAACTAGTCCTCAAGATATTCTTCATTGAAGGAATATCTCATAATAGTGTCTTTACTCTTGCCACTGTGCTCAAACACCAAGCACAATTGTTCAAAATAGAAGGCTACTATTATCATAACCTAACCCCAAAAAAGTAAATACCAATCACAAGGGAAACCCCTTACTATAAGACAACCAATCACAAATTGCCTTACAAGCACAATGACAACTTTTGACACAAGACCCCAAAAACACTCAACAAGACTAGGGGTGACTCAAGGACGAACTTGTGGTAAATTTAGGTCCATTATAAAGTGGATTGATGGTTAAAAACATACTATGCAACATTTACCAATAGTTGCTTCACAACTCCACATTTCTAGGCTTATAGCCCTTAATTCTAAAAATTAGACTTAACTTTAGCAATCTCCACATAACCCTAGAATCTAATCATAGATTAAAATACCCTTTTTCATTTTACAAAATATTTCAAATAACTAGGACTAGATAATATAAATAAATTAGGTTTTATTTAGTTGTTCTCCTACACAATTAGCTCTATTAGGCCTCCAATAACAAAGGAAGTGTTGGTGTTTTATTATGATGTTAACAGTGCTAAAACTACTAGGCAACAAAAGGCTTAATACCTAGATATCAGTACATACACAACCTAAAGAATAGCCAATTCTTATTATCACTTGCATATGCAAAGTACTAGGACCCAACTCCAACAAAACCTTAGACGGTTTTCTACTCTTTTGGCTCTGTAAAAACCAGGGCGTGTGTACCCGGGGATGGTTCAAAGATGGAACAATTGTATGAGAATTATTCTTAGTTTCATTTTGATTCTCATCTCTAAATCCTCAAACATATACATAAATCTTACTGAATTGATAAACACATCCCTTGAATAGACATGACCAAGAAATCTTCTATAGCTCTGCAGATGTTTCCAACAGCAATGGCTAAATGAAGCTAAAACAATCCATGCAGGCAAGTGCTGGCCAACTTTGAAAATCTTACAGGAAATATAAGTAAAAATTGATTTTATGATGTACTTTGAAAAAGCTAGTCATAATATACTTCTCTTTTGGCTGAAATACTTTCGATCAGTGCCTAATCCATTGGAGATTCAGAGTCAAGTAAATTCTTAGATCTAATTTGTTTCTTTGCAACAAATTTTCATCAGCAATTCTTACCAGAACTTATCATTCAAAAATCCTTATTAACACCCAAGAAACCTCATCACATTCATCAGAGCCTTTATTTAATCCATTGAATTAACAACAATAACAAATGGATGTACAGCCTTACTATATTGCAATCAATTGCATAAGCTTTTACTCACACAACATCAAGGTAGCTAAGTATTTAAAAGGAGACAAAATTCAGAAAAGAACAGATATGGGGACAGTTCATAATTTGTATTCATTTCCTTTGAAAATGGTATATCCTTTACAATAGACCCAGAAAGACCTTCAGAGAAGAAGCACAGTTCTTTCTACATTCATCTATATCTCAGAAATTTTGACAGAAAAGTATACTTTAAATTTCCTTCCCAAAATGTTTGGACCAAAAACAAAACTAAGCACAATACTTAGTAAAAACCAAATTTGGACCATTCTTTAGCCTTGGGATCTCACTTAAATAATGTGAGATGCAACAAGCTTCAGGCTAAAGAAGGTGACAGGTGTCCTTCTTTAGAAAAACAAAAACAAGAATAACAGAAAGGTTGATTACAACAGCAATTCTTGGCGGGTCCCTTTCTGTTATGCTTCTTGGTTGTTATGATCTGATCTCACAATCATTCTTCATCTTCAGAGTACATACCCATAAGTTCTGTAAGTGATGTATCATCTTCTGTTACATGCAAACTCACTTTAACCTGGGGATTTTCTATGTCATCATTGCTGATTACAAAAGTAACTATTACTCTTACATCTTCTTCATCATCGTCTCCTGACATCTGCTCACTAAACTGATTTTTCCATCTGTTAAAAGTATCATCATCTGGCCAATCAAAACTTAGGGTTTCTCTTTGTATCTTTATTAAAGAATTGGCATTTTCCTCTAAATCATCGAATTCTTTTCTCATATCAGTGTAATATAATTGTATTTTTACCAGCTCCTCATTTGTCTTTGCCCAAAACCAATGGCCAGTTTCACTGATGATGTTTGTTATTCTGTTATCGAATAATTCATCCATTTCCTTTTTCCATTTTTCTTTTTCCTTTACCGTATCAACAGATCCTAAAGCACAAGGAAATAGGGTGAATTTTTCAGCAAGATATTTTGAAAAACAGAGTATCAATTTTCTCTGTAAAGAATCTCTTTTATTCTTAAAATTATCTAATTGATTCAATAAATCAAAAATCCTTTCAACCTGATGATAAGGCATTTGGACTGTAGATATACAAATAATTGTAACATCATTGTTTCTCTGTCTCCATTTCTGTGCAAGAGAATCTAGTCCATCCTTTTCTTTATTTAACTCATCCATGAGGGTTACAATCCTTGTCAACTGATCATAAAAAGTTGACCATTGTATTTTATCCCTCAAATATGTCACACCCTGCCTCCATTTCTCTTCCTGCTAATTTCTAAATTCTATCTGCCACTCATGTAATTTGGTTTTTTCTGCTTCAAATTCCTCTGCAGTATAGAATTGGGGTCTTTCAGGGGTGTCAGGTATCTCAATAATAGGGGTTAATCCCACAGATGACTGTGGGGGATATGCAATTCTTAGTGTACTGGATTCTCCCACTTTCCTCTTTCCAAGTACCTTTTCTAATTGAGATACCCTGTTTTCTAACTCAATTCTCCTTTTTACCTCTTGGTTATAGGCATCCACCACTATTTAATATTTATTATGCATATCAATCATTTCCCTCTCTTCTCTTTCCGCAGTAGCCAAGGAAAATTTAGAATAATCCACATTCATGTGGGCTGCCTGTACATTTGAAGTATCAGCAACTCTCCTTACAATGATACTCCCTGTTAATCCTGAATCATCAGGCTGTGATGAAGTAGTTCTGGATCCTCTTCTCAGGGACCACATAACAAGGGCAGCTTGATCATTGCTGAATGTTGTACCCAATAATTCCTCTTTATTTGGATCCTGGAGTCCTAAATTATTTGAAACAGAATTAAAAATTAATGCGTCAGCAATGTCCCAATTGGGCAATAATAAAACATTAGCATTTTTTACCATCTGTCCTCCCTCATCAGGGGTTATATTTTGGAACTCTTGCACCATTTGTTCCTTTATTAGATTTTGAATGGAGGTCTCATCCATTTCTGGATGTTCTGTTTTCATATTCTTACACCTTTGCTCAAAAATGTGCATGTTTACCCTCCACGCAAACTGATGGAAAGCCCTGGATCTTACAAAATTGTTATTAGATAAAAAATGCTGACTGGCTTGTTCCAAAACAGGGTCCAATTCCCTTCCTCTGAAATCTGCTATAGTTAATTCAAAACTTGGCATAGGGGGTTCCTAGGGGTTCCCTTCATCAATTTCTGCTTGTGTAACAAAAATTTCTCCTTGTGACCCCATTTGTTCGAATTGCTCATTGGTGAGCTGTTCTTCCTCAATTCTTATTGGGGTTTGAGAAGGTGAGTAACTTTCACCAGGGGATTCTTCCTCCCTTATTATTCTTCTTCTTTTGGGAGAAGGTTCAGGGGGTCTTTCTTCTAGGACAGTGCTGGTGGATTCAACTATCTGTTTTTCTTTATGTACAATAGGCACCTGCTGTCGAACAATAGTATATCCTGTCTTCTTTCGTACCACCAGTGGACCTGTTCCAATGTTGGGGGTGAAACCCAATTTTCTCATAATTTCTCTGGCTTTATCTGGAAAAGAATTAATAAAATGTTGTTTCTTCTCATTCATTACTTCCATTATCTCAGAGAAAGTCCTCATGAGCTTATGTATTTTATCTGCATTGGTTGCAGCATTACTAAGAGGACTGAAATCTTTGTCAAAACAATTAATGAATTCCAAAAATTTTGAATAGACTCTCCATTTTTCTTTCTTTATTTCTTGCTCATGGAGAGAGTATTCATTTCTTATTATATCTTCAGGAAAATAGAATTCATGCTGAACTAGACGAAGCTTGATTCTAAATCTAAGGGCAGAGTTAAAGAAACCTTCTGTATCACAAAAACGAGAGTGAGACACTGCCATCTTATATTGATCCAAAATTTTATGGAGAAAGACCCACCCTTCTTTAGTTATCACAAACTGGTGGGCTATAGTACAAGTAGGAAAAATTGATCCTGTCCCCCTTTTGTGCAAAAAGGCCTCCTCCACTCCTCCCAACTGCCACAAAAATTTAGCTATCCCTACCTTTAAAGGTACCTGATAGGGTAACACATGGGGTGTTCCTTTGAATCCATAGACCCTGATGACAGTTGAGACTGAATATGGGATAATATCTCCCCAATTATGTGAAACTTTTAGATTATGGGTTTTGTCCATAGGCCTAACAAGGTGCATTAATGCCTTAGGGATTCTAGGGTTATCACTCAATATGAGGCACCTTAGTTTGGAGGCAAAGTGCCTATCAAATCTAACGAAGCTAGCATTTTATGCTTCCCAGGTCATGTCTGCACTCCATAATTGGATTGGTAGTGCCTCCCCTTCTTGTTCTCTATTTAAAACCATTTCTTTACCAAAATAAGTGGCCCCTTTAAAAAGAAACATATGCATCAATAAGGAATACTGACCCCAAACCTTTTCCACCTTGCCCTATGCAATCCCCACCAATCTCTGGTGAATCTCATTTTCCAAGTAAGATGCAAAATCAAAAATTATTTCCACACCAAAAGAGGAGATTTGGGTGATCATATACATGAAGCTCACCGGAATAAAATCTTCTTCGCCCTCTCCGAAGACTCTACACAGGGTCCTATATATCTCCACTGCCCTGGCATTAAAGCATGATTTCTTGAATGGTTCTTTAGAAGATGATGTTATGGTTGGGAGGCCTCCAATTTGGCCTATGTGGGCTTTCAGTGCACCCTGTCTAACTACATCCCTCTTGGATATATATTCTTTTTTTAAATCTATCAAATTAATGGGCACATGATACATGGTGACGGGTCCCAGACTGAAAACCTTCCTAATCTCCTCGAGATTGATGGTAACTAAAGCCTCACCATCCATTCTTCTCACTACCTTAGTGGCTTGGTCATAGTTTTTTGCTATAGCTTCAAGCAAGTCAAAATCCATAAACACACTGGGGACAACAAGCTTCCCAAGATCAAAATTCCATATATTGGCATGAGGGGCATATAACTTCCTTTCCGCAAACCATTTTTTGAATAAACTCAAACCAGTTTGAGAAGTTTGAGCATCCCGGACCCAATTACCCTTATCATACAATCCATCAGCTATCCTTAGCCTAGGGTTCAGTGAGGTTAACCTCTTAACTTGCACCGTTTCTACAGTAGATTCAGGAAGCAACTCAAGCAAATCATCATGCACATTTCTATCCAGGTAGTTTATTGCACCTGTAAATCCCTTCTTAGGAGGCATCTTGGGCTATCTTTTAAAAGCTCATGAAGATGATGGTAGTTTTACTTACTTGAATTCTGTCTCAATTCTCCTTTGTATTCCTGCAAAATTTTCGCGAACAAATAACTTGACAATTTTTTTATCAAACCTTGGCACGCTTTTCTTTCAGTAATGGCTTCTGCACAAGAATGGCTTCAAATCTTTTCTCGCATAAAATGAAACTGATGAAATCTCTCTGTATTATACTCTATTTTTCCTCACGGACGAAGCTTTCTTATCTAATTAATACAGAGAGTGGCACTACATTTTTCATTTAAAACTGCGTCGTTGATCTTCAAAGATCCTACGATCATGCGGTACAAAGAGAACAACTAGGAGTTATATTTGCCATGTCAGTTATTTTACCCAATGATAACTTTCCACGTACAAAATTATTTCTTTTGATGGCGCTTATATTTAGACCCACTGACGATGGAGAACACGTGTCAGCATGTCGCTACTTCGTTATGCATAAAGAACAAGTACCTTGCCATGGCGAAGCGGCGACAATCATTGATCAAATTAAGAAATGATCGAAAGATACGCTACAGGGATTTTTAAGAAAGAAGGCGGCGGGCCCAACTCGCTATGTCGCTATAATTATCTCCCTTGCAACTCTTCATAGCGAGGTAGCGAGCTCCGTTGATCCACTTCAAGCTGACGTTCAAGATTTCTTGTACATTCAGTCAGATTGGTATTAATGAGAATCGGATCTCTACATAGTTGGCACATGTCAAAATTTATCATAGTCATCTATCATTACATGTCATCAAAGATCTTGCCGATCTTTTGCCATTTTACGGGGCCTCGCTAACTCGCTAACGGTGAAGCACCTAAATTTTCCGATAGCGAGGTAGCGAGCTCCGACACTCAAAAGGATTCCGTGCCGGAAAATGCAAGGGTTACCCAGTAATTACTTCTGTTAATTAAAACTGATTCTGACAATGGTATTTATGACTGGTCATGCCACCTGGTGTAATTATGATACAAGAAAGATGCAATGTCATCATTTTCAGATTTTCACATGGCCTCGCTACTTCGCTAACGGTGAAGTGTCTGAAATTTCTGATAGCGAGGTGGCAGAACGTCCAAAAAAATCAACATTCCGGCTCTAATGTCAGATACTCTAGTGGGTCCCTATCCCTTTTTTTTTTTTTGAATGGTGAATTGCAAAGTGTACCTGCACAATAAAACACTTAATAAGCAAATCTCTGGTCGCCGCATCTTCACTTTATGGTCCCACCGCTTAAAATACTCAATACTCGTTATCTCGCTATACTTAATGAGCATGCAACTCTCAATAGCGAGGTAACACCAACGGTAGATCTAATCGGATCCGACGGTTGGGACAAATAGGAAGAAAGGTAACCCGGGAGAAAGGAAAAGGAATATGACAGCATATTCGCCTCTTTTGAAAATTCAAAATTTCGCACCCGAAAATTTATGAATAGAGATGATATAGGGTTTATATGGCAATTATTTCTTATAGATGGTTTATCCAAAACCCTATGTTTCACTTAGGCATAGAACATTTGACTTTTCTATGATTTAACTGAAAATTTTTACTACAGAAAAAGTCAGACCAACAGGAAGTACACTCTTTCAATGCCAAAACCCTAATATAACAATTGGAACATGAAGGGGAATACAAATACAAGTCAAAAACCTTATTTCAAATCCTAATGAGTCCTTTGGAGTGATTTATGGGAGTTGATGTCCAACTCTAAGGACATGCCTATGGGACTTGCATGCCTAAGGCATCAAATTTCTCCTTGCCATCTACATATAATATTCTAAAATCAAAACATCTTAATGTACATGGTCAAAACTTGTATTTCACTAGAGGTCATAAAGTTCCCATGGTGAAATCCCATGATATGGCTTATTTTTCTTGAAACCCTAGGACTAGCAACTAATTATGACAAATTCTTAAAAAAATCAGATATCTAGAGTTAGAGAATGAATCAAGACTTCAAACTAAGTGCATTTGAAAGGTAAAAAATTCAAGAATCCAAAAATGTAAACCAATACTTTTGGTCTATATGTACACTTCCATAAATCCTTTTGGTCTATCCGTACATGTCTGTACAATATGCTGCAACATGGAATTTGCAGGAAAAATAGAGATGTTTTATTGATTTAAGGGAAAAAGAAAAATTGTCACCTACCACCCTCCTAAAAAGGATTATATAGGCATCCCCATTGGTCATAAAAACTTTTCAAACAAAATTTTGCCATTGGGGAGTGAAAATACGAAATATGCAACTTTTTACCAAAAGTTGCTTGACAATTTTTTAACAATTTTTGCAAGATTGTGCAACTTTTGCAATATTTGATCAAATAATGATCAAAGCTTATCTAAATGATCTAAAAAGGACCAAAACATGTTAAAACATGAAAATAAAAATCTATCTTAAGATTTTAGGCTATTAGACACCTTTGACCATAGTTGACCAAGGGCTTATATTTGTGCCAAACTTGGAACTAGGCCTTACAAGTGGGTTCAAATGCATAGTCAATATTCCTAACCTTGAAGAATTACTTAGGGGATATCAAAACTCTTTATTTTCTAAGGATTATCATGCACCATAATTTGACCAATTAGAAAAAGGGATATAAATGGCAAAAGATGGTGAAGTTTAAACCATTGATCAAGATCTAGAAGCTTCACATGAAGTCTATTTAAGAAGGATCATAACCCTAGAATCAATATGGAAAAATGTGGAAACAATACACTCATGTAAAGAAGTTAAAGTGACAAATTTTATAGAGAGATAAATTAGAGTAGTGAAGGACATAATAGATTTATTAGATTAGGAGAATCAGATCAGAGATAAAGGAAAGAGGAGACTCAAGGTTAGCCTAAAAAGCATACCAAGGGTTAGGTACTAGATCCTTTATTTTGTAATTGACGCATAGAATATCTCTTAAGAATGGTCCTAACAAGCCTATGTAAATCTCCTAATAGAGTCCTTACTTTATTGTAAGTGTCAAATCCTTTAACAAGGTGAGACCTAATAGTCTTTTAAGTCTTGAACAAGACAAACCTTTCACCGAGTAGATCATATATTGTGACCAAACATTGTAACCTTAATAGGTTAACTTTATTGTTACAACAGTGAATATTTCTTGATTTCATCCCTATTAGAATTCTTTTAGAATAACTAAGAGGGGGGTGAATTAGTTATTCAAGGTCCAATAATGTCCAATACAAATTTTTTGTCAAATCCTTAATGGCATATAATTGAAATTATCATGCATGCAGTTAAACATTAAACAATCATGAAAAGTAAACATGCATCACATCATAACACAAAGGATTTTGGTGATCCAGAAACCCTCCAAGAATAAGAAGGTAAAACTAGGGTGGGGATGATATCCACAAAATAATTGCACAATTTATTTCAACCACTTCTGATGGTTTTCCCTGTTAAAGGCTTTACACACTATCAGATGTGACCCTGTTAGGAGTGTGCCCTATTAGAGGACTTAAGAACATTCAAATTAGAATGCTACCCTGTTAAATGATTTACATAGGGCTGTTAGGCCCACCCAAGTCCATGGGATTTAAAGTCACCTTCTCAAAAGAATCTTTTATCCCTCTCTAAGGATCTCCTATCCTCCTCCTAAAGATCTCCTATCCTTCTCCTAAAGATCTCTTATCCTTCTCTTGGGGATATTCTATCCTTTTCCTGAGGCTTATCCACCTAGCTATTAAGCTAACCTAGCAATGTAGGATTTCAATGTCTAATACAATGGTAACAAAGTATTAGAAAGGTTTTGACCTGATAAAGATTGCAACTCTAGCCTTGCAGATTTCATATCTCTCTTCAGTTCTTTTCTTTGCTTGGATTTTCTTCCTTGCAGTGCTAATAGCTTGTCCACCCTTCAAGATCTATCTCCTTGAGTTCTTACACTTGTTATGCCAATGCACTCTATGGTCACTTGATCAACTTAGAGTCTTGATGCTCTGTTCTTACTCCTCACTATGTCCTCTTCTTGACACTTCACACTAGCCTTCTCTTGGCTTCTTCACACGACCACGACCACTACCACACTTTGATCTTCTGACCTGTAACTCCTTATAAAAAAGTTATTTTCTACATTTCTCGCTTAAATCTTCCTGCTCATTAATTTGATTTGATCTGAGAGAATGATATTTTTTCCCCTCCAAATTGTTTCTTCCAGAAACTTCATGATAAGTCCATCAGCATTCGCCTTGAATTGGTTTGCATGGTTTACATAAAATTCTGTGAGATCTACTCATCATCCTTATCATCCAACTAATTCACAAAATTCAATGTAACAAACTTATCATTACTAATTTGGCAAATCTTTTGACTTAACAAATAATGCAGCAACTCAGCATCATTGGTTTACTAATGCTCGACATTAACTAGGTCACTTAGATTCTACTACTATTTACTGATGCTCAGCACCTAAAGAAATTTTTGGAGTTACTCGGCACTTGAAAAATCTTGTGTTACTTAGCACTTGAACAATCTTGTGTTTCTTGACACTTGAATGATCTTTCTCGACACCTGAAGAATTGCTTGGCACACACTAAAGTTGAACTTGCTCGGCTTCAACAGATAATTTGCTCGGCTTCAACTAGTTTGCTCGACACTCACAAATGAACTTAGTTAAACCTTACAACTTTGATGTGTCTTAGTGTGTCCATTCTCTGTGTCTTAAAGTATGTCATCAATACGCTATTTCATCAATGGCTTAGCTGATCTTTATACTTCATCATAAGATCATAACTTCAACCTTTCTCTAGGTGCTCTAGTTACATCTTATTGATTGCCACCTCCTTGTCAATCAACCAATTGATAGTATTTGGATGACTTAAGCAATTTTCATTCCTGTAAGTAGCAAGTTTGACATCAATGACAAAAAAATGATTGAAAACATTATTTTCTAGTTCCATTATTCTTCATTCATGATCTTTTCAATCATTTCCAACAATCTCCCTCTTTGGCATTGATGGCAAATCAAACTAATCAATTGATTGAGTTGATCAACTTAGTTACCACCAAAATTATATACCAAACAGAAAACGTGTTGTCATTACATATCTTCCTTTTTGTATCATGTCTCCCTGTTTTGCTGATACAAACTAAATCCTTTATTCTGCTTCTCCCTCTTGACTGTTGGATCCTTACTCTGTATTCCTGATCCTTCATAGCTGCTTTCTGATCAGTTTCTTATCTCTTGTAAATCTCCCTCTTTCATCTCTCTCTTTTTTTTTTTTGATCTCATACATCTCCCTCTTACTTTTTATTGATTAGTTTCTGATAAATCTCCCTCTTTGACATAAATGCCAAAGGTGTAGCATCTTCAAAATGCTTGGTGTAAGCTTTGCATCTTATGTCTTTTTCTTCTGTCACAATGCTTGTGATTGATCTGGAATTTCTATTCCTGTTATCATCCTCTGCATCATTCTTCTGATATTTCAATGATCTACTCCTATTGATGCAGGGTAGCTTCTTTTTTTCTTTAGACTACTTTAGTTAGGGGATTTACCCCCAACTTACCTCTAAGATATACATAAGTATCCTTGGACAATGGTTTGGTGAAGATATCTACAATTTGTTCCTTTGTGTGAATGTACCCCATCTTCACTTGTTTGTCTTCCACCAATTCTCTGACATAGTGATACTTGATTGCAATATGTTTGGTTTTTGCATGCATTAATGGATTCTTTGATATGTTTATAGCACTTCTATTAACACAATACAATATCACAGGTTTGGTTACCTCTTCTTTCATTCCTTTCAATAGATGTTTGAGCCACACAATATTTGTTCAATTGACTGATGCTACCACATATTTTGCTTCTGCAGTGGACTGAGATGTGCATGTTTGTTTCTTTCTAGTCCAAGTAACTAGCCTTTTACCTAAGAATAATGCTCCTCCACTTGTGCTTTTCCTATCATTAATGTTGCCTCCCCAATCTGCGTCTGTGTATGCATTAAGCTCAAACTTCTCATTCTTTTTGTAGTAAATAGGCCAAAATCATCAGTTCCTTTGAGATACCTCATTATCCTTTTTACTTTTATGAGATGATTTTCTCTAGGATAAGCAAAGAATCTAGCCACTATTCCAACTGCTAATGCTATGTTTGGTCTACTATGTACAACATATTGTAGTTTTCCAATCATGGATCTGTACATTGTTTGATTGACTTTAGCTGATTCATCATTTTTGGATAGTTTATGTCATGTTTTCATTGGTGTGCTGACAGGTTTGGAGTCTTCCAATCCAAACATCTTGAGTATCTTTTTGATGTACTTTGATTGTGTCATGAATATACCATATTTTAGTTGATGTACTTGTAATCCAACAAAGAACTTGATTTCTCCAAACATAAACATCTCAAACACATGTTTCATTTTGTTAGCAAAACTTTTGCAAAGTGCTTCCTTTCCTCCAAAAACTATGTCATCCACAAATATTTTAGATACAAGGATATCCTTACCTTCTTTTGATTTGATGTACATGTTGTTATCATCAGTTCTGTCAAATCCTATTTGCACTAGATACTTGTGAAGTCTCTCATACCAAGCTCTAGGGGCTTGCTTTAATCCATGTAGAGCCTTATGCAATTTGCATACCTTGTTTTTTTTATTTTCATCAACAAATCCTTCTAGTTGCTCTATGTAGACTTCCTCTTCAAGTATACCATTCAAAAATGCAGACTTAACATCCATTTGATAGACTTTAAATCCTTTGAAAATTGCATATGCTAGTAAGGTCCTCACTCCTTCCATTCTGGTAGCTGGAGCAAAAGTTTCTCCATAGTCTATTCCTTCTTCTTGTGCATACCCTTTACAAACTAGTCTTTCCTTGTTCCTTGTGATTTCACCATTCTCATCTAACTTGTTTCTATACACCCACTTGGTTCCAATTACATTCTTGTCAGCTGGTCTTGAGACTAAGGTCCATGTCTTGTTCTTTTCAATTTGTTCTATTTCTTCTTTCATAGCATTGTACCAATCATCATCTTTTATGGCATCACTTACTATTTTTGGTTCTATTTTGCTGAGCAGACATGTCTTACTTTTGAGTCTATTCCTTGTCATTGGTCTTACCTCTTTGTTTCCAAGAATTTGATCTGCAAGATGATGTCTTCTTACATACTTTGCCAATACTGGTTCTTTCCTTGTTTGCATGTTGTCTCTTTCAAAATTTGAATCTTCATTTATATTTTCATAAGATATTTCTTCATTTCCTTCATGTTGACAATTCTTAGAATCTAAATGAACATTCTCTATATTCTGTAGCTCAACTTCTGAATGTGTCTATTGCTTGACATTCACTATTTGTGACTCGACAGATATTGGATTTTGTTGCCGATTGTCATTCTAAGTTGCAACTTCACCATTATTAGGTATACCTTCATAAAAGTATACAAAGGTCTTGTATTCTTCTACTTTCTTGGTGTCCTCAACACTTTGAACTTCTGGAAGCTCATCAAATTTCACATTTGTGCTTTCTACTACTTTGTTAGTGTTAACATTCAAGCACTTATAAGCTTTGCTTCTAGTAGAATAACCAAGAAATATGCCTTCCTCACTCTTTGAATAAAACTTTCCTTCTCTAGATTCTTTATATATATAGCATTTACATCCAAATATTTTGAAATATTTTACATTAGGATAATGCCCATACCATAATTCAAAAGGTGTTGACTTTGTACCTTTCTTAACTTGAACTCTGTTGAGTGTGTAGACTGTAGTACTGACAGCTTCTCTCCAGTACTTAAGTGCAACATTTTTATCCATCATTAAGGTCCTGCCATAGTCAATAACTGAGCTATTCCTTCTTTCTGCTATATCATTCTGAGGTGGAGTCCTAGGTGTTGATGTTTTCCTTTTGATTCCTCTTTCATTGCGGAATTCTTCAAATTCTCTTGATTTGAATTCACCTCCTCTATCAAATATGAGACATTTTAGGCTCTTCCCAGTCTCTTTCTCAACTCTGGCCAAGTGCCATTTAAACATTTGGAACACATCTAATTTTTGTTTCAGGAACATGACTATCATCATCCTTGAATAGTCATCTACAAATCACATTATGTATATGTCACCTTTTTTGCTTTGCACTTCAATAGGACCACACAAGTCAGTATGAACTAGCTCTAATACTTTATTAAAAGTGTAAGCCTTGCTTTTGAAAGTTGACATGGTCATCTTCCCTAGTTGGCATTGTTTGCACATGGTGTTATCAGGCTTCTTCAACTTTGGTAGACCTTTGAATTTCTTCATTTTGCTTATGCTTATTAGATTGTCAAAATTTACATGACATAGCCTCTTACACCATAACCATACATCATCATTTTGAACAATGACACAAGAAGTATCTTCCATGTCTAGGTAGAACATATTACTCCTAGTCTAGTCACCTTTTCCTATTAGACTTCCTTTAGAATTATAGATCTTGGCAATTCCATTTTCAAATTCAACCTTACATCCTCTGTTGCCTAACTATGAAACACTTAACAAGTTATAATTCAGGCCTTCAACATAGTATGCATTATCACATGATATATTTTAGTAAGTTGATACTACTTTTCCCTTTGATCTAACATGGTGCATTGTTACCAAATCTAACACTATTTCCTTCATATTGAGTAAAGGAAATGAACTTACTTTTATCTCTAGTCATGTGATGAGAGCATCCACTATCTATGATCCATTTGTTATTCTTGTTCATGCAGTTTACCAGGGCAGTTGCTTCATCTTCATCTGATTCATCTTTCATAGCCACATAGACTACTTCATCATCATTCTTGTCAGAGTCTTCTTCAACAATGTAGCATATTTTGCCTTTACCTCTGTATTCCTTGTTGTCCTCTTTCTTGTTCTTGAGGTTACCTCCATCCTTGTAATTTTTCTTTTGTGTGCATTTGGCTGCAATGTGACCAACTTCATTACAATTGAAACAAATAATCAGTAGCTTACCTTTGAATTTGCCTCTTCCTCTATGAAATATTCTTGCTAGTAATGCCTCCAATTGGTCTAAATCATCTTCATCAGTGTTGTTGTCACTAGATACATACTTTCCTTTTCCATTCTTTTTCTTTGTTTGCACCTCCTTGTTGTCTTTATTGTTGTCTTGGATTTGAATGCAAATTCAAAGTTTTCTGGCTTGTAGTTGTCAAATTTGGATAGCTCAAAGGTAGTGAGTCTTCCAATTATTCCTTCAAATGACAATGTGTTGCCTAGTACACACCTTAACTCTTGGATGGCTAATACTCTTATAGCATAGATAGGAATCAAAGTTCTCAAGTATTTGCTACATATTGTTTCTTCTGATAACTGTCCTCCTAGGCTTCTTATGGCACTTACCACTTCTTTCATCCTTGCACCATATTGAGCAGCATTATCTCCTTCTTCCATTTTCATGTCATCAAACTTTCCTCTTAGGCTCTCTCTTTTGGCTCTCTTGACATTATCATCTCCTTCATAGATTCTTGATATTGTTTCCCACATCTGATGTGCAGTACCACATTCTCTAATGTCATCATACTCGGCATAGCTTAGTGCTGAAGTAATATCTAACAATGCTTGATTGTGCTCCTTCTTCTTGCTCATGTCTTCTGCAGTGAGGGGTCCTATAGGGTCTACATGATCAATTGTGATTGAGGTCTGTGCATAGTCACCTATTTATCCAAGGTGCAACTTCATCAGACTTTGCCATGCAACAAAGTTGTCTTTTTTTAGCTTGGGAACTTCTCTCTTGGACATCTTGATCTTCCTACTGCTAGTACCTTGAAACAAATCAGCAGTGGGCTCTAATACCAATTGTTAGAATTCTTTTAGAATAACTAAGAGGGGGGGTGAATCAGTTATTCAAGGTCCAATAATGTCCAATACACATTTTTTGTCAAATCTTTAATGGCATATAATTGAAATTATAATGCATGAAGTTAAACATTAAACAATCATGAAAAGTAAACATGCATCACATCATAACACAAAGGATTTTGGTGACCCAGAAACCCTCCAAGAATAAGAAGGTAAAACTGGGGTGGGGATGATACCCACAAAGTAACTGTGCAATTGATTTCAACCACTTCTGATGGTTTTCCCTGTTAAAGGCCTTGAAGGCTTTACACATTGTCAGATGTGACCCTGTTAAAGGATTTCTACAGCCTGTTAGGAGTGTGCCCTATTAGAGGACTTAAGAACATTCAACTTAGAATGCCACCCTATTAAAGGATTTACATAAGGTTGTTAGGCCCACCCAAGTCCATGGGATTTATAGTCTCCTCAAAAAAATCTTTTATCCCTCTCTAAGGATCTCCTATCCTCCTCCTAAGGATCTTCTATCCTTCTCCTAAGGATCTCTTATCCTTCTCTTGGGGATCTTCTATCCTTTTTCTGAGGCTTATCCACCTAGCTATTAACCTAACCTAGCAATGTAGGATTTCAATGTCTAATACAATGGTAAGAAAGTATTAGAAATTTTTTGACCTGATAAAGATTACAACTCTTGTAAGAAAACTTGGTAATAAAGAATATAACCGTTTCCACATAACCCATAATAGATCTGAAATAAACACAGAATTAAAATTCACATGTAAGAGAATAGACAACATACTCACAAAATGTGACACAAGATATACCCTAGGAAACCCTCATTGATGGAAAAACCCAGCCTCCAAAAGCATCCATCATCATGTATTATTCAGCAAAAATACCATTTCCATACAACCATAGAAGCCTTCATGGCCATAGCCACAACCGAGAAAACTATGTGAACAAGCATGAATCCACACATCCCATGCCATGCTTTCAACCTTCACAAATGCTCCCTTGGCTAACCTATCAAGCCTTGTCCCGCTTGACTCTTGCCTTTTGTCTTCTCCTTGTCTCTCTACAACAACTACCCTTGTGGCTGCTTATATAGTAGCAAGTCCCACAAAACCACTAAGTGGTATTACATAAACCATGTGCTAAAACCATGTGCTACCTAACCCACTGACCCCACATTTAATATTGGGCATTTAATTCTTTTTTCCTCAATATTAAATAATTACATGAAATATTTTCACAATGTTACAATACAACTCATCAAGAATATTCCATGGGAATCTTTACATGTTGCACGTCCATCTAGGTACAACATTACATAATAAAAATAAAATAATAAAATAACAATATTATGCAATGTGTGCAACACCCATTATCTCAACAATCTCCCACTTGTTGTATACATTGCATAGAGTCAATCCGTAGCCACACAAAATGAACAAGGGAACAATCCCTCCCAGCACATCCACCATCATGGATCAAAATACACCAAGTGCTCCATCCTAGTACCCACAACAAAATCAAAGTATCCAGCATCTCAAACATGAATTATCTCACCTCTTATTATGCCACTGCCACTAGACATACATAGAATCCATCCAAAGAGAAAACCACCCAACCTGTCGCATTAGAAGATCATAAAATCCTGTACCAACTAAAATTCCAAGCACAAAAACCTGATCCAAAGGTAATCACATGTTTCCGTAGTTGTCAAAATATCCATAGCTAAAATAGCACCCACAGCAAGTGTCAAACCCATCCAACTATCCATACCTCAAAGGTATAACAAGTGAATCTTATATCACCGACATACCCAATCTGCAACCTGAAATCACAAGCCTCAAGAGCAATACCTACCACATATATACCAAGAAGCTCCCACTGCAAAAGATAATGTCAAATCTATAACCAATCCACTCAACACATCTCAAAGAAGTGAATCCATGTAGTATCAAGGATATCCATAATACATAAACTAATATCCTGCAAGAACAACTCTCATAAAAAGTCTCCAATAGTCTCCCAAATTGTCCACAACCAACAAAGAAAAGAGATAAAGAAATAACCATGTCATCTCTCACATGACATACATGAGCACAAACTAGTGTTCATAATCTCTAACCAATCTCAAATCCAATGTAAGAAAAATTGAACATCCAAAAAGATAACCAAGACCAGAGAAACCATGCAAATCATAACCTGTATCATTTCCTTCTACACACACCTCTAGATGTAAACTGTGCAAGTATGATCTCCTCCATAAAACCTCAACAAGAAGCCTCAACAACACCCAAACCATACCATATAGCTAATCATGGATGTAAGCCTCTCACAAGAAGATCAAACTCATAAACCCATTCCTAAACCAAGGAATAACCATTCCTAATCCAAGGAAAATGCCTAATATAAAACCATCTCCCAAACTCAACCAGCATAACAACATATGCACATGGAGATAACCAATGCTAAACCATCTCTCAAATGAACCCTCCATAACTAACTCATGTACCATAGCTCAAGATCCATATCCATGAAAGACAAGCATAAATATAATGCAACTGAGAGAAACAATAGGCTATACCTCTCAAGTAGCAAACCACCGAGTAGACCAAGAGTGGGGAATGAGAATGCTTATCAAGATACCCAAATCTCCAACCAAGACTCATCTAAGAACAATCTCCTCTCAAATCCAAATCAGGTGACTGCCCCTCGGACTTCCTGCTGAAACCATCAACCATCCCAACAAATACTTCTCTAATCTAAGAGAAATCAACGTCACCATCATCTCTAAGTATCCATGAGCACCTATAACCAATCAATCCATGCCAACTCCAAATGCAACATAGCAATATCATGAAGTATCCAGCTTATGATCAGTGTACTCAATACCAAGAAACTAAACCAAGATCAATGTCAAAGTTCCAACCATGACCTCAGGAACATAAACATGACAACATGATCTTACCATCTCAACTAAAGAGATAACATGCTCCACATGAACACACCATAACATGTCACAACTCTAAACACATATCAAGAGTATACCATGACATAATAATGAAACCATCCTCACACCAAGGATAACATGCCAAATAAAAGCATAACCACACCTTTGCCAAAAACCCTGTGAGTTCTCAAGATGCAACCATCTCCACACACCATGAAGAAAACCATCTCCACATACCAAGAAGAACCATCTCCATACACCATGAAGATAACCAAGAACTCCATGAGTCCTCAAGATCTAACCATCTTCAAACACCATGAAGATAACAAGTGCACCATGCAAATGTCAAAGATGCTTCTGCAACAACAGGATCTAAGACAAACCTCCAACATCTGCAAACACTCAATAAATATATCAATGCCAACAACTCCCGCTCAACCGTGGTACCAAGTCACCTATGGCATCATAAAATCCATCTCCTATATGAAGATCCAAATTAAACCAGGAACTAATCCTGCACTGTCACCCCATCACTGTCACAAGCTCCCACTAAACTATGTATCCAAGCTATCCATGACATAATGATGAAAAACCATCTTCTAACCATGAGAATCAACCAAGGCATCAAACTATCAAAGAACTCAAAGTGTACATCATGAGCTCCTCAAAAGAAACCAAATAACCATGATCCTCTACCAAGAAGATATACCACCATAACTGAATCATAAATCCAAGCTAATGAACATCAAGGATGTACCTATATATCCAATCATTTTATGCCAAAATCTATGACACCATGATCACATCCATGAACCAAGCATCTGGCTGTCAAAGTGTCCAACCTGTCAGCATAGTCAACCACAATCCTCCACCATGACTGTACCTAGTAACAACATCTCATCCCTTCTACATGAAGATAAAATCATGTGACTTAGGGCATAGACAACCCAAATCCAAGCCACCAATCTGAATATGCATCAATAATGAAAGATCAATGGGCAAAGACAACCCATAACCAAGCTATAAATGCAACCTGTAAGTATAGACTACTTACAACACTGCACAACTTGTAGATCCAACAAGTCATCATGCATATCCAAACCAAACATTGATAACCATATCATCATGAGACCAATCTGAAATATGAACTGAGTATACAATGACATCAAAACTTAAATCTCCAATGCCATAGACTCACAATGTTACCATAGTCAAAATATATCAATAAACTATTTAGATCAATATATCACCAAATAAATCATGCCAAACTTGCACCATATCTAAACTAATGTGTAGAGCTCTCCAAGAGCTTTCCGTTGACTACTCAAAGTCCAAAATCTGACTCCGTATGCCCAAGTTATGCCCCAATCCGTGCTCAAAGTAAATAACATCTGACTTTAGGGCTTTTAAAACCTTAAAAAATCTCAAAATATAGAACCAAACCTACACCATGTTGTAGTGCTCTGAATTATCTTTCTAATGCCTATAAGAACTCTGAAATTTGATATTCTGAGAGAAAGTTATGGCTGTTTTACTAAGACAGTCTTTTTACCATTTTCAGTACGATTTTTCATTTTTTATTTTTCCAGTGATGAAAATTCTGATGGGATTAAATTTGACGGCCATCATGGGCTGAAACTAAAAAACTCTTTCATTTCCTCTGAACATGGCCAAACTAGGGCATATTATATATCAAAATTTATTGAAATGTCGACCCGCATCCAATGGTGAGGTTTGTTTTTACCCAGGAGGTCATTTATGCAAGCTACCCCCCAAAACTCTCATTTTAAATGAAACATCCGAAAAAATCTTTTAGTCCAAGAATTTCACATGCCCAAATCTTTTAACATCCCATCATAACAGCAAATCCAAAAGCCTCAGATCTGCAATAAATCATTCATATATCTTGCCCTTTTCTTTTATCCTCTCATGCATTCCCATGGATTCAATCTAGGGTTACAATAATAAAACCATAGCTCTGATACCACTTGTAAAAAAACTTGGTTATAAAGAATATAACCATTTCCACATAACCCATAATAGATTTGAAATAAACACGGAATTAAAATCCACATGCAAGAGAATAGACAACATACCCACAAAATGTGACACAAGATATACCCTGGGAAACCCTCATTGAGGGAAAAACCCAGCCTCCAAAAGCATCCATCATCATGTATTATTCAGCAAAAATACCATTGTCATACAACCATGGAAGCCTTCATGCCCATAGCCACAACTGAGCAAACTATGTGAACAAGCATGAATCCACACATCCCATGCCATGCTTTCAACCTTCACAAATGCTCCCTTGGCTAACCTGTCAAGCCTTGTCCCGCTTGACTCTTGCCTTTTGTCTTCTCCTTGTCTCTCTACAACAACTACCCTTGTGGCTGCTTATATAGTAGCAAGTCCCACAAAACCACCAAGTGGTATTACATAAACCATGTGCTAAAACCATGTGCTACCTAACCCACTGACCCCACATTTAATATTGGGCATTTAATTCTTTTTTCTCCAATATTAAATAATTACATGAAATATTTTCACAATGTTACAATACAACTCATCAAGAATATTCCATGGGAATATTTACATGTTGCATGTCCATCTAGGTAAAACATTACATAATAAAAATAAAATAATAAAATAACAATATTATGCAATGTGTGCAACACCCATTATCTCAACAACTCTAACCTTGCAGATTTTAGATCTCTCTTCAATTCTTTTCTTTGCTTGGTTTTTCTTCCTTGCAATGCTGATAGCTTGTCCACCCTTCAAGATTTGTCTCCTTGAGTTCTTCCACTTGTCATGCCAATGCACTCTATGGTCACTTGATCAACTTAGAGTCTTGCTACTCTGTGCTTACTCCTCACTGTGTCCTCTTCTTCACACTTCACACTAGCCTTCTCTTGGCTTCTTCACACGACCATGACCACTACCACACTTTGATCTTGTAACCTATAACTCCTTATAAAGAAGTTGTGTTCTACATTTTTTGCTCAAATCTTCCCACTCATTAATTTGATTTGATCTAAGAGAACGATATTGTTTTCCCTCCAAATTGTTTCTTCCAGAAACTTCACGATAAGTCCATCAGCATTCGCCTTGAATTGGTTTTCATGGTTTACATAAAATTCTATGACATCTACTCATCATCCTTATCATCCAACTAATTCACAAAATTCAATGTAACAAACTTATCATTATTGATTTGGTGAATCTTGTGACTTAACAAATAATGCAACAACTCGGCATCATTGGTTTACTGATGCTCAATATTAACTAGGTTACTCAGCTTCTACTGCTATTTACTGATGCTCAGCACCTGAAGAAATTTCTTGAGTTACTTGACACTTGAACAATCCTATGTTACTGACACTTGAACAATCATGTGTTACTTGACACTTGAATGATCTTGCTCAACACCTGAAGAATTGCTCGACACACACTGAAGTTGAACTTGCTCGACTTCAACAGATAATTTCCTTGGCTTCAACTAGTTTGCTTGGCACTCACAAATGAACTTAGTTAAACCTTACAACTTTGATGTGTCTTAGTGTGTCCATTCTTTGTGTCTTAGAGTATGTCATCAATACACTATTTCATAAATGGCTTAGTTGATTCTTATACTTCATTACAACATCATAAGTTCAACCTTTCTCTAGGTGATCTGGTTACATCTTATTGATTGCCACCTCCTTGTCAATCAACCAATTGATAGTATTTGGATCACTTAAGCAATTGTCATTCCTGTAAGTAGCAAGTTTGACATCAATGACAAAACAATCATTGAAAACATTCTTTTCCAGTTTCATTATTCTTCATTCATGATCTTTTCAGTCATTTCCAAAAATTCCTACCCCAATTTTACCTTCATCTTGAAGTGTTTCTGGGTAACCAAATTAGTGTATTATGTGTTGAACTATTATGGATGTGATGAACTTATTTTATGTTTTAGCATTACAGTTTTAATGATGAATTAGCTATGATTTAATGAAATTGATTTTGAAGTCAAAAGTTTAAGATCCAAATTCTCCCCCCCTCCCATAGTATCTTGTTTCCCATATATATATTTTGACAGTCTAAGACTTCTATCTATACTAGTGTATCTGCTATGTTGATCTATACTTTCTTGATTAAATGACTGGAACTGATGTAGAATATGAATTTGTTTATAGCTCCAGTAGTCTCCTTGCATTCTTATGCAGAGATGATTAAATCACCCAATTCATTGCCTTGGGTGTCAATAACCTCATTGTTTTCACTTGAATTCTCTAGATATTTCAGCACCCATTGTTGCTTCATTTGAGTCTTAATCTTATTAGTCTTTGATTTTTTTTCATCTTCATCCGTGTCTCTATTCATATAATTCTTTGCTAGATGACCAAGTTATTTGCATACATAGCATATTTTTGTGGGATTCCTCTTTTTGAAGTGACTCCTCATGTAGTTTTCCTCGTGCAGTTTTCTCCAATGTGTCCATACTCTCCACATAGATAAAATTTGCACCAAGTGTTGTAATCCCAACCAAAGATTTCTTTTGCGAGTTGTTCATTAGGATTCCAATTCTTGGTTTTGCATTGTAAAGATTTATGACCTTTTTTTTGCATGTGAAACATTTTCCTTCAAACTTAATTGTCTTTGTGCATTCACTAGCTCTATGTCCATGTTTGTTACAACTTTATCATTTACCATTAAAGTTTAACTTTCTATTGTTCCAAAATTTATTTGATGTTTGCCCTAGCTTTCCAAAATGATTACATATAAGTCTTTTGTTGTTTTGAGCTCCTTGTTGTGATGATTCTCCTTGTTTAGTGTATCCCAATCCTATCTTTCCCTTCTATTTATTGTTGAGAAATTATTGTTATAAGTATGAGAATGAGATACAATCATTATTTTTTCATGATGTCAAACTTGCTACTTGGTGGTGAGACAATTTCTTACTTTGGTCTGATTGCTATCATTTGTTTCATTAATGAAGAGGATTTGATAAGATGAGATAACAAGAGCACCTAGAGGAAAGGTTTAGTTATTTGGTATATAAAAAGAGCACTAAGATTAGATAAGACAGTGATGCTATGATGTATTTTTTATCTACTTAAGACTAGACAAAGGATAGATACACTAACTTAAGGAAGAAGAAGAAGAAAATAAAAATGTGTGTGCGAATCTTGATCAAGTGATTTGTTGGAACCGAGAAAAGATAGTGCAAGAAAAATTAGTTACTGTCAAGTAAAATGAAAAATAGTGTATGCTGAGTAAATTTAGTGTTGAGTGACAATATAAATACTATATGTGCCAAGCGAATTCCAGTGGATGTCGAGTAGCACAGTTTGTGTGTCAAGCATCATAAGTTAGTTGATGTCGAGTGACAACATTATGAATTTGATCAAATACTCACTGAATTTGAGCTGACAAAGTTGATTTCTTAGATTGTGTGAAATGTGTGGAAGATAATTTTAATGAGCTAGAGGCACAAAATTCAAGATAAATAGTTCTAAGGTGAATCTGATAAGGATTAACAAGGAAGTTTCTAGAAGAGAAAAAAAATAGAAAGATGGTTAGATTCAATGAAATCCTACCTAACCCTAAGATGGATGATTTTGATTAAGTGGAAAAAGATCATAATTCTCTTTATAAGGGGATACAAGTCTTGAAGCAACTATTGACATATGTGAAAACCCAAGGAAGACAAGGATTCTAGGGTGTTGTTTCATATGGTGACCTAAGGGAAAGATTCAGCAATTGGCATGCAAAGAAGGATTAAGAGGATGAATGCTTGAAGGTTGAACAAGCTATCAAAGGTGAAGTGTGAAAGCAAAGTAGAATGAAGGATTGAAACAGAGATATTTAATCTGTAAGTGAGTTGTGATTTGTTATCAAATCAAGTCCTACTATTACTTTATAATCATTGTATCAGTTTAGGATAAATCCTTTGGATTAAAGTTGACCTAACAGTCATTTGTAAATCCTTTAACCTAATGACATTCTAATGAAATGTTCTAAAGTCCTCTAACAAGGCTCACTCCTAATAGGATGAATAAAATCCTTTAACCAGGTCACATTTAATAGTTTGTATTGTAACCTTTAATAGGGTTGGCCTTTCACAAGGCATCACTTTAGAAGAGTAAGATTTAGTAGCATGTTACTAGTAGTTTCTTCTAAATTGAGTTTTTATGCAAAATCCTTGTGTCAAAATGTGTGAAATATTTTCTAGTGTTTAATTTTTACATTTCTACAAAGTGATTTTGACCTAGGATAGTGACTTACTAAGTTGATGGAATTTTAGATGCATGCAAGATACATGATAAGGATATATATGTATAAGTTTTATTAAGTGTTGAAAAGTATTATTGGGACATTTGGACGTTGGATAAATAATTAACCACCCCTCCCCCCCCCCCCCAACTACCATCTTAGTTATTCTAAATTATCCCAATGATTGGTATTAGAGCATTGGTTTCTTGTAAAGGAATAGTTTGAAGGTACTATAAGCTAATAATCAAAATGCCCAAAAGAGAGGTACCCAAGCTTAACAAGGAGAAATTTCCTACATGGAAAATTTTGATGAAGCTACGCCTAAGAGGACTTGGAGATTATGCACAAAGTACCATTTCTGTTGAATATATTGACCCTACTAGAGTTGCTACTACTAAAGATTTGAAAAAGAGAGAAAGAACACAATCAGGCAATGTTGGAGATTGCATTTCCCCTGAGCTACATTGAGTTTGATGACATCAAATAATGTGATACTGCTAAGAAGATGTGGGATGCCATAAAAAAGATCCATGGAGGAGATAAAAATGTGCTAAGAGCTAAATCTGAAAGTCTTAGAGGTAAGTTTGATGATATGAGAATGCATGAAGGTGAGAATATCGTTCAATATTATGCCAGAGTAAAATAAGTTGTAAAAGTTATCAGAGGAGAAATTGGTAAGATTGAAGATGAGACTATAATTAGAAAAGTATTGAGAACATTGTTGCCTAGCTATGTTATTAGATTCTTTACCATACAAGAGCTAAGATGCACACCTAGTAATGATTTGACCCTTGAAGGATTGATAGGTAGACTAATTGCTTTTGAACTCTCTAATTTTGATAATTTCAAAACTAAAAATGTTGAATCTAATTTCAAAGCTAAATTGTCACTGAAAGAACCTAAGGAAAAGAAAAAGAAGAAGAGAAAATGTGTTTCTGGTGATAGTGGTTTAGATGATAATGATGTAGAAGACCTTGAAGCATTATTGGCTAGGAGATTTGATAGAGGCAAAGGAAAATAAAAAGGTAAGTTACCTATCATATGTTTCAATTGTAATGAAGTTGGTCATATTATTGCAAGGTGCCCTGAGAAGAAGAACAATAGGAGTGGAGACAAATTCAGAAGCAAAAGAGATGAGAACAATAAAGACTACAAAGACAAAGGAAAGAAGGCCTGCTGCATTGCTAAAGAGGAATCCAATGAAGAATCTAATGATGATGATGATGAAGTTGTCTATGTTGCAATGAAGGATGATTCTAATGAAGATGAGGCAACTAAATTTGTATCTTATGTAAATAATAGTGACAGATGGATTATTGATAGTGGTTGTTCTAATCACATGACTAGAGATAAAAGTAAGTTCAATTCCCTTGTGCATTATGATGGTAATAGTATTAGGTTTGGAAATGATGCAACATGTCTGATAAAAGGGAAAGGATCAATTAAATTGAAAAATAAGATCATATGTGATAATGCTTATTATGTAGAAGGACTTAATTATAATCCATTAACTATGTTACAACTGAATAGTGCTAGATGTAAGGTTGAATTTGAAAGAAGAAAGGCTGAGATTTATGATGCTAATGGAGAACTAATTGGTAATGGTGATCAAACTAGAGGTAATTTGTTCTACCTTGACATGAATGGTGTTACTTGTCTAGTTGTAGAATTTGATGGTGTGGCTATGACACAAAAGACTATGTCATGTAAATTTTGATAATTTAGTCAATATCAGTAAGATGAAGAGAGTCATAGGTTTTCCCAAACTGAAGAAACCTATTAATGTGATTTGCAAACAATGTCAGTTAGGCAAAATGAAAAAGTCTAGTTTTAAGAGTAAGACTCAAACTTCTAAAGAAATTTTGGAGTTAGTTCATACTAATGTATTTTGACCAATCAATGTGCAAAGCTACAAAGCTAACAACTATATTATGCAATTTCTTGATGATTATTATTGGATGATGACAGTTATACTTTTGAAGCAAAAATCTGATGCATTTCAAATATTTAAGTGGTACCCTAGTTGAGAAGGAAACTGGCAAGAGCTTGAAATGTTTGAGATCTGATAGAGGTGGAGAATTTTCATCAAATGAGTTTTAGATATTCTTTAATGATAGAGGAATCAAAAGACAGACTTATGCACCTAGAACCCCTCCATAGAATGGGATTACTGAAAGGAGGAACAGATCTATGATGGATTGTTCTAGAACGCTCAAGATGGAGAAGAATGCTTCTTTGAAATACTAGAGAGAAGCTATAAGTATAGCTTTTTATACCCTGAATAAAGTACAAGTCAAGAAAGGTACAAATTTCACACCTTTTGAACTATGATATGCATACTCATCCAATGTAAAATAATTTAATGTATTTGGAAGCAAGTGCTACATTCTTAAGGACAATAAGAATGGAAAATGTGATGCTAAAAATGAAGAATGTATATTTCTAGGCTATTCCATAAGAAGTAAAGCTTATTAGTGTTTAAATACTAACACTAACAAAGTTTTGGAAAGTGGAAATGTAAAATTTGATGAATATTTAGAGGTACATGAAGTTGAACCTACAAAGGAATGTGAAGACTATAGATTGATGACTTCTTGATTTGAACTATTCAGCCGATTTATGATATCTTCCTATTGTAGTGAGAGTTGATGAATTTCATTGTCCTTTTCTTCTAGCCTAGTTTTGAGTATTAATTTTTCTTTTTTTGCCATTTTTTTATCATTTTAATCTTGGTTCTTCTATTCTATGACTTCACATATCTTGACTGAATGAATATCCTATTCTCTTTTCAATTTTCTAACTTCTTCTTGTAGAATAAGGTTCCTTCCAAGTAGATCTTATATAGTTTCATTTACTTGTTTTGAACTTCTCTCTCTACAAATATCTTCAATTCTTTCCTCCATGTATAGATTTTCATTCATCTGTGTTGCCAATTGTTTTCTTGTTTTCAAGGATTCAGAGAGTTGATTCGTTAGTTTCTTGATTTGTTCCATGGCCACATGTAGATCCCAATTTTCATTTTCAATGGCTTTGTCTAGCTTATATACTTCCATTGTGTTTAATATTTTCTCTCAAACTACTAAATTTTTCTTTAAGAGAACCTTGCTTTGATACTAATCATTGGAAATGTAATGCAAGCTAGGTAACTGAGAGGGGGGTGAATCAGGAACCACTTAAAAATTCATTCATTTAATCCACTTTATTATTTTTGTCTAATAAACTTTTAAACATAAAGAAATAAAGTAACAACAACATAACACAATATTTGGTATCTCAAGAACCCTCCAAGTAGAAGGTAAAACTGGGGTGGGGATGACACCCATAATGCTTCACTATTGTGGTAATAGAGTTGGCATGTTAAGACTTCCAATTGATCACTTTTGGTGATCTACTCAGTTAAGAGTAAGGACTATTAGGTTCACCTTGTGAAAGGGGTTTATACAATACAGTCAAGTATGTACTCTATTAGGAGTTTCTGCAAAGAACTCTTAGGTCCACCCTGTTAAGGGATTTGGGACTGATGCACCTATTAGGATGCATTAGTGGATTGATCTCTAATATGCAACTTTGATTGTTAATAAATATCCTTTGAAGTAAATTTATTGGGTAAATTGATCGCCTAACTTTGATAAATGAGTCTCTACCTCTCCTTATGCTTCTTGTAGCCTTCTAAATATTCTGTTCTTCCATATTCACTTGTATACAATTTTCTTCAATACATAGTACTCCTTTTGGATAAACAAAATACCTTATACCATCCAAATAATTTCATTATAGGGTGGCTACAACATAAATAGTTCTGAAATAATTACCAAGCCAACTTGGTGCTATAACTTGGGTCGAATGGCTTACTCAAGTGATACTGCAAACACTTGGGCAATATTGTCACCTTGGTTAACTCTAGCACTTGGTTGATACTAGATTCTCAATTCATACTGATCACTTGGAAAATACTGTTAGCTTAGTTCACACTACTCTACCTGTTGGTTTTTGTAAGGACCCTCCTTCTATGTACTTATCAAATCTGTACCCTTTGTTAAAACCATTATAGGAGATTAGAAATAGATATGAAGTAATGCTTATATTGTGAATTTCCTAATGAAATTTAGAGTAGTTGACATATCCATTTTTTAATACTTAGGGATTCATGAACTATTACATCACCTTGACTGTTTAAAACATTAATTGTTACTAACAATGATGCAAGGTATTTTCACCTGACAATGAGGTTGTCAATTTTGGTACCTCAATGATTAAGTTGTATGCTTTCAAATAGTTCATTTTGGTTTATTAATGATGTTTGTGATGTTTAATTTTGTGCATGCCTAGCGATGATTATTCTAGTATTTTAATTTGAATTAATAAATAAAGTTACGTTGATTATGTAATTTCTAATGATTAAAGGTGTGTAGAAATAAGAAAGGGTTTTCTTAAATGAAAGATTCATGTTTTGATTTGTGAGGCCTCGCCCCGACCCATCATAGCATAGAAAAACCAAGAAGGGTATGAACAGCCTATTGCTTTTTTTAGCAAATCCCTGCAGCATGCTGAACTGAAGTACGAAATAAATGAAAAACAAGCATATGCTTTGGTAAAGGCTGTAAAAGCATTCAGAAGTTATTTGATAGGTGCAACTATTATTGCCTTTGCACCTAGTGCTGCAGTTAAAGATATTTTCTCTCAGCAGGAAGTGTCAGGAAGGAGATGCAGATGGATTAATAGAATCCAAGAATTCAACATCGATATGCAGATAACTAAGTTAGTCAGAGGTCAAGGTTTGGCCAAACTTATGGCTGAAACTAACCTGGAAGCTAATCAGATAAACCTAGTAAATGATGATTTCAGAACTGATTTATGCGACATGGACCAGTGTGACTGGTACATTAATGTTATACATTATTTGCAACACATGAAAGTTCCTCCCCATCTGCCTGATAATGAAAAAAGAAATATTAAATTGCAAGCCATCAGGTATGCAATTGTTCAAAATAACTTATGGTGGAGAAACTTTGAAGGAGTCCTGTTGAAATGTGTTGACAGAGAAAGGGCAAAAGAGATTTTGAAAGAAATGCATGCTGGAGTATGTGGAGGACATTACATGGCCAAAACTACTACGCATAAGATAATGAGAGCTGGTTTATGGTGGCCCACTCTGTTCAAAGATGCTCAAGCTATGGTTAAAAAATGTGATCCTTGTCAAAGATTTGCTGGGAAGCTGAAATTCTCAGGAAGTACTCCACTGAAGCCAGTTGAAACTAAAGCACCTTTTCAACAATGGGGTCTGGACTTCATAGGAGAAATTTTTCCCAAGTCCAGTACTGGCTATTCCTGGATTCTGGTTGCTACTGACTACTTTACAAAATGGGTAGAGGCTATCCCTACCAGAAATGCAACGAGTAAAGTAGTAAATAATTTCTTATTGAATAATATCATTTCCAGATTTGGATGTCCACAAAAAATTGTCACAGATAATGCTATGTGTTTTAGGTCTGAGGAATTCATAAATTTTTGTGATAAATATGGAATGACAAGAACAACGTCTGCCCCATATCATCCACAAGGGAATGGACAAGCTGAGTCCACAAATAAAAGCCTATTGAAAATCATTAAGAGAACCTTGGACGATAATAAAAGAGCATGGGATTCCAAGTTACAGTTGGCAATATGGGCTGACAGAGTAACTGTAAAGAAGGCAATTGGGGTGGCTCCATTTGATTTAGTGTATGGAATTCAAGCTAGAATGCCCCAGAACAATTTGATGGGATTATACAATTACATCCAGTCATATGATGAAGATACTACTGATGAAATGAAAGAAAGAATGAATGAACTGGTAGGATTGACCGAAGCCAGAAGAGAAGCATCTCTGAGAAATCAAAAATTGCAGTTACAAGTCAAAACACTCTATGATAAAAGAACTGTAAACAAGAAATTTGAAAATGGAGACCTAGTCTTAATGTGGAACGCCAGAATTGAAGATAAAGGAAAACATGGCAAATTTGACCCCATTTGGTTAGGCCCATATCTCATTGAGAATACTTGGGGTGAACATTCCTACATAATCAAAGATGTATTTGATAATATTCTTGAATTGCCAGTTCATGGACAGTTCTTGAAGAGGTATTTTTCTTGAAAAAATACTTAGTTTCTTCCATGAACATTAGTTTTAGGTTTTCCCAGCGTCCTATTTTCTGTAAATCCTTGTACAGTCTGGGTTTTTGTTTTCGTGTGTTGCTCAGTGCTCTCTGAAGAAGTTGTCATTTCCCGGATGTGTGGTCTGCTCTCCCATAGATTCTGAATCCTTGCATAGACTCAAGTAGTCTATCATCCCCAGACAGAGCCACTGTTGGTCTGGCTTTTTCTGCAGTAAAAATTTTTTCAGTTAAACCATAGAAAGGTCAGGTGATCTATGTCTAAATGAAGTATAAGGTTTTGGATAAACCATCTGTGAGAAATATTCGCCTTGTAAGCCTTACATTCATCTCTATTTATAAAAGGTCGGGCGCGAAAATTTTCAAAATTCAAAAGAAGCGAATATGCTTCCGTATTCCTTTTCCTCTCTCCCGGGTTACCTTTCTTACTGTTTGTCCCAACCGTCAGATCTGATTAGATCTACCGCTGGCGTTATCTCGCTATTGAAAGTTGCATGCTCATTAAGTATAGCGAGATAGCGAGTGTCGAGTTTTTTTTTTTAGCGGTGGGACCATGAAGTGAACGTGCGGCGATCGAAGATTTGCTATTTAATTGCTTTATTGTGCAGGTACACTTAGCAATTCACCGTAAAAAGGGGGAAAAGGACCCACTAGAATATCTGACATCAGAGCCGGAATGTTGATATTTTTCCGGAAGTACCGCCACCTCGCTATCGGAAAATTCAGGCACTTCACCGTTAGCGAAGTAGCGAGGCCACGTGAAAATCTTAAAATGATGACATTGCATCTTGCTTGTATCATAATTACACCAGGTGGCATGACCTGTCATGAATACTATTGTCAGAATCAGTTTTAATTAACGGAAGTAATTACTGGGTACCCCCTTGCTTTTTTCGGCACGGAATTCTTTAAAGTGCCGAAGCTCGCTACCTCGCTATCGGAAAATTGAGTTTCTTCACCGTTAGCGAGTTAGCGAGGCCCCGTAAAGTGGTAAAAGATCGGCAAGATCTATGATGACGTGTAATGACAGGTGACTGATAAAATTTGACATGTGCTAGCTGTGCAGAGATCCGATTCTCATTAATGCCTACCTGACTAAATGTACAAGAAATCTGGAACGTCAGTTTGAAGTGAATCAACGGAGCTCGCTATCTCGTTGTGAAGAGTAGCAAGGAAGATAATTATAGCGACATAGCGAGATGGGCCCACCGCCTTCTTTCTTAAGAAGTCCTGCAGCGTATCTTTTGATCATTTCTTGATCTGATCAACGGTTGTCGCCGCCTCGTTATGGAAAGGTGCTTGTTCTTTACACATAACGAAGTAGCGATATGCTGACACGTGTTCTCCGTCGTCAGTGGGTTTAAAGGTAAGCGCCATCAAAAGAAAGAATTATGTACATGGCAAGCTCTCATTGGGTAATGTGACTGACATGGCAAGTGTAACTCCTAGTTGTTCTCTTTGTACCGCATGATCGTAGGATCTTTGAAGATCAACGGCGCAGTTTTAAATTAAAAATGTAGTGCCACTCTCTGTATTAATTAGACAAGAAAGCTTCGTCCGTGAGAAAAAATAGAGTATAATACAGAGAGATTGCATCAGTTTCATTTCACGCGAGAAAAGATTTGAAGCCATTCCTGTGCAGAAGCTATTACTGAAAGAAAAGCGTGCCAAGGTTGATAAGGAATTGTCAAGTTATCTGTTCGCTGAAATTTTGCAGGAATTCAAAGGAAAATTGAGACAGAATTCAAGTAAGTAAAACTGCCATCATCTTTGTGAGCTTTTAAGTTTTAAAGAGGATAGCTCAAAATGCCTCCTAAGAAGGGATTTACAGGAGCAGTAAACTACCTGGATAGAAATGTGCATGATGATTTACTTGAGTTACTTCCTGAGTCCACTGTAGAAACGGTGCAAGTTAAGAGGTTGACCTCACTCAATCCTAGGCTTAGGGTAGCTGATGGATTGTATGATAAGGGTAATTGGGTCCGGGATGCTCAAATTGCTCAGACTGGTTTGAGTTTATTCAAGAAATGGTTTGCAGAGAGAAAGTTATATGCCCCTCATGCCAACATTTGGAATTTTGATCTTGGGAAGCTTGTTGTTCCCAGCGTGTTCATGGATTTTGACCTGCTTGAAGCCATAGCAAAAAACTATGACCAAGCCACTAAAGTAGTAAGGAGAATAGATGGTGAGGCTTTAGTTACCATCAGTCCTGAGGAGATTAGGAAGGTATTCAGTCTGGGACCCCTCACCATGTATCATGTGCCCATTAATCTGACAGATTTAGAAAAGGAATATATATCCAAGAGGGATGTAGTTAGACAGGGTGCACTGAAAGCCCACATAGGCCGAATTGGAGGCCTCCCAACCATAACATCATCTTCTAAAGAGCCCTTCAAGAAATCATGTTTTAATGCCAGGGCAGTCGAGATATATAGAACCCTGTGCAAAGTCTTCGGAGAGGGCGAAGAAGATTTTATTCCGGTGAGCTTCATGTATATGATCACCCAAATCTCTTCTTTTGGTGTGGAAATAATTTTTGATTTTGCATCTTACTTGGCAAATGAGATCCATCATGGATTGGTGGGGATTGCACAGGGCAAGGTGGAAAAGGTTTGGGGTCAGTATTCCTTACTGATGCATATGTTTCTTTTTAAAGGGGCCACTTATTTTGGTAAAGAAATGGTTTTAAATAGAGAACAAGAAGGGGAAGCACTACCAGTCCAATTATGGAGTGCAGACATGACCTGGGAAGCAGAAAATGCTAGCTTCGTTAGATTTGATAGGCACTTTGCCTCCAAACTAAGGTGCCTCTTATTGAGTGACAATCCCAGAATCCCTAAGGCATTAATGCACCTTATCAGGCCTATGGACAAAACCCACAATCTAAAGGTTTCACATAATTGGGGAGATATTATCCCATATTCAGTCTCAACGGTCATCAGGGTCTATGGTTTCAAAGGAACACCCCATGTGTTACCCTATCAGGTACCCTTGAAGGTAGGGATAGCTGAATTTTTGTGGCAGTTAGGAGGAGTGGAGGAGGCCTTTTTGCACAAAAGGGGGACAGGATCAATTTTTCCTACTTGTACTATAGCCCACCAATTTGTGATAACTAAAGAAGGGTGGGCCTTTCTCCATAAATTTTTGGATCAATACAAAATGGCAGTGTCTCACTCTCATTTTTGTGATACAGAAGGTTTCTTTAACTCTGCCCTTAGATTGAGAATCAAGCTGCGTCCAGTTCAGCATGAATTCTATTTTCCAGAAGATGTAATAAGAAATGAATATTCTCTCCATGAGCAAGAAATAAAGAAAGAAAAATGGAGAGTCTATTCAAAAGTTTTGGAATTCATTAATTGTTTTGATAAAAATTTCAGTCCTCTTAGTAATGCTGCAAACAATGCAGACAAAGTACATAAACTCATGAGCAATTTCTCTGAGATAATGGAGGTCATGAATGAGAAGAAACAGCATTTTATTAATTCTTTTCCAGATAAAGCCAGAGAAATTATGAGAAAATTGGGTTTCACTCCCAATATTGGAGTAGGTCCACTGGTGGTACGGAAGAAAATAGGATATACTATTGTCCGACAACAGGTGCCCGTTGTGCATAAAGAAAAATAGATTGTTGGATCTTCCAGCACTGTCCTAGAAGAAAGACCCCCTGAACCTTCCCCCAAAAGAAGAAGAATAATAAGGGAGGAAGAATCCCCTGATGAAAGTGGCTCACCTTCTCAAACCCCAATGAGAGTGGAGGAAGAACAACTCACCAGTGAGCAATTTGAACAAATGGGGTCACAAGGAGAAATTTTTGTTACACAAGCATAGATTGATGAAGGCAACCCTCAGGAAACCCCTGTACCAAGTTTTGAATTAACTACAGCAGATTTCAGAGGAAGGGAATTGGACCCTATTTTGGAACAAGCCAGTCAGCATTTTTTGTCTGATAACAATTTTGTAAGATCTAGAGCTTTCCATCAGTTTGCGTGGAGAGTAAACATGCACATTTTTGAGCAAAGGTGCAATAATATGAGAACAGAACATCCAGAAATGGATGAGACCTCCATTCAAAATACAATAAAGGAAAAAATGGTTCAAGAGTTCCAAAATATAACCCCTGATGAGGGAAGACAGATGGTAAAAAATGCTAATGTTTTATTACTGCCCAATTGGGACATTGCTGACGCATTAGTTTTTAATTCTGTTTCAAATAATTTAGGACTCCAGGATCCGAATAAAGAGGAATTCTTGGGTACAGCATTCAGCAATGATCAAGCTGCCCTTGTTATGTGGTCCCTGAGAAGAGGATCCAGAGTTACTTCATCACAGCCTGATGACTCAGGATTGACAGGGAGTATCATTGTAAGAAGAGTTGCTGACACTTCAAATGTACAGGCAACCCACATGAATGTTGATTATTCTAAATTTGCCCTGGCTAATGCGGAAAGAGAAGAGAGGGAAATGATGGATATGCATAATAAATATGAAGTAGTGGTGGAAGCATATAATCAAGAGGTGAAGAGGAGAATTGAGTTAGAAAACAGGATATCTCAACTGGAGAAGGTACTTGGAAAGAGAAAAATGGGAGAATCCAGTACATTGAGAATTGCATATCCCCCACAGTCATCTGTGGGATTAACCCCTATTATTGAGATACCTGACACCCCTGAAAGACCCCAATTCTATACTGCAGAGGAATTTGAAGCAGAAAAAACCAAATTACATGAGTGGCAGATAGAATTTAGAAATCAGCAGGAAGAAAAGTGGAAGCAGGGTGTGACATACTTGAGGGATAAAATACAATGGTCAGATTTTTATGACCAGCTGACCAGGATTGTAACCCTCATAGATGAGTTAAATAAAGGAAAGAATGGACTAGACTCCCTTGCACAGAAGTGGAGACAGAGGAATAATGATGTCACGATTGTTTGTATCTCTGCAGTCCAAATGCCTTACCATCAGGTTGAAAGAATTTTTGATTTATTAAATCAATTAGATAACTTTGAAAATAAAAGAGATTCTTTACAGAGGAAATTGACACTCTGTTTTTCAAGATATCTTGCTAAAAAATTCACCCTATTCCCTTGTGCCTTAGAAACTGTTGATACAGTAAAAGAAAAGGACAAATGGAAAAAGGAAATGGATGAATTATTTGATAACAGAATAACAAACATCATCAGTGAGACTGGCTGTTGGTTTTGGGTGAAGACAAATGAAGAGCTGGTAAAGATACAATTGTATTATGCTGATATAAGAAAAGAATTCGATGAATTAGAAGATAATGCCAATTCTTTAATAAAGATACAAAGAGAAACCCTAAGTTTTGATTGGCCAGATGATGATACTTTCAACAGATGGAAAGATCAGTTTAGTGAACAGATGTCAGGAGAAGATGACGATGAAGATGTAAGAGTAATAGTTACTCTTGTAGTCAGCAATGATGACATAGAAAATCCCCAGGTTAAAGTGATTTTGCATGCAACAAAAGATGACACATCACTTGCAGACCTTATGGATATGTACTCTGAAGATGAGGAATGATTGCAAGAACAGACCATAACAACCAAGAAGCATAACAGAAAGGGACCCGCCAAGAAATGCTGTTGTAATCAACCTTTCTGTTATTCTTGTTTTTTATTTTTCAAAAGAAGGACACCTGTCACCTACTGTAGCCTGAAGCTTGTTGCATCTCACATTATTTAAGTGAGATCCCAAGGCTAAAGAGAGGTCCGAATTTGGTTTTCACTAAGTGTTGTGCTTAGTTCCTTTTTGGTCCAAACATTTTTGGAAAGAAATTTATAATATGCTTTTTCTGTCAAAATCTCTGAGAGATGGATGAATGTAAAAAGGACTGTGCTTCTTCTCTGAAGGTTTTTCTGGGTTTTTTGTAAAGGATATATCATTTTCAAAGGAAATGAATACAAGTTATGAACTGTCCCCATATCTGTTCTTCTCTGAATTTTGTCTCCTTTTTAATACTGAGTTACCTTGATGTTGTGTGAGTAAAAGCTTATGCAATTGATTGCAATTTAGTAAGACTGTACATCCATTTGTTATTGCTGTTAATTCAATGAATTAAGTAAAGGCTTTGATAAATGTGATGAGGTTGCTTGGGTGCTAATAAGGATTCTTGAATGATAAATTCTGGTAAGAATTGCTGATGAAAATTCGTTGCAAGGCAACAAATTAGATCTAAGAATTTACTTGACTCTGAATTCCCAATGGATTAGGCACTGGTCGAGAGTATTTCAGCCAAAAGAGAAGTATATTATAACTAGCTTTTTCAAAATACATCATAAAATCAATTTTCATTTATCTTTCCTGTAAGATCTTCAAAGTTGGCCAGCACTTGCCTGCCTAGATTGTTTTAGCTTCATTTAGCCATTGTTGTTGGAAACATCTGCAGAGCTATAGAAGATTTCTTGGCCATATCTGTTCAAGGGATGTGTTTATCAGTTATTTACTTATATGTTTAAGGATTTAGAGATGAGAATCAAAATGAAACTAAGGATAATTCTCATACAATTATTCCATCTTTGAACCATCCCCGGGTGCACCCGCCCTGGTTTTACAGAGCCAAAAGAGTAGAAAACCGTCCAAGGTTTTATTGAAGTTGGGTCCTAATACTTTGCATATGCAAGTGATAATGAGAATTGGCTATTCTTTAGGTTGTGTATGTACTGATATCTAGGTACTAAGCCTTTTGTCGCCTAGTAGTTTTAGTACTGTTAACATCAAAATAAAACACCAACAAAATGGCGACTCTGCTGGGGAAATTCATAGTGTCAAAACTTGAGAAAATATGAAGATATAAACCCAAGTACCATTGCTACACACTGACACATCCAGCTTAATCGAGTGTCTTATCTAACAAGCAAGAGTTGCAGTCTTACAACATCAGTGATTGATCTCTTTGTGCCGTATATTTGTTCCCGCTCGTGTATTGTTTTCTTTCTGTCAGTAACGAGTGTTATTGTATTTTCTCGAAAAAGGGTGGTGACTCAGTCAAGGTTTTGAAGCTAGTGCTTATTGTAACAAAAGAAAAATATGGCTGACAAGAGAAAAAACACAAGGGCTTACATGAGAGCCAATCCCGATGTATCAATGTATACTGATTTACCCCAAGGTGGTAGGAAGAACCAAAATAAGAAAAGAATAGATCCAAATCCTACTTGGAAGCCTAGAGGTAATGCCTCTGTAAATTCCCATTATCAACCGATAATAGCAAGAGAATCATCTTTGCTTAGTTCTGAATCAGAAAATACAAGACTTTTAGGAGGTATTTTCAGTACCCCATTACCAGATCAGAGAGTTTTTCAAGATAAAGATGTATCTACTATGGGAATTGCTTCACCCAGACCAGGGCCTGTAGCAGATATAAATTGTAGGCTAGGATTCAGAAGTTCATCTGATAACCTTTTTAATCCCAGAGTAGCCCCATATATGGAACCGAACCTTATAGATCTAGATGATCCTGCTGATTTCGAGGCAACCTCTGCTGATTCTAAAGAGGTGCAATCTGAAATAGGATTTTTGAAGAAATGGATTGCTGAGGAAGAAGCTAAGCGCATCCGTCTTGAAAAAGAAAGGGAGCGAGCCACTTTGGATGCAATAATAGAAAGAGATACTCTGCTAAGAAGGATGGCTGCTTTGAAAGAGCAAAATAAAAAACTAGAAGAGAATATCCCCACCCTCCATCAGGACGTCTTTGGAAATATTGATAATCTAAGAGCTAAAGTTCAACAACAGGAAAAACTCCTAAATCAAAGACAAGAACCAATTATTGCTCAAGTTCAAGCTTATAAACCCATTCAAGTTAATCCAATAGAGCCCACTGGAACAGTTCCAGATAAAGGAAAAGGCAAGGCTGTAGGAATCCAAATAAATGAGCCTCAAGCTATACCGAGCAAATCTATACAACCCTCTGTATCAAAATTAGACCTAGAACTAGAGAAGGCTCGAAAGGAGAAGGAAGACCTTGCAAAAGAACTTGAGAAGGTTGAAAATGAAGCTCAGGCCGCAGAGACCAGAAGGAAAATCCAATTCATAAAGTCTAATTCTGCATTAAATTCATGGCCTAGTTTGTCTATCCCACCTACAAATCTTGCACCAGTTAATGTTCCCATAATCCCGACTTAGAAAACACCCCAACCTACTCCTACCTCATCTTCCAATATTGGTACTCAAGTCCCGTTTGTCCCACCACAGCTATCCCAAGCTGCTCTCCTAACTCAAGCTAATGCAGCTAGTACCTCTAATGCTCCCGGCTTCCAGAAGAAACCTATATACCTCAAAAAATATAGACAAATATCATTTGTCGGTATTCCTGGTGCCCCCCATCCCATATCTTTTGATTTAAGGGATAAAGTGGTGAAGTTTTCTGGAAATAATGCTGTCACTGGTGAAGAACATTTGAGAATTTTCATTGACATGCTCAATGATTATGAAGTTGAACATGAGGACATGGTGATGAAATTATTTGTGCATTCACTCACAGAGGATGCAAGGGATTGGTTCAGGAGGTTGCCTGATGATAGTATTACTTCATGGAGCGATTTGGAGAAATTGTTCAAGGAACAATATGGGGACAATACCAATGCAGGATTCATGTTGAATGAGTTCAACAATATCAAGAAGAATCCAAATGAATCCACATTTGATTTCAATGTGAGATTTCAGAAAGGAATGTACAAACTATTTCAATTTATGCGGTTAAATGAAGACGTCTGTCTTACAACCTACTTCAATGCCTTTGATAGCAAGATGGCCTACCAACTGAGAGATAAAGATCCTAAAACTCTGAGAGATGCCTATAGAGTTGCAGTTAATATAGAAAATAATAGAAAGGCCTCTGGCAAATTAGGGAGAAGGGATGATCCTAAGCTTTTCAACCCTAAAAATAATAATAAAAGGGAAGGTGACAAAACATCCATGGGAAAGAGGCCTGAAGAACCTACTATAGGCCATGTTTTAGAAATGCTTAAGAAAATGAATCCCACTAATTTCAATAAGACAAATGTTACTGAGAGAGCCCCTGTGAATAACGACAATTTCAATAGACAGCCTAGGATGCAGAATTACCCTTACACCACCCAATGGAAAGATGGTAAACCAGTTCCTAACCAGATCCAAAATATGAAGGATAAGGGTACCCCAGACCCCCCTGCAAAGGAACACTGTAAATATGAATGATGATGTACCTTGGTGCATTATATGCCAATCACCTCATTCTGCTGACTATTGTGCTGTTGCCCAATCATTCGCCCAAGCTCAAGAAGTGCAAGCAGAAGAAGAAACAGAAGAAAAGAACCATGATGATATAAGTTGCAATATGGCGAACACATCTGATGATTTGATAGATTCTGATTCAGAAGAACCTGAGAACGATGTTGCCAGCCAGAGAATTGCCTACCAGTTACATCATCAGCAAATATTTTCAGATGATGAGAAGAATGATACAGATAAGGTATGCAATACATTTTCTGAAGTAGGTTTCACAAACCTAAGAATCCCCTCCAAGGAGGAAATTGATAGAATTACAGCCGAAATGATTTCACAAGTCCACAGTAATTAAAATTTGAGAAATAGAGCAATAAATAATGAGGCAGGAAGGCCATCTGGTATGTTCATCAAAGACACCACTCATAAGATAGATGATCAACACAAGAAAGTCAGTATAGATGTGTCTAAGATCAAGGAGAACAAGGGTCAGAAATGGGAACCAAAAAAGAAGGTTCAATTTCAGAAAGTTGAAGCAACAAAGACCGTAGTGCGACCAGAGAAATCAGAACCGGATGTTGTCAAGCTAAAAGTGGTGCCCACTACTCAAAAGACTCCGATCCCAGGTACTATTGTAAAACCTACTGTAGTTGAACCTGTTGATATGATTGCCATGTTATCTCAAATTACTGTGAAAGTACCCTTGTCTGAGCTCTTTAGAATTGAAGAGCATAAAAATAAGGCTTTGTCATGGTTGGGTGGAATAGCAAACAACAATAGTATTGATAATCAAGCTGTAGCCCAACAGACCCCATTAATAATAGAGGACAATGGTATTATATCCCAAATTCCTCAGATGTTCTTAGATGATTCATCAGTTGCGTTCATACAAGATATTGATCCTTTTTTCCTTAGTTTAATCATAAAAGGGAAAACCTTGAAAAATTGTATGATAGATTCTGGAGCTTCCAACACTATAATGCCTTTTAAAGTAATGGAAGCCCTAGGATTGAAGGTGGATACTAAGCAAGGTAGATGCCGAGGGATGGATGCTAGAGAGGTTCTAGTAATAGGTACTATAAATGCCTTACCATTTAAATTGGCTGCATTTCCTGAGGTGGAATTAACCATGTCTGTCCTTGTAGTGGATATACCCCCACATTACGGGATGCTACTTTCCAAAAAATGGAGTGCCGCCATGGGGGGAAGCCTACAGTGTGACCTTACTTATGCCACTTTCCATATAGGAGACAAAGCTGTCAGGGTAAATAGGGAACCAAGGGTTAACCACATCTTAGGTGAAGACATTGACAAAGATACCACCTGTTTCCTAGACACGGGTATCAATGCTTTCAGGGCTGAATTGATTATTCAGGAAGTGGAAAACTTACCTGATATCATTGAAAATGAGGTTGAATGTTGCATGAATTCACCAAAACTGTGGACAATGTTCTTTGATGGGGCTAGTTCTAAAGAAGGTGCAGGGGCAGGTGTAGTCTTTGTATCCCTTGAAAATAACACCTTCAGGTATTCATTCACCTTGAAGTTTGCTTGCACAAATAACATTGCTGAATATGAAGCATTGTTGCTAGGTCTCAAAGTGGCCACACATCACAAAATTAAGAAATTGTATGTCATAGGGGATTCTGAATTGATCATTTCTCAGATTAAAGGAACATACTCCTCAAAAAATAGGAGATTAAAACAATATAGAAACGAGGTCTGGGATCAAATAGAATTCTTTGATGCATTTGGGATCTCATGGAGAGATAGAACCCAGAATAAAATGGCTGATCTTCTGGCCAATGTAGCTATCAAACCAAAAGAAATATCATTTGCAGGAATCTCCCAGATTGAGATTCAAAACAGACCTTCTATACCTGACAACATTGACAATTGGCAGGTGTTTGAAGATGACAAAGATATCACAAATTTTTTGCTAAATGAAGACAGATACCATGGGCAGGAGATGGAATGCAATGGACTGATTGAAACCATAAATGGGAAGGAAACCATTTTTGGTCAAGAAATCATGCAATTAAAAACAAATAAGATGCCTAAGGGGTTGGTAGTCTTGGAGAACATTTTTGATAACCAAGACAGAGTGAGATCGGAAATAAAGGACCCCAAACCGCAAGAGCTAGAAGAAGTGAATTTGGGAACAAATTAAATCCCTAAAAAGGTTTACATCGGCCAAGATCTGCCAGTTCAAATCAGAAAAGCATTGATTGACCTACTTAGAAAGTACAGGCATGTTTTTGCTTGGTCATATGATGACCTTAAAGCTTATAGGGAGGACCTTTTCCAGCATGTCATACCCTTGAAAGAAAATGTAAAACCCTTTAGGCAAAAGCAGAGGCCAATCAATCCCACCCTTGCCCCAAAAATGCAGGAAGAACTGACAAAACTGAGAGATGGTGGAATAATCAAACCAATTAGGCATTCCACTTGGGTTTCAAACCTTGTTCCTGTAAGAAAAAAGAATGGAGATATTAGGCTTTGTGTGGATTTTAGAAATCTAAACATTGCATCTCTAAAGGATAATTATGGCTTACCTAATATGGAAGCCATGTTGCAACAAGTGACCGGCTCTGAATTAATGTCAATGATGGATGGCTTTTCTGGATATAATCAAGTTCTGGTAAAAGAAAGTGAACAGTTCAAAACAGCCTTCACAACCCCTTGGGGAACATATGTGTATGTGAGGATGCCTTTTGGCTTGATTAATGCAGGAGCTACTTTCCAAAGAGCCATGGATGTAGCATTTCATGAATATATTGACAAATTTATGGTTGTGTACCAGGATGATCTTACAGCGTATTCTAATAAGGCCGAAGATCACTGCAAACACTTGAACAAAATTTTTATAAAAGCCCTGGAATATGGGGTATCCCTAAACCCAAAGAAATGCTCGTTTGGGGTCACAGAAGGAAAGTTATTAGGACACATAGTGTCCAAGGATGGGGTAAAAATAGACCCAGAAAGGGTAATGGCTATTGATAAAGTCCCTAAACCTAAAAACGTGAAAGGTATACAGTCCTTTTTTGGCCAGGTTAATTTTCTGAGGAGGTTTGTTACAAATTTCGCTGAAATCAGTAGACCCATTTCAAAAATGCTCAAGAAAGGAGCTGTTATAGATTGGAATGGTGAACCTTCACAGGCATTTCAGGATATAAAGACTGCGATAAAAAATGCTCCAGTGTTGAGGACCCCAGATTATACAAAACCCATGCATATCTTTTCATTTGCATCATTCCATACTGTGGCTGCAGTTTTATTACAGAAAAACCAAGAAGGGTATGAACAGCCTATTGCTTTTTTTAGCAAATCCCTGCAGCATGCTGAACTGAAGTACGAAATAAATGAAAAACAAGCATATGCTTTGGTAAAGGCTGTAAAAGCATTCAGAAGTTATTTGATAGGTGCAACTATTATTGCCTTTGTACCTAGTGCTGCAGTTAAAGATATTTTCTCTCAGCAGGAAGTGTCAGGAAGGAGATGCAGATGGATTAATAGAATCCAAGAATTCAACATCGATATGCAGATAACTAAGTTAGTCAGAGGTCAAGGTTTGGCCAAACTTATGGCTGAAACTAACCTGGAAGCTAATCAGATAAACCTAGTAAATGATGATTTCAGAACTGATTTATGCGACATGGACCAGTGTGACTGGTACATTAATGTTATACATTATTTGCAACACATGAAAGTTCCTCCCCATCTGTCTGATAATGAAAAAAGAAATATTAAATTGCAAGCCATCAGGTATGCAATTGTTCAAAATAACTTATGGTGGAGAAACTTTGAAGGAGTCCTGTTGAAATGTGTTGACAGAGAAAGGGAAAAAGAGATTTTGAAAGAAATGCATGCTGGAGTATGTGGAGGATATTACATGGCCAAAACTACTACGCATAAGATAATGAGAGCTGGTTTCTGGTGGCCCACTCTGTTCAAAGATGCTCAAGCTATGGTTAAAAAATGTGATCCTTGTCAAAGATTTGCTGGGAAGCTGAAATTCTCAGGAAGTACTCCACTGAAGCCAGTTGAAACTAAAGCACCTTTTCAACAATGGGGTCTGGACTTCATAGGAGAAATTTTTCCCAAGTCCAGTACTGGCTATTCCTGGATTTTGGTTGCTACTGACTACTTTACAAAATGGGTAGAGGCTATCCCTACCAGAAATGCAACGAGTAAAGTAGTAAATAATTTCTTATTGAATAATATCATTTCCAGATTTGGATGTCCACAGAAAATTGTCACAGATAATGCTATGTGTTTTAGGTCTGAGGAATTCATAAATTTTTGTGATAAATATGGAATGACAAGAACAACGTCTGCCCCATATCATCCACAAGGGAATGGACAAGCTGAGTCCACAAATAAAAGCCTGTTGAAAATCATTAAGAGAACCTTGGACGATAATAAAAGGGCATGGGATTCCAAGTTACAGTTGGCAATATGGGCTGACAGAGTAACTGTAAAGAAGGCAATTGGGGTGGCTCCATTTGATTTAGTGTATGGAATTCAAGCTAGAATGCCCCAGAACAATTTGATGGGATTATACAATTACATCCAGTCATATGATGAAGATACTACTGATGAAATGAAAGAAAGAATGAATGAACTGGTAGGATTGACCGAAGCCAGAAGAGAAGCATCTCTGAGAAATCAAAAATTGCAGTTACAAGTCAAAACACTCTATGATAAAAGAACTGTAAACAAGAAATTTGAAAATGGAGACCTAGTCTTAATGTGGAACGCCAGAATTGAAGATAAAGGAAAACATGGCAAATTTGACCCCATTTGGTTAGGCCCATATCTCATTGAGAATACTTGGGGTGAACATTCCTACATAATCAAAGATGTATTTGATAATATTCTTGAATTGCCAGTTCATGGACAGTTCTTGAAGAGGTATTTTTCTTGAAAAAATACTTAGTTTCTTCCATGAACATTAGTTTTAGGTTTTCCCAGCGTCCTGTTTTCTGTAAATCCTTGTACAGTCTGGGTTTTTGTTTTCGTGTGTTGCTCAGTGCTCTCTGAAGAAGTTGTCATTTCCCGGATGTGTGGTCTGCTCTCCCATAGATTCTGAATCCTTGCATAGACTCAAGTAGTCTATCATCCCCAGACAGAGCCACTGTTGGTCTGGCTTTTTCTGCAGTAAAAATTTTTTCAGTTAAACCATAGAAAGGTCAGGTGATCTATGTCTAAATGAAGTATAAGGTTTTGGATAAACCATCTGTGAGAAATATTCGCCTTGTAAGCCTTACATTCATCTCTATTTATAAAAAGTCGGGCGCAAAAATTTTCAAAATTCAAAAGAAGCGAATATGCTTCCGTATTCCTTTTCCTCTCTCCCGGGTTACCTTTCTTACTGTTTGTCCCAACCGTCAGATCTGATTAGATCTACCGCTGGCGTTATCTCGCTATTGAAAGTTGCATGCTAATTAAGTATAGCGAGATAGCGAGTGTCGAGTTTTTTTTTTTAGCGGTGGGACCATGAAGTGAACGTGCGGCGATCGGAGATTTGCTATTTAATTGCTTTATTGTGCAGGTACACTTAGCAATTCGCCGTAAAAAGGGGGAAAAGGACCCACTAGAATATCTGACATCAGAGCCGGAATGTTGATATTTTTTTGGAAGTACCGCCACCTCGCTATCGGAAAATTCAGGCACTTCACCGTTAGCGAAGTAGCGAGGCCACGTGAAAATCTTAAAATGATGACATTGCATCTTGCTTGTATCATAATTACACCAGGTGGCATGACCTGTCATGAATACTGTTGTCAGAATCAGTTTTAATTAACGGAAGTAATTACTGGGTACCCCCTTGCTTTTTCCGGCACGGAATTCTTTAAAGTGTCGAAGCTCGCTACCTCGCTATCGAAAAATTGAGTTTCTTCACCGTTAGCGAGTTAGCGAGGCCTCGTAAAGTGGTAAAAGATCGACAAGATCTATGATGACGTGTAATGACAGGTGACTGATAAAATTTGACATGTGCTAGCTGTGCAGAGATCCGATTCTCATTAATGCCTACCTGACTAAATGTACAAGAAATCTGGAACGTCAGTTTGAAGTGAATCAACGGAGCTCGCTATCTCGTTGTGAAGAGTAGCAAGGAAGATAATTATAGCGACATAGCGAGATGGGCCCACCGCCTTCTTTCTTAAGAAGTCCTGCAGCGTATCTTTCGATCATTTCTTGATCTGATCAACGGTTGTCGCCGCCTCGTTATGGAAAGGTGCTTGTTCTTTACACATAACGAAGTAGCGATATGCTGACACGTGTTCTCCGTCGTCAGTGGGTTTAAAGGTAAGCGCCATCAAAAGAAAGAATTATGTACATGGCAAGCTCTCATTGGGTAATATGACTGACATGGCAAGTGTAACTCCTAGTTGTTCTCTTTGTACCGCATGATCGTAGGATCTTTGAAGATCAACGGCGCAGTTTTAAATTAAAAATGTAGTGCCACTCTCTGTATTAATTAGACAAGAAAGCTTCGTCCGTGAGAAAAAATAGAGTATAATACAGAGAGATTGCATCAGTTTCATTTCACGCGAGAAAAGATTTGAAGCCATTCCTGTGCAGAAGCTATTACTGAAAGAAAAGCGTGCCAAGATTGATAAGGAATTGTCAAGTTATCTGTTCGCTGAAATTTTGCAGGAATTCAAAGGAAAATTGAGACAGAATTCAAGTAAGTAAAACTGCCATCATCTTTGTGAGCTTTTAAGTTTTAAAGAGGATAGCTCAAAATGCCTCCTAAGAAGGGATTTACAGGAGCAGTAAACTACCTGGATAGAAATGTGCATGATGATTTACTTGAGTTACTTCCTGAGTCCACTGTAGAAACGGTGCAAGTTAAGAGGTTGACCTCACTCAATCCTAGGCTTAGGGTAGCTGATGGATTGTATGATAAGGGTAATTGGGTCCGGGATGCTCAAACTGCTCAGACTGGTTTGAGTTTATTCAAGAAATGGTTTGCAGAGAGAAAGTTATATGCCCCTCATGCCAACATTTGGAATTTTGATCTTGGGAAGCTTGTTGTTCCCAGCGTGTTCATGGATTTTGACCTGCTTGAAGCCATAGCAAAAAACTATGACCAAGCCACTAAGGTAGTAAGGAGAATAGATGGTGAGGCTTTAGTTACCATCAGTCCCGAGGAGATTAGGAAGGTATTCAGTCTGGGACCCCTCACCATGTATCATGTGCCCATTAATCTGACAGATTTAGAAAAGGAATATATATCCAAGAGGGATGTAGTTAGACAGGGTGCACTGAAAGCCCACATAGGCCGAATTGGAGGCCTCCCAACCATAACATCATCTTCTAAAGAGCCCTTCAAGAAATTATGTTTTAATGCCAGGGCAGTCGAGATATATAGAACCCTGTGCAAAGTCTTCGAAGAGGGCGAAGAAGATTTTATTCCGGTGAGCTTCATGTATATGATCACCCAAATCTCTTCTTTTGGTGTGGAAATAATTTTTGATTTTGCATCTTACTTGGCAAATGAGATCCATCATGGATTGGTGGGGATTGCACAGGGCAAGGTGGAAAAGGTTTGGGGTCAGTATTCCTTACTGATGCATATGTTTCTTTTTAAAGGGGCCACTTATTTTGGTAAAGAAATGGTTTTAAATAGAGAACAAGAAGGGGAAGCACTACCAGTCCAATTATGGAGTGCAGACATGACCTGGGAAGCAGAAAATGCTAGCTTCGTCAGATTTGATAGGCACTTTGCCTCCAAACTAAGGTGCCTCTTATTGAGTGACAATCCTAGAATCCCTAAGGCATTAATGCACCTTATCAGGCCTATGGACAAAACCCACAATCTAAAGGTTTCACATAATTGGGGAGATATTATCCTATATTTAGTCTCAACGGTCATCAGGGTCTATGGTTTCAAAGGAACACCCCATGTGTTACCCTATCAGGTACCCTTGAAGGTAGGGATAGCTGAATTTTTGTGGCAGTTAGGAGGAGTGGAGGAGGCCTTTTTGCACAAAAGGGGGACAGGATCAATTTTTCCTACTTGTACTATAGCCCACCAATTTTTGATAACTAAAGAAGGGTGGGCCTTTCTCCATAAATTTTTGGATCAATACAAAATGGCAGTGTCTCACTCTCGTTTTTGTGATACAGAAGGTTTCTTTAACTCTGCCCTTAGATTGAGAATCAAGCTGCGTCCAGTTCAGCATGAATTCTATTTTCCAGAAGATGTAATAAGAAATGAATATTCTCTCCATGAGCAAGAAATAAAGAAAGAAAAATGGAGAGTCTATTCAAAAGTTTTGGAATTCATTAATTATTTTGATAAAAATTTCAGTCCTCTTAGTAATGCTGCAAACAATGCAGACAAAGTACATAAACTCATGAGCAATTTCTCTGAGATAATGGAGGTCATGAATGAGAAGAAACAGCATTTTATTAATTCTTTTCCAGATAAAGCCAGAGAAATTATGAGAAAATTGGGTTTCACTCCCAATATTGGAGTAGGTCCACTGGTGGTACGGAAGAAAACAGGATATACTATTGTTCGACAACAGGTGCCCGTTGTGCATAAAGAAAAATAGATTGTTGGATCTTCCAGCACTGTCCTAGAAGAAAGACCCCCTGAACCTTCCCCCAAAAGAAGAAGAATAATAAGGGAGGAAGAATCCCCTGATGAAAGTGGCTCACCTTCTCAAACCCCAATGAGAGTGGAGGAAGAACAACTCACCAGTGAGCAATTTGAACAAATGGGGTCACAAGGAAAAATTTTTGTTACACAAGCAGAGATTGATGAAGGCAACCCTCAGGAAACCCCTGTACCAAGTTTTGAATTAACTACAGCAGATTTCAGAGGAAGGGAATTGGACCCTGTTTTGGAACAAGCCAGTCAGCATTTTTTGTCTGATAACAATTTTGTAAGATCTAGAGCTTTCCATCAGTTTGCGTGGAGAGTAAACATGCACATTTTGAGCAAAGGTGCAATAATATGAAAACAGAACATCCAGAAATGGATGAGACCTCCATTCAAAATACAATAAAGGAACAAATGGTTCAAGAGTTCCAAAATATAACCCCTGATGAGGGAAGACAGATGGTAAAAAATGCTAATGTTTTATTACTGCCCAATTGGGACATTGCTGACGCATTAGTTTTTAATTCTGTTTCAAATAATTTAGGACTCCAGGATCCGAATAAAGAGGAATTCTTGGGTACAGCATTCAGCAATTATCAAGCTGCCCTTGTTATGTGGTCCCTGAGAAGAGGATCCAGAGTTACTTCATCACAGCCTGATGACTCAGGATTGACAGGGAGTATCATTGTAAGAAGAGTTGCTGACACTTCAAATGTACAGGCAGCCCACATGAATGTTGATTATTCTAAATTTGCCCTGGCTACTGCGGAAAGAGAAGAGAGGGAAATGATGGATATGCATAATAAATATGAAGTAGTGGTGGAAGCATATAATCAAGAGGTGAAGAGGAGAATTGAGTTAGAAAACAGGATATCTCAACTGGAGAAGGTACTTGGAAAGAGAAAAATGAGAGAATCCAGTACATTGAGAATTGCATATCCCCCACAGTCATCTGTGGGATTAACCCCTATTATTGAGATACCTGACACCCCTGAAAGACCCCAATTCTATACTGCAGAGGAATTTGAAGCAGAAAAAACCAAATTACATGAGTGGCAGATAGAATTTAGAAATCAGCAGGAAGAAAAGTGGAAGCAGGGTGTGACATACTTGAGGGATAAAATACAATGGTCAGATTTTTATGACCAGCTGACCAGGATTGTAACCCTCATAGATGAGTTAAATAAAGGAAAGAATGGACTAGACTCCCTTGCACAGAAGTGGAGACAGAGGAATAATGATGTCACGATTGTTTGTATCTCTGCAGTCCAAATGCCTTACCATCAGGTTGAAAGAATTTTTGATTTATTAAATCAATTAGATAACTTTGAAAATAAAAGAGATTCTTTACAGAGGAAATTGACACTCTGTTTTTCAAGATATCTTGCTAAAAAATTCACCCTATTCCCTTGTGCCTTAGAAACTGTTGATACAGTAAAAGAAAAGGACAAATGGAAAAAGGAAATGGATGAATTATTTGATAACAGAATAACAAACATCATTAGTGAGACTGGCTGTTGGTTTTGGGCGAAGACAAATGAAGAGCTGGTAAAGATACAATTGTATTATGCTGATATAAGAAAAGAATTCGATGAATTAGAAGATAATGCCAATTCTTTAATAAAGATACAAAGAGAAACCCTAAGTTTTGATTGGCCAGATGATGATACTTTCAACAGATGGAAAGATCAGTTTAGTGAATAGATGTCAGGAGAAGATGACGATGAAGATGTAAGAGTAATAGTTACTCTTGTAGTCAGCAATGATGACATAGAAAATCCCCAGGTTAAAGTGATTTTGCATGCAACAGAAGATGACACATCACTTGCAGACCTTATGGATATGTACTCTGAAGATGAGGAATGATTGCGAGAACAGACCATAACAACCAAGAAGCATAACAGAAAGGGACCCGCCAAGAAATGCTGTTGTAATCAACCTTTCTGTTATTCTTGTTTTTTGTTTTTCAAAAGAAGGACACCTGTCACCTACTGTAGCCTGAAGCTTGTTGCATCTCACATTATTTAAGTGAGATCCCAAGGCTAAAGAGAGGTCCGAATTTGGTTTTCACTAAGTGTTGTGCTTAGTTCCTTTTTGGTCCAAACATTTTTGGAAAGAAATTTATAATATGCTTTTTCTGTCAAAATCTCTGAGAGATGGATGAATGTAAAAAGGACTGTGCTTCTTCTCTGAAGGTTTTTCTGGGTTTTTTGTAAAGGATATATCATTTTCAAAGGAAATGAATACAAGTTATGAACTGTCCCCATATCTGTTCTTCTCTGAATTTTGTCTCCTTTTTAATACTGAGTTACCTTGATGTTGTGTGAGTAAAAGCTTATGCAATTGATTGCAATTTAGTAAGACTGTACATCCATTTGTTATTGTTGTTAATTCAATGAATTAAGTAAAGGCTTTGATAAATGTGATGAGGTTGCTTGGGTGCTAATAAGGATTCTTGAATGATAAATTCTGGTAAGAATTGCTGATGAAAATTCGTTGCAAGGCAACAAATTAGATCTAAGAATTTACTTGACTCTGAATTCCCAATGGATTAGGCACTGGTCGAGAGTATTTCAGCCAAAAGAGAAGTATATTATAACTAGCTTTTTCAAAATACATCATAAAATCAATTTTCATTTATCTTTCCTGTAAGATCTTCAAAGTTGGCCAGCACTTGCCTGCCTAGATTGTTTTAGCTTCATTTAGCCATTGTTGTTGGAAACATTTGCAGAGCTATAGAAGATTTCTTGGCCATATCTGTTCAAGGGATGTGTTTATCAGTTATTTACTTATATGTTTAAGGATTTAGAGATGAGAATCAAAATGAAACTAAGGATAATTCTCATACAATTATTCCATCTTTGAACCATCCCCGGGTGCACCCGCCCTGGTTTTACAGAGCCAAAAGAGTAGAAAACCGTCCAAGGTTTTATTGAAGTTGGGTCCTAATACTTTGCATATGCAAGTGATAATGAGAATTGGCTATTCTTTAGGTTGTGTATGTACTGATATCTAGGTACTAAGCCTTTTGTCGCCTAGTAGTTTTAGTACTGTTAACATCAAAATAAAACACCAACACACCCCGGGTCAGCTCTTGTCTTCTCCTTGTTTTCCTTGAAGAATTGAAGATATTGGAAGAAAGCACTTGTGAAGGATTTAAAAGAGGATTCATTTGAATTGTAATGTTATGTAAAATGTATTTGAATTTGATGTATTGGAAAAGACATCGAGTTTTCTTAATGGTTCTTTCCTGATGAAGCCTTGAACCAAGATGAATAATAGAGAAAAAAAAAGATTACGAAAGCCTCCTTGTATTGCTCTCATGTGATTTCAAATTTTTCATATGTATGTGAGAAAATAGATTGATAGATAATGTCTTTGAATTGTGAATTTTCAAGTTTTCAATTATGTTAATGAAGAGAAATTTGATATGATGAAGTTCCCAATTTCATGTTTTAAGTATTAAGAGGAAATAAAATCATACATTGTGGATAACGAAGTTAACTCTCTCCTTGTTAAATTTCATAATTGACACAATCAAATTTGATTAAGAATTATGCATCACTTTGAACTCTAAATTTAAAGGAACATACACCTTGTTATAGGATGATTGATAAAACATGAATGGTAGGAGAAAAGAAAGAAATAACCTTATTTAAATCCTTGTGTTAGTATATTGTTCATAGGAAAATCTATGTTGCCATTTGGGTAGTATTCACTCTTTATATATATATATATATGGTAAGAAACAAGATATATCATCACTTAGACAAAATTGGCTTCAAAAATAAATGTGCACCTCCAGGAGCAAAAAGCTCTCTAGAAAATGTATGGAGGAAAATTTAATCCCCCCAAGTTCACAGAGAATATTCCTCTTGAATTTCAATTAAAATCATTGCTAATTCATTAAACAATATAACTTAAATAAATTCAAAAAAATAAAATATCTTAATGCATATGTTAATGCATTTCTTATTGCCCTCCCCCTCAACCATAAAACTTTTTGCATTTACTCTCCTAGCCATCTAGCCTTCACCAAATCAAGTTTCAAATCACCTTTGCCAAATTAGGTACAGGTTAAATACCTTAGCATTAAACTCCATGTGGCAAAGGGAAAGGTACTTGCCTAGGGTCTCAAATATTGTCATTTAATAAATGAAATTAAAAAAAAAATTGAAATGTCACCCACTTGAATGCACTCCCTTGTTTTTCACCTCTCACTTTTGCATCTAGAAGGCTAGGTGTGGACTTCATCCATCACCTGCCACCTTGTGTACTGTGTTGATGTCACTCGATGACCTTGTCATCTCAAAAAGGGGAAAAAAATAAAGTTTTTGTTATTAAACATATCTCTTGGCAACCTTATTCCCATATTCTTTCCCCCCTTTGCACTTGTTTTTTCCTCAATCAATCACACTGCACACAAGGGGAGGCAAGTCTACCCCAAGCAGTCCTTGGGCAGCATGAGGTCTCATGGGGGAGCGTGAGGCATTATGAAAGGGAATCCAAGTGGTGGCTAGGCCACTTGGCTAGTAGGTAGCCTAGGTTAGGTTAGAGTGTTGGGGCTATAGTTAGATTCTTTTGTCAAATTTAAAAACATTAGTATTATAGAGGGGTTAGATCGGTAGTTATTATATATATTTTTTGAAAATAGTTAATATTCTAAGTTAGTGTTAACTTAGGATAGTATTAAGTTAGTTGGAGTTTCTAAGTTAATGTTATAAAGTTAATTTTAAATTAGGTTGTTTGTTTAAGTTAACTCTTGTTATATTTGAATTTTATTCTATATTATTATTTAGTTCTATATTATTGTGAATTGGTTAGATTAATCTTAATATGGGCATTTTAATGTGGGTTTTCAATTTGAAATAGTGGAATAAAGTTAGCTTAACTTATATATTTATTTGAATTAATTCTAGTCTCCAATTTTAGATTGGAAATAATAGATTAATATAAATTAGATTGTTATAGAACATTAGAGGTAATTTTTAAATTAAAATGTAGATAGTATTATTGATAGTAATGTCTGTCTTTAGGGTATGTATATTAAAGGTTAGTTTAGATTTGTGATTAAAGTTTTAAACGTAGTTAGCTTGGTTGAATAGTTAAAATTAATTGATCTTTTAGAGTTTCAAATTCTCTTAATATTAAATAATTAAAATCGTAATGACATTCAAGTTATCAAGTTAATGAAGGGGTCTAGTTAATTAGATCATTTTTAGGGTTAGTGGTATAATACTCGTAATTAAATTTTATCTAAACACAAGATTAGGTAATTAAGAGATAGATGTCATTCAGTTAGCATGTTAGTTTAAATGTATCAAATTAGTTTTGTGATAATCTAGTGTCTTCCTTAGGAGGTAATAAACTAAAGAATCATTGAAACCATTGTAGGGGTTAGGACTATAGTACTTGGAATTTTGATTTCCTAAGAAACATTTAGTTCATCCAAACTATTTATTTTATGTTATGTTTCAAACTGAGTTGTGACCTTTTATTTCAATGGTGAAAATGTATCTATCTTCAAAGTACTTATGGTTATCTAAATTTTAAAAAAATAAAAAAAAAAAAATTTGTGTGTGTGATTTTCCCATATATTCTAGGCATGACAGTTTTCATCTTCAAACAAGAATACTCTACTAACTCAGTTTACATTTTAGCTCAAAGAATACTATCAACTTGGTTGACACTACGACTCAGTTGACACTACTTGCTTCATGCTAGGTTAACAATGTTTATATTGGTACATTCATGAGCTCAATTAACGCTGCCAAACACTGTCGATTGGTAGCTTAGTCATTGTTGACTTCCCATAATAACTATGTGTTTTGGCACTAATTGATAATATATCTTGCCATAAGATTAACATTTAGTTATAGAGGAAGTAGTAATATATACAATACACAAGTTTTCATATTTCCCAAACAAGTTAAAGGATAAAATTCTTGTAGAATTGTATGACAAAATCCTAGTCTAGTGAAATAATGCAAATCAATCGGAGAGAGATAATAGAGCGAGAACTTTACATATGGTAAAACCAAGCATATTGGTTACTGAGGTAGATAAATTATTAAAAGAGCATGAGCATAAATTCTCTATCAATTATAGGAAAACAAAGATTATTTTAGGAAATATTGAAGATGTTGAAAGATATAGTATGAGAATGTGGAATATAATTTTTATTATTAAGGACACTACTATAGATGAATCATTACTGGTAGGAACAATTTATGATCTGAATGAGAAATTAAATGAGCATAATGGTCCAATAGGTGATGAAAATCCTAGAGGAAATAGAGAGTAAATGTGAGATTATTACAAGTACAAATTCAAAATAAGAAGCAAGAAGCAATGAAGAAATAGGAAAGATAAGCGAAGAGTAGGAGATTAACATGTCTAAAGAGAAGCATGGAAAACAAATAAATGAATCAAATGTGGAAGTCATCGGAAAAGGATCAACCATTTTTTATAATCCTATTGTACAATAAAATAAATAAGGGAACAAGTAAGAAGTACAAGTACTGAGAAGGAGAAAGAATTTCAAATGAAAGTTATGGAAGAGAAGAATGAATCTCTCAAAATGAAAGTTGCAAGAACACTACAAGGATTGACACATGCATAAGAGATTACTGAGAAGATAAAAAGAGAAGGTGATAATGAAGAAGAGGAGATACATAGAAAAGTTGAATTTAAAATATTGAGAAGGCCCTCTTCATAATTGAATCATGATGATAGAAAATTATATGCAAGATGATTACTAGAAAAGACAAGCTTAGTAAGTAAGTTGGAAGATAAGCAAAAAATTAATATAATGAAAAGAACATTGAATTTATTATCTTGATTGCTACTAGAAGTAAAGGTTAATGAGAAATAATAAGTAGAAAATAGTTGCAAGATTTTTTGGATACAATATATAATTACCAGAATAGTCAAAGGTAATTAAGTGCAAAATTGCAACACGAAACTGATAGATAAGTTAGTTAAAGTTGTAAAAGTACTAATAGAGAAATAGAGAAATTTGAAGATCACAATAGAAGAAGAATTAAAATATATTCAAACAATTCCAATGATTATTGATGCTTGATATATGAGACTCGTGTAGAAACAAATGGAAATTTCAAATATTTTCCTAGGTACTTTATTAAAAAGTATCGATGCAAATATCTTTGGCCAAATTATACAAGTAAAAGGCCATATTTTAAGTATATCACATCTGCAAGAAAAATGGAATAATATGTTGATGAGTATAGAAAGAAAAATGAAGTATAAAGAGATACCTAAGTAAGGAGTGGAACATTTTTTTTTTAAATTCCACCTTTGGTGTTTTTGTTGTAGGGGGAGAATTTATGAAGTCAAAGAGAGAAAATATGGACAAATATGAGAAGTTTGGATACACAATGAAGGGTGAGATTGTTTGTAAACTCGAGAAGATGAAGACCAACAGAGAGATTATCAAAATTATGTAAGGGAGAGTTGAATATTGAGCTAAGATCAATATTACATAGAGTTTTTCTATTAATGCCAAAAGGGGATATTGTTACCTTGAAAAAATCCTATAACCCTATTGGTATAATTTTTATGTAATGTTGTCATTGTTGGTAAAAGTTTTTGTTGTAAAGATTAAAGGAGATATGCTATGTTGAGTTGCTATGTTTAAGAATAAATCACTACCAAAGATCAACATGTTTTTGGAACCCTATAAGGCTTAGCTTATTGGAGACATAAGGATATATTAGTGTTTTAAGGGAAAAAAGGTCAAAGGAGGTTTACAAAAGATTCTAGAAACCCTAATTAGGTTAAGAAGAGGAAAAGAGAAATTAAGCGTGATAAAACAAATAGAGAGAGGAAAAAGAAGAAGATGGAATAGAAGATATTAGATGTAGTAGAGTGAAGCAAGTTATTGGAGTAGGAACAATAATACAAAGCTATCAGTGTAGAGGTAATACAATAAGTTATCAAAAAGAGGATAGTTAGTGTTTGATACAGTGGACCTATCAAGCAGAGAAAAAGGAAAAATACATGTCAATTGCTTGTTGTTTTTACCTAACAAGTTAATCAGCAAGATTGTGAAATCCTTTTATAAGGTGGTCTTTAAAAAGACTTAGAAGTTCTTATTTTGGATAATATTTTGTAAATCCTTTAAGCGGATGAACTTTTTAAGAGTGAGATTAAATTCCTTAACAAAGTAGTCTTTAATAGGACTGTTCATACTCTTACAAGTGTATTAGAAAAATTTAACAAAGTGTGGTCATTTGGAAGATGACACTATTGTAATATTTAAACTAAGCACCTTGTTGCTATACTGATGAGATGTGGGTAACATCCCCATTGCATTTTTTCCCTCTAACCAAGGGTTTTTTGTGATACCAAAATCAGCATGTTATGAGGTTTATTTTATGACTTGGATATTTATTTTGTTTTATTATTGAGATACATTAACTATCAGTATCATTAGAGGTTACAAAAGACACTATTGGTTAAACATTTTAAGAAAACTATCGGTTAAGGTGAAATAAGTGTTTAAAAGGTGAATTATTTAAGGTATTGATTCACCCCCCCCACCCCTCAATACCTTACCCTACTTGTAGCTACAAACACTTCAAAACCTTATTGACCTTCTCTTTGTGTATATATAGATCTTAGGATGATACATTGAATTGAAATTTAGTTGGGCTCTAAGAAAATATTTTAATGAAGTCTAAATGAAGAAGTGAATTCAAGATACTGATTTGAGATAATCCTAGATATAACCATATAATCCCATTTTTTTTTGCATAAAGACTCTAGCTATTGAATTCATTATATAATATGATCAAATGGGAGGAAAGTGATCCACCTTGGTGTACTAATCTACAATGACTTGTTGGAAAATTAAGATGGGGTAACTGAGAGGGGAGGGGTGAATCAGTTGCCACAAAAACAAATTCAACAGTCCCAAAGATGCCTTAAAACTTAGTTGATGTTGCTACTCGGTAAACACATAAATTACTGCTTAAAACTTGATAGATGTTTAGTTAATTTATTAAGCATTTACTGAAATAAGCGACCATGCAAAGGAAAGTAATCATGAACACAGTAGACACCAGATTTATGTGGAAACCCAATATGGGAAAAACCACCAGCAACTAGTCACCAATTTTCACTCTTCTGAAGTGAGCCCTGTTAGGAGCCAACCCTGTTAAAGGTTACAAAACACACTGTTAGGTGTGACCTTGTTAGAGGATTTAATCACCCTGTTAGGAGTGGCCTTGTAAGAGGTCTTTAGAACAATTCAACTGAATTGCCACCCTGTTAAAGGATTTATGGAATGGCTGTTAAACCAACTCTGTTAGGAGATTTTGGAATCACTGTTACAATGGTTAGAAAGCAACAATGAATGATCTGAAAATACATGCAACTTATCTTGCTGAATACAGATCTTAGTTTAGCTCCACAAGGTCCTTACTGATTAAGTATATCTTTACAGCTCCAAGATTTCCCTCTGCTCAACTTTGCTTAGGCACACGCAAGTCTCTTCCTTGCACTTCCTTGCACTATCTGTATCTACTCTCTATTCCACACTTTTTCGCATCTTGAGCACCTCTTTATATACTATACATAATACCAGGTCGGCCCAACCAACTTGACAAAACATTTTCCAAAGTCGGCTTGAACTAATAATCAAAAAAAAATTCTTCACTGGCCGACGCTGCTAGAAAAAAAAAACTGCGTCCTGTGTTAACTGGCAAAACTCGGTAAAAACTACAATTATCGGGGAATTCGGTAAACCTGCCACTTCCTTTGGAAACCGACTAGACTTGGTAAAAGCTGTCTTCGACTACCTAGTGAGCCCGGTGAAAACTAAGCTTTCCTTAGCTTACCGTGCGAACTCGGTTAACACTAACTGTCTGCTACAAAATCCTTTGATACCCGAGTGATCTCGGTAAGAACTAAACTTTCCTTAGCTTATCGTGCAAACTCGGTTAACACTAACTCACCGTGTGACATACAGGAATGCTCGGTATACACTGCAAAAGGCTTTACTGACCAACTAAGCTTGGTATACTCTGTAAACTATTTTCCTGATCGACAGAACCCGGTAGACTCTGTCTGATAACTGATATGGCATTTGTGTAACATCAAGGACAATACACAATTACTTAATTATATCCAACAATCTCCCTCTTTGGCATTGATGGCAACACAACATGTCATAGCAGAAATGAAATTTGAAAGCAAGTCTATAGCAACACAACACAATTAACAATTCTCCCTCTAAGATAGAGAACTCTCCCTCTTACAGTAATCTCCCTCTGTGAAGGAATTACATAATCAAATTTTGGAAAGATATGACAGTAAAACTCTCCCTCTTTGACAACACATGCCAAAGACAATCCAATTTCAATGAATTTCATTGTACCTTTAGTACTGATTCATATGCAATATTTCCTTGATTTGTTGCATCAACTGATGATTGTTCAATTTTGTAAGAGCTGATGCATCACTAAAACTTATTTTTAGTGAACTTCAAATAGGGGAATGACCCCTAATTTACCTCTGAGATACAAAAATGCATCCTTAGGTAAAGGCTTTGTGAATATGTCAGCAATCTGTTCCTTTGTATGGACATATTCCAATCTGATTTCCTTGTCCTGCACCAATTCTCTGACAAAGTGATACTTGATTGCAATGTGCTTAGTCTTAGAATGCATTACTAGATTATTAGATATGTTGATTGCACTTGTATTATCACAAAACATGAAAACTGGTTCCTTGATTTCCATCTTCATGCCTTGTAGCAATTGCTTGAACTAAACAATATTAGAACAGTTTACTGCTGCAGCAACATACTCTGCCTCTACTGTTGATTGAGCTGTACAATTTTGCTTTTTGCTTGTCCAAGAAACCAACCTCTTTCCAAGAAAGAATGCACCTCCACTTGTGCTTTTTCTGTCGTCAAGGTTTCCTGCCCAATCAGCATCAGTAAACACTTTTAAGTCTAGGTTTCCTCCAAATTTATACCATAATCCATAATCTTCAGTTCCTTTTAGATATCTCATTATCCTCTTGATTGCCATCATGTGATTTTCTCTTGGTTTGGCTGAAAATCTTGCCACAATTCCAACTGCAAGAGCAATATCTGGCCTAGTATGAACTACATATTGCAACTTTCCAATCATAGATCTATACAATGTCTGATCTATTTCCTTTGAATCATCTTCTTTGGTAAGTTTTAGTCCAGTACACATGGGAGTTCCAACTGGTTTACATTCTTCCATACCAAACTTTTTCAATATCTCTTTGATGTATTTTGCTTGAGTGATGTAGATGCCATTCTTGTTCTGCTGAATTTGAAGTCCAACAAAGAATTTGATTTCACTGAACATTGACATTTCAAATTCCTTGCTCATTTGTTCTGAAAATTCTTTGCAAAGATCATCATTCCTTGTGAAAATAGTATCATCTACAAATATTTCTACCAGGACAATCTTATTTTCTGGTCCTTCCTTCATATACAAACTACTATTGTCATTATTTCTTTGAAATCCAATTTGAATAAGATAGCTATGCAATCTTTCATACCATGCTCTAGGGGCTTGTTTCAGACCATACAGTGCCTTGTGCAATTTGCAAACCATGTTCCTTTTATCTGGATCTATAAAACCTTCAGGTTGTTCAATGTAGACCTCTTCATCTAGTATACCATTTAGAAATGCTGACTTGACATCCATCTGATAAACTTTAAAACCTTTGTAAGCAGCATATGCTAATAAGATTCTAACACCTTCCAATCTAGCAACGGGAGCAAAAGTTTCTCCATAATCTATGCCTTCCTCTTGAGAATATCCTTTGCACACTAATCTAGCTTTGTTTCTTGATACTTTACCATTTTCATCCAACTTATTTCTGAAAACCCACTTTGTACCGATTACATTTTTGTCTTTAGGCCTGGGTACAAGTGTCCATGTCTTGTTTTTCTCTATCTGCTCTATTTCTTCATTCATTGCTTCAATCCAATTATCATTTTCTAATGCATCTTTGACAGTTCTAGGTTCAAAATCAGCAAGTAAACAAGTACCTTTCAACTTACTTCTTGTGATGGTTCCTTCAGATTTATTTCCAATGATCTGATCTGCTGAATGATGTCTCCTAACATATTTGGCTAGAACAGGTTCTTTTCCTTTTGGATGAATCTTGTCGTTATCTTCTTGCATTTCACCTTCATGCTCGATTTGGTCTGGCTCGGTATCAACTGGCTCGGTATGCACATACTCGGTTACCTCTGGCTCAGTAATCTCTAACTCAGTATTCTCTGACTCAATAGACGTTGGCTCGGTAGATGTTGGTTTGGTAGATGTTTCCTGCAACTCGGTTAGTGATGACTCGGTAGAAGAAGGTTTTTGATTCTCAGATGCAGTTGATATTATATCTGGTTCACTGAAGATGAATCTTTTGTAATCTTCTGGTTCTCTTCTGCTTTCTTCTTCAGTATTTTCTGCAAACTCATCAACTTTCACATGTATACTTTCTATGACTTTGTGAGTAGATAAGTTCAAGCATCTATATGCTTTACTCTTGCATGAGTATCCAAGAAATATACCTTCATCACCTTTACATCAAATTTACCTTTTCTAGATTCTTTCAAGATATAACATTTGCTTCCAAATACTTTCAGATAACTTATATTGGGTTTATAGCCATACCATAATTCATAGGGAGTTTTGAATGAGTCTTTTTTCAATTTTACTCGATTTAAGGTATGAACTGCTGTACTGATAGCTTCCTTCCAGTATTTGATAGCAACATTCTTTTCTATCATCAAGGTTCTTGCACAATCCATGATGGATCTGTTCCTTCTTTCAGCTATGCCATTTTGTTCAGGAGTACCTGGTGTTGAAACCTGTCTTTTGATTCCTCTTTCAATACAAAAGTTATTGAATTCATGTGAAATAAATTCACCACCTCTGTCTGACCTTAGGCATTTCAATCTTTTCCCTATTTCTTTTTCTACTCTTGCTAAATACCATTTGAACTTTTCAAATGCTTCTTATTTGTTCCTTAGGTACATGATGGTCATCATTCTTGAATAATCATCAACAAAAAGAATAAAATATTTTTCACCAGTATAGCTTTCAGTTTCAATAGGTCCACATAAGTCAGTATGCATAATTTCTAATAAATCTTCAGACTGATAATTTTTGCTTTTGAAACTAGACTTACCCATCTTTCCAATTTGACAATTCTTGCATAAACCGACCTCTCGTTTCTTTAAATCAGGAATGCCTCTCACTTTCTTGAATTTGCTTATCTTTACCAAATTGTCAAAATTCACATGACATAACCTTTTATGCCATAACCAACTCTCTTCTACTTGAGCAATAAAACATGAATGTTCACCAAGTTCAAGATAGAACAAGTTACCTTTAGTTTGAGTACCAGATCCAATCAGCTTTCCTTTACCATTCAGCAGTCTTGCTTTGCCTTGGATGAATTCTACTTTGAGTCCATTGTTGAGTAACTGTGCCACACTCAAAAAATTGTGCTTTAGGCCTTCTACCCAATAAGCAATATCACATACAAGTTCCTGGATTAGAGTGATTCTTCCTTTTCCTTTGATGCAACAAGGTTCATTGTTTCCAAATCTTACATTGCCACCATCATATTCTTCAAATTGATCAAACTTTTTTTTATCTCCAGTCATATGATGTGAGTAGCCACTATCAATGATCCATGTATCATTCTTACTTATGTGAGAGATGAGTGTCATTTCTTCATTGTCAAATTCATCTTTTACAGCAATGTAAACAATCTCATCCTCTTCTTCATCATTAGAATCATTAGAATCTTTAGCCATAAAACATGATTTCTTAATTTTATCCTTAAATGATTTGAGATCCTTTTTACTGTTCCATTTATTATCTTTCTTTTCATCTTTATCTTTCTTTTTTGGACACCTTGCAGCAATATGACCGACTTCTTCACATGAAAAGCAGATTAGGGGTACTTTACCTTTGTATTTACCTCTTCTTCTTGAATATTTTCTTGCAAGTAGAGCTTCAATTACTTCAAGGTCGCTGTCAGAACTCTGATCTGATTGATCTTCACTCTCTGACTGAGATTCCTTCTTCTTCTTGCCTTTGTCCTTGAGTGAAAGCTTGGCTTCAAATGCAGACTCAATGTTCTTTGCAGCTGGAACATAATTATCAAAATTATCTAGTTCAAATGCTGTCAATCTCCCAACTATGGCCTCTAGGTTTATCTTGTGATTGGCCTCACACCTTCTTTCTTGAATGGCTGATACCCTGATGGCATAAACTGGAAGTAGAGTTCTAAGAACTTTACTTATGAATGTCTCTTCACTGATACTTCCTCCAGAAGCTTTGATAGCACTGACACATGCTTTAATTCTTTCAACATATTTGGCAATGTTTTCATCTTCTTTCATTTTTATCTGATCAAACTGTCCTCTCAGACTTTCAGCTTTGGCTCTTCTGACATTGTCATCTCCACCATAGATCTCTTTCAGTCTTTCCCACATTTCATAGGCAGTAGTGCAGTCCTTGACATCATCAAAATCTTCATAACTAAGGCAGATGCAATATCAATCATCATAATGTTATGAGCCTTTTTTATAGCAATGTCATTGACTGATAATGTACCTGATGGTTCTATATATTTTTCATCAATATATTTCAGACCAGTGTCACCAATGGAAGCTAGATGAAGTCTCATTAATCCCTGCCATGCTGAGAAGTTGTTTTGGTTAAGCCTTGGGATTTCCCTCTTGTAAGACATCTTGATCTTTGGCTTAGATCTTTGAAATCTCCTCCTGCAAGCACCAAAGCTCTGATACCAATTGTTGGAAAATTAAGATGGGGTAACTGAGAGGGGAGGGGTGAATCAGTTACCACAAAAACAAATTCAACAGTCCCAAAGATGCCTTAAAACTTAGTTGTTGCTGCTACTCGGTAAACACATAAATTACTGCTTAAAACTTGATAGATGTTTAGTTAATTTATTAAGCATTTACTAAAATAAGCGACCATGCAAAGGAAAGTAATCATGAACACAGTAGACACCAGATTTACATGGAAACCCAATATGAAAAAAACCACCAGCAACAAGTCACCAATTTTCACTCTTCTAAAGTGAGCCCTGTTAGGAGCCAACCCTGTTAAAGGTTACAAAACACACTGTTAGGTGTGACCCTGTTAGAGGATTTAATCACCCTGTTAGGAGTGGCCTTGTAAGAGGTCTTTAGAACAATTCAACTGAATTGCCACCCTGTTAAAGGATTTATGGAATGGCTGTTAAACCAACTCTGTTAGGAGATTTTGGAATCATTGTTACAATGGTTAGAAAGCAACAATGAATGATCTGAAAATACATGCAACTTATCTTGCTGAATACAGATCTCAGTTTAGCTCCACAAGGTCCTTACTAATTAAGTATATCTTTGCAGCTCCAAGATTTCCCTCTGCTCAACTCTGCTTAGGCACACGTAAGTCTCTTCCTTGCACTTCCTTGCACTATCCGTATCTACTCTCTATTCCACACTTTTTCGCATCTTGAGCACCTCTTTATATACTATACATAATACCAGGTCGGCCCAACCAACTTGACAAAACATTTTCCAAAGTCGGCTTGAACTAATAATCAAAACAAAATTCTTCACTGGCCGACGCTGCTAGAAAAAAAAAATTGCTTCCTGTGTTAACCGGCAGAACTCGGTAAAAACTACAATTACCGGAGAATTCGGTAAACTTGCCACTTCCTTTGGAAACTGACTAGACTCGGTAAAAGCTGTCTTTGACTACCTAGTGAGCTCGGTGAAAACTAAGCTTTCCTTAGCTTACCGTGCGAACTCGGTTAACACTAACTGTCTGCTACAAAATCCTTTGATACCCGAGTGATCTCGGTAAGAACTAAACTTTCCTTAGCTTACCGTGCAAACTCGGTTAACACTAACTCACCGTGTGACATACAGGAATGCTCGGTATACACTGCAAAAGGCTTTACTGACCGACTGAGCTCGGTATACTTTGTAAACTGTTTTCCTGACCGACAGAACTCGGTAGACTCTGTCTGATAATTGATATGGCATTTGTGTAACATCAAGGACAATACACAATTACTTAATTGTATCCAACATGACTGTGATAACATCATGTCCAAGAGGAGTCATAAGCATAGGTATGATGAAGTGTATCAATATAATATCCCATTTCTATGATAAACTGAGACTAGATCTAAAATCCCTATTGGATTCTAATGTTTTAACTTAACTCTATAACATTTTATACATCTTACCATATAATTTGCAATGTCATGTTTCATACAATACCAATGGTATAGTTGTCAAAGATCTAAGTGTATCTTCTTGACATTGGGATGTATAAAGAAAGGTATTTGATGATCCTTCAATAAAACTAAAATAAAAATATCATCTAAAATGTATCTTCAAAATATACCCTCCAAAGTATCCTTGATTTAATCTAAGAACTCACTTCTTGATAGAAAGTATCTATGAGAAGTTCCTAGAGTATTTGACTCCATAAGTTTACACTATGACCAAGTGTTGATATATCATGTCTCATCCAAATTAAAGAAACAACAACCGCATTTTCCTTACTCTACATATAATGTACCTTAAAGCTATACTCACAAATAAATTTCAACCATTTCTATTACCTAGTATTCTACTTATTCCTAGCTAAAATGCATTTCATACTATTGTGATCAATATGATGCTTAAATCAATGTCCCAATAGAAAATGTGTCCATCAGAATAATGCATAAACTACTACTTCTACATCAAGATCATATGTGGGATGATTCAATCCACTACCCTTACATTTTTTAGACTTATAATAAATTAAATCACTCATCCTTCTTACATAAGGATTGTTAGATAACTAGGGTGTGAATCAATTATAACCAGTTATCCCATAAGCCTTCAAAAAAATTCAACACCAAATTAAACTACATAAACTTTCACAACACTAACTTGCTAACTACATTCAACATCTCAATTCATACTTACAATCATTTCACTTCAAACTATTAACTCACTTTTTATGACTATATGAAGTATCAAAGTAATTATTTAGCTTATATCAAGTTGCAACATAAAACATAAAACATGAAATAAGCTTTGCAATATTTAAGCAATCACACAAATGAATGCAAAATTCTAACGTGGAAACCATGTAAAGGGAAAAACCACCTAGGATTGGAAACCCAAATAATTAACTCTTCTTAAGTGAGCTCTACTAGGAGCCAACCTTGTAAAAGGTTTACATGCACATTTTTAGTGTGGCCTAGCTAGAGGATTTAAACCAAATATATCACTTCTTGGCATTTCTAAAGTGTGGCCTACTCTAAAGGACTTAGAAATATCACTAATCAATGTTACCATATAGTATATCATAAACTTGGTAGGTCCACTTGACTAAGATATTTTCTCTACTACAATGGCAACAAAGTAACAATCAAATGATATGTTTAGGTTTAACACTACCTTTATTTATCAGATCTATGTTCTATTTGGTCTTCTACCATTTGATCTTTGTGTGGTTAATTCATACTCTTTCTCTTTCACCTTGCACTTCCTCTACTTAATCTTCCTTCCTCTATTTTTCTCAGTTCACCTTTCTCTTCTTCCTTCTTTAGCTTCAACTGTAATTCACACTTAATCAACATTCAACTAGCAACTAAACAACAGCCAAAAATGGTCTCAATCACCTCCTTAAATGGTTAACTTCGACCTTCTAGATCCTTCCCAAAAAAATTTCTTAATTACATCTTTAGATCTCAATTTCTCCCAAATACAATTAATCTAGACACTCAAAAAATATAACTTTATTGAACTTTGTGCTCATCCTTATTTAGCATAAATCTTGTTCATCATATATTCATTATAATTTTTTTAGTCATAGATCTTGTAAAAAATTTGAATTTACCCTTTGAACTTCTCTAACATTCTTTACCTTCATCATAATTCAGCATCATATCTCATCTTTCTTAACTTGTTCTTATGGCTCATACTCGATGAATATTATAGCATGACTTGGGTAACATTGCGCTTAGTTAACACTAGAATCACTCAATTAATACTAAACTCCATCTTTACTTTTTTAGGCACTTGGTTAATACTTTAGTATCTTAGGTAATATTGTACTCCTTACACCAACCAAATAGTTATGAACTTAATCTCAACAGTACATGATTGCAAAAAAAATCAAACCAATATTATACTGCCGAGATCCAATTCATTCAAGTGTCCATTGAATGATAATACTTATCAACATTTTTGATATCATACTTTCTTCAAAACTTTTATCAATGCACACCATAAATCACCCATTGAATGAGGTACCACCAAGATAGATTCATTTAGTAATTCCCTCCTTAAGGTTTTGGAAAGCCTCTTCACATTTCTCTAACCAAGTGAATTTCTTCCCTCTCCTTTGAAGACAAGTCATAGGATGTGTAACCCTAGAGAACTTCTTAACAAACTAGAAGTAGTATCCAACTAATCCTATAAAATGCAAACTTCAAACACATTAGTGGGTAGTATCCACTCCAAAATTGCATGTACCTTCAAATCTTTACCACTTCTCAATGATTGCATTTACTCCATATCATCTTAGACTTCTTCAAAATAGTTTCATCCACTTAGATTAAAATACAAAATCTTAACATATTCCCAATTACTTAAAATACAACATTTATCACTACTTACATATGAAAGCATATTTATATTGAATTCATATAGTATTCATGGTATTATAAGAAAAGGTCTCCAAACGTACAAGTTTATTTAACCTTATGAATCTAAAATATTTATTAATTATAAAATACATGGTAATAATGTTGGAATAAGTATATGGGAAACAAGGAATAAGTCCATGGGAAACAAGATACTAAGAGAGGGGGGTGAATTGATGTCTTAAACTTTTGACTTCAAAACCAATTCCATTAATGCATATCCATATCATCACATAGATTATTAATAAAATTGTAATGCAAAACATAAATAAAATACATTACATCCATAAAAGTTCAACACATAACACAATGATTTGGTTACCTAGAAATACTTCAAGATGAAGGTAATACTGAGGTGGGGATGAAACCCAAAAATCTTCACTGTTGCAACAATAAAGTTAACTTGTTAAGCTTACAATGTTTGATCATAAAATATGATCTACCCTGTGAAAGGTCTTCCCTGTTAAAAGCTTTAGAGACTATTAGGTCTCATCTTGTTAAAGGATTTTACACTCATAATAAAGTAAGGAATCTATTAGGAGATTTAAATAGGCCTGTTAGGACCACTCTATTAAGAGATTTACCCTATCTCAATTACAAAATAATTGATTCAATACCTGACCCTCAGTATGCTCTGCAAGCTAATATTGGGTCTCCTCTTTCATTTATCTCTGATCTTATTCTCCTAATCTGATAACTATGTTTAGTCCTTCACTACTCTGATTTCTCTCTGTTGGATCTCTCTGAAACTTTGCCTTCACTCCTTCATATGTGCATACTCCTTACATATTTCACCACACTCTCTCTCTTACTTATTCTAGGGTTAGAATCCTCCTTAAATAAACTTCTTATGAAGGTTCAAGATCTTGATTGATGACTTAAACTTCATCATCTTTTTTCATTTATTTTCCTTTTTCTGATTGTTTGAATTTTTCACCTTGGGATCATTACCTTTTATAATGACATGTAATCAACATTTGATCTAGTTCTACAAATATTAAATATCATACAAATATTGGCTTAAATTGTTTACATATGAATTTGTGCCATTACAAACTCTCATATCAAAATTGAACTACTCAGCACTTGAATGCTCTAACGCTCAATCATGCATAAACCTTTACATTGTTATTCAGATTCTATATGTTTGTTCGTTCGGCTCTTGATAACTTTTCAATATGCTCAGTCTCCATTATATTATTCAGCTCTCATATTTGCTTGGTTTCTACTAAATGGTTAGCAATCATTGTCCTGCTTGGTATAAGTATTATATGTTGGGCCTTTACTAGATAACTCAATCACAGTAGTGACCTTGTAATCTTGCCTAGTAAATGACTTGCAAATGACTAAGTGTTTGGTCACTAATCGGAAACATAGGCTTAGAGATCGACAATTAAATATATAATAATAGAAAAGTCTAAAATGAAAGATTTTTAAATGGGGTTCATCAACCATTTTAAAAAAATTTAGAGAAATTTATGTTATTAAAGGTTAAGAGGTGAGCAAGGATTATTGCTTGCATTTACAAATTGAGAAAGAAAGAAAGTTGATAGAATTATCAATTTTTTTAATTAATAAAAACATTTTTTTCAATTTTCAAATTTTAGGAAGGATTTGAGGATTGAATTTTTATTAAATAATTTCAAGAGTTATTTAATTAATTCATATAAAAATAATTAAATAAAAAAAGTGAACTTATAAAAAGAGTATCTAGAATTAAAAATTAATAAATCAAAATTTATTTAATTCATGGAAATTCAAGAAAATGTAATCAAGTGCAAAGAAATAATAAATAAAATTTAATAATTCTTTCATTAGTTAGTTAAATTTCTTTAATAAATTTGTGTATCTCTCAAAATTTAATTATGTATATAATATGCTAAGATTTATCGATGCATTGCATATTTTCATTAAATTTGAATGATGAAAAAATTAATTGTCTTAACACATTGCAGCATATTTTTTATATAGATTAAAATTTAAGATATATATGCTAGTAATAGTTGGAACATGACATCGACATTAAATAAATTAAGAATACAGTTAGGGTTGCATTTAAGGTTATAATTATGCTTGGGGTTATGTTGTATAGATATAAAATTAAGGTTAAGTATATAAATATGTTACAAGATCAAGATATAATTGTTAATATTATACTAGGGCTATAGATACATTATAATAGTTCTAATTGAAATATTTTTGATACTATCTAACTATGGAGCCATAATTTGGAGTATGGTTACAAGTATGGTTAGGGTAAGGGTTAGGATTATTTTTATAGTTAGGGTTGATGGTCAAGGTCAAGATTTTGATGAGGGATATGGTTGACATCATGGTTATCCTTAAGGTTCTATTCAAGATTGGGATTATGATTAAGGTTTAGGTTTGGGTTAAATGCTTAAGATTATGGTTAGGCTTATGATTTGCATCATGGCTAAGATTTTAATTATCCATCAATATATAATTGTGGTAAGAATTATCACTAGGGTTATGGTTTAGGGATAGGTTTATGGTTATGATTAGGGTTTACATGATAGTTAGTGTTAGACTCGGGGTTTTGGTTAGGTTATGGTTAGAATTAGAGTTTGGGTTTAGGGATAGATTTGGCATTATAATTATGGTTAGGAATGGTTAAGCTTGGAGTTATGGTCAAGATTTGGGTTAAAGTTATGGTTGAGGATAGGGATAAACTTATGGTTATAGATGAGGTTTTGCATTAGGTTTTAGCTTATTTTTAGAGTTAGGGTTATGGTTAAGATTAGGATCTAGGGTATGATTAGGGTGAGGGTTATGATTAGAATTAGAACTAGGGTTAGTGTTAAAATTAGGGTTTAGTTTGGGTTTTAAATAGGGTTTGGTTAGGGTTAATGTTACTTTGAGGGGTTAGAGTAAAACTCACAATTAGGGTTTAGCATTAAGGTTAATTCAAGGGTTACATTTTGTTTCAATGATATATTTAGTTTTAGGTTCATTCTCTATTTAGAGAAATAGGTAGGGTTAGAGCTACATTTAAGGCAAGGGTTTGGATTAGCATTACATTTATAGTTACAAATAAGATTATTATTGAGGTTAAAATTTAAAGTTATGGTTATAAATATGGTTGATTTTAGAATTTTTACATAACGCTTAGTTTTAGGGGCAGGGTTTGGGTTACAGTTAGGATAATAATTAGGGGTAGGATTATGATTGGAGTTTCAAATTTGAATTGGATTTATGGTTATAATAAGAATTTATATAATAGTAAGTCTTAGAGTTTGACATATGGATACAAAGAGGGTTATGATTACATTTATGGTTAAGATTATTTTTAGGGTTAAGATTTATGATAATTGTGTAGATTATTGTTAATTTTAGTGTTTACATCATGGTTAGGGTTAGGGTTTATGTTAGGATTATCATTAAGGGAAATATTATTATCAGGATCCAAATTAAGGTTAAAAATTAGGGTTGGGATAAGAATTTAAGTTATGATTATGGTTAGAACTATGTTTTTAGACTTTAGGATTTTCATCATGGTTAGGGTTAGATTAGGACTGGGGATTAGGTTTTGAATTACAATTAGGGTTGAGTACATTGGATTATATTTTGGTTAGGTTTTTGCTTTAGGTTATGATTGGAGATAAGATCATGGTTAGGTTAAAGTTTAGGGTTAGGATTATGAATCTTAGTTTTAGGGCTTACATTATGGTCTATATCATGGTTAGGGTTGGGATTTAGGTTATGGTAAGGGTTATAATTATTATCATGGATAAGGTTTAGGTTCATATTTATGGCTAGAAAAATGTTTTAGGTTAGGATTTACATCATGATTAGGATTATCTTAGGGTTAGGTTTTGTATTAAGCTTTTGGTTAAGTATAGGGTTAGGATATTAGATACATTTAGGATTATGGTTAAGTTTTACGTTTATGATTAAAATCATGATTGTATATAGGGCTTACATAATAATTGTCTTGATGGTTTGGTGCACAACTAGAGAGAAGGTTAGAATTGGGATCAAGGATAAGGTATAAGATTATAATTAGATATTTTTAAGGGTTAGGGTTTACACCATGGTTATGGTTATGTCTTAGGTTTGGAATAAGATTGGGGAAATTGTTAGGATCATGATACAAATAAGGTTAGGATTATGCTCATTATTAGGGTTTCAAGTTGTGGCCAAAATTATATTTAGATTTAGATTTTTCATCAAGGTCTAGGGGTCAAGGATATGAGTTTGATTAGGAGTTAGGTATAGGAATGGAATATAAGTAAGTTTAATTATTATGGTTAAGTTTTTACTAGGTTTAATGTTTATACTATTTTTAGGGGGGTTTAGGATCATTTCTAGGATTAGGGATGAAATTATGGTTTGGGTTAGCACTTAAGATTATGATTAGTATTATTGCTAAGTTTTGAACCCTAGATAACTCTATAGTTAAAAAACTTATAAAAATAGGACCAATTGAACATATTGTAGACCTATCTTATAACCAAAGTGCTATAAAGTAAAGTCCACCAATAAAACTAAGAGGGGGGAGGGTGGATCAGTTATGCTTAAAAGCCTTAAATTATAGTTATCAAATCTAAATCATATAAATAATAGATACATAAATCATAAGATAAAAATCATGCACAAGAACACAAGATATGTTAACTAGGGAAACCTTGATTAGAGGGAAAACCCTGATGGGAATTATGCCCATAAGATAATTTACTAATATAAATATTCCTTCTGAAAGGGTAAGACTCTATTAGGATTCAATTAAATATAATCAATACATTTAGTACCTATTAGGAGACTTTTAATCCTTGCTAGAAGATTCTAACCCTATTAGGAAATTCTTCAACCATGTTATGATTTAATAGGAAGTAAACTGAACCCACTATCTAAATTGCTTAAGAACTGTCTTCATAAAATAATTCTTACAATAACATATCCAAGGGTGAAATAGCTGATATAATAACTTTCCTTTCCAATACAATTCCTTTGAAGTTCTCAACATATCATCAACATCATCATCTCCTTTGATCTCATCAAACTCCCATCCAAAGCTCATATAATATAATTATCGCGTCAATGCAATACATACATATGACACTTATAGCCAAAGAAAATATTTTTCCTTTATACCAAGTCCTAGATAACTAAGTGCATAATATTTGAGGCTTCCAAGATGTATAATGAATAATATAAGACCTTATTAAGATATCACTTTGTTCATTATATTATAATTGTGTATCGAAGACAAATTCCAATTCTTAGTTGGCCTAACAATGAACATATGACATGTTACACTTTAGTGACCATCATAAAGCCATTACTATCATCTTCTACCTCAAGCACATCACCACAAACATGTCTTCAATTGAAATTCAGGCCCATCAAACCATATTTCACCTTACTAAATAGATACAACTCAAACGCCATTAAACTATTCTATATAGTCAATTTTCCACAAATCTATCATACCTCACTGAAATCTTTACATTACTTTCTATTAACATAGATAAATCATAAAGATATATCCAACAATAAATGTATAACCCCACAAAACATAACTATGTATTCTCTGACCATTCTGACCAAAACTTTCTCTACAACTCTAACTATTCCAACTAGAAAGCATATATGTTGACATCAATGGCAAACTAAGTCATGAATGCAACACATAAGAACTCATTCATCTCTCCAAATATGCAAACATACTTTCTCCAAATTAATACCATTATCATTCATGCTAACAATCTCCCCCTTTGGTATTGATGGAAACATATGATGAAAAAACATAAGTGCCAATAATACCACCCTATTGACATAAATAAGTGTTTATTGACATCAAAAAAAATTGAATACTGTCATGCCATAACTTTTCAAGATAACAACATGCCATAACCTTTCAAGATACTAACACAAAAAATATATTATTTTTTGTTAACTGAAGGTAAGGAAGGTGGCTCAAATAATTGTTAACTTGGAATGAAGAAGTAGGATAAGGGAGTATAATTATCCTACTCGACATCTGGATTCAAGTTTTTTTTCATGAGAAGATTCATAGTTGCTAACTACAAGATGCAAGCTACTTGGAAATGCTATAGATATGAGCCCTCCAAGTGAAGCATTATGATGTGAGAGTATAACTCGACTTGTCTGATCAATGGAATGATTTAGGAATGCAATACAAAGAAGTTATTTCCTTTCATCATTTTGTTCCATTACTATTGAGTTAATATTTCCCCTCCAAATTAAAATTCAATTATCATTATAATTTGGATATATCTATACCTACTTATTTAAGTATGTACTCTTTATTCCATAACATGAACTAAGACTATTACATTGTATATAATATTTGATTAATCATCAAATAAATTAATGTCAATTTCATTTCTAACTACACTACTCTTAACCATTAAACTTTAGCAACAATCTAAATATATACTACTTTTACTTTTTATTATTATTTTTTAAATTATCAAAATTAGAACATATGGTGACCAAATTATTCTACATATATAGTTATGTCCTTTAAGTGGTCAACTAACCCATATTCTAAAATTAAAATAGTTTGAATCCCAACTAACTAATAAAACATAAACAATTATATATTTTTCTTTCAAACCCCATCCCAATACTATCTTATCACTACCCTACTACCTAAGCATTCCTTGGATTATACAATGCACATATTTATGACTGGAGTCAGCCCCTAAATCCTTGCCCATGTGTACCTTCTCCTATACTAGGCATGGGTAGATGGTGGTGCTAGGAACGAGTACTCCTTCCCAAGCAAAGTTTGTATTAATGGCGCCTAGACAAGCCTAGGGTGAGGGTGGGTCCTAGTTATGATTACATTCTTTTGTTTTTTTTTTTTTTTTTTTCCAAACATTCTTACTCCTTGCATGGTCGCCCTCCATCATTTACTCATATCCTTGCTGCTCACGTGTCCCCAATAGCAAGGTGATTAGAGAACATGGGTAAGGTCGATGTGATAGCCCCCTCACCCATTAAATGTGTTGTCCATTTGAATGTTAAAGTCTAAATTAGGTCAATGAAACCAAAATTCTCATGGAATTATTTCACAAGTTACATCTTTTGTCTATTAAAAAGCCACCTATATTATTTATTGTGCCAAGGACAAGTGGGATGGGTGATTTGTTTTTTTAACTTATTGTATTATGTCTAATTTATTTCCTTGCTGACTAGTATATACATGCACATAGGGTGGTCAACTGGGTAGGTAGAAATTGGTTTACCAGTGGTTCCATACTTTGACTATTTAATCAAATACATTCTCTCATTTAATGTGCTTCTTATCATGAACCTTTTATTTATTAAGGAGGATTTTAAAGTTGATTTAATTTTAACTTGTCAACCCATGATTTATTATTTTATTTTAAGCCCATTATTTTATTTGCCTATAATAGAATGAGTTTTCTTGGGTCTGCCCATACATTTTCTAGAATGAAAATGTGCATCTACAGGCCTCTTTTAAGTTTACTAATCTATTAGTTCCTTCTAAAAATTCTTGATGAATATTAAGATTAAATTTGTGATGGTCTAATATTTCATTACACCTTATCATCCTCTATTTTAATTAACAATTTAACATGAAGCAACTATTATGTTGTTATCAAAAATTAGGTTTGCAACAAGGAACTCAAGATTTCTTGAAACTAACTTTTAGAGCACCAAATATATATAAAGAAAACTTTAATATCATCTAATTTCCACCAATATACCATCTACAATTCCATTACTATACAATTCATATCTTACAATTAATTTACCTTTAGTATTACAAATCTACCACTAATTCCATTCTCATGCAATTCTGAGAAGATAAAAATATCAAATAATAATGCTTAGTACATTCTACAAGATATAACATGATACAAATTCTTTTCTTCAACACATACCAAATTTAAGCAATGATGAAAACAACATCAACACAATATCAAATAGTCACAAGTTGGTGGAGACATCACTCAAGATACATAATGGAGAATCACACAACAAGATATCTCTAAATCTCTCTACATGATACCACTAACAACACATTGCTACACAATGAATGCTCATCCTAAGATGGAGTCCACTTCTCCATTTCAACACCAACCATAAAGGGGTCTTCTTCTATGCAAATACTGAACTTCATGTCTATCAAGCTTCCAACCTCTTCAAGTGAAAACCTACAAAAGAAAGACAAAATGGGAACCATGGAGGCTCACCTCCCAACCTAGGCCTCAGGGAGACCGCCCACCGAGCTTGGGGAAACAAGGCATAAACCACTAGTACATTTGGGTTCATTTTTTTACCTTTATTGGTCGAATTTTTGACCCAACTTTCGACCATATTCGACCAACCCATTTGTCAATATTTTTTTGGTCAAAATTTTGACCAATCTATTGGTCGAAAACCCACCAAAGCCATTGTTTAAGTTCATACAGGAATTGGTCAAATTTTCGACCAACAAAGGTAGAAAAAAATTACGTTTTGGTGGAAATTTTGACCAACAAAGGTAGAAAAAAATTTAGGTGTTGGTGGAAATTTTGACCAATGAAGGTGGAAATTTCGACTAGCAAAGGTAGAAAAAAATTTAGGCGTTGGTGGAAATTTCCACCAACAAAGGTAGGAAAAAAATTTAAGCATTGGTGGAAATTTCGACCAATGAAGGTGGAAATTTCGACCAACAAAGGTAGAAAAAAATTTAGGCATTGGTGGAAATTTCCACCAACAAAGGTAGAAAAAACCCATGCGTTGGTGGAAATTTTGACCAACGAAGGTGGAAATTTCCACCAACAGGTAGGTGTAAATTTTTTTCAAGCATTCTATTAAATAGTTCACATGTCTTGCCTATGATATGACATTTTACATGCATCCTTCACTCTCTCATATGGCTGATGATGGATTACGCAAAGTGATCTAAAACCATGATTCTAAAAAACACACACAATCAATTCCAAAATGAACTTGCACTACAAATGGATAGTGGAAATCTGATATTGTTAATTTTGCATGCATGTCTACTAGGACAAATATATGTTTAAGTTGTGATTGTCCTGGTAGACATGCATACAATTTTACCAATATCATATTTCCACAATCCATTTGTAGTACAAGTTCATTTTGGATTTTATTGTGTGTTTTTTAGCATCATGGTTTCATATCACTCTACGTAGTCCATCATTAGTCGGATGAGAGAGAGTGTAGGATGCATGCAAAATGTCATATCATACGCAAGGCATGTGAACTTTTTTAGAGAATGCCTGAAAAAAACCAACAATAACTAATATGAAGAATATATAATTAGTTATATGATTGAGAAAAATATGTACCAGTGAGTTGGTCAAAATTTTGAGTAGAAAAATTTTGACCAATGGGTTGGTCGAAAATTGGGTCAAAAAATGAACCCAAATGTACTATTGCAAGTATGCTCGCCAAGTTAACTCTTTGAGTTTGATCATCAAGTCACCCCACCAAAGTGCCTCATCAAGGTCAGTCTTTAGGTCCACTCATCAAGCTTTCTCACCAAGTCAACTCACCATGTCGCGTCTCTAAGCAGCCTTGCTAAGTCGGCTCACCAACTTGCCCCACCAAGTTGCCACTTTAAGCCCACTCACCATTTTAGATCACTAGGCCAACTCCCCAAGTCAGCTTGCCAAGATGACAATTGAAGTACGCTCACCAAGTCAATTATTCAAGTGTGCTTGCCAAGTTGACTCAGAGTTTGTTCATCAAGTCACCCCACCAAAGAACCTCATCAAGTTCAGTCCTTAAATCTGCTCACCAAGTCAGCTCACCAAGTTGCCTCACCAATTCCACTCACCCACATGTCCCACCAAGTCCCCAAGTCCACTTGCCAAGCCAACAATTCAAGTGTGCTCACCAAGTCAACTCTTAAAGTTTATTCACCAAGCCCATCCCCTTAGTCAACTCTCCAGGTTAGCTCGCCAAGTCACTCCCACCTAGTCACCTCAATGAGTTGATTCTTTCAGTTATCTCACAACGTCTATTGTTCAAGTACGCACGCCAGGTCGGATCGCCAAGCCAGCCCACCAAGTCATGTCACCAAGTCAACTGTTCGAGTACACTCACAAAGTTGACTCTTTAAGTTTGCTCATCAAGTCACCCCACCAAAGCACCTCATCAAGGTCAGTCTTTAAGTCTACTCACCAAGTTAGCTCGCCAAGTCACCGCACCAAGCCAACTCACCATCTTGCCTCACCAAGTGGACTCACTAAGTCGGCTCACCAACTTTCCCCACCAAGTTGACTATTCAAGTATGCTTGCCAAGTTGACTCTTTGAGTTCGATCATCAAGTCACCCCACCAAAGTGTCTCATCAAGGTTAGTCTTTAGGTTCGCTCATCGGGCTTACTCACCAAGTCAGCTCACCATGTTGCATCTCTAAGTGGCTTTGCTAAGTTGGCTAACCAACTTCCCCCACCAAGTTGCCACTTTAAGCCCACTCACCATGTTAGATCGCTAGGTCGACTCCCCAAGTCAGCTTGCCAAGCTAACAATTGAAGTACGCTTACCAAGTTGACTATTCAAGTGCACTCACCAAGTTGACTCAGAGTTCATTCATCAAGTCACCCCACCAAAGTGCCTCATCAAGGCCAGTCCTTAAATCTGCTCACCAAGTCAGCTCGCCAAGTTGCCTCACCAAGTTCACTCGTCCACATGTCCCACCAAGTCCCCAAGTCCACTCACCAAGCTGACAATTCAAGTGCACTCACCAAGTTGACTCTTTAAATTTGCTCACCAAGCCCATCCCCTAGGTCAAATCTCAAGGTCAGCTCGCCAAGTCACTCCCACCTAGTCACCTCAATGAGCTGACTCTTTCAGTCAGCTCACAAAGTCTACTGTTCAAGTATGCACGCCAGGTCGGCTCACTAACTTGCCCCACCAAGTTGCTACTTTAAGCCCACTCACCATGTTAGATCGTCAAGCCAGCTCCCATAATCAGCTTGCCAAGCTAAAAATTGAAGTACAATCACCAAGTTGACTCTCTAAGTTTTCTCACCAAGTCTGCCCCCTAGGTCAGCTCACCAAGTCACCCCCACCTAGTCACCTCAATGAGTCAACTCTTTTAGTTAGCTCACCAACTCACCACTTTAAGTCAACTCACCATGTCAGCTCACCAAGCTGACTCCCCTAGTCAGCTCGCCAAGTTGATAATTCAAGTATGCTCACCAAGTTGACTCTCTATGTTCGCTCACCAAGTTCACCCCCTAGGTTAGCTCACCAAGTCACCCCCACCCAGTCACCTCAATGAGTTAACTCTTTAAGTCAGCTCACCAAGTCGGCTAACCCAGTGGTTTTACCACCTTGCCTCGGCAAGTTGGCTCGTTATGTGTGCTTGCCAAGTTGCCCCACTGAGTTGCTTCTCTAAGCCCACTCACCATGTTAGCTCGCTTAGTCAGCTCACCAAGTCACCCCACCAAGTCATGTCACCAAGTTGACTATTCAAGTACGCTCGACAAGTTGACTTTGAGTTCACTCATCAAGTCACCCCACCAAAGTGCCTCATCAAGGTCAATCTTTGAGTTTTCTCACCAAGTCAACTTGCGAATTTGCCTCTCCAAGTGGCCTCACTAAGTCAGCTCACTAACTTGCCCCACCAAGTTGCCACTTTAAGCCTACTCACCATGTCAGATCGTAGGCCGGCTCCCCAAGTGAACTCACCAAGCTGAAAATTTAAGTACGCTCACCAAGTTGACTCTTTAAGTTTGCTCACCAAGTCTACCCCCTAGGTCAACTCTCCAGGTCATCTGTATCCCCTGTTGTAGGTGGACTCGATCTCTGGCAAACTTATTTTGACTGTATCTTTTATTTTCAATAATACCAATATTTTTAAATTGGTCGAGCCCCATCCTATTAGATGCTTGATCCATGTCACTCTGCTAGTAATGAATAAGAATAGCATGTGTATTAAAGATAAATCACTTGATCTAGAAACTGTATCCATCTTTATGAATCTAAAATATGACATAGCAAAAAGTGGAATAGTTCTAATAGAGAAATATTATGAATGAGCTAACTTCAGCAACAAATGCCTAAATAACAATCAAAGTATACCTCAAATTCATAATATTTGCAACAATGTAGAGACCTTCCTCTTCATTCACTATCTACATTAGCCATTTGATTAGATGTATTTTGAGAATTAATGGAATGGTTCCAAGACAACAATGACCAAGAACCAACAAAGAAAAATCTAGCTAAGAAACAAATGACTAATAAAAATAATTTTGAAACTTGAAATAAAAAACAATCATTTTATCTTTGCACCTAGATAAAGAAATAACTCTAATAGTAACAAAGATCAACATGCACTTTAGCTTAGAAAATTAAAATCCATAGAAATCAAATATTTAACAAGTTATAAAACCATAATAAGTTCAAGGCCATTCATCCAGTGAATGATTATTTGACTGCTCAATACATTGAATTAATAAGCCTAATTAGTCATCAGAAAACACACCAAATGATGAGTGTGAATGCACTTGGTTGTGCTTGCATTATCATTGACCAAAAGGAGACCAAGTATCTGCATTACAACTAAAATGGTAGTTAAAATATTATAATTAAGAGAGCTCAAAATTTCAAAGGAAACCCTTGTATTATTCCTAGAATTGGCATAAATTATGGCTAAATCTAATCTGTAGTACAACATGTCGGTGAAGTTGAACTATGTGCAAAGGAAGTGTACCAATATTTTCCCCTTTTGCAACCATTTGAAATAAAATTTGAAGTGAATCATCTTCAATCAGACTTTGTGCTGCTCTGGGGCGACTAGCCAATGCCTTCATTATATGCACTATATTTCCTTCTACCTAAAAATGATTAACCAATAACCACTATCATGCAGATCCACTTACAATTTTACATTAAAAAAGAATCTACATATAGTGGATGCATGCATTTTCATAAGAAAAGGACCTCCCATATACATTGTGGTGTCTATACATTTGTCCAAAAATAAATATAAATCTATTAAAAGATAATATAAAATTGTCCAAAAGTGCAAATTATTACCCAAAGAAGATCAAAACATGATAAAATTGGAAGTTGCAAGATAAAATGTCTAAATTACTTTTAAAGTTTAAACTTCAAAAACATGAGCTTAGTAGTTGAAGACATATAGCATAATCATTGAGTAGAAAATAAACCTTCACAACTAAAACTCCTCATCCAACAAACACCCAAACTGGAGTTCTAATATTATGTTCTGCATTACGCTCTCCAAGAACATCAGAGCTAGATCAATTTTGCTCAGCAATATGATTGTCAATCCCAAGTGATGGACTCAACTGTCCAAGATGAGTCTCTTGCTTCTCATGTTGGGCTCGTGTGGGTTTGTTTAGATAATGTCAAACTTCATGGCCTAAGTAAGGATTCACAAAACAATCCTTACATATCACTCAAGAGCGATGTGCCAGCCATACTCTTTCAGAGTTAAGAAAACCACAAAGCTTTGTGCCAAGTACCTAGATCAGTTGCTCCTTGGGCTGCTTTGCTAAGTATTTAAGAGAACCACAAAGCATAATACACATTCCAAAGAAAATAAGATTTTATAGATCTCATGACATCAATACTACTACTGGTATTCCATTTATAATGAAAATCAAGGGAAGCTAATATACCTTGGCAAAAGGGATTATAGATTTTTTTTTTTAAGTGCAAAAATTGTAACATATATATTCAACAATAAAACCAACAACACAATATTCCAAAATGTTACATGAGTATACTTAGTTATTGTTATGAACAAGGGACTGCTAGATGTACCAATCTATCATAGGAAAAAGAAACACAAGAAATATTTGCATAGCACATATCTACAGTTGTAATAGATCAAAAATACATCTCTAGAATTTGGAATTGGATTACACCTACAAAAAACATGCCTGTACAAGTCAACATAATTCCTACAATAGAGATCTAATCCAAGGCATACGAAAGGAAAAGCACAGAGAAGAGGTAAATAATTGGATAGAAGATAAGTAATGTGAAAATTAGATTTTACGACTAAATTATAAAAACAGGAAGAGAATTATTGAATTGAAAAAAGTTGAAGCAAATGACAAGCCAATCTTTATATTTGTGACTTAGTTCACTGAAAATTGCATCTAAATCCATCCCTTGAAAGCAATTCATGTAAAGGTTTGCTTACGTTTTGAACTTTGATTGACTCTGTGTATAAAAAGCTTCATAGAAATCTTGTTCTCTTGCATCAAATGCATGCCTGTAATGAAAAGAATGTGACACAAAAAATAATGAGAATCTACCTTGTCTAACCCCTCTAAAGAAAACAAAAATAAAAAATATGAGTACTATAATAAAGCAATCTAAAGGCATAGGTGAAGAAATACAAACTATTCTAGGTAGAAGGGCAAGATCTGCTGCCCATTCAATTTTTGTATGCCTTAGAACTATGCCATTCAATACTTGAGCAGAATCAGTGTTTTGTGCCTATCATGAGTGTAGCCCCATTTCTTTATTGGATTTGCAACAAACTATAACATGAAATATAACATAAAATAAAATGTTCAAATGGGAGGAATTTGTAGGAATATGCCAATCCAGGCAAGGAAAAATATAAACCCTCATTCTTGTTTTCCCTTACATAAGGAAAAAGGGAAGCCACTGATATTATACCTTGTTCCACTAGCAAAAGTGTTGTGGGGTTGAATGACCAAAATCATTGCACTTCTGCCCATCCTTCCCAAACTTGTAGAAAATTAAAAATTCAATTCACCAGCAGAGTTAATCATCACTTTAAGTGTTCAATATCACAACATTTAGCTTTACATCTATCTAGATTCTACAGTAATAGTTCCAAAATTTCTAATTGTTACCAATTATTTTCTTATCGCAAGCATCAAAATAGCATGATTCAAAACTATTTTCATTGCAAGCCTCAAAAGAACAATCATTCATCAAAAAAGTATAGAAAATATCTGAAGAATAACATAAAGTACACCAAAAGGCTATACAAGGTTTCAAATATGCTAAAAAGAACTAAATATGACATAATTTCTCTTAAACCAGTAACTTGTATAGTAAATTGAAAGAAGCTTTGAGAAAACACTAAACATTAAACATTGTTTCATGAGATCAATAAAAAAATGTCAAATGCATTTGAGGTACAGAACATGATCAACAAACCAAAGGATTGACAAGGATATGTTGATGTAATAATTTACAGTAAGCTCTTTTTTTTATGCTTATCCAAATAAGTTTTATAATAGGCAGCTAAAATACATATGTGCTTCCTTAATTGAAAGCATCAGGTATCACCACAGCTACTTCAAGTGCACCACTCACCTTTGCTGTCAAGTTAGCGCTTTCCCTACATTGTTACACCTCTTCTCATCTAATAATCAAAATCATAATAGCTGAATCAAGATACAAGATATTTAGGTGGTCTGTGTTGTGGGAATAATTTTGGAACTAGCATTGAAGCTGCTCCCTAGTAGCACAATCTGATATAAATACAAACTATTTGGATATTCTCAAATTTGTTTGCAACACATTAAAAAGATATTAATTACTAATAACTTAAGCAATGATGTCAGTGTTGTCAACACTTACATCTAACATGCTGCTTTTTAACCTCTATATCTACAAACCCACAAATTAAGACTACTTTTGTAACCTCAGAAATGATTTGTACTAGAAAGTGCTAGAGATTTCTCAACTCTAGTAGGCACCAGTGAAGATTTTTGCTTCTTGATTCTTACATTATTGCAAAAAGATGCATTTTTGTGATATCCAAGTCTAGTTTAAATAGAGCCAGTCTAGAAGGGGAGAAAGACCTAGCAAACAGGAAATTAGCAAGGAAGGTAAAGCTTAGAGAGCAATAAAAACTAGTAAAAGTAAGTTTTCTTTGATCCATATGTATGCTAAATCTAGAAAACTCAAAGGTGCCTCTAAAAAATATTTTTGTTGGGTTGTTTAAAAAGAACATTGTGGTAGACCCTATGCATTAGCAAAGAACATCACTCAGCATCTACCACCGTGTGATAATCTTTCTTGCAAGGAGATGGCATGCACATTTTGCTAAAATTTAACTACTACCACAAAAAAACAATCCTACATTGTCTTGAGATACATACCTAGGTTCTCCTTCAGCCGCTCCATCCTAGGACATCTTGGGAACAGATGTCTAGGAGAATTTGACATTAAGTATAGAGGCATTTTGAGTTTAAATCTCAAAATACAAGTTTGGCATAAGAATTCTCCTAATACTTATATTTTAAGATCCTATAATGTATAAAGACACACCTTATCCATATTTTCATAAATATTTCAAATCTCGCGACATATTTTGTTTTTCCCTATTTTTATATAGCTGTTTCTTTTGTCATGGACTAACTGTCCCTTTTACAGATTAGCAAGATTCATGATTATACAGTTTATAATACAGCCCTGGAACATTACCAAGTACATGTTCTATAGTTATAACTCTCCTTTATCATAGAAACTACGAAAAACCTCAAATTCAATTATGAAATATAACATGCAACATCATGTCTAATTAGATTGCTTCAAGGAGATATTTGATCAAGGATGAAATGAATGATCACACCTAGTGTGCACCACTTGATGCAGAGCCTTCCAATATCCCCTCAAGGAACCCTATTCAACTCGAGGACTCAACAACATCTTCGAATCCACTCAAGGAATTAGAATTCAACTCAAGGATCAACTAGAAGTCTCTAACTTTAGGAAACCAAAAAAACACTCCTCTTGAACAAGTTCACTCCCTTGAATCATTTCAACCAACTTATCAACTCACCTTGCCTTTGTTTCAACTTCCCTCTCATTAGGAACATTCCTAATTCACTCCTCATGCAACCAACTCTTGATCTCTGTACTCAAGGATTGTCCTGATTCTTACAATGCTTGAATACCCTTCAAATAAAATAACTAAAGAATTCCACCTCCTACCAAACATCAGTTTTGTCTCAAACTTCAAAACTGCCTTCAATAAGCTTGTCCTATTAGCCATGTCCTGCAAGTAATCTGCACTTTACTTCCAAACTTCTCAAACAACCTAGTAACTTCTTCACCTTTTCAAATACCCTTTATTGAGTTCTTCAAACCCTATGAATCTTAGTCCTTCATCCTATGACTAATGAACCTTTCTATGACTGTTCCTATTTGCAACTAGGCCTAATTAGCCCTCCAATTACAAAGCAACTACCTTTTACACTTTCTCCCAACATTCCAAACCTTGAAATAGTCTTAAGGAATCTATTAAATAGCAAGATTCCTAAATTTTTTTGAACATCCACTCACATCTAAGAATTCTTTCATCAAACCCTCATTTTAAGGGTTTCTAACCTAGGGATCTCTAGAAAATACCCTTAATAGTTACACAAAAACATTCAGATAGTTTAGACACCTTAAAATATACTCCTCTAAATGTTTCCAACCTTCATTTATCCATTCTAACCCTCAGACCTCTTATATCCAACATGTGGTGCTTCCAAATGCACCTTCACTATTTTTATTTTTTTCACCAATCGTAGTTCTGCTCCTTTCTCTGTTCACTATCACAAACTTTCCTGCATTCAAATCATGGAATGTACATATTAATTATACTCCTAAGTCCCTCTCCCACAAGACATAGAGACATCACAGAAAGTGGGAGGGAATTCTACATATTAAAACAACAAAACTGTCTCGGACTGTCTCAGGACAGTAACAGGCAGAACAAGAATTTAAATGCTGGTTATAGGTGAGTAAATTGCTCCATTTTTAGGTTTATCAAAAAGAGTTGTAAAAAGTGAATTAAAGATGCATTTAGTGTCTCTGTTAGAAGGTGTTGTGATGATTATGCAATAAAGATAACAGTGGAGCCTCACAGCTGGTGAGCTGAATTCCCATGAAGACACTAAGAACTCACACCCATGTGACTTAAATAATCAACTCCATATTCATGCATTGTGATCCTCGTGACTGACTTAACTACCATTTTCTACCTAATTTTTCTTATAAAATAAAATTAGGGGCAATAAATGTTTATCATCAGTACAACTATACATCTAAACTTTCAGGGCTGGAACAAGGGACTAAGTAGTAGAAACGTATGTGACAAGACATAAGTCAAGATTGTTAATAATACTGAGTTGACTACATTTTGAACTCTTACAAATTTTGAAAGGTATTCTCCCTCTTATATTGACAATAATTTGAGTTACAGACATGCGATAATATCAATCACACACTACAAATTTTATTTATCTTTTACAAAACTGTTCTATTAACTATTGCTTACACACTGAACTGTTACTTTACAGGGTATGAAATTTTGAATCCATTCCCTATATTGATTTCCATTTCTATAAATTGACACAATCAAAATCAAAATGTCCAACTAAAAATCTATGCATTGTAATGTCATAAAATATTTTGAATCTTTGAAAAGGCCTGGGTCAACATACCTATTTTAGAAAATAGCCCTTCAACGTCTTTAACAGATCTCTCCAAATTAGATAGAGGTGTGTAGGCCTACTCGGTCAGAGTGTTTCTGCTCACCATACAACATCCCAACTGTAAGTCTCATCTAAGAATATCCTGTAAACTACATCTACTAAATAACACTACATGCATACAAACCTACTTTATTATGGTTTGATATTATGTATTCTCTTTCTTTAATTGCAAATTTTGCCTATTTGTAATCTTCCTTTAAAGCTGATATTATTTTCCTGGATTGCTCGAGAATTTTCTGTACACTTTCAGATACAGTTCAAAAAGGGGATCTTCCAAAACTAAGTTACTACATAGTGACACACAATCCTCCCTTAATTTATGACCATTCAATTATTAGAAAACTCAAATAATAAATTTCTTCTAATGACATTAAAAACACAAACTATATAAAACTGCCTTTTTAGCATTACAATAACTATCTTGAGCTCCAATAGCTCATACACCTCTACTGTAGGTGGAAATTGTCATTAATTGTTGCAAATCAATTTTTATGCAAGCAAAAATGAAGATGGAATAGTCATATATCATCTAAAACATCATTTAGAATGATTCTATACTTGCAGAGCTGAGTAAAATGTGATTTATAACAGTGAGAAAGAAATAATCCTCAATGTATCTTTGTCTCGATGATAAAGTATTATTTTTGTAAGTCAGATTACCTAATCGGTGCAACTGAACGATTCATTTTGTTGGAAGCTGCCAAAGAAATTAAACAAAAAAGAGAGCATAATAGTTGAATATAACTATCCTACAATGTTGTCATTCTGTCACTATCACTCTTATTCCAATGGTTCATGCCTCCTTTAGGAACTCTCTTAGGATAAATATGAAGATCTCAATAACCTTGCAGCCCATGAAACTCAGAAACCATCTGAACAGTTTTGATCACAGTCATTTTTCTCCTCCATCTATTCATAAACCCAGATGATGGATCACAGAGTGTGATTCTAAATGTTGATGCAAAAATATGGCACACAATCGAATCCAGAATACGCATCTTCATACAATTTTGATCACATTCACATTATCCATGAGCAATGAAGCACACGACTTCATAGAAACTAAACAATAAATCAATACAAGATTTGAGGATTGTACTTATATAGCTATTAGGAAGTAGTTTATATATGTGAAAGAGAGGGACTTCCAAAAATTGTCACCGATCACAAATTGGAAAATCAGAACAAGTTTCTACACAACTACTCTCCACACATCATTGTGGGTACTAGTGCACAAGATTTGAAGCAAATATTTAGTATTAAATCTTATTCATCTATTCTACAATTCTTAGTCTTTTAAGAAATAGCTCACAGTGGGCATATGTCTCCAAGAAAAGTGCAAATGAAATTTAAGAAACAAGAATAGTAACTGTAAAGATGATAATGCATTTCCAAAAAAATTGATTTTGAGCACACAATAATCCAAGTTTTATCAAACAGCAAGAACTCAAGGCATTCGTCTATGGCCAAAACATTAACAATGGAGAAGCTAGCCAAAAACTTTTTGACTCATATCATAGTGAAAGTCATGGCTTCTACTAGGGGGAAACTATAATAACTGACTTTATTTACAACCCCCACCAAGTCAAGTATAATGAAATTCATTTAGATTTCCAATCAATTCTGTTTGAGTACTTTTAAGGGTTTTAGTCCATATAGAACTAATATACAAAATGTCAAATAGGTTAGTATGGAGAAAAATAATACTGAAACATATTTCAAAAGTCTCCTTGTCTGAATATTAAATAGAAAAATATCATTATTGAAAAATTGCCACCATGCAAATGATTTTAAATTGAAGTTTGTGTTTACCATGTCCAGAGAAGAATGATCTATTAATTCAAGTGTTGAGATGGTCTCCCCTAACTATTGTTTTGCTGCAGAGAGTAGTCTCTATAAAAAGCGAACAAAATTTTTTAATTTTAATACAACTATCAACTTGAAAATAGTTCTATGCTCCACAAAATCTAAGGTATCAATTCCTATAACATATCATCTATCATCAAGTTTAAAGTGAAAGAGACCATACAAACTATTGTAAGTTGTGCCCAACTGGGACACATTTAAAATAAATTAAAATACAAATTTCAATCAAATTCATGTTAGAATCAGTCATATAAATCAATACAATTGTTCCCTTGCCAACTCCATAATACTATAGAAATTGGTAATCATATCAAATCAACCATGGATTACATTCTTTGAAGTGTCTATAGTAACTAGCAAAAATCATCATTTCAAAAGTAAACATGAAAAGAAAAGTGAGAGAGATTCTCATCCACTAACATGAATGCTTGAACATTTTTCTCTATATGTTGAGCAGAACTAACCTGAAATACATTCTAGTGTATTTGTAAAGATCACAAGTTATCCCTCTTTAACAAACCCCTCTTGTACACTCTCCAGTTACAATAGCCACATGGACTCTTGTAGCAATTGTACAGGCACAAAATCCAAATAATTGCTTCTCTAAAGTAACAAAGTTTGAGCTGGGAATTCAGGAGATTTTATGCAAGTATTTTCTCAAATTTTAAGGTATTTTGGTCTTACATATCCACTTTGAGAATTGTATGATAACTAATCTCCAAATTATACTCTTCACAACATCAAAAGCAATGTAGGTAGCAAACTATATTTAATACATTTGTCTTATAATTGAAATCCCATAATATTAATAAAATATTACGACTGTCAAGTCAAATGGGATGACCTTGAATGCTAAATCATAGAGACTTTCATAATGAAAACATGTGGTCAAATCACAAGGATACATGTTACATGCCTAAAATGCACAACTATTGAACATCGAATTCATGCATTGTATTGGAAAGTGTTTGAATGTCAAATTAGATTAACCATGATATTTGATTTGAGAAACACCAAATGGACATTCCCTTGCCAAGAGTTTCTTAGATGTGTCATCATACCTTTCTTGTGGTTCCATAATGTGGTCAAGTTGCCAAAAATTCCTAAAGGTATTTACGTCAAAGTGTTTGTTGAAGTGTCCTATGTGTTTTTTGAAAAGTAGGATTGGTTATAAAGTGTAATGTCCTCATTTTAGCTCGCCATGGTTTATGTTTGGATTGACCTATTATTGGCCCTCGTAGGTTAAGGCTAATGGCTAGAGGGGCCCATCTGGCAAAACAAGAGGATATTTCCCTTCTATAGTACAGAAGTGTTTAGGATTGCTCCTCATTTGTTTTAGTTACCTACACTTACAATTTATAGTAAGTTATGTATCCAACATTTCTACATTTGGCAAGGCACCTGGACCGATCTCAATGCAGTGACGACCCTTGGCACTACTGATTTTATCAAATATTCAGGGAATTACTAGTTTAAGTAGGTTAGGAGTTAATAGAGAGAAGCATTAATATTTTTAGTAAGGCAGTTGGTTGTGCAATGGAAGCAATGGTTGACCAACTAGTTCAGATGAGACAGAGAGATGATGAGTAATTAATGAGATATTAAAATTATAGTAATAGTAATAAAGCTATTTATAATGGTTATATTGTAAATTTATTACTTATCTTCATTAAGTATTATTGAGGAGCCATTATATTTAATGGAAAATTATGCCTTTAATAATGACATAACTTAATTCAAACACAAAAAATAGTTATATAAGTCATTAAAGTGACATATTGGTGAAGCCTCATGAGTCAAACTTTATTCAGGAATTATAAAAGCCCTAGAAATGAAATTGATTGATTTTTTGTTTATGAGTTTTGACTTTTATGTTGGATGTTCTAGGGAAGAGTGCAATGTGACCTAGGGTTTCAGACATTTTTAGCATTGAAGAATGATATCTTCAATGTTTGTGCAATCTTAAAGCTATGAAAAATCTAGTTGAATCATTGTTTGATTATGGGCTTCATACAAAGGTCCATTTTAGTTAAATTAGTGAAGCTAGGGAGCTTTGTAATTAAAATAAAGTCATGTTTACAGATACTTCCCAAGGTTGGTCTTCAGCTGCGTTTTGTTGACTGAAAATAAAAATTTCAAAGGTAGTCGTACAAAATTACAGGCCCCACATGAGACCCTTAGCATAGCATCTGGTTTCTAGGCCAAACTGCCTAGAAGTTATGCCTCATTATTATTCTATTGGATTCCCAGCTATAAATAGAACAAATTGCACAAATTGGAGGGGTTTCTAGAAAATCTCCAAGGAATGTAATTTAATTCCAATTTCTTTATCCAAGATGAAAACTCATTTCAGTATTTAACAATTGCAATTACTTTGCAATGTAAATATCAATAAATAGAAAGAAACTCGTGCCTATGATTTGCAAGTAGTTTCAGATTTCATTTCATGCAAGCTTTGTGTTTTATTTTCATTATTTTCAAAAAAAGGAAAGCATAAAAAGCATATATTCTAAAAAATACAAATTAAATCCAAAACATTACAAAAACAAACCAGAAACAAACACAGGTTGGATAAAGAGAACTAGCAGGGTTCATCACAGTGGTATCAAAGCATTTTCCTATCATCCTACAAGGTTGGGGTTTCATATGCAACTGCAATGATTTGATCCACATAGGGGAAGCATAGAACAACATGTTGATCAGTTACAAGATTACCATTGAAGATAATGGCTGATAGGAGAGGTGGTAGTCCACCTAGAAATGCAGGAAATAATGAAGAAAGAGAGGTAATGGATATATTCAGGGGTTTTGCAATGGGACAAACAACTAGTGACAAATGTTTTGTTGTAGCTTGCCACATCTATATGGAAGATGTCTTGCCTAGAGGAAAAAGTCACGATCAAGAAGAGCATGATAGTGGAGATGGGACCCCTTGGGCAAGAAGATTTTCTACAGGCACCTATGAAAAGCCTACACATCCAATGTTCTTGAGGAGAATCTAAGGAAGGGAGTGTAGAAGAAGAAGGTGCAGCACTTGTTGATAGTGTCTTGGCCATGCATGATGAGTGGGAGGCATTGCCACAAAGATTTAAAGATCACTTGCCCTTTGATAGATTCATGACTCAAAAAGAGATAACATAGTAGGCCAAGGCAACAAAGAAGACCAAGGAACCAAAATAATGATCTTAAACATGGTACTAGCAGGCTCAAACTTTGTACATTTGATGGCAGAATGAAGGTTGCAGATAGAGATTAGATTAGTAAATTAGACACTTTCTTGACTCTTCATGCAATGACAAAAGTACATGCAATTAATTTTGCAACATTGCATCTAGATGGTGCAACTCACGATTGGTGGCATCATGAGATGGTTAATGTGTTGCATAACCTCATTATTTCCTATCAAGAATTCTAAGAAAGATTGATTAGTACTAATAATATGAACATCACTCCTACATCCTTAGATGCAAGCATCCTTCTATGCATAGTCGACATGGAAAAGCGTGGACTAGTTAAAAGTTGCATCTCACCATCAATAGTCTCTTACATTGTTAGAGCTTGATTAGATTCCTAAACCCTTTGCCTGGTTGCAATTTTTTTTCTAGAAGAAGTTGAAGAGCATCAATTGTGAAATTTTCTACATTTGCAAAGTCAATATCCATTGATTGAACATCGTAAGTCTCTTTGTGATACCAAGATATCACATCATTACAATTGAATGAGAGCCCATAACTAGAAGAAACTCTAGGATATTCTCATTTGATCACACAATCTATATAGTGTATACATCATTTAGCATATGAGCTTCCTTATTCAAGAGACTTTCAGAGATTTGGTCTTTTAGTTGGAATACTAAGTATTCGGTTCTGCATGTTGAAGTGGTCATAAAAATCACATCAATAGAATGCAAGTACAATAGTGAGCCTCTTGTAATACTTCTTTCATATATTAAATTCATCCTCACCATGGTTTTTTCCTTCTTGGGTATTCTACATAAAGTCTTGGTTTTCTTGTGTGGTGTGTGTTGTGTGTTTTTTATTTACTTATGCACTTCTATTCAGATGGTTAAAATGTTAATGAAAAGCTATGATTTTATTTATGCTTCTCCATGTTCAACAATATAGAATGAACAACTAACATTGTTAGAGGAAAGCTATGATAATGTTAATGCCGATAGTGCCTCCAACATTTCCTACCCTAGGTTTATTTGTAGCTGTGGGAGTTGTCTTTGATGAGGTGGTTACACCTAAAAACCCATATATTGATTAAATTTAGCATCTAGCTTCTCATTGGTAGACAAGTCGTATCACCTTGGGATTGAATTTGACAAATGTTCTAATAATAAAATCAAGTATAATTCCTAACATGTGAATCTGCCATTGGAAAAGAAAACTCAAACTGATTTTTTCAATCTACTGACCAAATTAAGAAAGTAATCAATGTCATGTGGTATATTTATTGTTTGACAACTAATCTAGCTACAGGTGAAATGAATCAAGTAAAATATTAAATGAATCAAGAGAAATGCGAAAGGCACCAACCCCTTTGAATCAAACAAGTAATGTTGGCAGATCGAATGGGTTGCAAAAGTTGAAATGATAGTCAAAGGAAATCTAAGAGGGAAAATCAAATCATCCAAGAAAATCAAAAAAGTTGATTCATTTTTTTCTCTGGAGGATGAACCATATGACTCCTAGCTATTGAAATTCTAAAAATTTGTAATTGAATCTACAAAATCTACCTATACTCATATTTTCTTTTGGACAAAGGCCAGAACCTTTGCAGTCAATCTTTGTGTTGGCTTAATAAATCATCTTTTTTCATTTCCTCCCAGTTTCCAGTTTGAATATTGTAATTATATGGAAAATGATGTTGTAGCTTATATGAGTTTCCTTCAACAAAGAAAAAAACATTCATTTCTTTGAATTTGTAGTATCTATACTTTAAACTATATCATGGCTAGTTGCTGTAAAGTTGGTTTAAAATGTTTGTGTGGGAATGTGTAATGCCCCCTTTTATCTCACCTTGGTTGGTGGTTTGGATTAGCCTATCATTGGCCCTCATAGGCTAAGTCAGATGGTTAGAGGGTTCCCAGTTGGCAGAACGGGAGGCCTTTACCCTTTTGAAGTACACAAGAATTTAGGATTGCTCTTCATTTGGTTCAGTTTGATAAACTTACTAATTATAGTAAGTCATTTATCCAACACTTCTATATTTAACAGGGCACCTAGATTGGCCTCAATTGTAGTGATGATCTTTGGCCCCTTCGTTTTGATCAGGTATTCAAAGATTTACTAATTATAGTAAATTGAGGATTGATAGAGATGGACGCTTACTACTTTTTGTAAAGCACCCTGGTTAGCAATAAATGCAGTGGGCTAAGTCTTGTTGAAGTCAAAATTGATTTACAATGATTAATGGTGGACTTAAAATATTGCAATACTTTAATAAGAAAGTAATTATTAAGTTTATATCATTAATTGAAATACAAAGGGACTATAATAAAGTTATAATGCAAAGTCACTTTAAGTTATTCCAGCTGGTTTGAGAAGCTACTTCATAAGGAGGAATCAAAAGTAACAAATGTCTACTTCATAAGGAGGAATTAAAAGTAAAGAATATTTTATCCCACATTGCTAGAAGTGCAAGTATTCAGCAACTAAAAAGCTATTTAAGAAAGGTCATCCTTTCATTTGAGATATGTTATGAGAATTGAATGTTGAAACTTTTTCTCCATTATCGCTGAAAATCAGTGATTGGATTATCTAAGGACAAAGATCCTTAAAATAAGTGAAAACTAGATGAAAACCCATCTGTTCAGTTTAGTGGATTCAATCAAAATTCATACTGGGATTGAATTGCAGATTTCGGAGATAAATAAGAATTTCTAATAGCTAGAATAGGACATGCAATAGAAATAGGTCTGGAAGTCCAAGTACAGGATATTGAAACTTTCTCCTTCGTATTTGATAAGGTTTATTAGCTACTGGATGATTTGGAACAGATGTTTGAGGCATCCATTCACATCAAAGCTTGAGAACATGGGTAGAGATGAAAGATAATAAATAGTATGTGCAGTCCCAATCATACCCCAATTGTCCAAGTCTTTTACAGTCGCAAACCTTCGTCTAGAACATATTATTGACTAGTTAAATTTCTTAAGTTTACAGCATTGAGGTATTGTAAAATCTAAAAACTCTTGAGGTCTTTTTAAGGTGATGTAATAATTAAAGATTTTTCATTTCATGAATGTCTGTAGCAGTCTAATATTGAGCTACAAGCTCAAAAGACTTCTACTATATGTTTGATTAAATGAAATTACAAAATAGACAGGTTTTGAAGCAGATTTTTTCATGTCAACTGTTGCTATACTACTATGACTGTGCACTAGTAAACTGCATGGTTATCAGTCATTTGTATGACAATTTATGATAAAAAATCAGAAACTTTTATCACTGTATGTGTTTGATTAAATGTTGATGTATTAAGCCTTGCTATGTTTGATGAAATTAAGCTTGAATACTACCTATTTGGTTCGTGATTTCTTACTAACTACAGATTTCAATAATCATACAATTGTTTGATGGAATTCATATGCAAGGAGTTTGCATTTGATTTTTGCAAGGCATCTATTTGATGATATTTCTTCAAAAGACATTTAACATTTTAGGCAAAAACTTGGTTTGGTTTAAAGTCCACCAGGTGTGAGTTCTACCAGGATGCTTGGCAACCAACATTGTTCATCCCAAATAGCAGACTATTTCTTATCTCAACCCTATGATATGTGTTCAGATTAGAATTTTTAGTCATTAGGTTTTAAATTCTACAATTTCAGAAGCACAAGCCAAATGATTTTCATTTTCATATCATGATTAAATGGCATTTTTGTATTTGAAAGAAGCAAGGTTTTTTGATATACTGAGACACCATTTTATTAGTCTCTACAATATAGATACGTTTCAATTGAGCATTCATTTATAAGACTTCAATAAACATAACAAACTTGTTTTCATGTATACTGAGCTTGGGGGGACCTAAAATCCCCTTGAAGAGAGGAGTTGGTTTGCTACAAAAAATAATTCTGTCTTTTAAGTCTTTTCCTACCAAGAAAAGGATGGGATTGCCATCTCTACTTCAAATTTTCATTATAGCTGAAGAATTAATATAGGAGAAGCGAACCAAAAACTTTCAAGGCTTCACTGGAATAGAAAACTATTTCAGTATTTCAAGACTTTTACCAAGTAAAGTATGTGCTTACTAACTTCTAGATTTGTGAAGCTTGCTTAAAAAAAGTCTATTATCATCCATTAATATGAATTCAATATTTGGACATAGATCCAAATGGGTGAGAGAAAATATGAGCCACAAAAGGGATAGGACCTTATAGAGAGAATACAGGTGTCCAGTGAACTAAGAGCAGTCTGTAGAACTGAAATTAGTCGAGTAGGTAATTCGAGAACTCTTATCCCATTTTAGAAGAGTTTTAAGGTTAACACAATGCACTATAATTTTTGTATCACAAATTGGAGCCATATAAAAAACACGAGATAAGATGTGGGCAATAAAGAGGTGTATTTAGGCCCAAAGTTTGATTACAATGGGTTTCTCAGAAATCTTTTATGAGAAACATCATCATCTATAAAACCAACTTTGTGACCTAAAAGAATTAACAGTGGCTCTGTTTTTTAAATTGCGATGAGTAGAAGAGAAAGAGAAAATGTAAAGGCATTGAATAGCTTTGGAATCTGCCTCTGCAACTTTTTGATAGATAACAAACTTGGAATGATATATAATGACCAGATTCATACCTCCTTTCTCCTCTCCTATTGACCCTGCACCAAACTCCTGCCCATTGCAGTCACACACGAGTCCAAAAATTACAAAATTAACACTGCGGTGACATTTTTTATTAGCCACATCTTATGTTGTGAAGGTCAAAATTTAACCAATTTAACCATGGTCAAAATTTTGACCATATCGAGCCCATTTTTTCAAAAAAAATGAATTTAACAACCCAAATAAGCCTTTGGTCAAAAATTTTGGTCGAAAATGGGGGCCTAATGTACTAGTGAATAGTTACATTCTTCACATTCACGTGCCATGCATATAAACAACAATAAGACAAGATTTAGCACAAGACATCACAACACATCCCATTCCAAGGTTATGCACAAAGATTCAACAAATGAATCAAGAATAGGGTGAAGGTGGGCTCTCACCATGAGGAGGATTTACATAGCTTTCATTCACAATATACACATCTTTTCAATATCAAAATGCCCTTTTGGGGCAACCACTATCTTCCCTTCTACATACCTACTTATACCTCCCAAGATGTAAGTGAGCAAGACAATTCATATCCCATTGAGCATATACAACCATCTCCACACAAGGGAGTATTCCTCAACTACACGTGTGAGCCCAACTAACCCCTTCACCCAATCATCTCTTCCCTCCCAAGGGTGAGTGATGCCTCACACCGAATTCAAAAAGCACATAACATGAAACAAGCAAGGTCAAAGAAAGATTCACACAACACTACTCACATGCAACACACAACAAAGATCTTTTACTCACAAACACACCACAACAAAGATCTCATCATGAAATGAAGAACACCATTTCTAATCTACATGCAAAATGAAGAACTTCATGGATCATGGTACCAACCTTCCCCCAAGCAAGGCAATGAATAATTGTAGTAGAGCTCCCTCCTCTTTCTTCAAACCCTAATAATCTCTAAAGGTAGAGAGTGGCCAAGTGAGGTTCAATTTAGCCATGCCTCTATTGATAACCCTCTTATTTTCGGATTCAATAAAGAATGCAATTTTAATGAGACTCCCTAGGTCCACTAGGCACCCTAAAGGTCATTATTAGGCCCCTAACCTATAGTACTAACATGGGTAGGGTTTATTTAGTCACAAACTTACCTTAAAGTTACTTTATGACCCTCCCAAGCTAGGTAATTCAAATTTCAAATTTTCCCCAAGGTGATAACCTTGTCCTTTTACTAACTAAGGCAATAATCAAATTTCTCAATTGAGGCATTTAACACGAAATAAGGTGACCACATGATCCATTGACGATTAACATGTCATTTCACATAACAAGCATAAGTGTCAAGTGACACACAAAAAATGCACTAAAACGCCACACATGACACGTTCAAAATCAACACACGAAAAACATACCACACACATACATCTCACGTTTATGAAATAAGCACATCACAACGAGGTTTACGAATCTGACAACGATTCACCTTGGCAGAGCCATTTAAACATGTGTCTATACCCTATTTCCCCGTTAAGTTTCCATGGTTCCTCTTCCTGCACATCAAACTCAAGCATCAACAATCCAAGGAATCAAATAAGCATACATAATGTAAGTGCAAATAATAACAATATCCATATTAACATAATTCAAATTAGATATCATTTCCTAAACCTTCAATTATTCCACTCGAAATGTTAAGATATCAAAATTTGCATGTCATAAGCATCATAATCAAATTAATATTCATCCATATACTGAAAATCCTTAGAACAAATTAACATTTTGCATTGCATCATAATCTAAGAGTATCATGTCATAAAACTACACCCAAATATGTTCGAACATTTCCTATACAATAACAAGTTCTTTGTGCACATAACAATGTTAGACACTACTATAGTATCAAATCCATAGATAAGGCAAATCCACCATCCATTTAGATCTATCAAAAAATCAAGGTCTTAAATATCAAAATGTAAATAAAACATCCAAGCTATAACGGGTCGAGGTGAGGCCTCACAAATACTCTTTCATACTTCTTCTCTTCCTCAATTACTCCCCCATAAAACAATGTTACACTTCCCCATAAATGTATAAGGCTTTTCATTTATTACTCTCCCATATTGACATCAATGACAAATGTGTCATTATGTGAATTCTCGAAGTTCAATCATCTCTAAAATAACCTGGAAAAAGTTTCCAAGTGTCAAAAAGACATTGTTATACAATGCATTACCAAAGAGTTCTTAATAACTCTACCCAAAGTGACTACTCCCCCAATGGAAGCATCACCAAACATGTAAGTCTAGATAAATAAGAATATGCTTTGAATATACCATATTGATGTAATCCTACATGTACTACTTTGAAGAAGGTTGAGTAATAAACCCAAGAATACCTCTAAGATACTCAAAAGTGTCCTTAGCCAAGGGTTTAGTAAATATATTTTCTATCTATATCTTTGTGCCAACATAATCCAATCTGATCTCCTTCTTTGTTGCCTTCTCTCTTAAGAAGTGATACTTTATTGCAATGTACTTATTCTTTGAATGTAACACTGAATTCTTTGACATACTAATTGTACTTGTGTTGTCATAATGAATGATAATAGGCTCTAAAAACTCAATACCTATGTATTTCAAAATTTGTTTCATCCAAATAATCTGATTGCAGTTATTTATTGCTACTACATACTCTACTTTTGTTGTAGATTGTGATATGCAATCTTGTTTCTTTCTTAACTAAGAAACCAATCTTCCTCCCAATAAGAATTCTCCACCACATGTACTCTTTTTGTCATCCACTGTGATGTCCCTTGCCCATTTATCAGATATAACAATTTATGTTTTCAAATCTTAAATGCATACGATTCTATTTTAAGCTAGCTATTGGAACTTGCAACTAATAGTATCAATAGAAAATATAAGATTTTTTTTTTTATTAATTGGGTTTGATATCTTTCTAGTGATGGATTCTCGTTGCTTCCTTGTTAGTGATGATCCCCTTATTTATGAATTGCTGGTGTCATGAATCTCAAAAAGTTGGATATCTCTTACTTGGTATTTTATTACTATTCCTGAATATGTATTGGGAGTTAACTAATCTTAGTACGCAATACATACATGTAAAGTGTGTAGTGTAATGGAATTGATATTTATCAATGTCTGGAATGCTTACAATTATTATATTAAACACTTCTATTGGCTCGATGTTATGCAGCATTCTTGTTATTATTATTATTAGATCTTATATTCAATGTCTTTTCTAGTCTTCCAACATTCTGCATATTCCTTGACTAGTCTTCGATTTTTGATTGGCGTGTATATTTGAACAATGAAAGGAAATAGAATAATAATAAGTTCCTCGTATGAAATACTCGTATGTTCACTTATGAATTACTGGCTCATTGCCTCTTTTATTTTTGTTTCATATATGCATAATGAATAATAATATTTGGTGCTTCCCAAAATCACAATTTGAATGTCCCAGATATGGGCAGAAAAATAGGAAATAAGGTATTATTTTCCTTAGTCGCTCATTATATTTTTCAAAACTCCTTCCATGCATTCTTCCCATATCAGATACCCATGATCCTGTCTATGTCGTTTCTTTCAATGACGTGGGGTTATTTTAACCCGTCTCTCTATTTGAGTCCCTTTTTTGGGCATTGCTATTTCTTAATCCTTGTTGATTAGTTCTAAATTTCTTCTGGATATATACTGATCACATGGCAGTATGCAAATGTGATTTGAGTTTTGAAACTGTTCTCTAAATTACTCTCCTTATTCCTAATTAACTTCCATATTGTGATTCATATCCCCTCTCATGGTGGTGAGATCTTTAAATAATTGGTGAGTCTAGTTAAATGGTTAATACTTCTAGTCACCATTTTATCTTTTATCATTATTTCGTTATTGTAGTATTATTATGCATGGACATCTCTCATACTTCAATAATAATTGTTTTCTATCTTTGAGCAATTCATTTATAATAATTATAGTTTGTTAAAATATAATGTAGTATTATATAAATAATATAATTACGAACAATGTATATGTATTATTCAGTGTATATTTATTTGTAATTTTTTATTTATTTTTATCTATTATTTATTATTAAATTCAATGGAAGGAAAATATGGGACATTATAGTCCATCTTTTCTTAGATTGCTTATTCCCAAGCAATTCAAACCTTTCAATGTGAGTGTTGGTTGCAAGGTCAATATCATTTAGATGGCACTATATAAATATATTAATTTTGAAGATCATAATATTCCAAAAACACTAAGGAAAATTTAAAAAGAAAAACTTGTCTTCATACATTGTAGTTCTTCCATGCTTCTTGTTATGCATTGTCTTGTCCCATGATGAATCCTAATGAGTGTCTTATAACTTACTGGAGATACTTTATCTCGTCCAAGAGCTCTATGGATATCCCTTTAGGATGTATTCATCTTATTATCATTGGGAGAGACATTATCCCATCGCAGGCCTCTATGGGCATCCCTTTAGGATTATCCATCTCTATAGTATCCTTTGGATAGACTTTATCTTGTCCTAAGGAATCTAAAAAGACAATCTCTACTCTATAGTGGGGTGCCTTAGGTGCTCTCTCATAATCATAGTGTAGTAGGATGCCCTAATTAGCAATTCTCCCAAAACTACTACTATGATAGGGTAAACTCAACAATTCTCCCTGAACTACCTCTGCAATATGGTGCCCGTAGTCATTTGCATACACTTCTAACACAGTAGGGTGTCCTTTGCGCAATCCCCCCTCAGTTGTCATTATAATGTGGCACCCTTCACAATTCTCTACTACTTGTAGCCTAGGTCTCTTCTGTAATAGGGTTCCCTAGAGGTTCTAGCTTAATCATAGAGTAGTAGGGTGCCCTTGTCATGATTCTTCCTTGTTGGTATCTCTAGCCATTGTTGTATATTAGTGTCAACCACTTAGTCATTTACAAGGCAAAGTCACATGGTCACCATTGTGAATGAGCTACTCTACATAGGCTAAGACATGTACATAAGATAGTATGTACCAAGAAAGTTCTATAGAAATCGAGTAAGTGCATGGTCACAAAGTAATTTTATGTATGTAACGAGTTCCTCAGCGACCGAACAAGTTATCAACAATTGAGTAAATTCCAAGTATATAAGCACCAAGTGATTTAGTATATGTCAAGAATCAAAAGGTTAACAAAGGTTGAGCAACAGCAATGCCAAGCATCATAAATAGTAAAGGCCAAGCAATGTAGAGTTTACATAAAAGTCATAAATAAAATATAGTTTTAGGTGAAATGGTTATCAAGACAACTTGGAAAGTTTATTTAAGTTTTGAAGAGGTTGTTATACAATATTTACATGACATGGATCACATATCCATACATGTATGATCAATGATCGGGATGAAGAGGCGAAACCTAGAACCATCTAGAAAACTCTTTACAAAACTCTTTAAATAGTGATGATCTTAACCTAGATCATAAGCATGTGAGATAAGAGAAGGATAGAGAGGTGTATACATGCAAACAATAAGTAAGATAAGTCTTTTGTTATCATCTAACAAAGCAAGTGACCTGTTCATAAGCAATGAATGTGAAAGGGAAAGACAAGTGTTATTAGATCAGAGGAGAGGATCAGTTAGTAAGGAGAACACTCAAAATCAGCTTGCAAAGAAAATTAAGAGTTAGGCATTGAATCAAGGTAAATCTCTTAACAAATATTTGTAAATCTCCTAATAGAGTCCTTATTTTGTTTTAAGTGTCAAATCCTTTAACAAGGTGAAACCTAATAGTTTCTTAAGTCTTTAACAAGGTAGAGCCCTCACAGGGTACATCATATATTATGGTCAAGCATTGTAACCTTAGCTGGTTAACTTTATTACTGTAGCAGTAAAGATTTATGGGTGTTATCTCCACCCTAGTTTTACCTTCACCTTAGAGGGTTTCTAGGTAACAAATATTATTTTGTATGTGTTATTATTTTCATGCATGTGATTGAACTGATTTACATGTTACAACAAATTTAGTTTTATAGTTTTGCATGCACAAGTTATTGATGGATGTGGATCAAACTATGAAAAGTATAAATTGTTATAGATTGTGATTCACACCCCCTCCCCCTCCCCCTCTCAGTATCTAGTGTACTCCTCCATAAATCAACACTCCCTAACATGTTACTGTAATAGGGTTCCCTAGCTATTCTTCCTTAATAGAAAGCTTCTAGAAGGTGCTAATAATAGGGTGTCCTTGGTGGTTCTCCCTTAATTTCCACTATTTCCCTTATTTATTTTATATCTTAATTTTCCATTGGTAGTTATCAAAAGTAAATTTATAAAGTATAGAGATGTATACATTACCAAATTTATTGGCATGGCTATGGTAAATGTCTTCAAACTATATTTATTTTTCAACTCTATGAATGTATCACAATCTTGTGTTTACCCATTATTGTCATGTCTTTAGTTTCGAAGGAAACATTCATATCTCATTGTCATGAAGTAAATGATAGGATGAAAAGATCATGCTTTGACACACTTGTGATTTCCCTTTCCCATTTATTAGATATAATAATTTGTGTGTTCAAATACTAAACGCATATTTTTATATTTAAAGATGGCTATTGGAACTTGCAACTAATAATATCTATAGGAAATAATAATTTATTTTTTTGAAACTAAAATTGGAACAATTGTTATGTTTTCATTGATGTCAAACCTAGTGGAGAAACATTTACTAATAGTGTAGAGTGTCATATCAGTTGATTGATGACGAGGATTTGAAAAGAGAGATAACTAGATGAACTAGTGAAGTTGTTGAGTGAAGAGGAGCAATTATGTTGAAATTAAAATGGGCACTTGATCATTTAATCTTTGACATGATAATGTATTATTTAATTAGTGTATGAAGTATAGAATTATTGAGTTAAATAAAAGTAAAGCCTAGTGAATTGTGGTTGGTCAATGAAGGCTAATGGAGCATAAGATTAACAAACTTAAAAGTTGGTCAAGTAAATAGTATTAGCCAAGTGTTAGTTATGATTGAGCAAGATGAAGAAAATGTAGTAGAGACTGAGCAAGCCATTCAAAGCCAAATAAGACAGAACAATAGTGACCAAGAAGAAGAACACAATGACAAATGACCATTAGCAAAATTATAGTTTGTAAAGGAATCGAGTTTGAGGTTGACATAGTTGAATTTTTTAGATTAGTCAAAACACATGGATGATATGGATTGATGAGTTGGTGTATTAAATGCATGAATTGAATTTATTATACAATCAAAGGAAAGGATTTAAGGAGATTTTTCTAGAAGTATCAAGAAAGGAGTAGAAGGACAAAAAGATGGATAGATTCATTAAATCTAACCTAACCCTAAGATCTACGATGATGTTTAAGTGGCAAAAGTTCAAAGCTACATATTTAAGGGGGCATAAGGGATGTTTTCTAAGGTTGGTTTGTTGCTGATTGGTGATTTTAAGGAGAACTTGTGAAGAATAGAGTAGCAGAGGAAATTGTAGAGATTGGTGAAGTGTGATTTCTTGAAGGGTTGCCAAGTAGATCAGAGAAGGAGATGATAAATGAAATCCAATCAATGAACCAGTAAATGTGTTGAATGGAGAACTAAATTTTCAAAGTGAGTTCTATCTTAATAGATCAAACTTGTTGGTACTTCTAACCATTGTGAAAATAAAAATCCTTTAATCAAGTTTGACCTAACAATTATTTTGTAAATCCTTTAATAAAGATGACATTCTAGTGGAATGATCTGAAGTCCTCTAACCGAGCCACTCCTAACATGGTAATTAAATCTTTTAACATGGTCACACCTAATAGTGCATTTTGTAACCTTATAAAGGTTGTCTCTTAATTGAGGTCTACTAGGTTTCCACGTTAAATCTTGGTGAAATATGTGTGTGAATGTTATATATGTGATGCATGTTATTTACAATTGTTTATTTAATGTTTGTCAGCATATAGTAAATAGAGAGTTAAGTGATGAATGAATGTATTAATTTTTTGATGAGTTTCTATATTGTTAATGAGTTTGAATAAGTTATTTGAAGTTAGTAAAAGTTGAATTGGTACATATGGACATGAGGATAACTAATTCACCCTTCCCCCTTCAATTATTTTAAATATTATAACAATTGATATCAGTTTGAAGCACTTAAGATAAAGATCAAGATGCAAAAGAGAGAGGTACCTAAGTTGAACAAGGATAACTTCCTAGCATGGAAATGACTGACAAAATTATATCTTTCTTTATTTGAAGATTTTACATTATATTACTTAGAAAATGAGTACATTGAAGTTCCTAGACTCATGACTATTGAACAAATAAAGGAGAAGCAAGAGCATAATCAAATGATGATACATTTGGCATTATCTTTGAGTTATGTCAAATATTATGATGTTAAGGAATGTACTACTACAAAGAAAATGTGGGACAAGTTGGCACAAATCCATGGAGGAGACAAAAATGTGTTGAGAGCTAAAGTTGAAATCTTGAGAGGAAAATTTGATGACATGAGAATGAAAGGAGAAATTGTTACACAGTATTATGGTCAAATCAAGGAGGTTGTGAATGTTGTTAGAGGAGCTTGAGGTGTTGGTCTAGTTTTCACTTAAATTTTGTCCTAATGCATCTCTAAGTGAATTTTCCAATTCTCTTTGTGAAAATTAGGGTTTTAAATTTGCTGCCTCTAGAAGAACCCTAAGTTTGATTTCACTAAGTGTTGCCCTAGAAATCCTTTGGATTATGTTTACATAGAATATTCTTTCAAAAAGGGGGGATATGCGGGAAAAATCCTTTTGAATGCCCTTTTTATTTCTTCTCAAGTACCTTTTAAAATTCATTTGCATTATTTAATATTATCCTAAGTCTCTGAAATAATCTTAGCCCAAGCTTTCATTTTTCTTTTTTGTGGTTTTATGTTTTTGTCCAGAAAATCAACTGAGTAATGATCACCCTTGATCTTCCGTAAGATCAAGGGTTGTCACTTTGTTACCAAAAGAAATTAAAATCTATTTACTCCTAGAAACATAGCAACCAAGAAACCTTATCTGTGGGAACCAGGCAGAAGAGGTAAAGTTTCAAGAAAAAGGCTCGCAGCATTAGATCTTTTCATGATCAACGGTGGTTGCTTTGTTGCCAAAGGAAGCCACAAGGTTTTTATCCTTGGTAGCATAGCGACAGCTTGCCATGTGGATATGTGGCAGGGCCAACCCTTGAGGAAGGCATTGTGAGTTCCATGTCATTAAAGGATTGTCTAGATGCCAGATTCTAAGTGCCATGAGGGATTCACTTTGAAGGAAATAAGACATGAGTCTACACCATCATATCTTCTCAGGTTTGACGGTGGTCATTTTTTCACCAACAAGAGTTGTAAGATATTTATCCTTGGTGACATAATAACCTAAGAAAGTGCCACAAGCCCACATTGTGTATAATGTCATTATCATGTGCTCTACCATCCGATGCAAGGTTGATCAATGATGATCACTTTTTCGTCAATGGGAGTTGCTCAACCTTTAACCTTGGTGACATAGCAAGAATAGGACACGTGTCCAGAGGTGTAAATGGGTCCTATGTAAGTTGACCCAAGAAAGAAAAAGCTCATGTGGAAGGACTCAATTGGATTGACTGCTGACTAGGAAGGTTGAAGCCAAGTCATAAAATGTTTTATTCCTTAATTGTCTTGGATTTTTCAAAAATTGAGGTCCTATTTTCAAATTTGAAGGGTAATGCCACTCTATTTCTATGTGATCCATTTATGAGAATTAAAGCTCATCAAGTGAAATAAAACAAGGAATATAGTGCAACAAGTCAAAGAATTTCTTCATGCAAATGTATTTTTGATTTTCTAGAGCCAGAACCTTGTTGTAGAGCCTATTTTCCTACCTAATTGAATTGTGAGCAATTTTTATATTAGCAATTCATTGTAGCATTCAGAGAAGAAACTAGAAAGCCAAGTAAGTAACTTAGTCCGTATATAATTCAAAGAATTATGATTTCTATTCATTATTGTCCAATATGTCTCCAAAAAAGGGTTTCTCTAGGAAGGTAGAATATGCTAGTAGAAATATCCATGATGATTTTTTGGAACAATTGAGTGAATCTACAAATGCATCAGCCCAACTAAAGAAAATAGTTCCTCTAAACCCTAGACTCTGAGTTGTAGATGCTTTTTTTGATAAGGGGAATTGGACTAGGGATGCCATAACTTCCAATATAGGGCTCCAATTGTTTAAGAAATGATTCTCAGAGAGGAAATTATTTTCTCCCCATGGTAGTATTTGGAATTTTGATTTAGATAAGTTAGTAGTTCTTTGGGTTTTCATGGATTCAGACCTTCTCATAGCTATAGCCCAAAATTATGACCTAGTAGCTAGGATGGTGAGGAGAATAGATGGGGAATGTTTAATGAAAATCATTGCAAAAGAAATTCAAGAAGTTTTTTGAATGGAGCCAACCATAGACTAGCATGAGGTCATCAATTTTTAGGGATTGGAGAAAGAATACTTGTCTCATAAATATCAAGTTAGGCAAGGGGCATTGAGAGGACACTTGGCCACAATTGGTAATTTGACTTTTGTTACAGCGTCAACTAAAGAGCCTTTCAAGAAGAAGTTTTTCAATTCTATCATGGCCATAGACATCTACATGAATTTGTGCAAGATCTCTTGTGAAGATGAACAAGAATTTATGCCAATAAAGTTCATGTACATATGATGACATAGATCTCTTCCTTTGGTGTGGATATTATTTTTTATTTTACATCCTATCTGATAGAAGAAATCCACATAGGTCTAATTGGAATTGCAAAGGGAAAATTTGAGAAAACCTTTTGCTACTATTCCTTATTGATGGATATGTTTTTGTATAAGGGATTCACCTTCTTTGAAAAGGAAATGGCGTTGAATAGAGAATATGAGAGACAATCTGTGCTTGTTTAATTATGGAGTGTAGATATGACCTAGGACGTAGACGAGGCCAATTTTGTGAGATTTGATAAATACTTTGCATCTAGGTTGAGGAGCCTATTGTTAAAGGATAATCCCAAGATACCTTAAGCATTGCTAGATTTCATTAGGCCTATGGATAACCCTACTAGTTTGATAGTTTTCCATAATTGGGCAGATATCATACAATACCCTGTGTCAACAGTATTTAGACTATATGGATTCCAAGGAACTCCACATGTACTTCCCTACCAAGTACCATTGAAAGTGGGAATATCTAAAATGTTATAGAAGATAGGTGGATTGGAGGAAGCACAACCGGTTAGTCTAGGGGCTCTATTTTCCCATCTTGTACAATTTCTCATCAGTTTGCAATCACAAAAGGTGGTTGGTTGTTTTTGTATAAATTCTTAGACCCAAAAAAAATGGCTATCTCTCATGATAATTTCAATGAGAGTGAAGGATTTTTTGATATATTCAAACAGAGGGCTAAGACTGGTGCTAAAAAAATCAACCATACTTTACTAAAGATGTAATAAGAAATAAATTCTCTCTCCAAGAATAAGAGATCAAAAAGGATAAGTGGAGAGTTTATTCTAGGGTTTTAGATTTTATTAATTGTTTTGACAAAGATTATAAGCCTTTGAAAGATGCAAAGACAAAAGTAGGTGAGATAAATAAGTTGATGATCACTTTTCTAGAATTATGGAGGCCATGAATGAAAAGAAGACATTTTTTATCAATTCTTATCCTGAAAAGGCTCGAGAAATAATGAAAATTTTATCTGTTACCATTGCAGTATGATTAGGGCAATTGGTTATTCAAAGGAGGTCTAGCTATAATATCATTAAGAATAAAGAACCTATAGTTGACAAGGGTAAACAAATAGTTGGGTCAACTAGTACTATTTTAGAAGAGAGGCCTAGAGAGCCAAAGCCTGAGAGGTAAAAGATAGAATAAAAACAATTGTCCCAAATAGAAGAATACTCACCCACTCAATCCCCATTGCATACAGGAGATGAACAGCTCACTAAGGAGCAAATGGAGCAATTAGGATCCCAAGGGGGAGTCTTTATTACTATTATAGAATTAGAAGAAGGAGATCCTCAAGAGCCTCCCATGCCTAGCCTTGAGCTAACTATTATTGATAAAAAAAGGAAGGGAATTGGACCCTATGGTAGAACAAGATAGTCATGAATTTCTTTCTGATGACAATTTTGTTAAATCAAGAGCTTTTTATCAGTTTGCATGGAGAACAAATATTGAATAGTTTGAAGAAAGGTGTAATAAGAGGAAGGAAAAGCATCCTAAAATGGAAGAGGCATCCATACAAGATCTAATAAAGGATGAGATGATGCAAGAATTTAAAATATTGACCCCTAAAAAAGGAAGAAGAATGATAAAATCATTTGGGGTTTTGCGTTTACCAAATTGGGACATTGCAAATGCCATGGTCTTTAACACTATTACCAAGTAGTTGAGTGTAGATGAAAAGGTGAAAAAGGAGCTAAGAGGTGCTAAGTTCAGTGAAGATCATTCTGCCTTAATGATTTGGTCAATGAGAAGAGGATCCAAAACTAGTTCATCTCAACTTGATGATACTAACATGATAGTAAACTTAATTCTAAATAGGGTAGAGGATACTCCAAGTGAGGAGTCTACAGAGCTAAATGTTGGAACAGCCAAACTCACCATAGCCACAACCTTGAGGGAGAAAAAGGAAAAATTGGAATTATAAGATAAATATGAACAAGTTCTAGGGGCTTACAATAAAGAAGTACAAAAGATAATAGAGATTAAGAATAAGCTGATAGGGCACCAAGGACAGTTTTGTAGACCTAGAATTTCTTGTCCCCATTCTCTAGTTGAGCCTTTAAATCAAATCCTCTTATAGAAATGCTAGACACCCCACAGAGACCTCAATATTATACTCCAAAGGATTTTGAATAAGAAAGGAGAAAACTCTAGGCATTGCATGTGGAACTAGATATCTAGTATGAAGACAAGTTGAGGAAAGCAATTATGTATTTGGTAGATAGAGTTGGTTGGCCTACATTCTATGAACAATTGGAAAAATTAATAAACATATGGAATGAGCAAAAAGGAAATGAGGATACTCTAAAGCCAATTGTCAATAAATGGAATAACAGGGACAAAGATGTCACTCTTTTATGTTTTTTAGTTATCAGTCTCTCTTGTGAACAAATAGAGAAGACTTTTGACTTGCCTAATGATCTCTCTGATTTTGATAGTAAAAGAATTGCATTACAGAGGAGAATCATAAACTATCTTTCAAAATCTAGGAGTATAAACTTTGAACTCTTCCCCCATGCCCTAAATAAAAAGGATAAATTAAAAGATAAAGAGGAATGGCCCAAGGAATTAGATGATCTATTATGCCTTAGGATGAACAGGGTCATAAATGAAAAGGGACATGCATGGTGGAAAAATACAACTGAAGAAGTTGTCAAAGTTTAAATATTTTATGATTCTTTAAGAGAAGAGTTTATTGAAATAGATAAACTAGGAGAATATGTGTTGAAGAAATAGCATGAGATTCTAAGTTTTAATTGGCCAAATGACACATGTTTTGACAAGTAGATGGAAGATTTTGTACATGCAAAGTAGTTAGAACTTGGTGAAACTGATGAAGATGAAATGGAACAAGATGAGTTGTAAAAAACTTATACATCATTAAAAGTAGAAGATGACAAAGGTAAACAACTAACTGTAGTCAAAAGTACAGAGGCCCAAAATGATGAATTGGCAATAGGAGAATCAAGTATGATTGTTAGTTTGTTAGTACAAGATGACCTAGATGGAGAACCACAAGTGAAACTTAGTTTTTAGATATCGGAGTAGGGTCCATCACAAGAAAATTCAATGGTCACATGCTCTAAGGAATGATAATTATGAAAAAGACAATCATGAACTCCTCAACAAAGAAGTGCATCAAAAGTGGTCCCCACAAAAGGAATGTTCATTATACAAATCATTCTATTGCACCAAATTTTGTCTTTTATGACAGTAACTTTTGTAAATATCTTTCTATCTTAAGGACAACCATCAATAGTCTCTAGGCCTGAAGCTTTTTGCATCTCATACTATATAAATGAGATTCCAACGCTAGAGAAAGGGTTTGAACTATTGTACATCTTTTAGTTTTGCTAGTTTTATTCAGTCCAATTTCCTTGATGTCAATTTTGTAATGTATTTTCATCTCAGCCTAAGAATACATTAATTTTCTCGGATCATGGTGTCTTGTCTTGAGTTGTTTTGGGTATTACCCCAATGTTACATAATTTTCAAAGAGAATTAATACAAAGATGAATCACCACCATATCTATTTTCTCTGAATCTTGTCTCCATTATTAATAATTGGTTAGTTTGAGGTTTTATAGCAAAGCTTGTTCAATTTAATACAACTAGAATAGGTTGTATATCAATTCACTATTGCTTTTAATTCAATGGATTAAGTAAATGCTCAATGAATACGATAAGATTTTTAGGCAGTAAGAAGGATATGCATAAGAATGAGTATTAGGGAAAATTGTTGATAATATTGATTGTAATGCAATTAATTAGGTCAAAATAGTTGGGTAGACTCTGAATCCCACTGGATGAGACACTAGTCAATTATTTCATTTTTCATATGAAGAGATCATAGATAAGCATCAAGAAAAATATTTAAATCAAAATCAATTTTACTTTAAATGTATGAAGAGTGTCATAGCTGGTCAATACTTGTTTACATTTAATCTCTATGTTTTAGTTAGTTGTTGTTACCAAAAATTACTTATAAATTTGAGAAGAATTATGATGAAACATCTACTATAAGGGATGAGTATTGTAATAGGATGTCATTGAATGGATTAAGTTTGAAGATATTATTAAGTTTTGAATCTTTTTATCCCTTAGGTGCACTTGCCTTGGTTTTGCAAAGCCTAAAGAGTAGAAAATATTTATGAGTTTGTTGAAGTTGGGTCCAGATCTAAAGACCTCTTAGTTGAGTATAGGAAATAGCTAATCCTTAGACTAAATTTATCTTCACTATCTTGATATAAGGTATTTTTTTATTTGATATTTTAGAACACCAACATGAGGCATCATATCTAATTAGACTGTGATAAGTAAGGTACTGAGGGCTTTACTTCCTATCTATACAATTAGAGTTTCTAAAATTCAAGAACTAAGATGTACACCTAGTAATGATCTAACCTTGGAAAGTCTAATAGGTAAACTCACTACTTTGAATTTTCAAACTCTGATAACTATAGACCATCTTGTTTTGAATGTTCTTTCAAGTCCCAACTAACCTTTGATGGATGCAAAAGAAAGAAGAAGAGAAAACATGTGGACAGTGATAGTGAATCAGATAATTATCTTGATGATCTTGAAGCATTATTGGCAAGAAAACTACCAAGAGGAAAAGGAAAATACAAAGGTAAAATCCCTATTATCTATTTTACATGTAACAAAGTTGGTCCATTGTTGCAAGATGTTCTGACAGAGATGAGAAGGAAGGACCCCAAATATTGAGGAAGAAGAGACAATAGAGACAGCTGAGGTAACAAAGACTAAAAAGGAAAAGGTAAGAAACCCTATTACATTGTTGAAGAAGATGGTTATGATACTGATACTAATGAAATGGTAAAGAAGTTGTTTATGTAGAAATGAAAAATGAATATGATGAAGATAATAAAATTGCATTGATTTCACATGTGAATAAGAATGATAGATGAATAATTTATAGTGGTTATTCACATTATATGACCGGTGATACAAATTTTAAAAACTAGAACATTATAATATAGAAGTAGTGTTAACTTTGGAAATGATTCACCATGCTATGTGAAATGTATAGGATCAATTATACAAAATGATAAGATCAAATGTGAAAATACATATTGGGTTGATGGTTTAAATTATAACTTTTTGAGTGTGGCATGGTTGAACAGTTCAGGCTGTTGATTTGAGTTTCAAAATAAGAAAAAAAATATTTATGATGCTACTGGTGAACTAATTAGAAGTGGTGATCAAACAAGAGGTAACTTGTTCTATCTAGACTTGTCTAAACAGACTTGTCTATTTGAATAATTTTGTCATGCCCGTCATTTTAAATGGAAAAAATAAATTAAATTTATTTTTTCAAAGTAGAACCTGAAGGTAAGAAAGTTAATCAACTCTTATACTTGAAGGTGATGGCACGAGATTTTGTCTTACTCGAAATCTACATTTCAAGTTCCCAAGGGGTGATCACCTAGTTGCAAGAGGGATATAATTTGAGTTGTAGGAATGGAAAAAGTGCTAAGGATTGTATGAAGAAGGTACTTAATCAATTAACATTTCTTTTCTATTAATATTAGGTTTTTCATTTTATAAATATTATTATTATTACTATTTAATTATCATATTAATTATAATTTTCAAAACACCTATATCTTCTATACTAATATACATCTTTTATCTCAATTGTTAACATTATTGACGTTAAATATTAAATGTAGATTACTATAATTGCAAGAATGTGCATGAACAATCAAATAAAATTATTGTCTAACCTTAAACTAGCTCATATCTTAACCAAACAATTATCTATGATAACAAATTAAAAGTTAAATGTCCACCCTTATCAAATAATCTCTAAATCATATAGTGTATATATGCCTATTACTCCCTCAAATATCTATAATCAAATTATCTTTAAAATAATATACATATTTGAATTACCCAAAAAAATATTTATTAACTATAAAGAGATTTCCTTATAATCCTAACTTGCAAATCCTAAATTCAATATAATCAACATAAAGTAAAACCCAAGAATACAAACCCTTTTATATATAAAAGATAAACAACAACAAAAAACCCACTAAACTTTCTATGTCCTATTAACACATCTATTACACATATTATATCACAATTATTACAACTAAAAATGCATTCCATATTATTCCTATACTAACCTTTAATCTAAACCGCACTAAGATGTTATCAAAATTCCTATACGCATTAAACTAAGTGTGGGTGGAAGGAATCTTCAAAATATGTTTTTCATATTCCAAGCTCAATCTAGGCACCTAGGGAGAAAGTGGGTGTTTACAGGTCATAAATTTATTAAAGTCCTTTTTTTTTGCACTCCTCTCATTGCAAACATGGCTGCCCACCCTTCAATTCATACTTCATCTTGCTTGGTTTATGTGTGTAGTAAGGAGAAAGGAAGAAGATGAAAAGACAACACCCCTCCCCACATTGAATGTGCTTCCCTAGTTTTGAGGTGCCTAGAAAAAAAGATAAGCCCTATTTAGGAGATAAAAAAAGGATCAATGATGTTGACTTTCAATATAATATTGTCTCCCTTTTTCCCATGCATGGGTAGGTGTTATGGAGACTACTTGGGATATTTTCTTCTTTTTTTCAAATCATACAAACTAGGTGTATGTAAGGATTGGCTGTCATGTCAGTTGATGTATAATTACTTGTTTCCTTCAATCAAGGTTAGCCACTTGTATAGCTGCCTAGGTACCACATCAACTTAGTTGTTTATTATTATTTTATTTGTTTGGGTTGTTTTTTTTTAATATGGAATGTGGTACGCTTGGTAGAGGAAATGGCTAGGTCATATTATGTATGCTAGCTTATTTATTATGTTAGGTTAGTTTGGAATATAAAAGTTATATTCTCTTATCTTGCTTCTTTTTTAATGTGTATATTTTTCTATAGGGACATGTCATAAAACAAGATCCCCTTCACTCAAGTCTGACATTAGTAACAGGGGAGATTTTTTGAAATGATTTATTTCTAATCATCAATTTTCAAGATATTAATATTTTATTCAAGGTCTAATATTTTAATGGACTATAATAAGATGAAGCATTATTTGGTTTGCCCATACATTTTCCATAATGAAAATATGCATCTACAGGTCTCATTTAAGCTTAATTTATTTTTCTAGTTCCTTTCATGCATTCTCTATGATTGTTAAGATTGAATTGGTGATGGTCTATCATTGCATTATACATTATAAATTTCCTATTCTAATAAGAAAATTTAACATAAAGCAACTATAATATTACAGAAAAATCTATTTGCATGATACGCTAACATGGAACTCAATGGAATCCTTGAAACTATAATTTCATGAACTTCAAAAATTCAATATACTTTAACGACATCCAATTCCCTATTCTAAGCTATCTTCAAATCCATTGCTATCAATTGCACATTCAACAACTAATTTGATTTCCATACTAAACATCAAGCAACTAAATTATTCACATGAAATTTGAGGAGATAAAGATATCAAAATGATAATGTCCAATTCATTTCTTCAAGGTATATCATGATACAAATTCTTTTCTTCAACACATTCCAAATTTTAGGTAATGATAAGACAACAACAACACAATATCAAGCAAGCCATGGGGTGGTGGAATCTTCAAATCAAGATACATAATGTAGGATGTCACAAAAATGATATTTCATAATCTCTCTATTTGGCATACACATGAGACCAATAAAAACACTCCTAAAATACAATGAATTCACATAACAGGATAGAATTGTCCTCCATTTCAATACAAAAAAAATAGTATTCTCATCTTCTATGCAAGAATAAAACTTCTCAATTCTCCAAATGTCCAAGGCCTCAAGCAAGAACCTACAACAAAAGACAAATGCAAAACCATGGAGGCTCACCTCCCAACCTAGGCCTCAAGGAGGCCACCCACTGAGCTCGAGAAAATAAGGCACAAACATTTTCATGCTACACAATCACATATCAAGCATGATCACAACAAAATAACACAACTCTACACAATACATTACATGACAACCCAACCCAAGGCTTGCACAAAGATTCAACAATTAAATCAACTATAGGGTGAAGGTGGGCTCTCACTATGAGGAGGATTTCAAAATCTATGATTCACAATATACACATTTTCTCATTATCAACATGCCCTTTTGGGGCTTACAACAACTTCCCCTCCACACACCTACTTATACCTCCCAAAATGCAAGCAAACAAGAAGATCACATTCCATTGATCATATAAATTTAATCTCCACACATGGGAAAGTTCCTCAACTACATATGTGAGCCCAACTAACCCCTTCACCCAAGCATCTCTTCCCTCCCAAGGGTGACTGATGCTTCACACCCATTACACAAAACACACAACATGGAAGCAAAACAAGATTAAAGAATGGTTTCACACAAAACTTCTCACATGCAACATTCAAACAATAGATCTTTTCCCTCAAACCACATCTACAATACACCAAATTCATCATGGAATGAAGAACACCATATCTATTCTACATGCAAAATGAAGAACACCATGGATCATGGGTACCAACCTCACTCCAAGAAATGGCAATGAAATGTTGTAGTAGAGCTCCTTATCCTCTTCCTTCAAACCCTAGTTGTCTCTAAAGATAGAGAGTGGCCAAGTGAATTTCCAATTTAGCAATGCCTCTATATATCCTTCTCATTTTCTGATCCAATAAAGAATGCATTTTTTTTGGGGGTCTCCTAGGTCTACTAGGCACCCTAGAATTCATTATTAGCCCCTAACTTATAGTACTAACATGGGTAGGGTTTATTTTTGTCAAAAATTCACCCTAGAGTTACTTTATGGCCCTCACAATGCTAGGTAAGTCCAAAATACAAATTTCCCATGGTGGTAACCTTTTCTCTTTACTAATTTAAGAAAATAAATCAAATTTCTCAGTTAAGGCATCTAACTCAGAATAAGGTCGCCACATGATCCATCATCAAAAAAAACATGTCATTTCACATAATGAGCACAATTGTCAAACGAAACACATAAAATACACTATACATCACACATGACATGTTTAGAATCTACACATGAAATACATACTACACACATACACCTCACTTTTACAAAATAAACACATCCCAATGAGGTTTACAAATCTTACAAAGATTCACCTTGGCAGAGTCATTTAAACATGTGTTTATACTTTGTTTCCCCATCAAATTTCCATGGTTCCTTTTCTTGCACATCAAACTCGAGCATCAGTAGTCCAAGGGGTCAAATAAACATATACAACATAAGTGCATATAATAATAATATCCATGTTAACATAATTTGAATTAGATTTCCTTTCCTAATCTTTTCAATTATTCCATTCGAAATGTTAAGAAACCAAAATCTGCATGTCATAAGTCATCATTATCAAATTAACATCTATCTACATATCCTAACCATTCATATGTATGTCATAAAGAATCATAATCAAATTAACATTTATCTATAAATAAAAAATCATTAGAATCAAATTAACATTTCACATTGCATCAAAATCTAATAATATCATGTCATAAAGTTGCATCCATAAATGTTCAAACATTTCTTACACAATAACAGGTTCTTAGTGCATATAACAATGTAAAACACTACTAAAGTATCAAAATCAATAGATAAAGAAATCCACTATCCATCTAAGTCTCAAATAACTATCAAAATATCAAGGTCTCGAATATCAAAATGTAAATGAAATATCCATGCTATGGCAGGTCAGGGTGAGGCCTCACATCCTCCCCCCTAGGCATGAACTTCGTCCTGGAGTTCATCAAAAATATATGGGTATTGTGCCTTCATCTAAGCTACATCCTCCCACGAATCCATGACCTCATCATAACAATCCCACTAGACTCTAACCTAGTCTAGCTCTCTACCTCAAAGTGTGAGGATTCGTCAAGTCAAAATGTGAATGGGCTCCAATATTATCTATCCATTTGACTCCACATGAAAAGCATCCAAATCTATGATGTGAGACTCATCATAAACATACTTTCTTAATATAGATATATGAAATACATCATGAATTTGCGATAGGCTAGGTGGCAAGGCTAAATGATAAGCAACTAGTCCTATCCACTCCAAAATCTCAAAGGGAGTCACAAAGCGAGGTGCTACCTTAGAGCCTTTTCCGAAATGGATTAGACTCTTATGTGGTCGCACCCTTAGAAATACTTTCTCTCCAACCAAGTACTCTCTATCCACCCTCTTTGCATCTACATATTTCTTTTGTCTATCTTGGGCTTCTCTAAGGCATTGTCTGATCAATACTACCTACTGTTGCATGTCCTTGACTAACTATGGCCCTATAGATATCTCGTCTTCAATCCTATCCCAACTTAGGGGTGTCCTACAAGGCCTACCATACAAGCCTTGATAGGGTGGCATGCCTATAGAAGTGTAATGCCCATTGTTGTAGGCAAATTTTGCAAGATGGAGGTACTCTTCCCACTTGGACTGGTGGTCCATCACATACATTCGTAACACATCCTCTATGATCTGGTTAACTCTCTATGTTTTCTCATCCATTTGAGGATGATAAGCAGTGCTAAAGTTGAGCTTGGTACCAAGTGATGTCTACAGTTCCCTTCAAAATGATGATGTAAATAAGGAGTCTCTATTAGATATTATCTCATGAGGAATGCTATAGAGTCTAACAATATCTCGCAAGAATACCTGTGCCACTATAGGTGCTATGAAAGTGCTATGGACTAGTGAAAAGTGAGCAACTTTGGTCAAAGTGTCAATGGTCACCATGATGGCATAATGATGATGAGAAGACATTGGAAGACCCATAATAAAATCCATGGAGATAGTGTCCCACTTCCACTCAGGTATCTCATGTGGCTACAAAAGTCCACCTAGATGACCATGTTCTACTTTAACTCTCTGACACTCTAGGAATTTTGCAACGATGTTAGCAATATGCATTCTCATTCCTGGCCAATGATATAACTGCCTCAAATCTACATGAACCTTCTTGACACCTAGATGTGCTGCATAGGGTGCTCTATGAGCCTCTAAAATGATGAACTCTCATAAATCACCTATGGAGGGTACATAGATGCACCCCTTATGTCCTAGTAATCCCTTAGAATCCAATGAATATTTGAGAAGAACCTCCTTATAGCAATATCGTGAGAATGCTCGAAATAACAGAATACAAAGTGATAGCAGAACTCAGAATAAATCTACTGATCGCAGGCCACTTCGAGGGGGTAACCTCCTTTGAGCAAGCTCAATACAATAAATTCGTCCGTGCCCATCAAGGGCCTCAACCTATTCTTATATACTGGGTACGATCTAGAAAAGTAATACTACCTATGCATGTGGGATAATAAAATAAACTCACGGGACGACTTACAAAGCATATGCGTCCAACAACTCTACTCTAACAAAATAAACAGAAGGAACACACAGGTTCCTAACATCCCCTCTCCCTTAGAAAAAAGCTTTGTCCTCAAAGCTTAAGGTGTGGAAATTGTTGTTGAATCTGAAGAAGGGGTTCCCAGGTAGCATCCTCTGGTTGCATGCCATGCCACTGAATCAAGACCTCAGAGATGGAGCGAGAGCGAAGCTGGCGAGTGCGCTGGTCAATGATTGCCACCGGCTCCAGGATAATGGATCCTTCCGTATCCATTTCAGGGAGAGTAGTTTGTGCTCTGACAGTGGTACCCAGAACTTTCTTTAGACAAGAAACATGAAAGACTGGATGAATGCGGGAAGAAGGAGGAAGTTCCAGTTTATAAGCAACTGAACCAATCTTCTGCAGAACCTGATAAGGCCCATAAAATTTTGGGGCCAGCTTATGACGCCCTTTCAGCTTTAGGGAGGATTGTTTGTATGGCTGTAGACGAAGAAAAACCATATCCCCAACTTGAAATGAGCGCTCAGAACGGTGTTGATCTGCTTGTTGTTTCATCCGATTACGGGCCATGTGAAGATTATCCTGTAAGGTACGAAGAATCTGATCCCTGCTGCGGAGAACTATGTCAACTGCCTGGACTGGTGAGCTGTTGGGAGTGTAGGGAAGGAGCACTGGAGGTGCCTGACCATAGACTGCTTCATATGGAGTTATTTTAGAGGCAGTGTGGTAAGAGGTATTGTACCACCATTCAGCTAAAGGGAGCCACTTGGCCCACTGATGTTGTTGTTCGGAAGTGAAGCAACGAAGATAAGTTTCCAAGAATTTATTTACAATTTCCGTTTGACCATCAGTTTGTGGGTGATAGCCCGAACTCATCTTCAGTTTGGTGCCAGTTTTCTGAAACAGTTCAGTCCAAAAATGACTGGTAAAAGTTGCATCACGATCAGAGACAATGGAAGAAGGGAGTCCATGAAGACGAAATATCTGGTCCATGAAGATTTGTGCAACAGAGGAGGCAGTATAGGGGTGGCTGAGGGCACAAAAATGACTATATTTCGAGAGACGATCAACCACAACCAAGATCACTGTCTTGCCACCGGATTTAGGAAGCCCTTCAATGAAATCCATAGAAATATCAGTCCAAATCCGTGTAGGGATGGGCAATGGTTCGAGCAAGCCAGGAAGGAGGGTCGTTTCACCCTTGTGGCGTTGGCAAGTATCACATTCAGCCACCATCTGTTGAATCGTCTGTTTCATTCCTTTCCAAAAGAAGTTTCTCCTTGCTCGCTCATAAGTTTTGAGGAAGCCTGAGTGCCCTGCTGAAGGAGAAGCATGGAGTTCATAAAAAATAGCCTGATGTAGAGCTGGGTTCTGAGGAAGCACTAGCCGACCCTTGTATCGAAGAGAAGCACCATCCCAAGAGTAATGTGGTATAGCAGAAGGATTATTGGCTAGCTGGTGAATGATTTGAGATAAAGAAGAGTCACTGTCATAGCCCTGCTGAACAGACGCTAACCAATTGGGAATGGGCTTAGAAATAGCGGAAAGGGAAGCTTGATTATCAAATGTGCGAGAAAGAGCATCTGCCACAATATTCTCCTTACCCTTCTTGTAGGTGATCTCATAATCATACCCCATGAGTTTGCTGACCCATTTCTGTTGTGTAGGAGAGGATACCCATTGTTCCAGGAAGTATTTCAGACTTTGGTGATCGGTTCTGATGCAAAAATGACTCCCTAAGAGGTATGGCCGCCACTTCTGTACAGCATGCAAAATAGCCATCATTTCTTTTTCATAAGTAGAGAGGGCTAGATTCTTACCAGAGAGGGCTTTGCTAGTGAACGCAATAGGATGGTCATCTTGCAGGAGAACAGCACCCAATCCATTGCCGCAAGCATCACTCTCAATAGTGAAGGGTTTGGAAAAATCTGGCATCGCGAGAACAGGTGTACTGCACATAGCCTGTTTCAGTTGTTCAAATGCAGTCTCAGCAACAGGGGTCCAGGAGAAGGCATCCTTTTTTAACAGAGCTGTCAATGGTGCTGCAATTTTCCCGTAATCTTTGACAAACTTGCGGTAGTAGCCAGTCAACCCCAAAAAACCCCGAAGGCTCTTGAGAGTTTTAGGATGCGGCCAAGTTTTCATGGCATCTATTTTTGTAGGATCCACCCGCACTCCATGGTGTGCAACAATATGCCCGAGATACTCCACTTCCTCCTGGCCAAACACACATTTAGATAGTTTTGCACAGAGTTGATGATCAGAGAGAAGTTGCAAGACAAGCGCCAGATGATGGAGATGCTCAGCCCAAGTTTTGCTATATATGAGGATATCATCAAAGAAGACTAGAATGAATTTCCGGAGGTATGGTCGAAATATGTTATTCATCACTGCCTGAAATGTTGAAGGAGCATTCGTGAGGCCAAAGGGCATGACTAAAAATTCATAGTGACCATCATGTGTGCGGAAGGCAGTTTTAGGGATATCCTCCTCATTAACCCGAATTTGATGATACCCAGAACGAAGATCTAACTTGGAGAAAAAATGAGCCCCATGAAGTTCATCAAGAAGTTCATCAACAACTGGAATGGGAAACTTGTCCTTTATAGTGAGATGATTAAGTGCTCAAAAATCAATGCAGAGTCGCCACGACCCATCTTTTTTGCGAACAAGCAGAACTGGAGAAGAAAAGGAACTGGTACTAGGGCGAATAATACCTTGCTTCAGTAAGTCACGGACAAGTATCTCGATTTCGGTCTTCTGATGAAATGGGTAGCGGTAGGGCCTGATGTTGGGTAGAACACTGCCAGGAAGGAGCTGAATACGGTGGTCCTCTGGACGAGAAGGAGGTAATCCCACAGGTTCAGCAAATATACCAGAATACTTGTCCAAAATGTGTTGGAGATCGGCAGGAGTGCTAGAGACTGCTGATGGCTGCATCTGAATGGAATGGAGCTGAGCGATGACACCATGTGAATTCTTCTTAAGAAGTTTTTCCATACGGTGTGAACTGATGATGCTGAGAGACCCTGGTTGTAAGCCTTTCAAAGTGTGTTGGTGCCCCTCGGCTGAAAACTGCATCCAAAGTTCAGCAAAATCCCAGAGAATGGGGCCAAGAGTGCGTAACCATTGGGCACCCAAAACCACATCACAGCCACCTAAGGGTAAGGCAAACATGTCAGAGCGCATGTTATAATCTCCAATAGAGAGACGCACATTGCGACATTTCCCTTTACAAGGTAAAGTGCCCCCATTGGCAATCATGACTTCAAAGCTAGAGCAGGGATGGATAAAGCAATCAGCCTGTTTGGCTATTCGTGGATCAATGAAGTTATGAGTGCTACCAGAATTAATGAGTATAGTAAGAGGGATCTTCTTGAAGAAACCCTGGACCCGCATGGTTTGTGGAGTAGTGACTCCTGCCAAAGCATGGACAGATATCTCTGGTGGAGCTTCTGGGGAAGGAGGTTCAGGCTGGTGAGGCTCAACCTCAGCATCCACTGTTTCCTGAGCATCTACATATTCTTCCAGTTCCGGTGGAGAATCCACATCCAAGAGATAGAGCTTTTGCTGAACACATCTATGGCCCCGAGACCATTTCTCATCACAATTATAACAAAGCCCTTTGTCTCGCCTAACTCGCATCTCTGTTTCAGACAAGTGCTTGATCGGAGTAGTTCTGGGAGCTGGTATGACTGGAGGGTTGTGAGAACCTGTATTTCTGAATGGAACAAAATTAGATCTGGAGCGTTGTAGAGCACTAATCTTGTCTTCCGCTAACTTAGCCAACCCAAGGGCTTCCATCATTGTAGTAGGTCGAAACATTTTGACTTCTGAGCGAAGTGCATCCTTCAGACCACTGACAAAACAACTACGGAAGAATTCATCAGACAAGCCCTCTGTGTGATTAGCTAATTTTTCAAACTCTGTCTGGTATTCTCTTACAGTGCCTGTTTGACGCAGTTTAGTGAGTGCTCCTGTGAAATCATCAAAGGAACTAGGGCCAAAGCGCTCCAAAATGAGGGTGCACAATTCGCTCCACGTTGGGCCTACATTAGCCTTGATGTACCAACGGAACCATTGAAGAGCTTCATGTTCCAAATGAAAAGATGCAAGGGAGACTTTGTGGTTATCCAAAGTATTATGCAAGCTGAAATACTGCTCTGCCCTATAGATCCATCCAGTCGGATCAGAACCATCGAAGCGTGGAAAATCAAGCTTTGGTCCACGGAAATTGCCAGAAGAGGACCCAGTATCTCCTGAATGGTTTCGGCTCATGGCTGACTGCTGAAAGTTAAGACCCAGAATTTTGTCATCCAGATCTTGAAGTCTGGTTTTGAGGGATGCAATTTCCTCTTCCATGATTTTTGCTCCTGTACGCGTAACAACCATAAAACAAGCTCTTTTTTTTTTTTTTTTTTTTTTTTTGAAATGGGTAGAAGATGAGAAACAAAAACTTTTTTAGTTACGGCAAACTTGGATTTGGGTAAAACTCATATAGGAAATGGGTGTTCGACGGGTGGTGGGAGACTATCTGGGGACAAGGGAAAAAGAAAAATGAGGGTTTCAAGGGTAGGGAGGCGAAATGAGGCGAACAGTCCAAGAGGGATAAGGGAGCAAAATGAGGAATTGAATCTTGTGGCTCAGTTTGGTGGCGATTGGATGAGAGGTGAAAAAGATAGGGCAAACCCTAAAATTAGATAAATGAGGGATTTAGGGCTTTGATATGTAAAATTTGGGGTTGGGTCACCAAGGAAGGAAGTATGCGAAATGATATTGCAGACGTTCTGCGGAAGTATGAGCAGAAACAGAAAGCAAACAAGGAAGCTACGACTAAAAAACAGAAAAATTTTTACTCAAAATTCACTCACAGACAGAACAACTGAAAAGAGTTATTGCAATAACAAGAGATATTAGAAATGAGAGGAACCTGAAGGCCACGACAGAAAAAAAAAATTTGATGTAATTTCCACCCAGCGAGCCCAAGAGAGTGCTCTGATACCAGATGAGAAGAACCTCCTTATAGCAATATCGTGAGAATGCTCGAAATAACAGAATACAAAGTGATAGCAGAACTCAGAATAAATCTACTGATCGCAGGCCACTTCGAGGGGGTAACCTCCTTTGAGCAAGCTCAATACAATAAATTCGTCCGTGCCCATCAAGGGCCTCAACCTATTCTTATATACTGGGTACGATCTAGAAAAGTAATACTACCTATGCATGTGGGATAATAAAATAAACTCACGGGACGACTTACAAAGCATATGCGTCCAACAACTCTACTCTAACAAAATAAATAGAAGGAACACACAGGTTCCTAACAATATTCAACAAATTTACCCTCAAGAGGTCTCTGAGACTGGACTATCTAGCAAAATTCTTTATAGAATTCATCCTCTACTGGGTGATGCATAATGCACTCCCTCAAATCTATACCATTCACCATGGAAGTGAGCTCATGATGTCATCTACTCAAGGATTTTCCACCATGTTCTCCTTACCCTTAATGTAATGTACATCAAAATCATACTTGTACAGGAACTCCATATGTCTTCTTTGCCTAGCATTAAGACTTGGTTGTGTGAAAATATACTGCAAGCTCTAGTGATCTAAATGAAGTCCAAATCATCACCCTAGAAGGAAATGTCACCATCATGCCAATGCATGGACCACTACTATGAGCTTGAGATCATGAATAAGATAATTGAGCTCATGCCCCTTGAGTTTCCTCAACTTTTAAGCTATGGCTCAACCCTCTTGCATAAAAATAGCTCCAATTCCATCTAAGGAAACATCTATGCATACTACACAATCCTTTGAAGGGTCAGGTACTGCTAAAATGGGTGCACTAGTGAGTGCCCTCTTAAGCTTCTAAAAGGCCTCCTCAAACTTTTCTATCCACTCAAACTTCTTCCCCTTTCTTTGAAGAGAGGTAATAGGGTGAGCTATCTTAGAGAAACTAGCCACAAACCACCTATAGTGTCCTATCAAACCCATAAAACTTTTGACCTCCATGACATTTGTAGGTGTTGGCCAATCCATGATGGCTCAGATCTTGGATGGGTCCACTGAGATCCCATCCCCTAATATCACATGAACCAAATAATGCACTTCCTATTTGAAAAAGGCACATTTTGACAAGCTACCATAAAGATGATTCTATCTCAACCACTAGTACATTTTAGATCAAATTTTGACCTAGCTCTTAAAATTCTTGGTGAATTAAAAAAAATTCATTTTTATGCTCGAGTTGGTCAAAATTTTGACCAACGCGGGTTCACATAACTTGTTTTATGTCCGAGTTGTTCGAAATTTTGACCAACTCGGGTTCACATAAAAAAAAAAGAAAAAAGAAGAAGTCATTTTGCCACTAGTCGAAGGAGGGTTTGTCTACATGTGCACCACGCACAGGAGCTCTTTGAGGTGAGGTAAGTCCATGTCGTTACCTCTGGTAGCATATACGTTGTTTTTTAAAGTGATAGGCTGCATCGTTAGTAAAACCCTCAATATTTTCATGCTTTGGAGATATAGCTAACCTGACGCAAAAAATATCTTTGATAGTTTGTAAGAAACTTCTTGACTTAAAATCTTTCTCCCTTGGTGCAACATTTCCCAATGTTAATTATTTTTCAGGTTTAACTCATGACCTATGTTCAATCCATCATGTTCTCTAGAATTTCCTCCTTTTCTACCCCATTCTCTTCTGATATATACATCATGTCAAATAAAAATCTTCTCAAGTGGAACAAGGTGAGGAGGAATTTTGTTATCTTTTAATTACTTAATTCTTTACTCCAACTCTTCTTACTATTAGGTGAGAAATCTCAGTAGAGATTATCACTTCCTTCAAAATATTAACCCTTAAAATGCTTTAGTTCCTTCTAATAATTTCTAGACCTTTTGGTCACTCTCAAATACTTTCTATGAATCTACATCATCAAGCACATTTGGAATAAACAAGACTTCCACTTTGTATTCTTGATCTCTAAATTTTGAATGAGGTAAGAGCAGGGAAGCCGACACTACCAAAGCATTGGCTCTTGCATTTTGTTCTCTTAGAACCACCTAAATTGAGAAAGCATATAGGCCTTCCAATTCATCCCACACTTGGTTCCTATAATTCTAAAGTGTATGATTCTTAATAGTATATTGGCTTTAGACCTACTTAACTACCAATTCTACAAGACCTTGAGCCTTTAGAGTCTTTACTCCTTTCAGTTTGGCTATGCAACTATACCCAAAAGTAATACTTCATACTTAGTAGTATTATTTATATTCTTAAACTATATCTTATAGTTTAGCTACATTAATTCTCCCTCTAGGGACACTAACACCACACTTGCTCCCTAATCAACAAACACACAATTACTTTCAAACTCCAAAGTCCACAATCATTGATCATCAGGGGGCTATTCTTCTTCCTCCAAAACACTTAAATTTAAAAACATGCTAGTTTTTTATTCTATTTCTTGATATAATATTTGGGCTTTTGGATAATCTGACTTCATGACTGTGAATTTTGCTTTTTCTTCTAGCTCAAGCTTAACCTTCTTACTTCCAACTAGAATAATGGCATGAGATCAATCATGTTTTATCTCACCCCCATGTCTTTGCAAAAGCTATTTCTTAGGAGCATGTCATAACTGGCTGGTATATCTGCTATTGGGATAGCTAGCTTCAGTGTCTTTGTTGGGTAAGCTATTAAGGCTACCTAGGTGTCCTTAATTTGTCTAACTAAAGGAAATTTCTTAGCATCCATGGAATAAAAACACCCACATATCTTAGTTAATGGTAAACCTAAACTTCTTACAACTGTAGTAGGCATAACATTTTCTAAGGCTCTAGAGTCTAGAATGTAATTGCTCAACTTGTAGTCTTATGTGATCAATAATTCTAACAAAGGGAGGTAGCTAGGACAATAGATTACTCTTCTTAGAATAATTTAGGTAACACAAGCTCTTCTTTAGAAAGGGAAGTCACACTATCACTAATATTAACATTTATATTTTTCCTATTAGCCTTATCTCTACTAACTCCTTTACAATGTTCAACAAGATTTTGCAATTGGGTAGGATAATTTAGATAATTAAGTGGAGATATATGAATCCTAGAATCTTTACAATATTGGACTATATCAAATGAGTCTTGGGAATTACTAGTTTTCTCCCATTAAGAGGTTGATGGCATAGGGTCACTAGCTTTGGCTAGTATAGCCCTAGAGGCATTGTTTCAGCCTAGAATGGATGAGGTAGCTAGAGCCTTATTCCTCTGGCCTCTAATCATCATTGTCATGTGTGCTCTATCTAAAATAGTGAAACAATTATCTCCTCTTTCCAAATCTGACTCATACTCCAAATAAAAGTTTCCAAAGTCACCATTAGGAGTAGAGCCATCTTCACTTTCTAGAAACTCCATAGATAATTCCTTGGTTATGCTCATTTACATATATCTTGTCATCTCAAGAATTTAGGTCTCACTTGATAAAGCCTTAGATTCATAAGCTTCAATTCTGATTCAAGATCCAAGGCATCTTGGGAAGACTTGCAATGTTAATGGCCCAATTCAATAGGAAATGGGGAACTAGAACCTCTCTTGGGTTTTAAGCTTTTTACCAATACAAATTATTTTCCTACATATTTCAATGAGGATATACTTAACTAAGTATTGTGGTATGGAGCTTAATTGGACTTGGAGGTTTATTTGACGCAATTTCCCCCCAGATTATTTGTACGAGGTTTGGGGGCAGTGCCCCTTGAAGATCCCAGGGCAACACCCTAGGTGTGCTCCCTTTCATAGTACAACATGGGGTTGAGGGGAAATTCCCCCACTGGGGTTTTCAAGGGTAGTAGTATTCGCTACTATTGTCGTATTTGACAATTTATTCTAGCCCTAATTTTGTAGCAGAAAAAAACTTGTATAAAATGATTTAAGTTAGGGATTTCATAATATATGATGATATTGTAGTTTCTTGTGGTGGTATTGAACTTTAAGGGATTACAGATTGTAATCACTCGATAATAATAATAGTGGACTTGTTGGTGGACGTAGCCCAAGGATTGGGTGAACCATGTTAAATCTTTGTGTTCGGTGTTCTCTTTTGTGCAATTTATTATTTTTTGATATTGGTTATATTTGCATGTAATTTTTATTTATGTATGTGGTTTATCCTAACACTAAGTTGTATCTGATTCTCCTTCAAATCTGTCAACCCTCAAATAAGTAAATTTTTTAAATTAAATAAAGTATCTTCCATAGGTTATGATTAATTGAATTGCTTCTTCAAATATCCTCTTCTTCTCTTTCTCTTGAAAATCAAACATTGGGCATGCTAAGAATACATCTTGTACTCTTCTGAAGTTCTCTAAGTTCTTCTTCTATTTTAACAAGGGATAATAGTCATATTCTCAATGTATGGCTCATGAGGTAGGACTTCCCATTCTTTGTAGCAAGCCAATAGGTAGAAAAAACACTGGCCATTAGGGAACATTTTGAAAAATATGTAGGTTATGTGATGCCTATGCTTCAAAGGGCAGCAAAGTTGTTTGTGCATTCTAATGATCAAGAGGATGAACTGATTGAGTATACAAATCAGCTGCGTAATGGAATTCTAGAAGCATATTCAGGAATTTTTCAAGGTCTTTGTAAGATAGGCATGAAACTTCTCTTGACAATCACTACTTTCTAGCATAGAAGCTTTGAAGCGATCCTTGGATCTAATAAATGGTAAAATCCATTTTTCATTTTTGAATTGATAGAAGAGCATTTTAAACATAAAATAGTATCAATGTGTTTGGTTCAATAAGAAGTTTTTTGGGTCACTTTGAATTAGAAATGATCTAAATTTCAAGATTGAAAATGAAATAGTTATTACATTTTAGCTATTTTTCCAATTGACATGTTCATTTGTTGACCAAGGGAAGGCTAAATCAAGAGAGCTTTTAGTAGCGTATAGAATCAGAATGTCATGGCTTAACATGAATATTTTCATAATTATAAGATGTTGAACTCAATTCTATAGATCAAATATATCTTAATACATCTGCTGAGCAAGTTCCATTTTTTCTCTTTTATTTGATCCTCATTGCAAGTCTGCAAAGTGATCTTGCACATAACATATTTCAATTCTAGACAGCTGCATAACTTTCAACTACTCAAACATTAGTATTTTGGCTTTACATGAATTGGTATGGTGGAAATAAAGCTACAAAGTAGATTTTCAATAATATCTATAATAAGTTTTACTGAATGCTCAAATTCTAGCTTAATTACCAATCTGAAATAGATTGAGATGATATTTACATAATTACAACGAAAATATTTCTTGGCATAATAGTTGCATTATAAGGGATCAGTTCGTCTGACCAACTAAACTACGAGTGAACTAGGGCCTTACCACATCTATTAACATGTGCAAGGCATGGCCTTTTATGGGGGGCTTAACACATAAGAATGTTGCACATATAGTGCACCATGAGCATCAAAGCGGGATGTGCATGTACGCACATGCACTCCAGAGTTTACCTTTGGGAGTTAGCTAAGGTCAAGGATAAATTTCTCAAACTATGTGGATTATTGTACGGACATCTAATAGTACACAACTATGACTCTAGGATGCCCTAAAATAAAAAGTGGTCAGTATGTGAGGGGAGACCTTTTACTTGTAGGGACATAGGGCTTGAGGGTGCGCATGTTCCCTTCACTGAAGTGAGGGATTTAGGTGCACATTGCACACACTTGATGGGTTTGCATGTGTGCACATTTTATCTACCTTGTAAAAATTTTACTTCCTAACCTACTAACCTTGTTTAGAGTCAATCGATTGGATTTCTTGGACCGATCTAGACCTAGAAGGATACCCTATCCATAGTTGTTCTTGACTAGGTGTCATGTACTAGAGAATAAAATCCCTTGCCCTAAAAACAAAGAGGGGGTCCCCATTTTGAATTCAATATTGGGGGTGTGTTGTGAAACCACAACAAGAACAAAATACATAGATTTAGTAGACTACAAGATTGTAATTGATGAAAGTAAAAAAATTACAATCATAAAACCTTAGATAATAAAATTTTGAAATGAAGAACCACAATATAGAACCAAAGCCTAAAAAAAAATCAAATGTAGCACACCTAAACATGGAGGCTTGTGAAAAGTGTGAGGGTGCCTAAACTAAGTCCAATTTTTATTCTTATTAACAAGATCCTGAACATTCTTTCTACCAAACAAAGAACAAGTAATTATTGTTATTAACTTGGGTAAAATGATAAGATGTGGATTCAGACTAATCTTCAGAGCTTCTAGCATGGATCACTAATATTCTCAAGAAAAGGTGAGATATTGTTAAAAGAATTCATGTTTCTCTCTCTACATCATCAAATGCATTATAGCCAAACTTTTCTTTTAATGTGAATTTTCTTTGTATTAGGATTATATAATCTATATTATTTTTACTCTTTGCTAGATATCCTACTATTATAAACTTCTCACATTTTCTTTCTAATTTTTTTTTTCATCCATTAGGAATGTGAGCATAAGTTGTATACCCAACAATGTGAAAATGAGATACAATAGGCTTTCTTTCACTCCATGCTTCTTCAGGTGTTATGTTCATAATTGCTTTTTGTAGGAGTTATATTCAATATATATAATGTGTTATAAATTACTTCATCCCAAAGATTGACTTCTACCTTTCTACAATGAAGCATGTTAGTCATTTGTATTATTGTTCTGTTCTTCCTTTCTTCAACCCCATTTTTTTGTCATGAGTAAGAGATAGTTAATTCTTTCTTTATACATTTTGTTTACAAAATTTCAAAAATTTCTTATTCATATATTTAGTTCCTCTATCTCTCCTTATGATCTTTAGACATTTCCCATTGCACATCCTTCACATACCTTATTCCTTAGTGAGACTTTTGAGAGCCCATGCACCCTACTCAACTTTTATAGAAGTGGAATGAAGTTGTGAAGTTGCCACATTTGAGTTGATTTGTTCAAAATTTGTAGCATTTATGGGTTCAGTAGCTTGGTTTGGGTTAAGATACATTGAACTTATTGTAACTATGTTACAATTTAATAATAACACACATTAGGTGCAATGGACTTGTTTTATCTATTTGTTTGAAAATACCATATATTAAATTGTTGTTAGCAATACAATTTTCATCAACACGAGCTTTATTTGGAGCTTCTATTTGAATTTCTACTAATGATTCTAAAATTTTTATAGAAGTATGTGATATCCTGATTCTCATGGAAATAAAAGATTAAACAAAATATAACATAGATCTTATGGTTTTGAAAATAATGAATTGAATTAGAAATCATAACATGTCAACCAAGTCTGCCAACCATGTTTAAAATCATTGTCCTTTATATCATCATCGTATGCAAATCCATATTCACCATTCTAATTCCATTGGTGAATATCCTCCATGTCATTCATTTTTAAATATCATATTTTTTTTTTTATATGTTTAAATCTTGATCACTAATGTTTTTTCCTACCTTTAATATTTTAAAATTAATCATTGAACATCTTGAAGACAATATCTATTAGAAAGATTCATTAAAATCAAAAACACATTTTTTTCCTCCAAATGCCTCTTACTCATTAAACCAAAATAACCACCCAAAGTTTTATTTTCTTCAATTGTGATTTCTGAGACTGTGTACTCATAAACTCTACAGTCCTTTGCACCAGATCATTTCTAATGCAGCCCTTTCATTAGTTATAGTTCCATGTTCTTAGCATCGTATCACTCTTTTCTTTTCATTTATTCTCCTATTTCTTCCACCATAATTAACAAAGAATGAATCCACCTTGAAAAAAATGTATAAACGTACATGGGCAATGAAATTGCAATGTTTTAAAAATCCTTTTGATCAGCAATCTCTCCATGTCCTCACACAGTCATATGACCTTTTCTCTTTACAGAGTAATTCATTGACCCTTTCAATGATCCTATTATTTCTCCAACCCCTTCTAACAGAACATTCTATGAAATACATTGAATCACTTTGCATGGCTTTGGGTCCATCTACAAATAATTATAACTATACTAAACGTAGCATGGATGGAGCCTAGCAAAATTTTTGAGTCATTTATGAAGAACTTTTTCACTTTTAAGAAATTCCATGGTGGTTTCCCTCAGTGAAAAGGCATTCAATTGATAAGTATCTAAGTCCAAAATTTTCTAATAGAATCTACATTCATGCAAACAAAATGTAACGACCATATTGGATGTGTGAGGCATCCTAAAAGAACATCTGCAATAGAAGCATGCTCACTTTCTTGCTTATGCAATCATTCTGACTTCAATGTCTAAGCATCCAGAAGTAATTAATATCATTTCCAACTCTACTTAAGCACTATCTATCCTCCTTTCTCTGCATATACCCACCATGGCCACATTTTTCTATTTAAAGGTGATTCTACATTTCAAACTAGAATTTAATACGCTAAATCTGTCCTAATACTACTGTAAGACTTAGGAATGCAATAAGATAAAAGAGTAGAGAAATGACTAACACTGGAAAACTAATTCTTGAACACTAATGATTAATACATTAATAGTATAAAAAATTAGATAATATGAGAGAATATGAGTAAATGAATAAAAGACCTAGAAATAAGAAGATTTTGGAGCTGTCTCTATTTCATTCTTAAACATTACATTAAGGAACTTTGACTATTTAGTAGTTTTAGTTTAGGAATGAATTATTAGTATTTGATGTTTAAGTCATTCAAAATAGAAGTAAAAAAATACAAAAATGTATTATACATCAAAGAACTAGATGTATGATTGATGTATGAAAAAGTGATAGAAGCATGAGATAGGGAGCAACATTCATAGGCAAATAACATAAGTTGACCACAAGCAAAAACACAAATTTTGAAGGCAAATTATAAAGAGTTCACTACCAGATTTTAATAAAACTCAATTATTACATTTTGATAATCGATTGTAATTTGGCTGCAATTTATCATTAAATGCTTGTGAGTTGAACTGTATTATTTTGCAATTTTTGTAAGGATTCTATAATTAGATAGAGAATGTCATCAGATTTCATTGGATGGGAAAAAGACTTGTATAATTGGAAATAGAATCTCACAATAAGAGAATAAGGATGAGTTATTAAGCTCTCTACAAAATATATCATTGAATAAATTTAAAAACACAAATTAATGCTTACTTATAATAATTAGATTCAATTTAATTTTAGATATCTTTCAGATATAAATGGATAGAAGATCTTAGAATTGAAGGACCAGCCCCAAAATTTTACCACTTAATAGAAACAATTGTTTATTAAATTTTAACATCACACTTCCAAGGTGAAAAAAAATTGTAATGAGAACAGCAACACAAAGATTCAGTAGAATATAAGACTTGAATTGATAATGGTAAAACAAATATCTAATGATCATAGTACCTTACATAGTGAAATAAATATGTACAATGTTGAGCCAAAGGCTGCAACACAACCAAATGCAACATGCCTAGAGATGGAGACTTCTAATGACTATAGAGATGCCTAAGCCTAAATCTCATAAGTAGCTTGGGCATTCTTCTTTTCATAAAAAAAACCAATGATTGATAACATGAGTGAAAATCTATGATGTAGATATAGACCAATTTTTGGAACTCCCTTCATAAGGATTTTCTGGATTTCTGGTTTTGTCAAGAAAAGATGAGATATCTATGGGCAAATGAAATGCCAACATTTCCTGAAACTATTGACTTATCAATCCTTGCAAAGACTCCTCCTTTCAGAACCTCTCCTTTTAAATTGTTTGAAGATACATTAATATGTTGAAGCATTTTCATTTTTGGAAAGTCACTGGAATTGTGCCTAACAAATTATTTCTGGTTCAAGATCAATGTCTTGAAGATTTTTAAGATTGGTAAGTGATATTGGTATTGAGCTCCAAAATGAATTGCATGGAAGATTCAAATATTGCAAGTTTGTAAAACTTGACAATGCAGCTGGAATTTCACCTAAGAGGTTGTTGAGAGACACATCTATGGCCTAAACCATTGCCATAGTACTCATTACTAAAATAGAACCTTTGAACAAATTACTTGAAACATTGAAATAAAAATTAATATTTACAAGACTTGACCTTTCAAGAGGTACGTTTCCTTGTAGTCTATTGTAGGCTAAGTCCACCTTTTCCAAATTTATACATCTCCTTAAACTAGCAAGAAATTTCCCTAAAAGTTGATTCTTATGAAGAATAAGATGCCTTAGTTGTGGAAGATTGCCAAGAACAGGTGAGATTTGACCAAAGATCATGCCTTCATGCCAAGCAAATCTTCATGCTAAATCTTATAGTTTAAATCTCATTGTGATGATAAAATATAAAACATCAATGTACTTCAACCATAAACTTTACATTGGTTAGCATGGAGAATAAATAGAAAGCAAGCACAAATTATTAATATATGCATACTTTTGATTTGTATATTTAGCAAATAAGAAAAGAACATAGATTAAATATGAGGGGTTCCAAGTAGGCTGGTTAATACCAGTCTCTTTCTAATTTATTCCTCTGATACAAAACTTTAGGAATACTCAAAAAATTGTTCCTTCCTAGTATCCAATTAAACATCTTCACATTAGTTCAAAAACCCTAGGTCTGAAACTGAATACATGCATGCTGAAGAAGTTATAAAAAAAATCAGATAGAACTCAACATAGCTTAGGAAATCAAAATATACATCAATCTAGTATATTTGGAGTAGGATTGAAGCATTTCACAAACCTTTTTAACTGCTCCTCTGAAACCTCACACTTGGTAATGGCATCTTTGCAATGCATGCGCTCCTCTTGAAGCTCTAGCTCCAAAGCATCCACTTTTTCAGACAACCCTTTCATCTCAGTTTTTGTTGCCTTGAATTGAGATTTAATATCTGATTTATGTGAAATCATGGCTACTAGTTCATTCTCTAATAATTGCTTTGATTCCTTAGTAGATTCAAGCTGCATTTACAAGTTTGCTAGCATTTGTTTTGATTTAGTAAGTTGACTTTCTTTGTGTTCAAGTTTCTCTTTAGTTGCAGCTAGGACTACCTTTTAGATTAGCATTGTCACTCTTCAAATGCATAAGTTGTTCCTCCAATTCTCTGTAACTTGATGTTGGGTGTGATCAAGCTTCTCTTTTGTTATAGTGAAGACTCCTTCCATACTAGCATCCTCACTCTTGAGATGTATGAGCTCCTCTTTTAACTCAATAATCTGATACTGTGTGTGTCCAAGATCCTCTTTGGTTGTAGCCAAGACTGTTTCTAGATTTGCATTCTCACTCTTTAAGCACATAAGCTCCTCTTCTAACTCTCCAATTCTACTTACCTAGGCCTTCAACTTAGATTCCAAAGATTTTTTTCTACTTGAATGTTGTTAAGCTTCCTAATTATGTATAAATTGCCACCAGCTAGTTGAAAGCGTAGGCTATTAGCCTTTTCTTCTCTTGAAAGATCTTGAGAACTTTCTTGTCTTGTGAAATTATCTGTACTAGTCAAATTACAAAGAAAACTAGACTGCATCAGGTTGGGCAATTGGTTGCCAAAATCTGTGGCTTTATTTTGGAAGATTTTACTAAAACCAAGAGCAAACATTTTCCTAAATTGAGATAACAAAGATATCAGTTCAACGATTAACTCTGTAATGTTTTCTTTGCACTACAAAAAGTAATCCACTAACTGAGAAAACTCCTAAATTCTAAAATCTAGTTTATTAGTATCTGATGATTTAAATTTTCGAGTCTTTTCAAGTTCTTGGGCTATAGATTGTAAGAAATTAATGACGCTAACAATAGAAATTGCAAACTCTACATCAATAGAACTAATTCTAATCCCAGTATCAGAATGAGAAGTGATGTTAGCTTTCATAGAAGACTAGATATGTGTCTAAGAATCTCTAGTAATTTCATCATCTATTTCCATGGCATATTTGACCTCATCTAGTATTTTGTGTAGGTCTGCACCCCCAATGTCAACAGCAAGGATCATATCATGCTTTTCCTCCAGACTAACTAGGGCAAATTCATTCCAAGTGTTTCTAGCTTGCAGAACAATTAGATTTTCTTTTAAATGGTTCATTTTTTTTAACAACTCAAAGCATTCCTAATTGACAATTTGAAGCTTTGATTCTTTTTGTGTAAGAGCTTCTTCTAAGAAAGCTCTATCTTCTTGATTAGATGAAATATCAAAACTTCTTTAAACATTCTTGTCATTTATTTCATCTAAATTTCCTACTTCTACCTGATCCAATCTAGTTGAATCCATGGAAGCCAATCTCTCCATCTCAAGGAAATCATCCATCAAATCTACCTTGGACACATCACTAAGCTTCTTAGCTTTGCCAATGACCTTTTCTATTTTGATATGATCTAGCTCTGCAATCAGTGCTGAAGCCCATGACTCTTTTCTAGGGTCACCACACTCCTGTCCTCAGAAATGGAAGACAAGCTTGGTGGATTGCTTGTGCTTTCATTTCTTGATCCTTCCAAATGCAACTCAAGTGCAAGTTTTCCTTGCCTTCACCTCAAAGATTCCAACTATTTTTTAATGGTGGAGAGTTTGGCAGTTGTTCTAGCACACATGGCTCTAGAAGCCTTAAGCTCACCATTTTGCTTTGAGAGAGCATCTTTTAGCATCTTGTTCTCTTCTTCTATTGTGGTCACTTTTCCTATATGGTATTCAGTTGTTTTCTGAGAATGTTCTGTGTCTATCATTTAATGTCTCTACTGAAGAACATGGTGAACCAGCACCCTTACTAAGTGACTTCCTCAATTTGATATCCCCAGACTCCCTTCTAGTAGTATCTACTTCAAGTTTCATTTGAGCTAGTGTAGTAGGCCCTAGTAATCATTTTTTAAGTAGACCTCTTAGCCTCTGACACTTAGCCTCTAACTTGGTAACTTTCTTAACTGTTTCTATTTGCTACTTGCTAGTAGCCTGGGCAGATTTCTTACTAATATCCCTTTCATCAATTATTATACCCAATTATTTGTTAAGCACATGAAGTTTATATTTGAGGCCAACATTCTCACTTTCTAAGATCTCAAGTTTAGTTTGAAGAACTTTAGCCTCAAACTCAACTTAGTTTCTGGCTTCTTGCAAATCAAATAATGCTTTTGAATTTTCCTGAAGAGATGTGGATGCTGCATTACTTCTTGTTTCTACCTCAATGGAATGCTCTAATTTCAAAGATACCCTTCCTTGTGTTTCTTTCAAAATTTAATTGTATCTTTCTTGTTGGATGCACGTGCCTTCAATGGACAAATACACAAAAACATTGTGTCAACTGTAAATTTGGATTGCAAATTGGATCTCAAGGCTATAGCTCTTCAGGCTAGGAATGCTGAGTACAATCCCAAGGTAAGTGACATGGATATTATTTCTATTTTCTATAGAAGTTTTATCACTTTATTGTTCATGGTCGCTCAGAATTAAATATCTCTTCATAAAGCAACACACAAGCAAGAGATGCATAACTACAATAGTATATTGTATGGAGGATTTGAAAATTAAAAAATTACTAGAAAATTCTTGTGGAAGGAAATTGTAATAAAAGCATTTCTCTCAACTCGGTGTTCTCCAATAAGGATAAGATTGAAAACTAAGAAAAGATTACAACTAAAAGAAAAAAGAATATTCCTAAAGTCTATCGTAATAGCTTAGTTGACCATTATAAATTTATAACTAAAATTACAATATTATTTTACTAATGGGGATGAGAGTAAAGAGTCCCCTTCCCATTGTGCCTAGCTTGTAAAATGATTAGGACATCCCCAAACTGATGCCCTTAGATAGTAATATCTGTAAAATCAAAGTTACACATTTCATATATGTAAAAACTGATAACTACCACCATATTCTGAAAAAACTTACTATTGAAACATAATTATTATGGGCTTACAAAATATGCAAGGCCCCTCTTAGACACCAATCCTTAATAAAGAAATCTATGTGTGGCCCCATTATCTATAAGAACAGTGATGCCCTATCCTAGCAAGACTCTACAAACTTTGAGAGAGTATGGAATTTGTCCCTTGGGTGGTCTTCAAAGTACAGCCAAGATGTTTTATTTAGTTCCTCCTCTCACTATTTTAGGTTCCTATTCTTCTTTATGAGCTTTAGCTCTTATGTCTCAGCGTCGTCATCATAGGCAACCTCAATATAATATGGATTTAATAACTGGGTTCCCATAACTCCTAGAAATCAAAGTACAATAGACTTACTTCTAAATTCAATAGTAAAATTCACATACCCTTTTATTATAGCATTAGATTCTACACTTCTTTTTAAAATTAACATTGTATTGATTCAAATGAGGTGCTCTAGAAATGAATTTTTTCCTTGGCTCTAAAGATTCTAGATCTAGGGACTATTTTCCTACATCTAAAATTACACGGTTAAATCCTGATATTCATATGAACTGTAGATAAGTTGAAAAGTTGAGTCTTAAATTTATCAAGTTAGTTTTAATCAGTAAGTTTTTAATTGTCGCTATTTTTAAATTCAAATAGTTGTATGTATCTTTAGGAGGAAGCATAATGCTTTTGATGTTACTGAAAAACATTAATGGCAACTATAAGGCAAAATTTATGTTCTGTCCAATTTATTTGCAGGTATATTTTCTTGTAAAGAAAGACCACGCCTGACAATATGAACACAAAACAAAATAATGAGACAATGGCTGCATTGTCGGCTTAGTTTCAAAGAAAACCTGATAAATGTTATTGTCCTTGCAAAAAGTGTAAGGGCTTAAAGAATCAACGAATTCTAATCACAACAGCCTAGAGTCATTGTAAGAAATATGGTCATGTTAAAGGGGGCCACGATTTTTGTCCATTGTTGAATGTGGATTTCCTACTAGAGAAAAATGGAGGTGTGAATATCCAAGCTGAGGATAACACTCCCATGGAAGAAGATGATAATGTGCTAGAGGACATGATTGAAGAAGATGGTGTTGGGGCAGGTGATGAAGAGGCTCACAATGATGGTACTAGAAAATTTGATAATAATGATGAAGATGGTCTTGATATACCTTTACTTGAGAAGGCACACGAGCCCTTATAAGAAGGCTCCCAAACAACTCTACTGTCGGTTATAGTGTTTTTGGTGAACTTAAAGGTTATGAATAGTATATCCAATGTAGCAATGTCATGTATGTTAAGGTATGTCATTTTTGTCATATTCAATGTTAGCATATAATTACAATTCATTATATTAACAATGCATACTTGTTGTTGTAGGTTGATTAGTGAGTTTTTGTTACCACCATCAAACATTTTGCCTCATTCGTACCGAGAATTATCTAACATTATGGATTAGATTGGAATTAAGTATCAAACAATACATGCATGTCCCAATGATCACATTCTATATCATAAACAACATGAATTTGCAACAAAATGCCCTAATTGTCATGTTAGTAGATATCGGTCAGATCAAATAACAAAAAAAGTGCCTCACAAGGTTCTTCGGTACATTCCCATTATTCCACGTCTTGAACGGTTATTCAGGTGCACTAGCTTGGCACAATTTATGGATTACCATGCACACAATAGAAGTCAGGATGGCATTATGCGAATACCTATCGATGGTTCTACATTTAAAGAGATAGAAAAAACATGGTCACACTTTAAAGAACAACCTTGTAATTTGAAACTTTTATTGGCGGCGGACGGTGTCAATCCATATGGAGATATGAGATCTGTTTACTCAGTATGGCCTATTTTTGTTATTAATAATAACATTCCTCCTTGGATGTCCATAAAGAGGGAGCACATAATGTTGTCAATGATTGTGCCAGGTATTTTTTTATTTTATAGTTATCTAAATTAATTTATAAATAGTGCATAAAAATTGTTATAATAATTACGTAATGTTTATGTTCATTCAATTGCAAGGTAAATACTAAGTTAAAGATATGAACGTGTATATTGAGCCCCTAATTGATGAGTTGTTGAAGTTATGGAATGGCATCACTATGTATGATATCTCTAGACTGATAGGACATCGACAATTTCAATTCCATGCAATGCTTGTATGGACAATACATGATGCCCCTGGGCTAACTCATTTTTGTGGTATGTTATATTATTAAGATCACATATTTTTGGTCTGTTATAGTGCTTACACATTACTATCAAATGTTTAAGTTGTGCATGATAATTGTACATGATCCAATTATACATTATATTTTAGGTCTTCAAACAAAAGGAAAATTTTCATGTCCAGTTTGTGGTCCGAAGATGAAATGTCATCATTCAAGAAGTTTAGGAAAGCAAGTGTTTGATGAGTTTAGACACTTTCTCCATAATAATCATAGGTATCAAATTGCTGAAAAATATTTTTTCAATGGGAAAGAAGAGACATCATCAAGGCCACAAAGAATGATACCTCATTTATGGAAGTTGGAATATGATCAACTAAATCATCGAGGTAATGTCCAATTTGTCATGCAAAGTTTACAATTTGTATTTTGATATTGTCTTATATTTACTAATGTTGTAATTGATGCTCATGAAGGTCATCAAGGCATCAATGACCAACTTTCTAGAGGAATGAAAAGTTATCCTACTCAATTTAGTAGGTTACCATACTACAACGATCTCCCACTCGCACATTTGTTTGATGCTATGCATATTGGAAAGAATGTAACAGAGACACTATGGAAAATGTTGGATGGAAGGCATGATAGAGAAAAAATTGCTAAAATTTGTACTGACATTCATGAATCCAATCATGCACTAAAAGTTTTCATTGAATCAAATAGGAATGGAGACCGCATAAATACAAGTGCCCTTCCTTGGTTATTAACGGAGCAACAAAGTGATGCATTAAAAAAAGTCATTAAAAAAAAAAAATTTCCAACAAGATTTGCTACAAATATAAGCACTCTTCTATCAAAGAAAGGTGATTTTGGGCTAGGGTTGAAAACACGTGATTGGTGTACCTTCCTCAAGGTAAGTCATGTTTTCTATTTACAATATATTTGTAAGATTTAATGTAGTTCCAATTGCATTATTTAGTAATATATTGAAATAAACATTTTTTAATGATTCCAGTTTGTCCTACCTCTATCCCTTCCACAACATTTTGACAACGGTATTAAACAAATTATATATGATCTTGAAAAATACATGAGGTCAGAAGAGTGTTTTTTCTTAGATTTGTAGCTTTCTATCTGAAATCTATTGTATAATTTTATTTGAAATCTCCTTTATGTGTTTTTGCATGTTGAATCTCTTTTAGGTGGTTATCATCGAAAGAAATTGATAAAAAAGATATAAAATATTGGAAGAGAAAAATTCCATAGCTTATGTGTGAAATGCAAGTGTTTACCTCCAATGTTTTTCAATGCTCAAGAACACTATATCATACATCAAGTTGAGGAGATTGAATTGTGTGGACCTATACAAGCTAGATCAATGTCGATGGTTGAGGCACTTGAAATTTATGAAGGGCTTGGTTTGACAAACAGCATGCCCTAAGGGTTCTATGATAGAGGGATATATGATATACTAGACTATAGTGTACATCAATGAATATCTTTGAAAGTTTGCAGCAGGTATCCATGTAGATTGCATTTGGGATCCCAATTGTAATGACAAATTCAAAGGGGAATACCTGACAGGGAAAGGTAGATTGAGGAGGGTGAGAGGTAATTATAAGTTTTTTTTTTTAATTTAACAATTCTTATCCATCATCAATATATATAAGTTGTTTCTAACTGGTGTAATTGTCTTCTTTATAGTTGGTCATGAGTGGGATGCACTACACTTGTATATTGCAAATAATCTTGATTGGATGATAGTATGGATTGAAAAATTTCAAGAAAATGGTCACTCATTAACATGGGATTGTTTTGCATCATTGGTTAAAGAAGCTCATCATAATAGAGATCCTAATGTTACACCAATGGTACTTGATCTAATATATGGCTTAAGAGATACAAAGGTATGCATAAGATTACTAATCATCAAATATAAGTTTAATATCAACTCACAGATTAATGAGAAGATTCTTGACATGTTTGAATAATTACAGGTCAAACACCACAAAGCTATGTACTACCATGGCTATAAATTTTGCACAAAAAAGTTAGATGAAACATGTGATTTTGGGATAAGTGTTGTCTTCGCGGTCACCAATATTTCATCTAGAACTGACATACATCCTCGACAATCTGAAAATTGATACTATGGAATTTTGGATGATATACTTGAGTGCAACTTTAATTCATTCAAAATATTTCTATTTGTCATCAAATGGTTTAGGTTATGACTAAATTGAAATGATTCCGATAGGATTGTTATTGAACACGATAGTGGATTTACTATGATTAATACAAGGTCATTTGACCCAGTCAAAGATGAGCCCTATGTTCTTTCAAGCCAATGCAAGCAAGTGTTTTACTTTAGTGTTCCACAGAAACTAGGTTGGTCATTTTTTGTTAGACATGACCCAAGAGGAAGGCTGGTAAAGTATAATGTGATCGAAGAAGAAGATATTGAAGAAACACAAGAGGAAGTAAATGATTATCAGGAACAACAGTTACCCAATGATGATGAAGAAGAAGATGGTGATGATTTTGGTCATGCTAATGATAATGGTGATAATGATGATGATGATGCCGATGACGATCATGATCATGGTGATGAAGATGGTGATGATCATGGTGATGATGGTCATGATGATGATAGTGATGAAGGTGGTGGTGGTGACAACGACGATCAAAGTGACAAGTATGATGATGGTGATGATGATGATGATGATAATGACATGGATGAAGATCATGATGATCAATGAAATTTCTAGGTAGGATCAATGTCAACTATGATGGGGTCTTGTATGACCAAATATTTCTTTCCAAACCATATGTGCACATATAAGCATTAAGTAGAACATGTCAAATATTTTTTTAGATATAAACATTAGTTACGCTAAATTTTTAACTTAAGACATGATTTACATATACAATCTACTTTATTAATAATATTTTTTTTGGTAAGTCTATTACTTTAATTTTGCTACTGATTTCTAAGACTTACTAATTTTTTTCACAGGGCGATATGGATGCACCATCTCAAACACCTTCAATAGAGGTAAATATTAATTATTGTAAATTTTAATGTTAATATAGAAACAAATTTCATATTATTATGTTCTTTTCTTTATAGCTTTGGAGTTATTTTGATGAAAGTATACGAATATTGGATGTCACAAATGATAGGAAAAAGCTACAATGATCGATGATCAAATGCAATCTAAAATATAGGTGGCATATCTACATGAAATTGGCCTTAGTACTGACCCTATATTCATCACCCAACAAATTATGCAAAGATACATTGATGAACTTGTTAACATTATCATCAAGGGTGATAGAAGTGAGGAGAAAAAGGCACTAAGAATAGAATTGGACCGTAGAATCCAATCTCTGAAGGTAAGCAGTAATTCGACTAAAGCAGTAATAGAAGTTTAATAGATATTAATATCTTATAGTATCTTTTGGATCATGATCTCTAATTTTATGTGTTCTTGTATAGACATATGTGCCAGTTGCGACATCACATAGTGAACATGGTCAGGGTTGTTGCGCAGTACCTTCGTGCAAGTAACACTTTGTTTGTTTTGATTAACATTATAACACTTACCTTTTTTTTTTGTGGATGTTTCTCGCTAGTATCCCATTTGATCTTTATCCATTCCAAATGTTTTTGCTAACAATATTCTATTCTTCAGCTCATGATGAAGTGTGGACTCCTCCTTCGGTTGGCGGTCCACTATTGTCTGTTGCATTTTCGGCAACAAGGACCATGCAAACATCATCATCTATGCCCACTAGAACTGGTAAAACCTTGTTTTGCTATATTTTGTAATGTATTTCTACAAGTTGATGAACAACGAAGTAGCATATTAGTGCTTAAATGATGTTTATAGAAGCCTGCATGCACACAAACATATGCATACACACACCACGCATACATACATACATACATATATATATACCCACACATAGAGAGACATGGACATAGGCAAGGAGGTAGACCAATAGAGAGCAGTACTATTGAAGCTGATCCATTTCTTGGAGTAGTTCGTGTGATTAGTACTAGTTCGTATGAAGGGACATTATTGCTAAATAAGAAAACTATGCTTCCATTAAAAGAACGAAATTCTTCCAGGTGCTTTAAAATTGGTATTATTTAAAGTGTAAATTTAGTTTACTTTTACATTACTCATTTTGGACTAATAAATCCTTTATGTTTTTGTAGGTAATAATGCTTTCTTTGAACATCTTTTTCATATGACATTGAGACTATTTGGACCCACCATATGTAAAAGGTACATAGTTTCATATCATTGCTACATAATTTTTCTTTTCTTCTATTTATTGTAATATATTAAAGTCATTGATCTAACAATCTATTTGTTTTTAAAAAGGTGGAATTTACAAGTTGTGGAATTAAAAAAATCAGCTGATTGCATCTGTTCAGGAGAAATTTGGGAAAAAAAAATTTGACACTGGCCTACTTTTGAAAAGAGTAGCAAAGCATATAAAACCTGTGAGGGATCAATATAGAAGGGCTCTTAAAGATAACCCAAAGTACAACTGTCCTCTTATGATTCCACCGATGAAGTGGAATGAAATAATTGAAGATGCAAAGGAGAAAAGGTTATGTGAAGATAGAGATAATGAAGCAGCATAGGGCAAAAAGAGGTATGTAATTATAGTATTAAGTACATTGTAATCATGCACTAATTATTGATATTTGTCAATATATAATCTAAGATGTTTAAAATTGTTCATAGATTGTAGGACACATCTGTGGCTACAAAAGCAAGAGTAGAAAAGGTTGGCCAACACAAACTTGGCTTTGGTGGCTATATGAATCTCCAGTCTCAACTTGTAAGTAGAGAAATGAATTTTTTTTAATTTTTTAATATAATATCACAAACAATTTTGTTTAATGAAACCATACATGGAAAACTGATGTTATGAAGCAAAAAACATAGGGCATAGATTTCAATGTGGAGGTCATAGATGAAGATAGAAAAATTGCCTTGAAGGAAGGCTATAAAGTTGTGGTTGCATGCCTATGTGAAGAATATGTAAGCCTTGCCCAAGAATCCAATGCACCAAATGATATCTCACAGGTAAATTGGTCAGATGAAAAGTAAATGAAATTAAATAGTTGAGAAGATTCTTTTTTGGTATTATTTTTAAACGTAAATTGACTACATAACAATGTGCATAACATTTTACCGCAGCATTCATATCCTACCACAGAACCTGCTCGTGACGAAGGCCATGATGTGTATTATAGTGGTGGAGGTATTAATTTTCTATTGGAAATTAATTATGCAATTATGAATACAATTTAACATCTTCAATTAGAATTTGACGTGTATCCTTTTTTTGAATATTTCAGAGCATGGTGAACATCATGCTGAAGGAGTGGACCATGTTCCAAGTGTTCAACATGTTGACATCATGGTAGATCAAAATGTTAATGTACATGATGTGGCATTTTTAGGTAAGAAAATGCATTTTATGTTGTACTCGTACTTAATTATAGACTTGTAACAGTTAGAAAAAGAAAAAGAGTATGCCAATTTATCCCATTCAATTGTTCTTGCAACAGAGCCCCCTTTAGTGCAGCAACCTCCTACTCCTCCAAAGAGAAGGAGCCATCATAATTTGACATTACACATGCTAGAAGAGGAGGAGAATGATGTAGATATGGATGCTCCTATGAGCATTTTTCTTAAGAGAGATCAAAAAAATTAAAAAAAGAAATGATGTTTTAAAAATCTTCTTTGATAAAGCTTGTTGGATAATGAAAGAACTTTTTTTTAAGTAATTATGTATGAATGATGCGTATTAATATAGATTTTTATTTTATGTTAATGAATATTGTTATGTGTTAATGAAGTTTTGATTAGTATTGTGTATTAATGAATTTTATATCATATTAATGAATGTTATGTGATTGTATTGATTGAATGTTATAGTTCATAAATGGATGAATGAATGAATAAATGAAATATGTAATTAGATGATAATGGGTACTTTAGATTGATGTTTGGGGGAGGGGGGTGAGGCCAGTTGAGCTTCCACCTTCATGTGGTTGGCCTTGTTAAGTAGAGAATATTATAGTATTCTTGAAACCAAGTGAAGCTCAAACTAACATAAAATGGACACTTTGCATGTCGTAGGTCTAAAATGATCCACAACTACTACTGCCCATAACATACAATGCAAATGTGATATTTGATTTATGTGTGGCTACCTACAATGTTTGATATATCTTGATGCATGTTATAGAAGAATATCTGCTTAGTTTTGTATGGTGTTGTTGTTGATATTTAAAATGGCTCTAGTTTGTTGGAATAATTGCAAAGCACAAACTCTCAACCTACAGGGACCTTAACAAAGTATAAACAAACCTCTGGTAGACAATCAAATACTTATATTATACTGAAGTGTCCATTTTATTTTGTTTGTCACTATTTAATCTTGGAAATCTGATCAAATATTGAAGTAGATATCTAGGTTCAAATGTAAAGCCTCTTTATTTTCTTTGATGGTCTCAGCCTCTTCCTGTATTCATGTAAAAACTGCTCCTTCCAGGTTTATTTAGCTAGGTTAAGCTTGGCATCTATTCAAAATTGTTGCATCTACTCTGAACAAATTTGGTAGCCATATCTTTTTATTTCTATAGCTCAGATTTGAAGGTTTTCTAGGAGTACCACATACAAACTAACAGTCAAGAAATTCCATAAATAGATCAAAAGGTAATACCAACAGGTAAATCACACCAATACATGTCCAAAGCTGATCCACTGTGTATTTCTAACAATAAGCTTTGTGAAATACCATTGGCTTTCAACTAGTTTTCTGACATCAATGCCAGTGCAAAGTAAAAGACACAAAATTTTAGTGCAAATTAATTCCTATACATTGCATAATTATTGCCTCTCACTTTTCAATCATATAGGTGATGTGCTTTCTACAAGGCACATTGTGTCAAGTTCAAGAACCCTCATCTGCTCAATATCTACATCAGTAATAGAAACTTTCTTAGGGAGTTTGGGATTGTATTTTGATGCTCAAGAGAATAGCTACTCTGATAACTCTAATGGTTGTCTATTCAATATCATTGTCAATAATAGCTAGAAGGTTGATTCATTCCTATCTAGGCCAAAAAAAGTTGATGCCATGGAGTTGTTTGGGGTTCACTTTACAGGAGGTGATGGACCGTATCTAATTTCAGGTTCAGATGATCATATAGCTAAGGTACTCTTTACAAATTCCTTCCTGGTTGACATTTGTTACTTTTTGTATGGTTCTTTTTGAATAATAGTCCACTACTCATTTTATTTGGTGTACTTGTATCAGGTGTGGGATTACCAAACAAAAAGTTGAATCCAAACTCTTGACGGACATACCCATAATGTATCAATAGTTTGCTTTCATCCTAAACTTCCTATCATTATCACTGGTTTTGAAGATGGTACTATATGCATTTGGCATTCAACAACATACAGGAAAGTTTATTGAATTATTTTTTTCACTAGATTTTTTAAAGCACAATGTAATTTTGCTATATCATTTTATTTTATAGTCATCGAATCATTTGTAATTAACTTTGTCTTGGTTGAAGGTCTATTTACATCCCATTTTGACTGATATGTCCTATTTTTGCAATTGCTTCCTAAACACAAGGCTCGCTTCTTGAGTAAATCTCTCTAAAAATTTTGGAAAATAGGTAGTATCATGCCTTGAGGCTGGTTGGCCATTTTAATGCAGAATTTTGTGCCCCTGCCCTGATCTGCAAAAGACCGTTATGCCATGAATATTTATACATACTAAAATTAGCTAAAATACCTTATATAATGTCTTAGTGAAGTTGTGATAAGATGGTTGATAACTATTTTTACTTGGTATGATGGGAATATACCTTGTGGAGTATGTTGTTTTGTGTGTATTCAATTTTTTCTCATCTTTTATCACTTGCAAATCTTATTGTTCTTTTATGATATTCTAAAATATTGGAGCTTGTTATTGGATAAATTCATGGGGTAGGTACAAACATTTTTCTTTTTCTTTTTTTGCATTTCTTAACTCATGCTTTTGACTACTTGTTATGTAACTTCGGTTAATGCAACACAAATCCTAATACATGTTATAACTATCAGAAGAATTATATATCTAGTAGATTATTACTATGCATCTCATATATTGTTTAGTATTACATTAAAAAATTAATATTCTTTTAGGTTGTTCAAGATTTTTTCATTTATTTATATTTTAAAATGGAAATTTTGAGTTTTTTTAATATATTTTTTAATCCTTTCTCCATGAATAATCCTACCACAACAACCTCTAATCAGATTTCAACTCATTTTCATCAAACTTGTACTAAATTTTAAAGTTAATAGCTGCTGAAGTACCTAAAACCAGATCCTAGACATTTACATCAGATTTTTAAAATTAGTGAATTAGAGGTCCAAATGGCTTAAACACTTAGGAATGTAGTCATTTTTTAATACTAGGCCTCATGTCACCTTTATCAATTTGGTTTTAATTCACTCTTAGTGGAAATGGAAAAGAGGACTAAGATTTGGAAAATGAATTGTGATATGGAATTATGTAAATCAAGAAGTAATTGCAAACCACTGTTAACAACAACAATAAAGTTGTTGGAGGTGAAGCTTCAAGATCTTGATTGATTTTTTTTAATTCAGACCTTGGAACTTATTGGTGATGATGGAAATTAAGCTTTGATTTTCTGGTAAGCACCCCAATTTGATTGTAAAAGCCTAAGACTAGAGTTTATTATTGGAAAATTCTTGAAATCTGAGTCCTCTTGTTGCAATCAGGTCCCAATTTTCTTGAAAGCAAAACTTTTACACTGGTGAATGCCTGTAGGTGCATGGAATCAGAGTTCTAATGCTGGTAAATGCAAATAGGGTCTTTAATTTTTTGATGAATGCTGATAATTAGAGCCTAACTTGCTGGTAGACAGCTGCAATCAGACCTTAAGTTGATGATGAATGCTAGTAATCAGTTCATCTTCAACCCAAAAACTTGGAGGAGAAAGATGTGGATCATAGTGCCTTTGTTATCTAACATTGTCTAAGACACAATTAATTATTCTTGAAACATAATTTACTCGACAATAGAGGTATTGCTTCACTATCACTAGATCATTTTTTTGTGAACTAACATATATAACTGTACCTTTTGTATTTCTTAGGTCCAACTTACATGGCATACATCATTAATTGTGAAGTGTTTTATGTGGATGCCACAAAGATTAAATCATTTAAGATTGGTAAAAAAATTTAGGGCTTGCAAATTTTAATTAATGGCTCACATTGTGAGTCTTTTGCATCACTTAGCTGATGAATCAAGTCATGTGAGCTAGCTCAACATTCTAGAAAATGCGGACACAACATCTGTCATGTAAAGAAATCATAGTCAAATTTTTGTTCGAACCCATCATTTCAGTGCCTGAGTTCTATTTTTACTATATAGATTTGTCTGCTGGTTGGTTTGCAAGTTGTCCTCTATGCAAAATCCTAGGCTTGACATAGATCAAGTAGACATTCACCTTCTAGTCTATTAAGAATTACTCTTTCCCTTTTCTTGATTTTTGAATTCATTACAAATACTTCTACATTATATCTACCTATTATTGTGCATTGCATTTTTGATACGGACATCATTTTGTTTTCTGCGTGTTCTCACCTTGAATTGTTGGTGGGATTGAACTTAAATAGTCTAGGTCTTCCACTAAAATATAGAGGGCTGCATTGGATCCTTCAGAAATATATAGAAAAAAATGATTCTTTCTCCTTCTTGCATAGAATGCAAGGTATGACTCATGTACTTGGTTGTAAACAGGGATAGAGCATGTACTGACGCAAAACTATATTAATCATATTATGAATGCATATTTCATCTTATTCATGAGTATCCTAGGCCCATTAAAAGTTTCTTTCTTCTTGAATAATTTTATAAATGAGATCAATCATATAAGCTCCCAATAGTTGGAAACAAGTGAAATTTTTATGGAATTACCTTTTCCATATTTACATAGATTGTTTACAACTCACGGGGAGTAGTTTCTATTCAAATACCATTAGGTATATATTATGATAATTCTAGAATACTGTCACCATTGTCTAGCCTTGTGATATCTTTGTTGTGTTGGGTAGCCCTCATCATAGAACTCCTTAGGCTCATTTGGATTTTAAGGGCCTTCCGGCCTTACGGGAAATTCCATATCTAGCCTTAGTAGATTCTATAGCAAGCCATGTGAGAATAGAATAGGGTAGGATAAGGATCCACCTCTCGCCTATAGAAAGCACTTGTTTACAGGATATGCATTTCTAAAAGAAGTGTCTTTATTCACTTACTTATAGACATATATAGATAGGATGCATCTCAATTCAAGATACAACCATCTAAGCAGTCAGGAAGTTTAAATATATACACCAATTGAGGTCAGGATCTCCTTGGTAATCTTCAAGTAAAAATATAAGTAGACAAGCATGAATTTTTTGCCCAATTACCATACACTTCACATGAAAGTGTGCATGTAGGTTGTTACACTAAAGCAATAGCAAGGAGGGCCAAAATTCATGAACAGGTTCCTAAGAATTCATAGGGAGGGCTTGTCTTAGAGTTGAACCAATCGCCCATCCCTGCCTTTTCATGATGGATGCATCAAGCGGAGGAGATAGCATTTCACCTTTGGTTAAGTTGGGCACATGGTTCCTTGTAGTTGGGCACCTAAATATAGATTGGTTCTCTGAGAAAGGCTATAATTATGGTGCATGGCGAGGCCTAAGGTTCAACCACTAGCAGCAATTTTGATTTTTCTCTCTTGTCCTACCACCCAGGGGTAATCTTCTAAAACAATGCAAAAGAGAAGAATGAATGCACCCCTTAGCATGCACCCAACTGAGTTGCCATCCTTTTCCTCTGCATGCACAGTAGTTATGGTAATCTGTGTATGAGATTTGGGCGAATATCTGGATGTAGCTTCCTTTCCAAAGGAGAGTGTAAGTACTCTATACATATATAATTCTAAATAGGATTTTTTTCTCAAATGTTTGGTATGTGCATGCTTCGATTATAATGCAGGCACATACTCCTAAAAATATTGGCATAACTGCCTAGCTATGGACCTTAGCACTTTTCATTTCATTTGCTAGAGGTCAATTATGGTCCTTTTCAACCAATGAAAAGTGTCATTTTTGAGGGACAGCAACCATTACAGCTTCTTTAGGGTTGCTTTCTCTTTTCCTTTCTTGATTGTATACCTTGAATGATTTATTTTCATAGGTTTCAGTTAAGCATGGACATTGGACTATGCTACTTTTCTTGTTCCTTTTTTGTGGGTTTACTTATCACAAACCCTTCCATAGGAATCTAGGGGCTTCACTGGTGCAATAAAGGGGAATTCTTATCTATTTCAATTAAGCATGGATATTGGACTCTGTAAATTTACTTGTTTTCTCTTTTGGGTGGCTACTTATCACAACCACTTGCATAGGAGTGTGGGACTTCACTGGAGCATTAAAGGGTCATTTTTTTTGTTTATCTTTGGCACTGCAGTATCCTACATGTTGTGGTTTGAACTTGGTAAACATGGCAACTCTTGTAATAATTTGTGACTAGATAGTAAATGATGTTTAGAAAGAGTGAAGGTCAAGATGCATCAACATTCCAATGCTTAAAATCCTCTCTCAACTCTCCTCATATTGGAATGTTTAGTGAGGTGACTATGCATAAATGTGCAAATATAACATATAAGAAATGACAGTAAAAGTATTTTTCCAACATTATGCAATAACCGTGTTGGTAAAGGTGCTCAGATTGAAGGAATGCATTCCTAAAAAACATTGCTTTGTTGTATTTTTATTGCCAGTTTAGCTTAATAAGTTCTGCCAATAATGTCAATCATTGACTTGTGATTTATTATTACTTGCGTGTTCTTCCTTCTTATGGACTGGTCAAGAATTCCATGTTTACTTTCTTTTTTATAATAGGAAGATTTATTATTTTAAATTATCAACTTACTATTAATGAATATTATTGTCTGCAAAAGAAGCTTTCTTGTTGCAGTTTGTCAAAAATATTAGAATTCAGTGATTGTAAAGGCTTCATCTAGTTAATGATGGATGCGCTACAGAGCATTACATGAGTGCATCAGCACTAATGTGAGCAAGCACTCATAATGAGACACTCTTGAACAATATGCAAGCTGTTGTTGATGCTCTTTATGAATGCCAGTTTAAAATGGGGACAGGCTATCTTTCAGCCCTTCCTTCAAAGTTCTTTGATCGTGTTAAAGCAATTAAACTTGTGTGGGCACCATATTATACCATTCTCAAGGTAGTACTCTATGTTCATATTTATTTCAACAACATTTAGATTTTTTGATATACTGGAAGGTGAATCGAGAGGTGAGCAGTAACTGTGTAACCTCCTAAATTTAGAAACTAAGGTATGCTCAATTGCATATCATGGCAGGATTATTGGATCAATATGAGTTTACTGGCAATGACCAAGCATATAAAATGGTCGTATGGATGGCTAACTATTTCTAAAATTGTGTCCTAAATTTTATATCAACATATACAATTGAAAGGCACTGGCTTTCCCTCAATGAAGAGAGTGGTGGAAAGAATGATGTTCTTTATCGCTTGTATTCGTTAACTGTAATTTTTCTCAAATGTTTCATTTTAATTCAAAGAATAAGAAAGAAATTTGTAGAATGTTACAAGCATTTATACTATGTTTGGTTCTTCAAGTATTATATTTCATTGACATGTGATATGTGGTATTTGACTAGAATGTGCATGCAGGGAAATAAAAACCATCTACTGCTAGCACATCTTTTTGACAAGCCTTGCTTTTTGGGCTTGTTAGTTGTCAAGGTACTAGCTCTTTTAATTGGAAAACTCTTGAAGACATATATGTTTTAGGACTCTTCAAATAGGAAATGGATAGTAGCATTGCATTGATAAAACAAAGTTTTACAATACTTTTATAGCTATCGAATAGCTATGTTGCACGGTAGATGAGTTTTTTGAATGAAGTCATGAAAGTATGCATCCTTGATGACTTGGATTCTAGAATCAGTAATAGCTCTAATTATATTGAATATCTCAAGTATGGAAGTTTGAACACATGAGGAAATTTCTTTTAATATCTGTTGATTAAAGCTAAGCATTTACAAAAATCATTATTTTGCAAGAATAGATTCTAGATTTTTTTGCAACAAGCTCAATCATGCTATACATAAGAAATAATAATGGAAAATATATTGATGGTACAAGATGTATGAAAGTAACTTGTTATAAAGAATGAATACTTTGAACTAGATTAATAATGAGGTACACATCAGTTGTATACATAACAGACATTACCAAAATCTCTTAATAACTACAAGGTAGGCCCTAGCATATCAGGGTCACTCCAAGATAAAGAATGTAATTCTAAGCTCAATCCCAAGTGAATAGTCTTATCCCTATTATCATTACCACTGCAAGAGTCCTCTACAATATGTCCTAATGTGAAACATCTCTGAAGATAATAGTGAATGATTCTCAAACTACTTCACAATTTAAATCTCATGACAGTCTCTCCAAAGAAATTGTGAGATGCCCATTTCAATGGTTGACGAAGAATGCTCAAAATCAAGACCTTGTATTAGAAGAATATTAACTAAACTAGACTAGGATGACTAATTGGATAGAAGAAAAAGGTACTCACCATAAAGGGCCAAATGTTTCCAACTGCAAAGTGGCTAAATGTATTTCCATTATAGAAAAAATATGCTCAGTCATTACAGATAGCAAATATGTCCATCCTTGAAGGGCCAAGTGCTTAGAATCTTCAGAAGGTTGTTTCAGGATTATCTTTGGATGCTCCATCAATGTCAAAAAAATTGTTGTGAGGTTATTAGTCATCATGAAAATTATCCTTTAGCAGCCTCTCACGAGGAAAAAATTGAATAGCTTCTATAACTGACATTCGTTAGTGTTAATCAAAAGTCGTTAACTTGTGAGTATAAGCTCTTATAAAGACAATAGTGTAGTTTGACATGTTTTTCTAGATGCATTTGTACACCAGCTAAATGTAGTTGTTGATTTAACACGTTATATTTAAAAGAATAAAATAGTATACAAAGACTGATTTATATCAAGACAATCAATGTAATAGAGTGGATTTATAAGGGATTGTTTGTAGTGATTTAGTTGAAGTATGTTTAATGGTAAAACAAATTGCAAGAAATTGTGTATAATAAAAGAGGAAATATTGTTCAAGAAAGATTTTATTTAACTTTCTTAGAATCTCTAAATAACTCAAACTATATATGTACAAATATCCAAGCACTGATCTGCACAAAATAGGCAATGATAATCATTGATGCTTTTTCTCAACTTATGTATTCGAACTTGGTTTCATGTGTAAGCAATCTTTTGGGGTTTGAATAAATTTAGCATTGCATATTGATTAGTACATTGCATATGGAATTCTGTCTTTACTAATGGAAATTTGGTTTTCTTTTCTTGATTTGAAAATGACAAGCAGATAGCATATCTGGTTTTCATGCTAATACTCACATCCCAGTTGTTATTGGGGCCCAAATGAGATATGAACTCACAGGTGACCCTCTTTATAAAGTATAAAAAAGTTATAAATATACACTTCTGTGAACATGCACATGTGATAAGAAATCCCATGAGCTCATTTTTGGGGTAGCAGTTTGATATGTGCATATATGCCAATAACTTCTTCTGATATTTCTTGTCAATCAATTTTATTATTTTTCTAATTTTAAAATCCAACACCTCTTTTGGGTGCAAATTAAGTGTACTAATGCATTACGTACTCTGTTGGTTATCCCTGGGATATCTAGTGCTAGATTAACACATGAAGGCTTTGCCAATGAACAATACTGCATTATTGTGCTCATTGATGGCTTTGGGGTTTAAATATTTTAGATCTTCTTAATTTATATCAAAAAATAAACTGTTGATAAATAGAAAATAAATATGATTCAATATTGTACAATGTAAATTGAATTAATTTTCAAACATCATGATCTTCTTTTTTCCATCTTGTGCAACTTGTTGTAGGGTCAAACATAATGCTATATGTTGTATTTATTACTTTTTCTATTAAATTCCATGAAAATACATTCTTTATTTATGCTTATCTCTATCCTCCTACATACTAGTTGACATCTTTGTAACATAATAATGAACTTGATGGATATTGAGGTGTGGCAACTGAAGACACCTCAATGGGGCTATTGTAACATCCCCCTTTTCTGGGTTTTAGCTAACAACTAGCATAACATCAAAATACAGATACTGGGTGAGCTGACTTGGTGAGGTGACTTGGCAAGCCGACTTGGTGAGCTGACTTGGTGAGCTGACTTGGCAAGCCAACTTGGTGAGGTGACTTGGCGAGCTGACTTGGTGAGCAGATTTAAGGATTGACCTTGATGAGGCACTTTGGTGGGGTGACTTGATGAATCAACTCAGATTCAACTTGGTGAGCGCACTTGAATAGTCAACTTGGTGGGGTGACTTGGCCAGCCCACCTAGTGACCGTACTTGAATAGTCAACTTGGTGAGCTAACAAAGTGAGCTGACATGGTGAGTGGGCTTAGAGAAGAAATTCAGTGGGGCAACTTGGCAAGCACACATAGTGAACCAACTTGCTAAAGCAAGGTGGTAAAACCACTGGGTGAGTCAACATGGTGAGCTAACTTAAAGAGTCAACTTGTTGAGGTGACTCAGTGGGGGTGACTTGGTGGGCTAACCTGGAGAGTTGACCTAGGGGGAAAACTTGATGAGCGAACTTAAAGAGTCAACTTGGTGAGTATACTTGAATTTTCAGCTTGGTGAGCTGACTATGGGAGTTAGCCTAGTGAGCTGATATGGTAAGTCAACTTAAAGTGGTGACTTGGTGGCACAAGTTGGCTAGCTGACTTATCTAGGCCACTTGGTGAGGCAATTTTGTGAAGCGAATTGGTGAGCTAACCTGCTGAGTGTACTTAAAGACTAACCTTGATGAGGCACTTTGGTTGGGTGACTTGATGAGAAAACTTAAAGTGTCAGCTTGATGAGCGTACTTGAATAGATGATTTGGTGAAATGACTTGGTGGGGTGACTTCGTTAATTGACTTGGTGAGCCAACCTGGCGAGCATACTGGAAAAGTCGACTTGGCATGTCGACCAAGTGAGTTTACATGGTGAGTGGGCATAGAGAAGCAACTCTATGGGGAAACTTCGCAAGCACACTAAGCGATCTCACTTGTTGGGGCAAGGTGGTAAAACCACTAGGTGAGTAGACTTTGTGAGCTGATTTAATGAGTCAACTCGTTGAGGTGATTAGGTGGGGGTGACTTGGTGAGCTAACATAGAGAGTTGTCCTAGGGGGTAGACTTGGTGAGCAAACTTAGAGAGTCAACTTGGTGAGTGTACTTCAATTGTCAGCTTGGCGAGCTGACTTGGGGAGTCAGCCTGACAATCTAACATGGTGAGTGGGCTTAAAGTGGCAAATTGGTGGGGCAAGTTGGTGAGCCAACTTAGCAAGGCCACTTAGAGATGCAACATGGTGAGCTAACTTGGTGAGAAAGTTTGATGAGTGGACCTAAAGACTAACCTTGATGAGGCACTTTGTTGGGGTGACTTGATGACTAAACTCAAAGAGTCAACTTGGCAAGCATACTTGAACAGTCAACTTGGTGGAGCAAGTTGGTGAGCTGACTTAGTGAGTCCACTTGGTGAGGTGAGATGGTGAGTCAACTTGGTGTAGTGACTTGGTGAGCTGACTTGACAAGCTCTTCATTAGTGGGATGGAAGGTGAATCCAGGAGGTAGTTGTGCATCACCCATATAGTGAATAATAAAGGAGGGAATTGAACCCTCCCTAAGGCTCATAGTTGTTGAGGTCCACTTCAACAATGGCCCTTCCTGCGAAATTTCCATCTAAAACCTTTCTAATGAGATAATGTGTTATGAGCTCTTCATCAGTGGGATGGAATGTGAATCCAGGAGGCAGTTGTGCATCACCCATATCATAATTGATGCACAACTGCCTCCTGGATTCACATTCCATCCCACTGATGAAGAGCTCATAACACATTATCTCTTTAGAAAGGTTTTAGATGGCAATTTTATAGGAAGGGCCATTGTTGAAGTGGACCTTAATAACTGTGAGCCTCAAAAAAAAATTGACCAAGCATTGGTCGACATTTCGACCAATGCCTCACAATTTTCTACCAAGAATTGGTTGAAATTTTGACCAATGCCAAAAGTTTTCTACCAAGCATTGGTCAAAATTTTGACCAATGCCTTATAGTTTTCAACCAAGCATTGGTCAAAATTTTGACCAATGCACAGTAGTTTTCTACCAAGAATTGGTTGAAATTTTGACCAATGCTTGGTAGAAAATGTGCTGGAAATTTCAAAAGTTTTTGACCAATGTATTGATCAAAATTTCAACCAACCACTAGGTTGGTCAAATTTTTGACCGAAAATTTTTTGACCAATGTGTTGGTCAAATTTGGTTGAAGTTTGGTCAAAATTTTGACCAATAAAGGTCAAAAAATGAGCCCAAATGTACTAGTGAACCATTGCAATACCTACTATAGGTGCTCTTCATGTTCCTTCTCATCACGGGAATAGACCAATATATCATCTAGGAACACTACTACAAACTTGTCTAGGAATGTGCAAAATACCCCATTCATGAGGTTCAAAAATATAGTTGGAGCATTCATGAGACCAAAAGGTGCCATCATGAACTCGTAGTGACCATATCTTGTATGAAATGCAGTCTTGTGGATGTCACTTTCCATGATGTTCAACTGATGGTAACTTGACTTCAAATCTATTTTAGAGAAAACTCAAGCACCTTGTAACTGATCAAATAAGTCATCAATCTTGGGTAATGAGTATTAGTTCTTGATAGTCACCTTATTTAGCTATCCATAATCAATGCACAATCTGAGTGATCCATCCTTCTTCTTTACAAAAATCATTGGTGCTTCCCAAGGTGATACACTAGGTCAGATATGTCACTGGTGCTAAGCCAATCCATGCCAAGGACTACATTGTAGGATCCCAATGGAGTAATATGAAAATCCAATGAGGTGATCATGTCCCAAATCTGAATCGAACACTCATGGATCAAGGAATCAACTAAAACCCTAGCCCCTAAAGCTAACTCAACCTCCCAATCAACATCTTGTCTAGCTACCACTAGCCTACAACACTCCACTACAAATGGGAATGTAAAAGAGTCTATAGCTCTTGAGTCAAATATAATAGTAACCTCATATCCTCTAATCATACCTATAGCCTCAATCATTGTGGCCTAATGCTTGGCCTGGCAGTCATCAACCACTGCAAACACCCTATGAGACCTGCCCATATCGCCTTATGTGGGCTCTAAGATGGCCCCCCACTGACTGCCTATTATGGGACCCTATGGACACTCTCTCAGAATATGACCCATACCACCATAGGCATAACATGGCCCATGGGTCTAAATCTATACTCCCTATGGCCTGGACTGCTACTAACCCTCGGTCCTGCTAGACTTGCTAAAGCCTCCCCTAGAGGACTGCTAAGTCCTGGCTAGCTGTGTATACTGGTTCTGTGGCCTCTGATCACGTCTGGGGCCTTGTGACTTCCACTATTTGGGCTTAAAGCCCTGGTAACCCTATGATGACCTTTTTCTAGTGTCCTACTATCCTCTTTATTGTGTCTATGGGGCCTTTGAAGACCCTATCGAGTGGCTCTGATTACCCTTCCAAGAGGGTTTCTATTGTGCTAGCTACTGGGAGGGGTTTTGATAATGGGACCTATCCTGAGATTCTTGTCTGGTATGAATATCTTTGGTAATCAATATTTTCTCAACTACCTCTCTAAAAGTGGTAGGAAAATCCAATCACATTGATCCCTAGAGAGATAAGTTAAGGCCATTAATGAACTAATGGATGAGTAGCTTCTCATCTCTCATGTACTCCACATAAGGAAATAGCTCTAAGAACCTGCTCTCATACTGGGCCACCGTGAGGCCCCTTTGCTAAAGATCATGGAAATCCTCAACTTGCCTCTGTCTAAAGTGCTCCAACAAATATCTATCTCTAAAACTATCCACAAAGGACTCTCATGTGAGTGTCTCTATGTTGACTCTCCCTACGATCTCCTCCTACTGCCACCAAGTGGAGGCATCATCTCATAGTAGGTGTATGGCCAATCATGCCTTCAGATTTCTCCCATGGGTATGTAATCCAAAGCACCTCTATAAGCTTTGTAGCCATGCCTCCACATGTGTACCATCTGTGGTACCGATGAATAGGGGTAGCTTGAGTCATAGAAGGTTACTAATCTCATCCCTAATATCTTGGGGTGCTCTCACTAGTGTTTTCTCTAATGCAGGGGGTGGCTCAACCTGATGTATTGATGCTTCCTCCTAATTCTCTACAAGTCTAGGTGGGGGACTTCTCCTTTTCCTAATATTGGCCCCATGCCCCTCTGCATCCTACTGTCTTGGCTATGGAATGATAGGTAGTGACCTCTGTTGCACTACTTCAATCAAGTTATTAATAGCATTCAAAACCTTATCAAGATTTGGAGGTTGCCCCAGTGGGGGTCCTCCCACATCCTGTCCTACCCACTCTTAGCCTACTGGGTTTGCTCTAGGACCCCTAGCCCTCCGATGACCATTATGGGTGACGCTGGGTGTAGACACCTAAATTTGATTACACCGCTTTGGTAATCATATTTAGTGATCTCTAAAGGCATCATTAATTAAATTTTTATTTAATTAAATCCTTTGCCATCCCCTAGCTAATTAATTTAATTAATTATCTATAGTCCTAATTGATAAATCAAATAACCTATTACTTATCAATTAATCCTATTCTTCTACCTAATTCCAAAATCCTCATTTATTAAATAAATCTATTTGATAAATAAAGCCCTCAAATTTAATAACCCCTAAACTATCCTAAACCCCCTTTTTAGTCTAATCCACCCCATCCACCCATACTAAACAAGCTTAGCCACTAACCCACCCACCCTCATGAATACCATCCACTTGCAAATCTCTAACAAGCTTAGTCTAATCCTAAATCACCTCTAATCCCCCCGCCCCAACCTTGTCACATTCCCTAAGTAAGCTTAAAACTTTTCTAAGCCAAGCAAAGTCAACAATCTCAACTCCCTCCAAAATATCCCAACCACTAAGCTTTGAATGCTCTTACAAAGGCCATAAAGACTCTTACAAGCCCATTCATTGCTCTTACAAGCCATTATGAAGATATTATCCCTTGAGCCTCCTTTGTTGACTCATCCATCCCCTTTCCTCCATCCACTCACCCTGTGACATGTGTCACTCCTTGGTTGGTGCTAAACAAGCACAATCCATGTGCTCTCTTTTGAGTGCATCCTAGCCCTCCATAAGCTTTTTTCTCTCCTTGCATCTTAGCCCTCCATCCCTCAAGCCCTTAGCCTATAAATTGAATCCACTCCCAAGCCATTTCATCACAATCTTTGAGTTAAAGTTATAATGCTAGTTTGAGAAACCAAAGCCCTTAACCATACCCTTATGATGCCAAATTGAGAGCTCACAAAGCTACCAATTTGCCATTTTCCATCTCCATTGAAGCTAGTTTTGAGAACCTTGAGCATACATACCAAATCTAAGCAAAAAGACTCATCCCTAAATCAAGTGACCATCCTCATTGGGAGAGCCATTGTATAGCTCATATTCTCATTTGAGGGTTTCACTTTGTCTCTCATATATGTCATAGTTTTTATGCTAGTTAATGCTTTTGTTTTTTAATAGATTAGTATTACTTGCTAAGATATTTCTCATATATATTTTGGCACGCCCGATGGGACCCCACTATGGGTCATTTAATCATCCATTTCTATCTATATGTTATTTTTTTCTAATAATCTAATGTTTCTTGTTGTTTGAGTGAGTTGTAGGGTGTTTCACTTATTTTTGCAAGTTGAAGAATGCACTTGGGAAGAAAAAATACCCTCTAAAATCTGAAAATAACCAAGAAATCAAAAAAAATTGTAAAAAATTTGCACATTTCAATTTTTTTTGCGAAGTGTCGTCTCCGTAGATTGGCATATGTGCCTACAAATTGTCATCTCCGAAAGCTACTCTGTCATCTTTGCAACCAAATTGTCATCTCCACAGTTTGGCATCTCTGCCTGGTCTTCTGCTGTCGGCGTTGCCGCTAGATTGTCATCTTCGCATCCTTGACTATCATCTCCATAGATTAGCATCTCTGCCAGTTGCTCTGTCATCTTTGCAACCTGAATTATCATCTCCGTCACCGCCAACCTAATCTATTGTCTCCACAAATCAATGTCTACGCATTTCAACGTTTTCACCCAGTTTCCTATTTTTTGTGCCGCCAAACTAAACTGTCGTCTCCATCACTTTCTCTGTCATCTCCACATATCAGTGTCTCTGCATATCGATGTCTCCATAGTTTGGCATTTGTGCCTGATGAACTGTCATCTCCGCCTATCCTTGTTGCATTTTTGTTTTAACATCTTTATTTTTTCACTTTGTAGTTTTTTTTTTTTTTTTAAAGAGTATAAATCAAATTTTAACTTTTGGTGGTTTCATAGAATAGAGGTTTTTTTAAGCATTTTTACGCCTAGGAAAAAGAACAAAAAAAGTTTAAAAATTTTTTCCCATAGTTAAGCTTTCCTTTTGGACAATTTTGGGTGACTAATCAATTTTCTTTTTTGTCTCATTGCAGGTTGGAGCAACAAACTTAATCATGTTTTTTAAGTTTTTCATGGAATGAACTTGAATAGTTAAACACATTTTTCTTTGAATGTATGTTGCTCAAAACACACTCTTGAATGCCATGGATAAAAATCAAAATTTTTCATAGAATGCATGACTAAAACAAAACAAACTCAATCTTGAATGCAAAAGATCAACTAACTATTGCAATATCTCACACTTCAATTTTTGGGCATAAAAAGAATCTACAGTCTAGAAACTTCCTAAATTATAAAAACCAAATAAAGACGCTTTAAGTGAGTTTGTAGTTGAACTCACCCTCTTTAATCACCCATCAATTTAACCATTGGTTGCAATCTCAGCACCATTTATGGGGATGGGTCCACCTAAGAGGGTGTGAAGTGCTCCACAAAGATCAAATTCTTTGAATGCACATTAGGTTCGCTAACACTTCATTTGGGCACTAAAATTGAACAATTATTGATGTGGAGGGCCTTTGTGTGCACGCTTGACAATCGAGTTTCACACATCTTTGTTTTGGGCATAAAATAAAATCAAACCAACTCTTGAATGCCTTAAAGAAAATTAATCGATACTTGACACGGAGGGCCTCTGTGCGCATGAGTTTACTTTCTTATTGACCCTAACTCTTCTTCTTGTTCGCATTCTTCGATCGATTTTGCTTTGTTGGCACATTTCAAAGTTGGAATTGAACATTGTCTCTTAAACATGAGTGCTTGCAAGGTCTAGATCAACACACATAAGAGTTAGTTGGTAAAGGAACAAGCATGTTTTTTAGCCCAAGGTCATCCAAGTCTTCTCTCCTCTTGCCGTCTTTCGAGGCCATCTTGGGTGCATAAGATTAGAATCCAAAACCTTGTTTCTCTTTTTAAGAGGCTTGCTTGGGAATTTTATCACCCCTTGGGATGACCTCAACTCCAGCGTTCCGATGGAGTATAAATATCGAGAGGTGAATCCAAAGACACCTCTCTTGGAATCAAGATTTTGTCACTCAGGCTAAGCCTCAAGGAACTTTATACCCTTGAGAAGTGAAAGAGGAGAAGTGGGTTACCGCTCCTCTTGACTATGCAACATCTTTTTGGTTTCATCTACAAATTTGGGCCTCACATACCTTGGGTATATCGAGGACTCCCTAGTTAAAACAACTGTTAGTCTTGCAGACAACCATCTAGGATGTTAATGTGTTTGAAGGGCCTGATCGAAACATTTGTAAAACATACACACTCCTCGGCACAAGTATCACATTATGAGAATCAAAAACTTCTATTTGGTTGTTCCTATCTATTGCTTGATTTCTTATTTGTTGAATAAATGTTTGCCAAACTTGGTCAATACTAGCTTAGGACACACTTACCATAGTCACTGCCTATTTTAGAAGTCGAACAAGTTGAAGCAAAACAACCAAGATCTCTCAAAGCTAAGCAGATTCAAAAATTGATGTTAAAGTGCAAACAGAAGTTTCACAAAGTCAAACTCAAGCCATCTCAGGCATACCAAGAACTTTCAGCCAAGAGAAAGGAACTAACACCAAGCCCTCGAATTGCCAAACTCCAAAAAGTAGAAGACAAAGCTGCCAACAAAGCCCTTCAAGATGCCTGGTTAGATCACACCATCCAACTCAACCAACATCTAGGAGTTAACTCTTCTTATGCCTTACCAACTAGGCATGATTTCTATAATTAGACCCCCTTGTTTCTCCACATCTTCTTGCATAAGCTTCACTTTAGAGTCATCCTTGTAGGTAAGCTAGCCATCCTTAGTCATCCCCTTAAGCATTTTAGCTTATTCATCTCATTTAGAACCAAACCATCTAGCTAGCAATCTAAAAAAGCTTCACATCCAAGCCTTCAAAATTGTTGTCACCTTGCCAAAAGTTTTCCATTTCTAACATCTTCCAAATCCACCAGCCTCACTAAGGTTATCCCTTTGACAGAGCTTTGTCTAGGGTAATCTAGCTTTGTCACTTGTTATCCCTCATCACCTTGAGCTAAAGGTTGGGATCCACAAGTGGTCAATCTCATGTTCTTCCTAAAGGATCATCAGTCTATCCTTAAGTTGACACAATCACCACCAAGCTTGCACATAGGAAAGTAGACCTTTCATAATTTGGAACATATCTTTGAAGTTAGAATCCTCAACCCAATCCTCCTTAAGTTTTTTCATACATCTTTGCCTCAACTTAGGAAATCATTTGCATAGAAAAGCCTTCCTCTTTTGCATCCATCAGCATTGTTGCATCTCATCCCTAGGAAACATTCTGCATTTTCATGCCACCTGTCACTCGCTTAGGTAAGAAGAAGAAGGAAACAATGGAGCCCTATCATTTGGATCCAACAGCATCGCTCCCCTTGAGCACTCAACCATCCTTCAGCCTAGAGAATGCTATACCATCACCTACTGACATTGAAGCTTTCATGAACCAACCAAGAAATGCAGTACTGGTGAATGCCATTATAGACAAGAACAAAGAAACAATCATGGCTAACTTTTGAAGGGACAACATTGGAGCCTTCAACTTTGGAAGACCTCCTCCCCTATTAGAGCCATCTCACCCATTGTTTGGACAACTCCCACCACCCATAGGCTCTTATGATTCCAATTATCCTCAATATGTGCCAAAAGAAGAGCCTTAACCCACCCCATATGATCCAACAGACCCAAACATACCAGCCTCCACTCAAGTTGAAATCTCCCTTCCACAAGCCAATCCAGCCACCACCACTCCACCATTGGTCCATACCACTCCATCCCAAACTCCCTTCACCCAAAATACCTCATCATTCACTCCCTTCACTATTGTTGTTGCTGCTCTCCAACCCAGCCTTCCAAATCCACCCATCTCACAAATCAGTGCTAGTATCTTTGGCCAACCTCAACAATATACAACAGGGATGCCACCCATGGGGCCAAGTAATCAACCCTTCATCACCCCCAGCTTGTTTACCTCAGCTAAGAACACAATTCCATCATTTCCACTAGGTCCTTAGAGCTCAGTGCCATCAACCACAAATCCACAAGCTACTAACCTCACTCCACAAAGCTATCAAACCCCACCAGCTACTACGAATGTTTTACCAAGCTCTCAAGTGACCCAAGCTCCTGCCACCCCTCTACCAAGCTTTCAAATCCAGCCACCAAGCTATCAAACCCCATCAGTTTCATTTCCAAGCTTTCAATTCCCACCACCTCCACCACCAACTAATCCATTACCTCCTATCACCAACTATTTTTCTATGCTACTTCTAGGAGGAAATCCACCACCACCAACCACCAATTACTAGGCCTCTTTTGCCATGCAGACACCTTCCCAGATGGGGGCACAGCCCACATATATTGGTCAAACTCCTCAAATCCAAAGTCAAGTTTCACAAGCTCCCTGATCCTTTCCCCAAGCTTCACAACCATCTTATACCTTACCTCCACAAAGCAATCCATTTATCCCACAGCCAGCCTATGTTCCTCAATCCCAACCTCAAATCCAATATCAGTAGCAAGCCTTGCAAAACATGTAGCAATATGTGCCACCTCCACCTTAGCAACCCATCATCCACCATTCAGTTGCCCAAGCCATGTATAATCCCTACCAGCCTGTACCTCAAAGCCATCCATGTTCCATTGCCCCATCTAGCACATACCTACCTCAGGGCACTCCTACATTGGGGGTACCCCAACCATCACCCATTAATTTAGAATTGGAAGCCATGAAAATAGCTTTGAAAAACATGTAGGAGGGAAATGATCCAAAAACCTTCAAGTTTGAGAATGTGTGTCCTTACCCATTTGACAGAGCCATTACCATGACACCATTTTCCAAGCATTTTGAGACACCCAAATTTGACAAATTTAGAGGAAAAGGAGACCCTGTCACACATATCAAAGAATTTTACATGCACTGCTAAGAAGTGGCATATGATGATGTCTTCCTCTTGTGTCTCTTTCCCAAAAGCTTGGTTGGACCAGCTCTTGAATGGTTTTATAGAATCCCCTATGGAACAATTAAAAACTTTGCTAAATTATCTGAGGCATTTGTAGCCCAATATGCCCATCTTGTTGAAATAGAGCTATCAGTAGTTGATCTTGTCCACACTAAGAAAAAAGGTGGAGAAAGCCTTCCTGAATATCTACAAAGATGGCAAACCCTTACCACCCACATATCTTGCACCTTGCCAGAGCGCCATTTGGTGAAAATGTTTATTGATAATGCCCATCCTAGCTTGGCTCACCACATGACCATGAACTGTTTGGAGACCTACAAAGATATCAAAGAGAAAGGAATGATCCTTGAGCAAGGACTCATTAAAGATTGTGTGGTCAAAATTTACAAGGAGGCCAACCAAAATCAATCACACTCCAATGACAAGTCTAGGTATTGGAACAAAAACAAGCACGTTGCAACAGATGGTGTCACTGACACCAGACATGTGAACATTGTTGGTACTTCTCAAAACCAGTCCAACCCACCATATCAACCAAACAATCAGCAAGCTATCAACTACCAATAGAAGAATAACCAAAGCTATCAAAACCACAATCCAAGACACAACTTCCAAGGGTCTAGCAATCAAGCTAATGCAATCAATCTAGTTGCAGAGCAAAAGCCTAGATTCCAACCTACACCTAGAAACTATACACCCCTTAGTGAGCGATTGGATGTCATTTTTGAGAAATTAGTCAAGGAAAACCTCATCAAATTTCCTCCTACCCAACAAATTGACCCAAGCCAATCCAAAGCTGCATGGTACAAAGATAATGAGTACTGCAAATTTCATAGGGTAAAAGGTCACACTACCCTCAGATGCATGAAATTGAAGGATTATGTACAGGACCTCATTGATCGGAAAGAAATCACCATTTGCACCCAAACCTCTCCCAATGCAAGCTTATAGATCTATATGGTAGCCTTATAGGTTGTATATCCAAGAAAGAGCCTTTTGTCAATGTTATCAATATCCAAGGACCAAACAATGAGTGTGCAATCACCACTCGAAGAGCGCAATTTAACATCGCAGGCCCACCCATTTTGCTAGCACCATCAGCTCCATCAAAAAGCCAATACAATATCTTGGAACACCTTGGGAACATGCCAACCCAAATCTCCATTTTAGACCTTCTCTACACCAGTCCTGTGTACAAGAACATCCTTGATAATGCTCTCATAGAATCTCGTGTCCCTTTAGATATCAACGCTACTAATTTTTTGTAATCTTGTTGGACACCTTTCATCCTCATGTGCCCTCTCATTCAAACTCACTGACATACCCGTGGTCAAGCCAGATCACACCCTTCCACTTTGCATAGCCATCATGGTATCCAATTTTGCCGTGAAAAGAGTAATGATAGATAATGGATCAGCCTTGAATATTTGCACCCCAAAATTCATAAAATACACTGGGTATACTGAGGCAGATATCATCAGTGAGGTTATCACCATCAAAGCTTATGACAACTTGGAAAGAACCACAGAAGGAACTATTTTTCTACCAATCAAGGTTGGGCTAGTCATCCAAGCGACACTCTATCATGTTATTGATCTAAACCTACCATTCAACATCCTCCTTGACTACCCATGGATTCATGCCATGAAAGTTGTTCCATCCACTTACCATCAGTGCATCAAATTTTTGCATCAAAGCACTGAGGTAACCATCCATGTCGATCCTGGACCTTTTTCTTACTGCATTGTGGTTGAAGCTTCATATACAAACCATTGCCCTAGAATTGATATCAGCACAGCCATTGCTAGCTCATCCCACACTTGTAATGACCCAGAAACCATCCTCATCTCCACCCTATCTACCATAAAGATCAATAACAAAGGTTGTGGAGAGTATAGTCTATCAGATGAATTTGTTGTCAGGGCACTCCCACTTGATCCACATGCCCATGGATGACCAACATATCACAAAGCTAAGGAGATTCCACCTCCTCGATACAAATAGTTTGCCCCAATAACCTTTGTATCCTCTAAAATCCCTCTTCATGAGGAGCTCACTCCAGATATCAACAATTGGTTACATAAGGATGCACCTCCAAGAAATCAAGCACACCTTGATCACTTCAGCCAAAAGTATCCCCAAGAACATAAGCTCATCACTGACAAATGGAACTATCAAGTGGTGGTCTAGGACTAGAAGAAAGAGGCATGCAATGCCCCATCAACGCACACAAGTGGGAATCGAAGTCAGGTCTTGGCTTTGGCATACCCACAACTGGGGGCACCAATGAGAATGGTCACTCTTTTTTGAACATTCACCGAGACCATGTTGAAATCAAAGACATTCCTGAGGAAGTTGAAAAGAGAGCCTACGATGATATCCCAGACCAAATCTCCCTCAGAGACTCTGTCCTCCAAGAACTATCCATCCACCTCATTGACCTACCACTCACCCATCCACAACTCATAGATTGGGACCAACCAAGCATCATACACATTGATGAGTTCACATCAGAGGAAGTGCTTCTAAGATTCATGGGAGCCAAAACTCCTCATAAGAAAACAAGGCTAGATTTTGCCTATATCTACAAGCTAGATCCCAAGGGGTATTTTGGAGAAAATCCCCAACCTAGTTCCGATACACCCAAAACTGGAACTAAGGAAAATTTGAGACTAGCTAAGGCAGTGAAAAGAACCCCTCAGCAAGAAAATCTAGGATCACAAGTAGAACATGAGGATTTAGCATTGCCTCCTCAAGATAATTGACTAGAAATATGTTCTATTCTAATTGAGGATACTAGAGAAGTCAACATCGGTTCTTTCGAGATCCCCAGACTTGTTCACATTGCTGCATCCCTATCCCAAGACCAAGATGACCTCCTCTTTGAGTTCTTAAGAGAGAACATTGGCTGATTTGCATGATCATATCAGGACATGCCAGGACTTGATCCAAAGCTTGTAGTTCATCATCTTGTAGTCGATCCAAAGATAAAAACCCGTCAGACAAAAGCTTAGAAAAATGCACCCCAAGGTGGCATTACTAGTCAAAGCTGAATTAAAAAGAATTTTTGTTGCTAAGGTTATCTAACCTATCGACTACTCAGAGTGGATCTCCAACATGGTCCCCGTCACTAAACCTTCTAGTGACATCAGAATCTACACTAATTTCAGAGATCTTAACAAAGCTTGTCCAAAAGATGATTTTCCCTTGCCCAACATAGATATGATTGTAGATCTTACAGCTGGACATGAAATTTTGTCCCTCATGGATGGATTTTTTGGGTATAATCAAATCAAGATTGTAGAAGAGGATCAGCATACAATAGCATTCACTACCCCTTGGAGAACCTTTTGCTACAACATGATGCCTTTTGGCCTAAAGAATGCTGGAGCTACCTATCAAAGAGCTATGACTGCCATTTTCCATGATCTTATCCATAGCATTTTGGAGGATTATGTGGATGATGTCTTGGTTAAATCTCACACCTTCATAGATCATCTCACTAACCTGGAGAAAGTCTTTGATAGGTTATCCAAATATCATCTCATGCTAAATCCCAAGAAATGTGTCTTTGGGGTCACATCTGGCAAGCTTCTAGGATTTATAGTTTCTAAATGAGCTATAGAGATCGACCCCAAGAAGGTCAAGGCTATCTTAGAAATGCCTCCTCCCCAAACACTACGACAGCTTTGCTCTCTTCAAGGAAAGCTTCAATCCGTTTGGCGCTTCATTTCCTAGCTTGCAGATAAGTGTACACCATTTACACATTTACTGAAGAAGGATGAGAACTTCAAGTGGGATCCTTTATGTCAATGCAACTTTGATCAACTCAAGCAGTATCTCACCAATCTCCCTATCTTGGTTCCACTAGTTCCTGGTCGTCCCTTGATCTTGTGCATATCAGCAACACCTACTGCTCTGGGGGCACTTCTAGCACAGCCTGATGACTACGGTAGAGAAAGAGCCATCTACTACATTAGTAGAACCCTAGTTGGTTATGAACTCAATTATAATCCTATGGAAAAAGCTTGTTTGGTAGTTGTTTTCTCAACTCAAAAGCTTCGCCACTACATGCTAAGTCATACCATCCAACTAGTCTCCAAGATTGACCCTCTCAAGTATATGCTCTCTAGAATAGCACTTACAGGTCGTTTGTCCAAATGGGTTATGCTCCTTAGCAAATTTGACATCCAGTATCTGGACAGAAAGGCAATCAAAGGGCAAGCTATAGCAGATCACCTAGCTGATGCACCTCTAATAGATGCATATCCTATGATCACAGAATTTCTAGATGAGCATATCTATTTAATTGAAGAAAAACCACCATGGAAACTTTATTTTGATGGCTCATACACATCTCATGGATCAAGGGTAGGAATATTGTTGGTTACACCTCAGGGAGATTACATTCCAATAGCCTTCAAGCTACAATTCCCTAGCACCAACAATATAGCAGAATATGAAGCTCTCGTAGTAGGATTAAAGATAGCTGCAGAATGGAACATTGCTGAGTTACAAATCTTTGGTGATTCTTAGCTCATCATCAAGCAAGCCCTAAATGAATATCAAACCAAAGATGAAAAGCTATTACCCTACAAAGAGCTAGTTGATTAGCTAACCCAGCATTTTACAAAGCTTCAGTTTACACAAGTGCCTCGGATACAGAACAAAGTAGCAGATGCTATGGCTACTATTAGCTCACTCTTGGAAATTCCCCAAGTAGCTACATAGTATGATTTTTTAGTCATGCAGCTCCTCACACCCGCCTATGCGAATGAGGATTCAAATCGTGTTTGTATCTTGGTTGGTCCTCAATCTCCTAGTTACCATGAGATTCACGCTTACCTTAACAATGGTATCATATCCCCTCACCTCACACATACCCAATGCCAAAACCTCATCCAAAAATCATCCTGCTATGTTATCATAGGAAATACCCTATATCGTCGGGGTTATCACGATACTCTCTCTCAATGTTTAGACCAAAATGAGGCCGCGATGGTGTTAAAAGAAGTACATTCCAAACTTTGTGGTGCCCACACGAGTGGTATTGTCTTAGCACAACCAATCCTTAGAGCAGGCTACTATTGGACTACCATTGAAGAAGACTCTTGTGACTTTATCAGAAAGTGTCTCCCATGTCAGTGGCATGCAAATCTTGTGCATGCTCCAGCACAGGATCTACAGCCTATTGCACCACCTTGGCCTTTCACTTGTTGGGGACTTGTTCTAGTTGGAACTATCACACCTCTCTCATCTGATGGACATAAATGGATAATAATAGCTACAGACTATTTCACTAAGTGGGTGGAAGCAGTCCCCCTAGTCTCAGCTACAGGAGTTCAGGTCTCCAAGTTCATCTTATACCACATTGTTTGTCGCTTCGGCATCCCATCCACCATCTTCACCGACCACGGAGGTAACTTTGAAAATTTCAACATGGAAGAATTATGCACTTCCCTCCACATCCATCACCACTTTTCTAGCCCATATTTCCCACAAGGTAACGGCCAGGCAGAGGCAACTAACAAAACCCTCCTCAAAATCCTAAAGAAAGTTGTCAATGATTCTGGCTGCAATTGGCACCTACAAATAAATCCAGCCCTATGGGCCTACCGAACTTCCTTTCGTACATCCACAGGCACAACTCCATACTCCTTAGTCTATGGTGTTGAAGCGATACTACCCATAGAGGTTGAACTTCCCTCCTTACGCATATCTTTGCAAGGGAAAATATCAGATGAAGAATATAGAGTAGCTCGGCTCACCCAGCTAGATCTCTTAGACGAGAAGCGACAACAAGCTTATGATCATCTCCCAGTCTATCAAACTCATCTCAAAAGGAATTTCAACAAGAAGGTGCTTCCATGACACTTTTAGCCAGCGACATGGTCCTCAAAGAAAACATGAAAGTCCAAGCAGATCAAGAAAAGAAAGGCAAGTTTGAACCTACATGGCTTGGTCTTTATGTTGTCACTGCATCCTTTGGCTCTGGAGCCTATCAGCTATCTACACCAGAAGTGGAACTCTTGAATGATCTTACTAACATCATTCATCTCAAGAAGTTCTATGCTTGAAGATCCTTGGTATACCCAGCTTTTGAAAAATGCAAAAAAATAGTAAAGAGAAATAAGCGTCCAATGGTGAAAACTTGGCAATTCAAGCGCCTTGGATAGGTACCTTGGCGAAAACCTAGTAATCTGGTATATCCACAATCTGATGAAGCTTGTAAATATCTCTTGTACAGCTTGTAAATCTTATACCTCAGCTTGTAAATTGTGTACCTCAGTTTGTAAATCTTGTACCAAAGCTTGTATTATACCTTGTAAATCTTGTACCATAGCTTGTATATCCAAATCTTGTCCAAAGCTTGTACCATATTCCAGCTTGTAAATAATCTTGTATCCTAGTTTGTATCCTATCACATGCACACAAAGAACCCCATTTTCCTTAAGCTTTTTGCAAACCATCTACCTATCCACCTATCAACTATTACAGACATCCCACCCTTCACAAACATTTCCATCTCACAAAACCCAAACATGAACAAACTTGTACATTTGTAACATATCTTGTTCTGTCAGCTTGTACATCCTCTTTAGCTTAGTACCATTGTGTCTATCCAGCTTTCATGTCAGTTCTTCCTTGATCAGCATGTTGTACACATCGCACAACCCTTGGCTAGCTATTCCAATGCATCCTTTAGCTAGATCTCCTGTCACCAAAGTGTTATCCTTCTTAGTTTAGCTTGCCAGATGCATCACTCATCCAGATCCATTAGCTTAGGTGCTCTCTGATAGATCCTTATAGGATATAGCTTTTCTCATATTTGATCTTGGTTCGTTAGTACCTCGTCCTACCCATCTTGTTGGCAAATGGTTCTCTTTTGGATTTTCACTTTCTTTTTCTTTGGAATCTTCCCTTTTGGGTCTTGAAGTATCTTTTCCAAAAAATCTTTTTGTTCCCTCCTCAAAGTTGCCATGATCTTCCATATCATGGTATACTACAAATGGGGCAATTTGGGTGTGAGGTCTTGATCAAGTCTTTTGTTTGTTTTTCTTTTCTGCTTGTGGGTTACCCAGTGTCGGTTCCACTCTGATTCTTTCGAGATTCATGTGTGATGCTAGGGCAATCCTTGCATGTTTGTTTTGAGTTAGTCTATCAGTCCTCTGGACAGTTGGTGAAAAGTCCTTCATGTTCTTGGTAACCTTGGCAATTAACCAATAGTCCTATAGCAAATCTAGTGCTCAGCTACATGGTGGTACTTCTCTTTGAAGTATCCCCCCACTCAAAAAGCTTTAATGAAATCCCTTCATCTCCATTATCCCCCATCCATATCTAGCATCATTCTCTCCTACCCGAGCTTATGCATCTGTATCTCTTTGAATCAATCATCACTCTTAGCTTTAGGGATCCACAATCCTAGTCTTAGGGATCCACCAATCCAATCAATCCACCAAGCTTCATCTTTCAAGATCCACAATCCTAGTCCTAGGGATCTTCAAAAACCATCTTCTGCCAATCTGATTCTTTGAAATCCTATTGTATCAGCTTTATAATCCTCTCATCCATCTCCCTATCCTGGATTCCTTTTTATAGCGCTCCGCTCCTTCATCCTCCCCCTAATCCTAAAAATCTTAAGCTTATTTGCTCTTGTGCATCTGATTTTCCCCTTTATCATTCTCCCGTAGTGAGAGTTTGAGCTAATTTAGCCTCTTCTCTTAAGCCACTCTTCGTCCTCCCATCCCAGATTCTTGTATTTTTCAAGAATTTTTCGAGCCTAATTTTCTCTCCCTGCCGCCTTCTTGAGGGGGCATCTCTACGTCTAGTCTCTCCTCTTCTTATTCGAGACTGGGGCAACCTTGTTGCTAAAACATCTTCCTCGTGTCTTCTTCATTCGAACTTCTTTGAAATAGTGTTGTCTCAACACTATGTCAAAGAGGGGGAAAATGTAGACACCTAAATTTGATTACACCACTTTGGTAATCCTATTTAGTTATCTCTAAAGGCATCATTAATTAAATTTCTATTTAATTAAATCCTTTGCCATCCCCTAGCTGATTAATTTAATTAATTATCTATAGTCCTAATTGATAAATCAAATAACCTATTACTTATCAATTAATCCTATTCTTCTATCTAATTCCAAAATCCTCATTTATTAAATAAATCTATTTGATAAATAAAGCCCTCAAATTTAATAACCCCTAAACTATCCTAAACCCCCTTTTTAGTCTAATCCACCCCATCCACCCATACTAAACAAGCTTAGCCACTAACTCACCCACCCTCATGAATGCCATCCACTTTCAAATCTCTAACAAGCTTAGTCTAATCCTAAATCACCTCTAATCCCCCCCCCAACCTTGTCACATTCCCTAAGTAAGCTTAAAACTTTCTTAAGCCAAGCAAAGTCAACAATCTCAACTCCCTCCAAAATATCCCAACTACTAAGCTTTAAATGCTCTTACAAAGGCCATAAAGACTCTTACAAGCCCATTCATTGCTCTTACAAGCCATTATGAAGATATTATCCCTTGAGCCTCCTTTGTTGACTCATCCATCCCCTTTCCTCCATCCACTCACCCTGTGACATGTGTCACTCCTTGGTTGGTGCTAAACAAGCACAATCCATGTGCTCTCCTTTGAGTGCATCCTAGCCCTCCATAAGCTTTTTTCTCTCCTTGCATCTTAGCCCTCCATCCCTCAAGCCCTTAGCCTATAAATTGAATCCCCTCCCAAGCCATTTCATCACAATCCTTGAGTTAAAGTTATAATGCTAGTTTGAGAAACCAAAGCCCTTAACCATACCCTTATGATGCCAAATTGAGAGCTCAGAAAGCTACCAATTTGCCATTTTCCATCTCCATTGAAGCTAGTTTTGAGAACCTTGAGCATACATACCAAATCTAAGCAAATAGACTCATCCCTAAATCAAGTGACCATCCTCATTGGGAGAGCCATTGTATGGCTCATATTCTCATTTGAGGGTTTCACTTTGTCTCTCATATATGTCATGGTTTTTATGCTAGTTAATGCTATTGTTCTTTAATAGATTAGTATTACTTGCTAACATATTTCTCATATACAGTGGGCATCTTACACAAAGTTGTAGGTCATAGGTTAGACATAATGAGTTAGGCTCCTAGTGTTGAACCAAAAGCTCTAATACCAGAATGTCATGCCCATAATTTTACATAGAAAAACACAATTTTAAAAAAAATTGAAGTAGAAAATGAAGGTAAGAAACTTAATCAATTCTTATACTTGAAGGTGATAGTGTGAAGTTTTCTCTTACTTGGAATCTAGATTTCAAGTTCCCTAGGGATGATCACCTAGTTGCAAGAGGGATATAATTTGAGTATTAGGGGTGGCAAAAGTGCTAAGGATTGTATTGACAAGGTACTTAATCAATTAACATTTCTTTCCTATTAATATTAGTTTGTCATTTTATAAATATAATTATTATTATTACTATTTAATTATCATATTAATTATTATTTACAAAACACCTATATCTTCTATACTAATATACATCTTTTATCTCAATTGTCAACATTATTGATGTTAAGTATTAAATTAAAATTACTATAATTGCAAGATTGTGCATGAACAATCAAATCAAATTATCATCTAACCTTACACCAACTCATATCTTAACTAAACAACTATCTATCATAACAAATTAAAAGTTAAATGTCCACCCTTATCAAATAATCTCTAAATCATATAGTGCATATATGCCTATTACTCCCTCAAATATCTATAATCAAATTATCTTTAAAATAATATGCATATTTGAATTACTTCAAAAAATTATTTATTAACTATAAAGAGATTTCCTTATAATCCTAACTTGCACATCCTAAATTCAATCTAATCAACATAAAGTAAAACCCAAGAGTACAAACCCTTTTATATATAAAAGATAAACAACAACAAAAACACCCTAAACTTTCTATGTCCTAATAACACATCTATTACAAATTATATCACAATTATTACAAATAAAATATCCTATCCATATTTTCCTATACTAACCTTTAATCTAAACCCCACTAAAATGTTATCATAATTTCTATACACATTAAACTAGGAGTGGGTGGAAGGAATCTTCAAAATATGCTTTTCATATTTCAAGCTCAAGCTAAGCACCTAGGGAGAAAGTGGGTGTTGATAGTTCATAAATTTATTAAAGTCCTTTTTTTTTGCACTCCTCTCATTGGAAACATAGCTACCCACCCTTTAATTCATACTTCATCTTGCTTGGTTTATGTGTGCAGTAAGGAGAAAGGGAAAAGTTGAAAAGACAATACCCCTCCCCACATTGAATGTGCTTCCCTAGTTTTGAGGTGCCTAGGAAAAAAGATAAGCCCTATTTATGAAATAAAAGAAGGAGCAATGATGTTGACTTTCAATATAATCTTGTCTCCCTTTTTCCCATGTGTGGGTAGGTGTTATAGAGACAACTTGGGATATTTGATTTTTTTTTCAAATCATACAAACTAGGTTTATGTAAGGGTTAGCTGCCATGTCAGTTGATGTATAATTACTTGCTTCCTTCCCTCAAGGTCAGCCACTTGTATAGCTGCCTAGGTATCACATCAACTTAGTTGTTTCTTCTTCTTCTTCTTTTTTGGGTGTCTTTTTTTAAAATATGGAATGTGGTATGCTTGGTAGAGGAAATGGCTAGGTCATATTATATATGCTAGCTTATTTACTATTTTAGGTTAGTTTGGAATATAAAAGTTATATTTTCTTATCTTGCTTCTTTTTTAATGTATATATATTTTTGTATAGGCACATGTCATAAAACAAGGTCTCCTTCACTCAAGTCTGACATTATTAATGAGGGAAATTTTTTGAAATGATTAAGCATTATTAATATCAATTTTTAAGCTATTAATATTTTATTCAAGGTCTAATATTTTAATGGACTGTAATAAGATGAAGCATTATTTGGTTTGCCCATACATTTTCCAGAATGAAAATATGCATCTACAAGTCTCATTTAAGCTTAACTTATTTGTCTAGTTCCTTTCATGCATTCTCTATGATTGTTAAGATTGAATTGGTGCTGGTCTATCATTGCATTATACATTATAGATTTCCTATTCTAATAAGAAAATTTAACAAAAAGCAACTATCATGTTACAGTAAAATCTAATTGCATGATACACTATCATGGAACTCAATGGAATCCTTGAAGCTATAATTTCATGAACTTCAAAAATTCAATATACTTTAACGACTTCCAATTCCCTATTCTAAGTTATCTACAAATCCATTGCTATCAATTGAATATTCAATAACTAATTTGATTTCCATACTAAACATCAAGCAACTAAATTATTCACATGAAATTTGAGGAGATAAAGATATCAAAATGATAATTTCCAATTCATTTCTTCAAGGTATATCATGATACAAATTCTTTTCTTCAACACATTCCAAATTTTAGGTAATGATAAGACAACAATAGCAGAATATCAAGCAAGCAATGGGGTGGTGGAATCTTCAAATCAAGATACACAACATAGGAATTCACAAAAATGATGCTTCACAATCTCTCTATTTGGCATAAACATGAGACCAATAATAACACTCCTACAATACAATGAATTCACATAATAGGATAGAATTGTCCTCCATTTCAATACAAAAAAAAAATAGCATTCTCATCTTCTATGCAAAAGTAAAACTTCTCAATTCTCCAAATGTCCAAGGCCTCAAGCAAGAACCTACAACAAAAGAAAAATGTAGAACCATGGAGGCTCACCTCCCAACCTAGGCCTCAAGGAGGCCACCCACCAAGCTTGGAAAAACAAGGCACAAATGGTTGCATGCTACACAATCACATATCAAGCATGATCGCAACAAAATAACACAACTAGCTACACAATACATCACATGACAACCTAACCCAAGGCTTGCACAAAGATTCAACAATTGAATCAAGTATATCAACATGCCCTTTCGAGGCTTACAACAACTTCCCCTCCACACACCTCCTTATACCTCAAAAAATGCAAGTAAACAAGAAGATCACATTCCATTGATCATATAAAATTCATTTCCACACATGGGAGAGTTCCTCAACTACATGTATGAGCCCAACTAACCCCTTCACCCAAGCATCTCTTCCCTCCCAAGGGTGAGTGATGCTTCACACCCATTACACAAAACACACAACATGGAAGCAAAACAAGATTCAAGAATGATTTCACACAAAACTTCTCACATGCAACATTCAAACAAAATATCTTTTCCCTCAAACCACATCTACAATACACCAAATTCATCATGGAATGAAGAACACCATATCTATTCTACATGCAAAATGAAGAACACCATGGATCATGGGTACCAACCTCACTCCAAGCAATGGCAATGAAATTTTTTAGTAGAGCTCCTTATCCTCTTCCTCCAAACCCTAGTTATCTCTAAAGATAGAGAGTGGCCAAGTGAGTTTCCAATTTAGCCATGCCTCTATATATCCCTCTCATTTTCGGATTCAATAAAGAATTCATTTTTTGTGGGTCCCCTAGGTATACTAGGCACCGTAGAGGTCATTATTAGCCCCCTAACTTATAGTACTAACATGGATAGGGTTTATTTTTGTCAAAAATTCACCCTAGAGTTACTTTATGGCCCTCACAATGCTAGGTAAGTCCAAAATCCAAATTTCCCATGGTGGTAACCTTTTCTCTTTACTAATTTAAGGCAATAAATCAAATTTCTCAATTAAGGAATCTAACTCATATTAAGGTGGCCACATGATCCATCATTATAAAAAAATGTCATTTCACATAACAAGCACAAGTGTCAAGCGACATACACAAAATACACTATACATCACACATGACACATTTAGAATCTACACATGAAATACATACTACACACATACACCTCACGTTTACAAAATAAACACATCGCAAAAAGGTTTACAAATCTTACAAAGATTCACCTTGGTAAATTCATTTAAACATGTTTTTATACCTTGTTTCCCCATTAAATTTCCATGGTTCCTTTTCCTACACATCAAACTTGAGCATCAGTAGTCCAAGGGGTCAAATAAATATATACAACATAAGTGCATATAATAATAATATCCATGTTAACATAATTCGAATTAGATTTCCTTTCCTAGTCTTTTCAATTATTCCATTCGAAATGTTAAGATACCAAAATCTGCATGTCATAAGTCATCATTATCAAATTAACATCTATCTGAATATCGTAACCATTCATTTGTATTTCATAAAGCATCATAATCAAATTAAAATTTTGCATTGCATCAAAATCTGATAATATCATGTCATAAAGTTGCATCCACATATGTTCGAACATTTCTTACACAATAACATGTTCTTAGTGCATATAACAATGTAAAACACTACTGAAGTATCAAAATCAATAGTTAAAGTAATCCCCTATCGATCTAAGTCTCTAATAACTATCAAAATATCAAGGTCTCAAATATCAAAATATAATTAAAATATCCATTTTATGACGGGTTAGGGTGAGGCCTCACAAATTTGAAGATATTTTGTTATGTCATGTTAACTTTGATAATTTGGTAAGCATTAGTTAGATGAAAAGTGTAAGAGGATTACCAAGATTGAGAAAACCTAATAAAATGATGTGCAAAGGAAAAATGACAAAGTCAAGTTTCAAGAGAAAGAATTATTGTTCTAACGATATTTTGGAGTTAGTTCATACTGATTTATGTATTCATATTAGAGTGCAAAGCTATTATAGTAATAAATTTTTCATTCTATTTGTTGGTGATTTCTCTAGAATGATGACTATGATGTTTCTTAAATTGGGCTTTTCCCAAATTGGTTTTGCATGTTAAATCTCGGTGTCATATCTATGTGATACATGCTATTTATTATTGTCAGAATGTACTAAACAAAGAGTTACGTGATGAATGAATTTATTAAGCTACTGATGAGTTGCTATATTGACCAAGTGGTTTTATGAGTTTGAATAAGTTGTTTGAAGTTAGTAAAAGTTGAATTGAATTGGTACATCTAGACTTGAGGATAACTAATTCATCCACCCCCCCTCTTAGTCATTCTAAATATAATAACATATTTGACTTTTAGTCTCAACTTTGATATATTTCTATTGATAGCTTCTCATTTCTTCCTTGTTAATGATGACCCATGTATTTATGAATTTCTAGTCTTATAAATTCATGACTTTGAATTTCAAAAAGTTGGATATCTCTGACTTGGTATTTTATTCCTATTCCTAAATATGTATCCAGAATCTACCAATCTTAGTAATTAATACATACATATAAAGTACATAGTGTAATGTAATTAATATTTACTTTGTCTAGAATTCTTATAATTATTATATTAATCACTTATATTGGCTCAATGATAAACAGAATTCCTATCATTTGATATTGTATTTGATGTCATTGCTAGTCTTCAAACACTCTGAATATTCCTTGACTAGTCTTCAATTTTTCATTGATGTTTATTTTAATAAGGGAAGGAAATAGAATAATAAGTTCCTCGTATGAACTATGTGTATGTGCTAATATGAATTATTAACTCGTCACCTCTTCTTTTTCTGTTTGATACATGCACAATGAATAATATTTTGTGCTTCCCAAAATCATAATTTGAATGTCCTAGATATGGATGAGAAAATAGGAAATAAGATATTGAAATATGATCTACTTCTAGATTCAATGATCTGACACAATCAAATCTAGAAGTAGATCATATTTCAAAAATAGTTTGTGGAAACTTGATAAAATTCAAATAAGGTGTTTTTTTCCTTAGTCGCTCATTGTATTTTTCATTGTATTTTCCAAAGCTCCTTCCATGTATTCTTCCCATATTGGATGCCCATCATCTAGTTTGTGTCATTTATTTCAATGACATGGGGTTATTTTAATCCTTTTCTCTGTCTGAGTCCCTTGTTTGGGCTTTAGTATTTCTCAATACTTGTTGATGATTAGTTCTAAATTTCTTATAGATATATACTAACATGGTAGTATGCATGTGACTTGAGTTTTGAAATTGTTCTCTAATTTACTCTCCTTAATCCTAATTAACTTCCATAATGTGATTCCTATCCACTCTATTTTATGGTGGTGAGATCTTTAAATACTTGTAGCTGGGTGCAATGCTATAAGACATCACTTATTAGTATCTCTTCTTCTACACTTTTCGCTTCAGTACTCATCTTTTAGCATTCTAATTTCTTCATATTAAATTGGTTGGCTCAATTTATGACTCTAATAGATTGCTATTTAAATTGCATAATATTGGTTATCCTTATGTGGTTACAATAACTTATTAGTATAGTTAAATGGCTAATACTTATAGTCATCATTTTATCTTTTATCATTATTTCGTTATTGTAGTATTATGATACATTGACTTCTCTCATATTTTAATAATTATTATTTTCTATCTTTGAGTAACTCATTTATAATAATTATAGTTTGTTAAAATATAGTGTAGTATTATATAAATAATATAATTATGAGTAATATATATGTATTATTGAATGCATATTTATTTATAATTTTTATTTATAATTTTATTATTATTAAATTAAATGGAATAAAAATATGGGACATGACATCTACATTTCCTACCCAAACTACATCATTGTATGTATGTAAGGTAAAATCATGTGATCTATCATACCATAATCCATAGTTTGTTGTTCCCTTCAGATATCTAAAAATTGTCTTTATTGTTGCTTGGTGTCTCTCTTTCTGATCTTCTCCGAATCTTTCCACAATTTCAATTGCATTAGCTATATCATATCTTTTTTATGTCAAATATTGCAATCCTCCTATCATGTATATGTATCTTGTTTGTATTGCACTAGGGGACTCATCTTTGCTTGCCAATTTGCTTCCTATAACCATAGGTGTTCCAACTGGCTTACAATTTTCCAATGTAAATCTTCTCAACAAATCCTTAAGATATTTAATTTGTGATATGAAGATACCATCCTTATTTTGAGATATTTGAAATTCCAAAAAATATTTTATCTTAGCAATCATACTCATTTCAAATTCATTCTTCACATCTTCTAGAAATTTCTCACTGGCTTCATCATTTCCTCCAAAAATAATAACATCAAAAACTACTACAATAATTAGTAGTCCTTTTGAATTTGTTTTGAAGTACACGTTATTATTTGCATTACCTTTCTTAAATCCCAAATTCAACAAATGTTTATCTAGTCTTTCATATGAAGCTCTAGGTTCTTGCTTCAATCCATACAAAGCCTTTCTCAATCTAAAAACCATATCTTCATCTTTAGTCAATAGAAAACCATCAAGTTTTTCATTGTAAACCTCTTCCTCAATTTCTCCATTTAGAAAATATGACTTGACATCCATCTAATATACCTTGACATATGTGTTAGATGCATAAGCCAAAAATATTCTTAATTCTTCAAGTTTAGCAATAGGGGCAAAAATTTTCTCAAAATTAATTTCTTCTTGTTGTGAATAAACTTTACATAATAACCTTTCTTTTTTCCTTACCACTTCTACTTGTTCATTCATCTTGCTTATGAATACCTACTTGGTACTAATGATGTTCTTGTCTTTAGGTCTAGGGACCAATTCCTATGTCTTATTCTTTTTAATCTACTCAAGTTCCTCTTTCATAGCCTTTAGTCAAAATTCATCTTTACATACTTCATTTGTAGTCTTAGGTTGAACTTGTGATATCAAACATAACTCTTCACTTACCTTTTTCATTGTCATCACTCCCTTGTTTGTACTACCAATTATCTTATCCATAGGATGGTTCCTTACTACATATCTTGTTGTTCCTTATTTTGTTCTTACTTCTAATGTAACTTCCATTCTGACTTTTGTTCTTGGTTCTTCTATCTACAAATCATTATTATTATCATAAAATAGTTATTTCTCTACATTCTAATTATTAGACCTCTAATTATCATTTTCATCCTCATTTACATCATAATCCTTCTTTCTTGAATTATAAATTCTAATCAACTTCCACATTAGTATTTTCAATAATAGTTCTTAATATTTTATTAAAACATTTATATGCCTTTCTTTTTAATGAATATCCAAGAAATATACCTTTATCACTTCTAAGATCAAACTTTCCTATGTAATCTTCTCTTATGATATGACATTTTTTTTTTGGTCAATAATATTTATATTTATTAGTATTAGAATATAAATAAATAATTTACAAACTACTAAGCCCATATCATTATTTCAAATGGCCAACATCCTAAAAAGACGCCTACCTCCAACACCTCTTGCCCCAAAGACTCAATTTACCTCAATATTACAATATTCTAATCAATTTAAACATGGCAACCATGTAATCCTTGAAAGGTTTGCATAGCCCACATATGACTAAATCTTCTCACCATCCTACTCGAAGCTGAATAATAAATCATCTTGCCTAATTTATCCATGGGACCCTTGATGCTTGACCATGTTGCACCCATGTCAAGCTCCATCCTTCAACAACATCAAACTTGACTTCCTCTAGAATAGACTTTGTTTGCACCCTCCAAATATTATGGTTTCTAAATTGGACAAAAACACAACCACCTTCCTTTAAAAAAATTATAAAGACCTACCACTTTTCTTGGGCATTATTTTAGCTTTGTGTACAAACCCTTCAACACAATAGTTTTTCACAATTGTCATTTCATGATATATTTCTAATGTCACAGTCTTGAGTTCTAGATTACTCCCCACACTTTTTAGAACTCACACTTCCCTCTTTCCAAGATGAGTGCAAATTAAAAATTAAATGATCACCCCTTTCAAAATTACTATTTGCCTACAACCTAACAATTGGACATAGATAACCTCCTGATAAGAAGTTACTAAATATCTATTGTATGGAAAAATTCAAACTTAAAATATTCTTCCCTATCGAATGATAAGGCCTGTTTTGGTAACTTGCCAACTTCAAAGTTCCCTTCCCTAAATTATTAGCAACCTTAAAGCTATTTTTTTTGTTTAATGCCTCCTTGATTATGTTGATGACTAGTTGTACATGTTAGGCCCCAATTTTTCCTTCCTGGATGGCTTTAATAATTACTAAAGAGTCTCCCTATAAATGGATAAGAGATTAGCCTAGAAAATTTTCCCAAAAAATTGCAATGAGAGTTTTTTTTTTTTTTTGATAATAGTGACAATGCCACTTGATATATATATTAATAATCTTTACATTTTTTATTTTTTATTTTTTTTCTGATTCTAAGATACGGAGTTCCTAGAGAAAAGAATCAGGAAGAAAAATTTTGTTCATTACCCCATCAAGAAGAAGGAAAAGAAAGGAGAGAGGAAAGACAATGCAAGTAACACAGGCTTGGTTATAATGTTCTAGGACTGGGACTTCCAAATTATAATGTATATCAAAAGTAGAGAAGAAGGAGGCTTCTCCTACATTATTAGTCCCCCCATCCATCTTCATTTCTCCTATAGCCAAAGTGTTACCTGAGTGATCTCTCATGATCATTCCAATATTTTATACTAGGTGTATTCCCAAACCAAATTTCATATGGTGTCTTACTAGTACCTTGTTTGATTTGTACTCTATTCATTGTTTATATGGTGGTGTTCACTGCTTCTCTCCAATAGATTTGTGATACATTACCTTCAAGAATCATAGCTCTAGTTGCCTTACTTATTTATTTGTTCCTCCTTTATGTTATTGTATTCTATTGCAGTGTCTTAGGAGATTAAAGTTGTCTTTTAATTCCACTATCCTCAAAAAAGATGTTAAATTCATTTGATATAAATTCTCCTCTATCTGATCTTAAGTATTTTATCTCCAATCCAGATTCATATTTTACTATTGAATGAATTGAATTTCTCAAAAGCTTTGAATTTCTCTTAAAGAAATGCTAACCATGTCATCCTTGTGAAATTATCGATGACAAGTTTAAAGTACCTTTCACCATATAATATTCTTGTTCTTGTAGGACTACATAAATTTATGTATATAATCTCCAATTTCACTATTGTAGTGGATATCTTTCTTAGAAATATTTCTTCTTCTATTTTTTCATCACACATTCTTTGAAAACAATGTTAGAGTGTTTCACAATCTTAGGTATATCTCTTACTACATTTGTGGAACTAATCTTCACAATGTTATACAGGTTTATGTGAGAAAATCTCTTATGCCATAACCAACTGTCATCTACTTTAGAAATCAAACATGTCATCTCAATAGGATTCAATAAAAAAACATTATCTTTTTCTCCTTGTACTTATTCCAATTAGTTACCATATTTGTCTTTGATTAACAAGTCTTCTTAGTGAATTGCAACCTTATCAACAAGTTATCCAACACTCAAAAGATTATGTTTCAATCCATCAACAAAAAAGACATCCTGAATATTATTTTTTCCATAAATACTAATAAATAATTTTATTTTAATAAGACATGGTGCATTATTTAAAAATCTAACTACTCCTCTATCAAAATTGTTAAACTCAATGAAGTTATTTAGATCTCTAGCCATATAATGAGAGCATCCGCTATCTATAATCCAATTAGACTTTTTATTTTATACATGTGATAATAAATCTTTCTCTTCTTTTTCAAGACTTTCTTCTTTAATAGAAACGAATCTAGTTTCATCATCTCCATCATCACTTTCGAAGAAACTCATGTTGGAATGTTCAAAATGGGAAGAGTAGTTCTGAGAGGGGGGGTGAATCAGAAGTACCACACTTTTAACCTTTTCTAATCCTTTAAATCAAATAACTAAAAAGTAAATTGCATGCATATAAACATATAAAAGAACATAAATTAAACACATAATACTAGATTTGGTAACCCAGAAACCCTCCAGGAATAAGAAGGTAAAATTGGGGTGGGGATGATACCCACAAAAATTACTACAGTAATAAATGTTTGACCACTTATGATGGTCTGCCTTGTGAAAGGCCTACCCTGTTAAAGGCTTTACACTATATCAATAGTGACCTAGTTAGAGTAATTACAAACACTTTACATGAAGTGTCACCCTGTTAAAGGATTTACAATAGGTTGTTAAACCCACCTAATACAATAGGATTTTTAATCACCTTCTCCAAAGGTTCTCCTACCTAGCTGTTAAGCTAACTTATCAATATAGGATTTCCAACTTCTAATACAATGGCAAGAAAGTATTAGAACAATGAACCTGACAGTATGCAATCTCTAATTGCTAGATTCAAGCACTTGATCTACTCTCTTTGATCTTGATCCTCTAAGATTTGATATCTGATCATGTCCCTTGTCCCTTATACTATTCCGATCAACTAGATGTATAATTGTTGCTCTATTCCTCTAAGTCTTAGTTCCTTCACACTGAATTTCACTATAATCTCCCCATATACTGCTCTCTTCCACACATGCAATGGAGTTTTTGACCTCTTTTTAGAGATTTGAAGACTTAGGGTTAGGTATGGATCTATGATCCATATTGAATCTTTAAGTTCCCACTCATTCCTTGCATTTTTTCCATTGGTTGCATGCCTTTTCTATTTTTCTGATTGAATGCATGTTGTTCACATAGGAAACATAAAAGATTTGTTCTTGTCCTTTTTCTCTTTTGAAATCCTTCAATGTCGGCTCCAAAAAATGGTTTACATCTAAATTTGTGAGGCCACAAACTCATATGCTAATTTTGTGTTACTCAGCTCATACTGGACTATTGGTGCTCGGCACATATACTATCCTAGCTTGCTCGGCACCTATTATACTCTGTCTTATTTAGCATGTATATGATTCTAACTCACTCGACATATGAAGCATTCTAACTTTCTCAGCATCAATTGTGACTCAGCACCAGAAGTCACTCGACATCTATTGCTTACTCGACACCTGAAGTCACTTAGCACCTATTGAAAATCTGACTTGGCACACACTATGGCTTGGCATACATAGTATACTTGGCTTCAATGTAGAAAGTGGTTAAGTGTGTTGACACTCAAATGTCAAAACTATCTAAGAACAACAATCTCCCCCTTTAACATGAGTGTCAAAAATACTTAACTAAACATTACTAATCTATCCTTATGAGTACCTTATCCACAAAATTTCAAAATTGTTCAAAATTTGTTCAAAATACCTTAACTTCCCCTAGGCTTATTGTGCCTTGATATTCTTGTAACCAAAATTTTGTGTTGAATGTTCCTGATACTCTTTATCTTTTGCATTGTTCCTATATTTTGTACTTCTGTGCTATTTCATCCATATAATTGCTAAAATTTTGTATCTCCCCCTCTTGGCTATCAAAATTTATAGGTATTCTACCCCTTAGTTATTTCAAACTATTATATCTATCTCCCCCTTTCCCTATTATTATTTCTCCTCCTTTTTTGACACTAATGTCAAAGGGTGCTAAGGAGTAATACCATACTTAGCCAAAAAATTACTATTTACCTCCATCATTATTTTTAGAGTTGCATCCCAATTCTCCAAAGCAATGTCAATTGATTTGTGTTGGATGGAAGTCTCTGTAGCAAGGTGTACAAGTCCATCAAGTGTAGAAATATTTGGCTCTTTCTTTAAAATTGTTTCAACATACACTTGCTCCTTGTGGAGGACTTCTAAATGAGGGGTTGTGGAGGATTTCTAAATGAGGGGTTATGGAGGACTAAATTTGCATCAATTTTTCCTTAATATTGGCTTCCTCTATTGTAAGTATAGCTAAATCCCTTTAAGTGTGAAGTGATTGTGCAAAATGCTTCTCACTTTGGGCTAGATCTCTAGGTAATTGCATGCTAAAGATTTTCAAGTTTCTTTCCAAGCTCATTATTCTTTGATTTGTTTCTTGTGTGAAATTGGAAAAATCACACAACTTCTTTTATAATGAAAAAATATCCATTTTCTTGGCCAACTCTACCTGTTCAAGTTCTATGCCACTTGATATCTTTTCATTCACTTTTTCTTGAAATATTCTCTCTGACCATTCCATGAGTTTGACATTAGTTTCCTAGTCTTCATTGGTCACCTGGTCAACTATGTCTGATAGTTGCTCAATTATTGGCTTTGCTTCATATAGTGACTATAATCTAAAGTCATATATAAAGATGTCCTTGATCTCATGAAGTGCTTTCTTATGTTTGAACTCTTTCATAAGTATTTCTTGCCTCATCCTTTTATCCAATACATTTTTCATTTAAGTCATTTGTGCCATTGTAATGGTCTTGGAATCATAGGAAGGAATCACAATATCTTCATCTAATTTAGGGTCTCCATAGTGAAGTACCCTTGCCACTCTAGTTGAACTTGAGCCTAGAGTTGAGAATTGCAAAGGAATGGCTTCAATGCTTAGCTTCTTAATGGTCTGTGTAGGAGTGCTAGTCTTTGGTAGTTCTACCAATGTTTGAATGGCAGCCTGCTCCTTTTCTTTTGAAGTATCCTCTCTTTCATCTGACTTCCTTTCCTCTATACTTGGCATCTGAATAGTATCATTTGTTGCTCTTGGTGGAGGTGGTGGTATTAGCATCAAAATCTTAGTGCTAGTAGCTTTATAGGTGAAATCTGGTTCTTGTGTTTTCACCTTTTCTCTTTATGGTGCTGCTACTACCTTTTGTAGTTCATCAACACTCACCAATACAAGGCTTGTGCATAATTGTACCTATAGAGTGGATTGGTGAAGGATCTTTGAGAGATCCTTTGTAGTAAGGGGATTGATGTTCTGAGCTGACTTGTGAGGAACATCCTTAATGATTATTGTTTCTGCAGGTCTGATGATTGTATGAGGTGGACTAGGAGGTGGTATTTGTGTGTCTTACACACTCTGTTCTTCTTCTTGCTACTAATCAGCTATTGCCATGTCTTCTCCTTTAGCTTATTCCTCCTCTTCTTTCTCCTTATTCTCTTCCTCTCCTTTTTCTTCCTTGCTTTTATTTTCCTCCTCTTTCTTTTCTTCCTCTTGTTTCTCTGTTTCCTTTGCCTCTACCTCTCCTTTTTGCTCTTCTACTTTCTTTTCCTCTACCTTCTCTTTGGCACTAGTTTTTGCCTTATTTTCTTCCTCTACCTTCTCATTAGTTATCTTATATATTGTTTTCCATAATTGTGTGGATTTATTTACAACATCCTCAATCTTGTTTTGAAGGATGCAAAAGGCTCTATACTTGGGTGCAAACTTGCCACTATGTTTCTTATTTGCCTTTGTTATTTGAGCCTTTGTCATGTCAGGCTTTACTTGAGCTAGGGTAGATTCTTTGATCTCCCTTTCCATTTTTAAACAATAATTCCATTTATTCTCAATTATTTCATATAGTTCCTTGGGCATAGTATTGTCAAGTTCTAGAGGTGTGTTTTTAAATTCTACCATCATGGCATACACAGATTCATCTACTTTATTCTGCTCATCCCTACTAAGCTTATTGAAATTAAGAGACTTTAAAACATTTAACTCTAAATTTTTAATCTTATCACAAAGTTTTTCAATTGAATATTTTGGAGGATGACTTACCACTTTAAATTGGCTGATGTCCTCTAATTTTGTTCTCTCTTCATCATTTATATCTGGCTGTGCCACATACCTTCTTCTCTTCTTTGGCTCTTCAGTAGGCTTTTTAGTGGCTTTCTTTTTCTCTTTTGATGCCTCTTTAGCCTCTTGTGTGGATACCCTTGTAGTGGCCCTTTTTGTTGGAGTTGGCTTTGTGACTCTTTTGGGCTTGGGCTGAGTTATAGGCTATGTTTTTTCCTTTCTCATCTTTTTCTCGGCAGGTGTAGGTGCTTCCTCAGCTTCTTCTCCCTAAAAACCTTCCTCCTTGTCTTCTCTTAAGCCTTGTGTTAGCTCTACTAGGCCTTGCCCTTGTTCTCCTTCTTCTTCACTATCTCCTTATGCTTGTTCTTCTTCTTCTTCTTCACCTACTTCTCCTTCAATGCTTGCTCCAAATTGCTTCTTTATTTTCTTCATTAATTTGTCTTTCTTCTTAATAATAATGGATGTCTTTAATTCAATCTCAACTTTGGACTTAACAACATCATATATTCCAAAGTGAGGAGCTTCCTTATCTATTTCTTCTACAAGCAATGTTGTGATTGTTGCTGAGGCTTCATCTATGTCAAGCTCATATCCCAATGGCCTTAGCCATCTTACTCTTGGTATTGCTACCTGAATACATGTGTAATAAATGTCAACCAAGAAGCATATGTCATTGACATGTTTCTCTACCTATGAAATTGGTATTCTCATTCTCTACTTCATAGAATTCTTAAAGTCTTCAAAATAACTTGTCATCTAAGCCTCAAAGTTATCTTCCATCTGATCAATGAACTCATTGATTTTTGTAATAGTAGTTTTGTTGGGGTTCCAATTTACCTTTCCTATAGAAGTGATTTTTTCCATCACATAAAAGAATATACTCATAAGAACTAAGCCAAATTTGCATTGTGCACCCTTTGATCTCCTTATTGCTCCTAGGTTTTCATTAATTTGTTGCAACAGGAGCTCTAACAGATCATATGTGTGATCTTTCTTCACCAATTTGTAGGGTACATCAAATACTAAACATGGCACACTATTTAATATACTGGATTGATAAAATTTGTGAGATATTATTCTCACAGCAAAATCTAGAAGAGGATCAGTTATAGTATTAATGATCATTCCCCTATTGTTGCATTTGGCTCTTGTATTTTTCTCAATTACCTCCTTTCTATCACTTCTCAAAGTCTTTGGACGATCTAGGGTTGGGAATCTTGTAACCCTATGAACTATTATCTTGGTAATCTTAATAGTTCCTATCTCCAGCCATAGATAGCCATCATGAATTCTACTCAAAACAATCTGTATCCATTCAATTTTGAATCCTATAGGGTAGACTAGGGCATTGGTCAAACCCTTTTTCTCAACTATCTCAAATTCCTTTTTTAGAATCTTGTTCTCACACAATTTTTCATAAGCTTGGAATATTTCAAAATCACTTATGGCACCAATTTTGTAGTTGTAACATTTTCTCACATCTTGCGCCATGACCACTTTAGGCGAAATGATGGATAATGCACCAGCTAGGTCATTTCTATAAGCAACTTTAGGGATTGGCCTAAATTTGGGTTGCTTTACTTTATTGCTAACTAGCTAAATCTCATGACTCTCTTTTGCTTTGGGGTTTCTTGAACTAGAGGCCATTTTACTGAACTAGGGTTTCAAACGTTAAAAAAAACTTTAACTTTGTGTAGCTTGACACCTAATAAATACCTTTAAATTGATGAGTTCATGCTGAATTATTGTTGGAATCTGTGCAAATGGCTGCTAGGTTGCTGCTTGATCACTTCTTTGCTCTTCTTGACTTTGCTCTGTGTTTAAACGGCATGAAAATGAATGAAATTCAACCTTATACCTATTAAAGACCTAGCATTAAATGCTTCACACATACAACTACAAACTTAGCACTTGAAGGATTCAATATGACTCAGCTCCCATTGTATTTTATTTACTCAGCTTCCACTAGACTTCTACTTCACTCTGCTTCAACTATCAACTCGATTGCTATTAGAAACTCAGCATCCATTGGAGCTTTACTCGACATCAAAGGACAGTTCGACAGTATTGGAAAAAACTTTAGATTTTGACCTAGCATCTTTGTTCATACAGTTTTCTTCCTTGTAGTACTCCTTTGTTCTTTAGAACTGATGTATGATTTAACTTTGTATATCAGTCCCATATACCTTTCTTTTACTTAGTTGGATGAAGTGTGATCACTTGACCTCTTGGGTGAAGTGATCTCTCCATTTGATGTGCTACACTCATCTTTCTTTTTCCAAGTTTTATTCATTTGCCCTCTTATTTGTTCAACATCAACCTTCTCTTTTCCTTTGTTGACTTCAATCTTGTGTGCTTTTAACTTTGTTGGGAAATTCCTACTGATATGTCTAGTCTTTAAGCAACTAAAACATGTGGTTTGGCTTAGCCATCTATTGTAACTCCCTCTAAAATGTGTCCTTGTGCAATTTTTAGAAATGTGTCCATACTCCTGACAATAGTGACAGCTATACCTAGTATTGTAATCCTAGTTGTAGTGATGACCATGGTTGGTTCCTCTTGCAGGTTGATCAGGTGTCCACATAGGCTTTGATCTGCATTCAAATGCTCTATTTCCATACTTTTTGTAGTTGTAGCAATGACCTTCAAATCTTGGTGTCCTCATAGTTTTGTTTTTACACTCATGTGCTTGATGTCCTTGTTTCTTGCACTTGTGATAAAAGCTTGCATTGGTAGGCTTATCATGTTGATGACTATTCTTGCTCCTGCACACATTAGAGTTATGTCCCTTTTTACCACAAAAATGACAAGTAGGTGTAGTATTCTTACTTTTGTTGCTCCTTTCTTCCACAGTCTTGGATGATTCTCCTTGTTCAGTGCTGGTGTAACCAAGTCTTGAAGTATCATTACTAGCCCTTGGTGATTTCAAAAATTGTTCAAAGTACTTGATAGCCTCATTGGCTTTGTTGAAGCTTTCTGCTATCTCTTTTCCTCTTTTCAATTCATTCTACAATTGTTCATTCTACATCTTCAAGGTGGAAATCTCAATGTCCTTCATGTTTAGCTCATGATGAGCATTCATCATTTGGCTTAAGGTGTCTAGCTGCATGTTTGAGATCCTTTCAAACTCAATTGTCTTCTCTTCCAATCTATTGGTAAGATTTCTTGTGTCATCTTCTATCATGGCCTTGTCTTCAATGGCTCTCTTCTTTTGTTCAATCACTTCACAAAGCAAGAGAGCTTGTGATTCTTGTTCAAGCTTGAGTAATCTAATTTCTTTAGCTTGTGCTCTATTTTTCTCCATCAGTTCTACTATTGCTGCATCAAATTCCTTAGAATCTCCATTGGAAAACATTTTTATGGTGTCCACAAAACACACCCCATTCCTCAATAAGAATGGGGACCCCCTACTTTTTTTGACTCACAGACTCATAGTTCAAGAGTTGGGAGAAGAAATTTTAGTTAGGAATTTTAGAGTCAAAATAATAATAATAATAACAATTTTTTTTTAAAAATCATCTCCTGTACGTGCATCGAGCCGCAGCATGCTTTGCAAAAGAGAGAGAGGGTTATAAAACCCTCCCTCCCCTTCTTGCCTTGCTCATTTTTCATAAGAGCAAGGAGGGAGAGGTATGGAGACACACCCTCCCCATATTTATTTTTTCCTTCTCAACTAAGTGCACGCGCACGCATGGAAGGCATCATGCAGTGCCCTTTTGGGCATGCGTGCGTTGCACGTGAGTGGCACACCAAAGAAACATCACTAGTGCCCCTTTTGGGGTGCATGTGGTGCCTGTGCAGCAGCACTTCTCATGCCCCCTTTTGGGTGCATGCGGCACAACACCCGCTTGATGCCACTTGCACCCCCTTTTTGGGTGCACTATAAGGAACTGCACATGCCCCTTTGGGCTACGCGCATGGAAGCACCATAGTGCCCCTTTTGGGTGCACAACATAGTTCTGTGTGCTCCCCTATGGGGTGCACGCACGACAGCGTTGTTGCACCCCCTTTTGGGTGCATAGCATGGCGTCGCACACTCCCTTTTGGGCTGCACATGCGACGTGATGCATGCCCCTTTGGGTTGCACGTGGCACCTCTCATGCCCCCCCCTTTTGGGAATGCATAAGGAGCATGTCGCCCTCATTCAAACCCTAGCCACATGCGTCGTCACGCCTCCACCCACACACCTCATTTTTTTTTAATTTTAATTTTAGTTCAATTAGTTTTAAAAGCAAAAAATTAAAATTTAAAAAAAAAATAAATAAATAAATAAATAAGTTTCCAAGGGGGACTTTTTTTCTTTTACGTTATTTTTTTTCGATATCTAATAATTAATCATGTTTTTTTTTTCCCATGACGTGTAGGTAATATAATTAGATGGTAGCCACATTCGGATCAGTAGCAAAACCAATTGTTTACAAGTTCCAAGGCATAACCCCAAAATCACGGTTGCACAATGTGTATTCTGAGATCAAAGACACAAAACTTGGACACATGGACTTGGGAGAGTTCTTGAGAGTTTGTAACAATCCAACTGAAAGATCATCCTTGAGATCCACCCTAATCCATTCTAGATTAGTAAATGCAGCATCACATCTTGGGACCATGCAGTCAGCTGAATTGATTATGACCCTATCTCAGCATTTTGTTCCTGATGAAAGCATGGTAAAGATCGTCACTAGGGAAGTGGTCTTGGATCTACAACCTAATAATATCGAGAGGGTTTTTCATCCACTTAGAGTGGATCAGTTCACTAGGATTTCATATGAAGTAGCTGAGAGGTGGCATAAGGATCCTTAGTAGGAGGCCATCGACATCATATATTCCTCATACTTCATTGAGAAACCACCTCGAGGGAAGACAATTAGCAAAGTGGATATGACTCGAGGATACATGAAGGATGACATTGGATATTCAATCATTCTCTTGAGAAGAGTTATGGGATTTCCTGTAGCAAGTCATCTTGCTCCATTCATGGTCAACTTCATTGAGACCATCAGACATGCAAAGATGCCACTGGATTGGGCCACCACACTTAGTGAGAACTTGTGTGACTAGTTGCGGATAGTAAAGGACAAGGAGAAGTTCTATATGACTTCTTATGTGATATATCTACTTGCAGCAAGGGCAACCGACTATCTCGGGTTATACAACAAGGGTAGTATGAAAGATCCTAATGCATAGCCATATATAGTCTATCCTTAGCTGGTGAAGAAGAAGCTCTCACCGTAGAGCAAGGAGTACAGAATTGTGAATGATGCCTTTTTCTTTGCCATCATTTGATTCATTGAAGGGAATTATGGGAAGAGGTTTTTTGATGAAGCCAAGGCACAAATCACAGCTCTTGGTGCATATTTCATCCAGTTTTGGACATTTGCATACATTTGGGTTGGTGGTGCATCCATCAATCCAAAGAAACTCCCAAGGTACCCAAGTGACAAGTTGGTTCTAATGGAAATTTCTTGGCAGATTGAGTCAGCTTATGAGAGGATCAAAAAACAATGGAGGCCTTGTTGGGATTTTCCTTTTGCAATAGGAGCATACCAGGTAAAGAGAAAGCAAGATATCTTGACTTTCGAGTGGGAATGGGAGAATTATCCTCTTGAAGAATATGACTCTCCCTGGCCATTCTTCGACATTGTTGGTAAAGTGGAAAACCTGGTAGGAAAGGAGTTCTACCACAAGGATGCCATTGAAGATCATTGGATGAATGCCACAAATGACTACGATGTTCATATCAAAGACTATTGTAGAATGACTTTGTATTTAGCAGAGAAGACTCTCCACTTGACCATCCTAGATGAGATAAGGCTACAGGACTTGTAGGAGCTACTAGATCCCCTATTCAATGTAGATAAAGTGGGTGAGAGGCCCATTCTGAATGCAAAAATTGACAAAGAGGAAGGAGATGATATTAATCATTGAGTGAGACATGTCATTAGAATGACAAAGAGTTGGATCAAGAAACCCTTTCCACTTGATCCAATTCTAGATATAGTTATATTCCATGCACATGCTCACCCAGAAAGGGGAAAGGGAAAGAAAGACACAGATCCTATCTTTGCACTCCAATCTCCTATTAGGCCAGAAATAATCTTCCAGCTAGATCATCTAGTGGGATACTAACACCCTTCAGAGAAGAAGGGAAAGAGGAAGAGAGCCTCTCCTCAAAGGATTCAGGAAAAGTATGTTGAAGAACAGGTCCCTTCACAGCGACAGGAATCCACTCCCCAAGAACCCTAAGATGGTGGAGCTTCTCATATCCAGGTTGAATTTCCATTACCTCCAATTTTGTCGAGTCAACAAGAAGAGGGAGAAATTCCAGAGACATCCATTCATCCAGTGCATGAAGAGTCCACTTCTCCTATGGTTCTCACATCTCCTATGGTTCCACAAAAACAAAAGAGGATCAAGGTTAGAATGAACAAGAGGCAAAGAGTTCATAAAAGATTAGTGCCTAATCCATCTATTCCCGAAACCATTCCCGAGGAAGAATCAGATGAGGGGGAAACAGATTCAGATGAAGAGGAGGGGCAAGTGCCTCTACAAAGGAGAACTCAGTTGGCCAAACCTACAGAATTGGAAAGAAGGAAGGGTGTCACAAATACCCCACCACCCACCCAATCTAAAATGGTAGAACTCTCTTCTTTAGAAGTTCTTTAGAAGATGAAGTACAATGATGGGTGAATGAGTAAAGGGAGCTAGGTGATGATGTTCTCTCCATCCCAAATTTTTATTTCATGCTAGTGGTTATAGAATTGGTTGGAGATAAGATTAGAGATACTACTACAGGTGAACTTCAACAACAAGATTGGATGCAGATGCCACCCGAGACACAAGGTCCTCATCTCACTCCCCCATCTTCACCTCAAGTTATGATGGTAGATAAGGTTTCAGTGACACCTCCACATTTGAGTTCAAAAGAATATGTTCAGAAGGAATCATCATTACAAGGAGAACTAGAACCAAGGGTTGCTGATGAGCCATCAAAAGAGGCATAGGTAGTAGAATGTATACAACAACCTTCTTAGGAAGTTGAGGATCAAACTATGGGATCTACAGAAACTAAGACTATAGAAGAAGAACCCTCACAATAGGAGACTCCAAGCAAAGGCGATAGAGGGAAGGAGGTAGTTAAACACATCCCTTCATCATCGAGAGCCAAGTTTATAGAAAGACATATCCCAAGATGGTTTTAGAAAGAGATAATGAGGAGTGCCAAGCATCAATTCCGTGCTTTAGAGGATGATATTTGTGACATTGCAGAGATTTTGAACAAGCCTGACTCTCCATTACATGATGAATTGCCATTTTCATTCATTACTACTACCCAGAACTAGGACTTATTTGCACAAGTGGCTCACCCTCCAAAAGGTAAAAATGAAGAAGTTGTTAGCCTTTAGGACTATGAAGTGAAAGATATCATGTTAGGAAAGCCTACACGGGATACTTCCCGATAGATGATGACAATGGGAGTCAAGGAGGTTCTCAGCCATATGGAACAAGATGAGGTTGAAATTAGAACACTTCGAAGGCAAGTTGAGATCTTAAAGGGATATTTAGCTAAAATTATTGGTCCTCTTGATTTTGAATGCCCTGAGGAGACTTTGAATACCATTCTTAAAGAAGGGGAAGGTGTACGGCTCAGTCCATTTTTTAGAGCTTGTTAGGATTGGCGAGATAGCCTTGAGGATAGGGGTGTTACTATAATCACAGGAAATATAAAGTTATTACATGCTACACAAGAGAATTTTGATAAGATTGTGGAAATTTTGAGGTAGGATTTCAGTATTATGGATGAGGTACGAGTATGGAGCAAGGATTTACAAACTCTACAAGCCATAAAAGGGAAAAGGTACCGCATTTTGATTGATGTATATATCAAAGAAGAGTTAGATATGATAGATTATTGGATAGAAAAGATTGTAGATGGAAATAAAGTGATGGAAACATTGCATGATGAGATACATAGGTTCAAGGACCAAGTCCGAGAGCAAATTTTGGAAGCAGAAAAGTTGTACAGTGATGCATGCTTGGACATTTTTGAAGATGAAGAATGAGAGAAGCTTTTACTACGTGAGGTAGTTGTGGAAAATTTAAGAAAGACTTTAGAGGAAGAATCCATTAATGAAGACATCAGAAAAGCCTTCAGGACAGACAGAGGAAGCACTGTTAGAGTTGGACACCAAACTCAGAGATTTTGCAGAAACTTGAATTGAGGTGGACAACTATAGACAGAAGGCCAAAGAAAAGTATGAGGCTTTGGATCTTCTAGATGCTACTAAGATTACTAAGATTATGGAGAAATTCAAGGGCAAACATCCAAACATATCTTTAGGATAAAGATGAGAAAAACTTAGATGCCAGAATTTCAATTTTGACACTTCGTAAAATTTTGAGATTTTTGACCCAGTTGAGGTCCACAGGTCTATAGCTCCACAGGTTTGTAGCTCCACAAATCCACAAGTCTGCAGCTCTGTAGCTCTACAATTCAGAGGTGCGCCAATAGTTGATTGCCAGTTCCAAAAATAGCACTTTCCATGCATCTGGAGCACATTCTGACAGCAATTTAACTTTGACACACACCTAGTGAAGGGGTAGCTTTTATTTTAGGTGTCTTGATGCACTTTTACTTTGACTGATGGCTTCCTCCTACTTTCTCTCTCATGCTTTCTTTTTTTTTTCGACATTTAAAGGGCTCATGCATCCAATTAATGAATAAAATATGAATGGAGTCCCTCTACGCACTAGTTAGATTATCAGTTTGTATATATTTCGTTTGTTTAAATGTTTTAAAAGCATTTTATTGCATCAATGAAATGTCCCTTTTCTGATTTTTTTATGATATTCCCAACCTCTAATCAGATTTTCAAGATCAAACAACTAATATCACAAAGATCCACCAAATTTCTCAAGAAACCCCAAATCGAGTATGCCAGAAATTGTGCCAAAAGCTTCACAGCTTCACCTATTATTAATAAATCTGAAAGTGGAAATTTTTATAGAAATTTCAGCAGCATAACAGCCTACAAAATTATATTTCTAGATCCGTATAGCCTTTACACAACAGTTCTCAAATGTAGGACAAAAACTATGCTCATCGGGCTCCTGAAATTAACGCAAAAATGCTCGAAAACACCACAAAACACTAATAATCTATCTCAGAAGTTTAATCACGTCCCAATACATATATTCAGATCTATTTTAACACCTTAAAGTCTGAAATATAGTAGCAACCCAAACTGATATGAAATATTCAACTGAAAACACCAAACTCATACAAAAAACACATCCGAAAACCCACAAATCTGCACTGTTCAGCACAAAGGCAAACTCTGTATGAGCATCCACATGGAATGGCTTCAAACTCCCATCCTTAGCCTTCTTGGAAACCTAAAAACTCCCATTCTTGGGTCTCCCTAGAAACCTGTAAACTCCCGTTCTTGGGTCTCCTTCTCCATAGGTTTGGCAGCCTCTGAAGAATAACAAAGAAATGAGCAAAATCAAGTTCTGGAATGAGCCCAAAATGCCTCCAAAACCCCTTAAAAGAGGGCATAACTGTAACTCACGTCCAAGAGAGGTTAATGAAACATATTTTAATAATAATTTTCATTTATTAGTCCAATGGTTTCCAAAGATTAACCCCCTTTTTCCAAAACTTCACTCTCTTGGGCCTGTCTGCCTTAGCAAAGATTATTATTTTTTAATTATTTGAAAAGGAGACATGACAAGTCCTCCCCTCTCAAACATTGCTTGTCCTCAAGCAATGGTTGAACAATAAACCAATCAATCCACCTGGATCCCAAATGTAGTCATGAACTATACTACTACCAATTAACACAGGCTCCTGCAATATCCTTTGCAATATGACCAAGATGAATCCATAATCAAACTGACAATTATAGCTCAACCAAACTCCAAAATCACAACTTCCATAATTAGAAACCCACGAGATAAAAACTCTTAGAACATCAAAACCCAAGTAAAGTGGACTACCAACACAGTAAATACCATCAATGCATTCCACTGGCCTATACGGAATGTACAATCCAACTCTGCAACAATGGTGAATGCTCTCAAATGAAACTATACCAAGTATGGAGAATCCACATACTGTACAACTCCTGCAGTCAACACAACTCTGTAGATCATCGACCACTGTCTCATAACCATAACTCCCATGCACCCTTGATGGTGAAAAGCCATCACAAGATAAACAACAAGAAATGGAACCCAAACCAAATTTTCCTGCCATCAACTCCTCAACACAAGGATCAATTGCTAACTGATGTACATACCCTGCAATATAATGTTGATTAAAAAAACCAACCTCAGTCAACAGCTCACAAAGAACAAGTGATATAACCCACTGTGACTGATCACTAGCTAAGTCAAGAGATGTCATAGCCAAAGGAGTAGAATCAATAACAACACCTGCTGAAGCATCACTCCAAAACTCCTGCTCTAAGTCATGTATTATCAAGCTATCAACTGCAGGACCTATCACCATGTCATGCCCATCACAACTCTCATCCTGAGGCATCAAACTATTCCATAACTGATGATAAGCACTAGGAACCAAAGTACATCTTTGTATCATAATCTCATCAACATGGTCATCAAAGGTAAATTGATGAGCGTACCTCACAGTGTAATGCTGATAGAATGCGCCAATCTCAGTCAGTGGCTCAGACTATAATCCAGATGAAACTAACTACAATTTATCATTAACCATGTTGGAACTAACTACTACCTCCAAAGATAACACCAAGGGAGTAGTATTACTAGCAGGAACCATGCCAACTGTCGACTCTCCAACATCACATACGATCTTTGATACATCTCTAGTCTCTGTGCCATCAGTACTAGAGGCCACCACCATGTCAGGCATACAACAATCTGCTACAACACCCAACTCAACTAAACCTGACTCTAGTGGGAATGAACTTGATATGCCAATGTTAGTATCAAGGATGGATGCATCCCCATCTCCACTGTCTCTAACAATCTCAGCCATGGACATCCTCGAATCACCAAACACCATAGCTTGTGACTGTATAGAATCAGATAAAGACTGTAGTCACTCTAACTCCATGGTCACCTTAGCCAAATGAAACTGTGACTCCTTGAAAGCCAACTGTGTACTCTCAAGAATCTCAGAAGTCACCTCAAGCTACTCAGTAAGCTCACTCACCTCATCTTCCTTGGCCAAAAATGCATCATATGCTGTACTACCCCACTCCATAAGATAATCTCTATCAGCTACCAACTGCATATAATTTTGTCTCAAAATCCGAATAGCCTCCCATAAAGAGTGGATCTCTGTCAAGGAAAGATAACTTCCTTCCTACTCATCACTAGTAGGAGAACCCCATCCATAACTGCTAAAAACTGACGAGCAGCATCAAAATATAAGCAAGTGATAGCAATGTCTCAATCACTAACTCTCAACTGATTAGACACATGATGGCACTGGCTTGACTGTCTCCTACAAACCTCCTCTGATGCACTGTCTAAAGGAGTATCCTCAAAGTTACTAGTCTCTAGAGTATTACCATCCATGTCTTGTGAATCAACTCTAAAGCTCATATCAACATACGGAGTATCAAAAACTGTAGCACTATTGTCCAACTCCTCTGTATCCAAAGAAACTAAGTCTTCAAAATTGCCCACTGCATCCTCCTGGATGTCATCAATGCCAATATGATCTTGGGACTCATCTGTACACACTTCCAAATATGAAAGATCATCAACATATTCCAGCAAGTATGGTCGACTGGATATATGAACAAAGCCCAACACTAGTATATAAAAACTAATACCAACATCGGACAAGCTGCTAGCATAAGAAAAGACAACACCGTGCAATCTGCTAATCAAATCCATGATAGCACCCAAACAAACATTGCTACCAAAAAGTGTTAAAGATCTCCTGTCAACTGAATCCCAAATGCCAATATAACAATCTTGAGTCCATATCTGTAAACTAGAATCAGCTGGTAACTCAAGCAAAATCCTCACTTGAGTAATATGACCAATACCAACTAACTCCACATACCTATCATGATGAGATAATGAAGTCAAAATACTATCTTCACTCACCTTCAGCTAGCGGGATAAATCATGTGAAGTACTACCTGCCTCAACCTCATGTGATGAAGCATCTAACTGCGCCTGGTACTCTTTCGCAGCAAAGTCATGAATGCTCAATGTTTTCTCATCTCTACCAGGTATCTCACCATCCTGCACAACAACATCCTCATAATCATCATTTGAACCCACTACACTGTAGTCATTGCCTGTTGTAACTATACCATCTTGAATACCTGTGGCATCACCCTTTGACAACCTGTAAACAATTGTCTCAATTTGAGTATCAAGTTGACCATTACTATCAATTTGTGTAATATCCTTTTCCACCACCTCCTATGGCAGAGTAGAATCTGAGACCTCTACCTGGCTATCAGCTAGTTTCTCAAACTCCTCATGCAAGTTCTTAGGAATTGTGTCATCTGTCCTGTGAGAAAATTTGCCAAATAGAAATCCAGTCAACTTATCCACCTTAGCTGGGTCAAACAATATGTCATTCATTATATGGTGGTGCTCAACCAATTGTTCAGACATGTCATGGCTTATTTTCATAAGTTTATCTCGAATGTCTAAATAACCATCCTTTCTACTATTTTGACTCTGGATATCAATTGCCCAAGATCGTGTCCTCTGAGACTCTGTACTATACCTGTCCATTCTGGATAAAGTAGAGTGTAACCCCAATAGGATATAACTTCTTCAAACACCAAGAACTAACATGCAAATGATTAGAAGTAGCATGCAACCATAGATTTTGACATGCAACTGATTAGAAGCAACATGCAACCACCAAATTCACCAAGAACTAACATGCAAATGATTAGAAGTAGCATGAAACCATAAATTTTGGCATGCAGTTGATTAGAAGCAACATGCAATCATAAATTATGACATGCAAGATCTGGGTATTTGTCAAAAATGCAAGATCTGGGTAGTTGTCAAAACTGACATGCAAGATCTGGGTAGTTGTCAAAACTGACATGCAAACTTCTACAACCACCAAATTCACCAAGAACTAAAATGAAAATGATTAGAAGTAGCATGCAACCATAAATTTTGACATGCAGTTGATTAGAAGCAACATGCAACCATAAATTATGACATGCAAGATTTGGGTAGTTCTCAAAACTGAAATGCAAGATCTAGGTAGTTGTCAAAACTGACATGCAACTTCTACAACCACCAAATTCACCAAGAACTAACATGAAAATGATTAGAAGTAGCATGCAATCATAAATTTTGACATTTAGCTGATTAGAAGCAACATGTCACCATAAATTATGACATGCAAGATTTGGGTAGTTCTCAAAACTGAAATGCAAGATCTGGGTAGTTGTCAAAACTGACATGCAACTTCTGCAAACCCTCAGGCTGGCAAGATCATGGCTCTTATACCACTGTAATGTCCCTTTTCTAATTTTTTTATGATATTCCCAACCTCTAATCAGATTTTCAAGATCAAACAACTAATATCACAAAGATCCACCAAATTTCTCAAGAAACCCCAAATCGGGTATGCCAGAAATTGTGCCAAAAGCTTCACAGCTTCACCTATTATTAATAAATCTGAAAGTGGACATTTTTATAGAAATTTCAGCAGCATAACATCCTAAAAAATTATATTTCTAGATCCGTATAGCCTTTACACAACAGTTCTCAAATGTAGGACAAAAACTATGCTCATCGGGCTCCTGAAATTAACACAAAAATGCCCGGAAACACCACAAAACACTAATAATCTATCTCAGAAGTTTAATCACATCCCAATACATATATTCAGCTCTATTTTAACACCTTAAAGTCTGAAATACAGTAGCAACCCAAACTGATATGAAATATTCAACTAAAAACACCAAACTCATACAAAAAACACATCCGAAAACCCACAAATCTGCACTGTTCAGCACAAAGGCAAACTCTGTATGAGCATGCAGATGGAATGGCTTCAAACTCCCATCCTTAGCCTTCCTAGAAACCTGCAAACTCTCTTTCTTGGTCTCCCTAGAAACCTGTAAACTCTCGTTCTTGGGTCTCCTTCTCCACATGTTTGGCAGCCTCTGAAGAATAACAAAGTAATGAGCAAAATCAAGTTCTGGAATGAGCCCAAAATGCCTCCAAAACCCCTTAAAAGAGGGCATAACTGTAACTCACGTCCAAGAGAGGTTAATGAAACATATTTTAATAATAATTTTCATTTATTAGTCCAATGGTTTCCAAAGATTAACCCCCTTTTTCAAAAACTTCACTTTCTTGGGCCTGCCTGCCTTAGCAAAGATTATTATTTTTTAATTATTTGAAAAAGGGACATGACAATCAAGATATCTCTCACTCTCAACACAAATTGAGGAGATGATTTCTTATAAATATCCCATTGTAAAATGTTACAAAGGTTGTTATTATGCAATAAAATTATGCTTTATGTGCTAGCATTCGGAGTGTAGTTATTCTTGCCTGAATGTGTCATAGTTTTTTGGATTTTATTCATGAGATTGTGATCGAGCCAAAGAATTATTGTGTTGTTTCTGGTTGTGCAATCTTTTAGTTTTGGTTTTTGCTACAAATATATGAATTTCATTGATGTAACGAGCTTGAGAAGAGATCACCATATTGTGTCTACATAGCTTTTTGTCTTGCATGAGCACACTTTCCATGGCCTTGCGATTTGACGAAGAGTGAAACATCATTCAATTTGTTAAAGATTCTCACCGAAAATTGCATCAGTGGATTCTAGGAAGCACTGCTCCTATTTTCATTGGTTTCCTACTGATTTCTTCAAAGGTTTAACTCGCAACGTGTTGTGTTCTATGGTTTATGTCCATTTAGGAATTTCAATTTCAAATTCATTTGATTTCATGTTATTTTCTTTTAGTTTCATTATTTTCTTTTCTAACCCCCTATTAGAATAGGACCTCATAGTAGCTGTATTGTTAGAGTTGCATGCATTGAAAAAATAGAGAAAATACAAAAATATTGTCTTTTGGTGTGATATTTTGAGACAGCGAACACATTTTACTTCAATTCCAAGATAAAAGAGTTTTTAGAACTAGCAAAGGCCTCCTTGTGAACACTCACATTTATCTTTTACTGAGTAGATTTTGGTACATCACAAGACAAACACTGAACCTTGGAGTGGATCCTTAAAATGATTTTCCTTTCAAGAGAGGAATTACACTATGGATTCTTGTCATTGACCTCGTGCAAAATGAATGGCCAAAAAACACATGTGTGGTATCAATATCCTTGTAATGTATGTCATTTTCAGCTATGGCTATCTCCTTCCTTCTTTTTTATGAGGATTTTCTCAATTCTTCTTTGGCTTCTTCCACTTTGTGTAGAGTTAGGTGCACATCAATCACCTAATTGTCTATGATCTTCCCAAGTTTGAAGACTTCCATCTTCAAATCTTTTTTTTAAGCTGTTAGGCTTCTCCTTCTAAGAACCTTGTGCTCTGATACCAATTGTTGGAATGTTCAAAATGTGAAGAGTAGTTCTAAGAGGGGGGGTGAATCAGAAGTACCACACTTTTAACCTTTTCTAATCCTTTAAATCAAATAACTAAAAAGTAAACTACATGCATGTAAACATATAAATGAACATAAAGTAAAAACATGCAATAACACATAACACCAGATTTGGTAACCCAAAAACCCTTCGGAATAAGAAGGTAAAACTAGGGTGGGGATGATACCCACAAAAATTATTGTAGCAATAAACGTTTGACCACTTTTGATGGTCTGCCCTGTTAAAGGCTTTACACTATATCAATAGTGACTTGGTTAGAGGATTTACAAACACTTTACATGAAGTGTCACCCTATTAAAGGATTTATAATAGGTTGTTAAATGCACCTAATACAATAGGATTTTTAATCACCTTCTCCAAAGATTCTCCTACCTAGATGTTAAGCTAACCTATCAATATAGGATTTTTAACTTCTAATACAATGGAAAGAAAGTATTAGAACAATTAACCTAATAGTATGCAATCTCTAATTATTGGATTCAGGCACTTGATCTACTCTCTTTGATCTTGATCCTCTAAAATTTGATATCTAATCATGTCCCTTGTCCCTTATACTATTCTGATCAACTGGATGTATAATTGTTGCTTTGTTCCTCTAAGTCTTACTTCCTTCACACTAAATTTTGCTATAATCTCCCCATATACTACTCTCTTCCACACATTTAATGGATTTTTCAACCTCCTTTTAGAGATTGTGAAGACTCAGGTTTAGGTATGGATCTACGATCCATATTGAATCTTTAAGTTCTCGCTCATTCCTTCTTTTTTTCATTGGTTGCATGCCTTCTCCATTTTTCTGATTGGCTACATGTTGTTCACATAGGAAATATAAAAGATTTGTTCTTTTCTTTTTTCTCTTTCAAAATCCTTCAATGTTAGCTATAAAAATGGTTTACATCTAAGTTTGTGAGGCAACAAACTCATATGTTGATTTTGTGTGACTCGGCTCATACTAGACTACTGGTGCTTGGCACATATACTATCCTGGCTTGCTCGGTACCTATTACACTCTGTCTCATTCAGCATGTATATGATTCTGACTCACTTAGCATATGAAGCATTCTGACTTGCTTGGCATCAACTATGACTCGGGACCTAAAGTCACTCAACACCTATTGAAAATTTGACTCGACACACACTATGGCTCAGCATACATAGTATACTTGGCTTCAATGTAGAAAGTGGTTAAGTGTGTTGACACTCAAATGTCCAAACTATCTAAGACCAACAACTCATCATCTTGAAATCAAATTCTTCATCATCATCATCAACAAAGAAGCAATCTTTTGTAATATTATGTTTATAAGGTGTCCAAGGTTTTACCTTCTTTTCTCTTTGAGAATATTGAGATGAAAAATGACCAAGATATTTACAAGTCCAACAAAAAAAATATTTCCTACCTTTAGGTTCTCTTTTTGCATGTAATGTAAGTCCTTCATCTATCTTCCCATTTTCTTCCTGCTTAGTTTCCCATTCTCTAGAATAATCTCCTCTCGTGCTTACACTCCTAGTCAAGGTTCTCTTTTCCAATTGTGCATTGGTTCTAAAAGAAGTCTTTGTTCTAGTTAATTCTATTTTCTACTTCAATCTTTGTTCAAATGCTTACAACTTCCCAAGTAGTGACTCTTTATTGAAGTTAGGTGTAACAAGAATAATTTATTTAATTGTTAATAAATTATTCTTATAAGCAGTTGGAAAATATTTTAGAATCTTCCCCACAATATCATCTTCACGAAAAATTCCCTCACAACTCTTAATTCCTACAACAATCTCAGTTATCCTAGCAAAATATCCCCATACTGATTATCTTCCTACATCTTAGCACTATCAAACATATCTTTCCAATTATAAAGTTTATATTTCTTTGCAAATATATCACCTTAAATATACCTTGTAACCTAATCCAAATTTCATTTGTAAGTTGTAACCCTTTTACCCAAATATATTCTGATTCTATAAGATCTAGTAGCAAAGATTCTCTAGCATACATGTTGTGCATGAATATATATTTCTCTTCTTGTGTACATGATTCTAGATTTGTTTCATCTATCATTATCTTCCTTTCCCTTGTAATCTCTCACTAGTCAACTCCCATGCATAGCAAATGAGTCTTTATTTTCTCCTTCCAACTATCATAGTCCTCTCTATCAAATTTTGGACTCCTTTCCTGAATGTATCCATAGATCTCCTTAAGTTGTTAAAATTCTTGTTCAAGGACCTGATGTTGTAATACTAATTGTAAGAAAGTAAAGTCCACCAATACAACTAAAAGGGGAGGGTGTTGAATCAGATTTTCTTAAACAACTTAAAGTAACTTTATCAAATTTGAAACATATAACTAATAGATTCAACAACCACAAGATAACAACCATGCACAATAACATAAGATATGTTAACTAGGGAAACCTTGATGAGAGGGAACACCTCAATAGGAATGGTGCCCACAAGATGATGAACTAATATAAATATTCCTTGTGAAAGAGTAAGACTTTATTAGGAGCCAATTATATACAATTAGGTAATGTAATCCTTATTAGGAGACTTTGAATCTCTTCTAGAAGATTCCAACCCTATTAGGAGTTGAGAGGGAATCAATTGAACCCATTGTCCAAATAGCTTCACAACTATCTTCACAAAGAAATTAAAGGATAACATATCTAAGGGTGAAATGATCAATACAACTACTTTCATTTCCAATAAAATTCCCTTGAATTTCTCAACACATCATCCTCTACTTTGATCTTGTCAAATTTGCATCTAAAGCTCAATTATCATATTGATACAATACAACATATATGACACTTACAACCAAGGAAAGATTCTTTCCTTTATTCCAAGTCCTAGGAAAATGATTGAATTGTCCTTGAGGCTTTCCCAATATATAATGAATAATACAGGACCTTACAAATATATTACTTTACATGTTACATTACAATTATACATCCAAAATAAATTCCAATACTCAACCAACCTAATAGTGAACATATGGCATGTTACACTTCAATGTACATCATAGAGTCATTACTAGCATCTACTAGCTCGAACATGTCACCACAAACATGCCTCCAATAAAAATCCAAGCCCACTAAACTAGATTTCACATCACTAAATAGATAGAACTCAAATACTAGTAAATTGTTCCCTATACACTGGCCTACAACCAGATTTCCCCAAACCTTCCATAGCTCACTGAAATCTTCACATTAATTTCTACAAACATAAATACATCATTAAGACATATCCAATAATATGTTTATAACCCCATAGAACATAAATTTTCATCCTCTGACCACACTAACTGAAACTCTCTCTAAGTCTCTAACTATTCCAACCATAAAGCATATATATTGACATTGATGACAAAGTAAGTCATGAATGCAACACATAAGCAATCAATCATCTCTCAAACATGCCAATAGAGCCCCAAAAGCAATACCATCTACATTCATGCTAACATAAAGTTGACATCTAGATTATGTGATTTTTCCCTTTAATGATCTCCCAAACTTATAAATTCTTGATAGAAAAGGGAGAAAAAGGTATTATTGTAAATTTAAACCAAGAACTATCAGGAGGTGATTCATCTTTCTTTTTTTTTCTTGAAAATGATTATTTTCTTATTCTAATTGATTCAATAATATAGTCACTTACATTAATAGTACATTCACATCTAACATGATAATAAATAAAAATCAAACATGAAAGCCTTTAATTTTACTCTACATAAAATATGAAATGACCCATTCAATAATATTAAAAGAAATAAAATCTCAACACAACGTACAACTAGATCTAATCAAAAGAATGCTTACAAAAACATTGATGTGTAAAATAGAAAAAAGATTTGACATAAACCATAATGAATTCTAGATTTGAACAAACAAATACAATATTTGACAAGGAAATGAGCATGAAAAAATAATATTTTCTATATTGATCTTTAATAGAAAATTTTCTTGGTACAAATCTAATTTTCATACATAGAAAGGAGTTACAATGTGTGACTCTGATGAAAATATTAAAAAATCAAAAAAGAACCTCCTTAATATTTTTTGTTGAATTTGATGTAAGCTCAACCCCATAGCTCCCAAGAATCACCTACATGCAAACACCTATTACAGAAAAGAGGAACAAAAGCTATGGAGGCTTCGATTCACATATCTACAAAAGTTGAAACATTCTTGATGTGTAAAATAGAATTGCAAATTGTATTTAAATGAATGAATAGATTTACAATTACCATCCTTATAAAAGGAGAAAAGTAAAACCTAAAAGGTAGAAACCCTAAAGGGAAATATCCTAGGTTGTACGATAATAATTAATAAAATAAGTAATTTTTATATGCCCAAAGTTTAACTTAAGTGAACTACAGATAATAAGTGACTTAATAATTAAATCAAAATTATTTAATTAATAAGGAAACAATTTATTGCTCTAACATTTTTCATAGTTTTTAGTCCTAAAAAAAATAGAATGGAAATAATAGTTTCTTACTATGCATACTTGATTGGATAGAAACTCCATGCATCATGTTGACTCAATGTTCTTCACCCTCAACATTAGGTGCTTGAGTATTGAGTTAGTTCCTATAGGTCAATAAAAATTAAAATCTTCTCAAAATAGGATCAAACATAAAGAAACAAATTATGTATCACCTTTAAATTCTCCTTAATGCAATAGCATCTTGGTTATAAAAGCAATCTTCCATAACTTAAAGATATTATTTTCTTTGTCAATAAGTGTTATCTCAGTGTAAAGTTACTATTTCTAGAAACTTACTATTTTTAATAGGAGTTCAAAATTTTCTAATCTCTTCCCTAGAGGTTCACTTTGGTTGTATGAGCTTGCCAAAAAAGTTTCATTTCAATATCTAGTATGATTTTAAAGATAGCAAAAAGTTTCAATCTTGGCAAATGGGTAAAAATAACCTTGAACTCTTTTTTGAAAGATTTAGAGGCTCTAAAAGGGGGTCAAACCTAGGTTTACCTAGACTTTACATGTACACATTATGGATCACTTCCTTATATTCCCAAAATAAGGTTATAATAGTCAATTGGGTCAACAGGTAAAGAGTTATGGTCTTCGCAAGTTGCACTACATAGGTTGAAAAAATAAAATTCCTTCCAAAAATCACTTGATTTTTCAAAGTGTCTTGGAGCTTATTCCAATGTAATAAAATATAAATAATAATATTGTAGGGATGGTAAGCCTCAAATTTGAGGGTTATAATTTCTATAATCTTCTTGGATGGTTAATTTTCTCTATTTAATGAAGGCTCTTATGCTTATCTAGGGTAGTTTCTAAGTATGTATATGGTAAATCTCACTTGTAGAATATTGTAATGAAAATACCCATGTGGTTGTGTGAGTTATATTTCTAACTATTTTAAATTTGTTTCATTGGAGGTGACAAAAAGCAAATTTTGAATTGTTGCAATTGTTTTGTTCTTACAACTTGTTTATTTTTTTGTTCTATTGTGTGTGTTTGTATTGATAAGGGGGGTGTTGGAGCCCAAATCAATAGATTAGAAGTACTATGAGCTTGCATACTCAATAATCGGATATTCTAATGGATCTAGCCAATGAATGGGAGTGATTAATTCTAATCCTTGTCCCCTGTACTTTATACTCTATAGGACCTAAGTGTATGGGTCTATACCTTAACCTAAAATTTACTGGTTGAGGGATTGTTATAGAAGATATTATAATATGTATTAAACCTTTTAGATTGTTTATTCAAGTTGGAAAATTACTTGTTTGATTTCAGTCTAATACGTGTGAACTAATTTCTTAAATAATTTAATTTTTTGTATGTAAAATTACTTTAAATGAATTGAATGTAGGGTTCATGTTCCTTATGAAAAATATTTATGAAATAAGCTTGACTTAGATAATCTAAATCAATAGTACACTAGTGCCTTATATTTTCCTTAAAGTGATTTCAATTGAATGCGAAGAGACATTATGCATAACTTTGTGAGATAGTTTTAAACTTTATCCTTGTCAAGAACATCAACAAAATGGTTTCTATATACTTAAATAATTTGAAATAATGTTGCAGTTAGTCTTATTCATGTTAAATTTTCTTAGAAAGGCCAATAAGTCAAAATAAATCTGATAAACATAATCTACATTAATATTCAAACTAAAACTTAATCAAATTATTTACACATAAGATTACAAATTTAGCATCTACTTCAAATAGATATTACAAAGAACATATTAATTTAATAATTCAATTGCACACCTTTGATAATAATAGGAAATTGGTACTATATTAAAAGTAGAATATTCTTGTACAATCAAGTACATTTTTTTCAAATTTGATCTTCATTTGTGCATATTCAAAACATGGATTTCAAAATAGAACATTGCCCAAAAAACTATTGTATATTTTCATGTATTGTATCATATATTTTTCCCTTTATATCCTCTGTTATAGGCATCAAAGGGATGCAACATTATCTTCAAACTGTTAAAAAATAAATTTTTATAGTGGTAATCCCAAATATATAATTACAAAATAAATAAGAATTACAATCGCAGGATAAAAGGGACACCATTAATTGTAATTAGGCCAATAAAATCTAGTAGCTTCTCATGGAAGTTGGTTGGAACCCCACTTTTTGTCATTTTTGTGGACCTCCTAGAAAAGCTTGTGCAATTGATTTTTTCTTTTTCTACATTCAACTCTAACACATCTCTCTATTGTGTAGCATAGTTTTTCCTAAGATCCCAGGAGGTAGAGAAGAGACTAGTACCACTGTTCAATTAGTCTTCTTCCACTCCATTTAGTCTGGGTTTTTTTATAGGTTTTGGTTCTTCATTCCCAATGCCAATGATTACTAGAAGTGCCATTTTAGAAAGAAAACAACACAATTAATTTTTTCAAAACTTCTTCTAAAAATATTAAACAATTTTTTGCTTATATACATGTAATATTTTTTGTAATATATTATTCAGCAATGGAGTACACAGAGCTATTTTGAAGGATCCAAGGGATCTTCTTGTCTTTGATAATGATAAGAATATTCTTCAAATTATTCTTTTGAAAAGATAAGTATTCATTTCAAATTAGGTAGATAAATTAATTTGGGCTCCCTCCCCTCATGGTAATTACTCGATCAAGGAGGGATATTATGTAATCTAAAATTTGGAAGTTTAGTCATCTAAACATAGAGCATATTCTTTCAACTACAATAATTTAATTCTTCCAAAGGTTGGGTATTTTTATTAGTTGAATTTGAGAAGGATAATTATTACTAGTTATAGATTATATAAGTTGAGAATTTTGCATCCATTCCCTTGTGTTCTTTATGTGGATAAAGAAGAGATAGCATATCACCTATTACTTCAATGCCCATTTGCTCAATATTATTGGTCTTCAATTATATGCAAACTTGATTTATAGTGTCAATACCTTATTCCCTTTGGGATCTATTCCAAAGTTTGCTAACCTCTTACTAAATTTTTTTTTGCAAGTATTTTCCATTGTACACCTATTCTAATAGTGTGGTCTATTTAGTGGTAGCATAACAAAATAATATTTTGAAAAGTGGTTAGTTCTCAAGAGTTGGTGTTGGAAAATTTGATCAAGTCAATAATAAAATTAATGAATAGTTCGATTATGAGAAATAGTATAAATTTTCACTTATCCAATTGGGATAATAACTTAGTTAAAGTATGTAAAGGCCTTCCTACTCTCCCATTCCGACTGTGAAAATATTCATATTTCCCCATTCCTATCTATGGTGAGATATGATATTAAATAGAGTGATAGATCATTAAACAAATGTCTCCCACCAATTCCTGGATATGTAAAAATAATATTTTTATGGATCTTCTAGTGGTAATCAAGGTGCCTCTAGAATCAAAATTTACATCAAGATTCAGATGGGAAAGGTGAAAGCTATATTTTCTTCTTTAATTCCTCCAAGTGCAAATAATCTGGCAAAAGCTTATGCTTTACTATTTATTTTTTCTTGGTGATAAGATTATTTTTTTGAAATAAGAAGTTCATTACATTAAGTAAATACAAAGTAGGGTAATTAAGTTGCTTCAATGGAGTCACTATGCTAATAGTCCATGTAAAATAAAACCTTCCACAAAACAACATTGAAGGCTTATAACAGAGAGTTGCTAAATTCCTTTACAAAGAACTATACAAGACTATAGAAATCAAAATGTACAATAGAACATCCTAAAGAGTGAGCTTTGAAGCCTAGAAGAAGCTTATGCTTTATTGCAGGGTATGGTGTTAGCTAAAAAATGAATTATACATAAATTCAAGTGGAAGGTGATTAATTTATTATAATTAATATGTGTTTGAACATAACTTCTTTTGATTAGAAGTTGTTATATGCTCTTAAATAAGTCTGGGCAAATATGGATACTATGGAAGAATGTATAGGGGAGAGGACCCGATAGTTGTGCACCCTAACTTTGCACTTCTCAAAATCCTATGTGGAAATTTCAAATCACTCTCATTTTTTTATAGTAGCTTACTTGGCAAGTCCCCTACTTATAACTAAGGTTTTAGAGCCACATCATCAAATATGATGCCACATCAGCATGTTTTTTGTCAAAGTTTCCAAAACAGCCCAAAAAAAAGTGAGACCAATCATAGTGCATTGGAGACCCGCATACTTGTGCAGTTGACTTGGCATCACACTATTGGTTTTTTTTGGGAAAAGGGACACTTTTCATTCACTTATGGGTAATCATCATTAACAAAAACAACTTCAAAGTCACATCCATTGGTACAATCTTGTCAAAAATGTTGGATATTAAATCAACAAGTATGGGTATTAAGTTAACAACTATTGTCACAACTATTGGAACGCACTCAAGTACTGGGTCCTCTACCCTAGTTTCTAACACTCATTGGGAATGGAATAAATTGGTAGACTATCTCACTCATATGGGGTGTGATAATGTAGCATTAGACTCATCTTCCCTTCCTTTTGACATATCACAATTTCCTTCTTTGAAAGGAATAATATAAAAGGAATTATCTTGCGATATATGTTAGTGTGTCACTAGGATTAATGTGGAGGGCACGAATTGTTTAAATATATTTATGATAATCCTATGATATTATGACCCTAAAATGTGTTTACCTTAACTTCTATATGAAGGCATAGTTTTTGGTGCAAAATATTTTAGGACTCATGATTTTTCATGTGTGGAATATCTTGAGTTGTACAATATGTTGGCATCTTGAGCTATGAAACAACGGCTTTAAATTATTTTTCACACACATTTGGTCTCAAACCTTTTATTTTTATCATTTCTCACTCTAGAATTGTCATTTTGTTTTGGTCTAGTTATCTACAATAGTGGTGGAGAATGATATTATTTTCCCTTTATTTACTTGCAGGCTATATCACAATGGGTATCTTCTGAGGAAATTTAGGGTTTTCTTGGAAAAGGAAGAATAGGAGGATGTTTTACTAGCACATATAAATGATTTTTCCCTTAATAATATTTTTTTTGACATGGTTGTCATTTGTTGAGCTATTGGAGATTGTTTCTCAAAAGTTTTTTAAGCATAAATGTTTAAGGCTAAACAAACTAAAATTGGTAATGCAATAATATGATTTATGGGAAGGTCATTCTTTTATTGGTGGTGTCTTTCCTTGATGTTTTCTTTTGAATATTCATTATCATATTCATGTATTTGAAAGAATTAAGAGGTCTTTGGAGAAGAAAATTTAAAGACATGTACATGCAATATTACAAAATTTCAACTGATAGCTAGGGAAAGAGTTGGTTTACAAAATCTAACTAGAAGTGCATACTCTATTGGGTTTTAATGAAACTCATAACATGCCAATATGGGTAGTAGATGCTACTTTTGGTCCAGTTCAATTGTGGAACCAACAATCTCATGGCTTAGTTTCAGATTTAAATGTGCCCCCTTTTGTCTTCACCACATAAATTTCCAATGTAGTGGAAACACATAACACGATGACAATTGTGGGTATCAATGATTTGATGACCATGGAAGAGTAATCTGGCTTTTCTATTTTAAGGGTTAACTTTTTCCTCTTGATAATGAAAAGACATTCTTGTATACCATTTTATAGGGATTAATGTTTGAATTGAGCCATCATTGTTCACATCAGGATAATTTTTGTAGTTTTAGAATAGTATGCAAGTAGATTTAAATGAGGATTTCTGCTCCATGTTATTGTATTGGTGTTTTTTTCATGTTGAATTAGGATTTTTCCATGGTCTTTTGACAGCTCACATTACAAGTGCATTATGATTAATGGTTATTATCTTATTTCTTGGAATTCTTTAGAATAACTGAGGGGGGGCTGAATCAGTTATTCAAGGTCTAGATGTACAAATAAAACTTTTCTCTTAGCTTAGTAGACCCATAAAACATTCATACTCATGCATGCATCCATGCAATCACTTAAAAACTTGTAGGTTACTGTCAAATCAATTTGCAAAAATGTAAAGCATGAAACATAATAGATTCATCAACACACTTGACACAATAATTTAAATGGAAACCCAATTTGGGAAAAACCACCAACTCTTTTTCACTCTTTTGAAGTGATGCCCTATGAAAGGCCAACCTTATTAAAGGTTGCAATACACACTTTTAGGTGTGACCTAGTTAAAGGATTTCAATCACCCTGTTAGGAGTGAGCCTTGTTAGAGGACATTAGGCCATTCACTTGGAATGCCAACCGGTTAAAGGATTTTCAAATGACTATTAGGTCAACCTTAATCCAAAGGATTTACCCTAGACTAATACAATTGTTAGAGAGTAACAGTAGAGCTTTGATCTGATACAACTTACAACTTCTCTTGCAGATTATGTATCTCTATTCAGTCCTCAATTATGCTTGGCCTTCATACATTGCAATTATGATAGCTTGTTCACCTTACAAGAATACATCTTCTTAAGCCTTCTTGCTTAACATGCCATTGAAGATTCTTCTCTTGGGTCACTTGATGAAGAAAAACCTTTTCTCTCTTAGGTTCTCACATCCAACTCTCTCCTCTCTCTTTGCTTCATGACCAGACATTCCTTTTTATAGGAAATAAGATACTTTTTTTCTTTCTTTCCCATCGTCCATTTAGGGTTTGGATGGATTGAGTAGGATACAATGTATCTAGCCCATATCTTGTATCTCTTCCAAAAACTTCTCCTAGAATCCATTTTAATTCACCTAAAAATGGTTTACATCAATTTTTGTGCCACCATCTCATCAACCTTTGTTGGATACAATTTTTCAATTGTGTGTTTTCGTTGATGTCACACAAATGTCATATCAGTCATCAGATAGTGCCTACTGAGCTCAGAAGGTCAGAAAGGCAAAGGATAGTGTCTACCAAGCTCAGAAGGTCAACAAGGCAAAGGACAATGTTTACCGAGCTTTCAAGGTAATCAAAAAAATTTAGTTCTTACTAAGCTCACTCAGTAATTGAAGAAAATGTGACAGAAGTAGTTCTTACCAAGCTCACTCAGTCATCAAAGGTAATTTGAAAGAAGCAGTTCTTACCGAGGGATTCAGTTCTTACAAAGAAAACTCAACAGCCAAAGGATTTTAAGAATATTGCAATGTTAACCGAGTAAACATGGTTAACTCAGGAAATTTCCAGAAGCAGTATTTACGGAGCAGGGTTGGCCAGTAAAGGATTTCATTATTTTATGAGATAATGTTTATTTGTTCAGAGTAATATCTATAGTAGACTAATGTACAATTTACTGGTAAATGTAACATGTAAATAGGCCGACTTGACAATCTAAATGGTATAAGAGGTCAAGTTGTGAATTCTTAAATGTAAGTATGAAATGTGGAATTAATGTGATATAAAGACTAATTATTGTGGAAGCAGATTTGAAGGATGATTAGAGATCATTAAGGAGCAACAGAGCCATATTTGATCAAGGTGGATCTAATGATGCTGAACAGAGACCTGTAACCAGCAAATTCAATTGCATCTTGTTCAGGTCAATTCATTGTTTCTTTCTAACCATTGTAGCAGTGATTTCAAATCTCTTAACAGAGTTGGTTTGATAGCCATTTTGTAAATCCTCTAACAAGGTGACAGTTCAGTTGAATTGTTCTAAAGACCTCTAGCAAGGCCACTCCTAACAGGGTGATTAAATCCTCTAACAAGGTCACACCTAACAATGTGTGTTGTAACCTTTAACAGGGTTGGCTCCTAATAGGGCTCACTTTAGAAGAGTGAAAAATTGATGACTAGTTACTTGGTGGTTTTTCCCATATTGGGTTTCCACGTTAAAACTGGTGTCTCTTGTGTTCACTTTATTTTCAGTTACATGCATGAATGCTTGAAAAGAAATTAATAGTTTAATTTACCAAGTTACAGCATTTTTTTACTGAGTATAATCAGTAACTAGATCTTTGAGACATCTAAGGGATTTGTGGATTAATTTTTGTGAGTAACTGATTCACCCCCCCTCTCAGTTACTCTATCTTTGATCTCAACAATTGGTATCAGAGCTTTTGGTGCTTATAGGAAAATATTTCAAGGATCTAAGCTAAAGATTAGGATGTCTTACAAAAGGGAAATTCCAAGACTTAACAGGGAAAACTTCTCAGCATGGCAAGGATTGATGAGGCTTCATTTGGCTTCTATTGGTGATACAGAGCTGAAGTACCTTGATGAAAAATATGAAGAACCTTCTGGTACATTATCTATCAATGATATTGCTAAAAAGAAGAATCACAATAACATGATGATAGATATAGCATCTGCTCTGAGTTAAGAAAAATTTGATGACATCAAGGATTGAAAAATTGCCTTTGAAATGTGGAACAAGCTGAAAGAAATCTATGGAGGAGATGATAATGTGAGAAGAGCCAAAGAAGAAAGTTTGAGAGGGAAATTTGATCAAATAAGGATGAGAGAGGATGAAAACGTTGCAAAGTATGTTGAAAGAGTTAAAGCATGTGTTAGTGCAATCAAAGCATATGGAGGAGATATTAATGAGGAGATAGTTATAAGTAGAGTTCTTAGAACTCTACTTCCTATTTATGCAATTAGAGTCTCTACAATTCAAGAAAGAAGATGTGAGGCAAATCATAAAATAAATTTAGAAGCCATAGTTGGAAGATTGACTGCATTTGAGCTAGACAACTATGAAAATTATGTTTTAGCTACCAAGAACATTGAATCAGCATTTGAAGCCAAGCTTTCACTCAAATAAAAAGGGAAAAAGATGAAGGATCCACAATTAGACAGTAATGAAGAATCAGAACAAAGTTCAGATAGTGATCTTGAGGTGGTTGAAGCTCTACTAGCAAGAAAATATTCAAGAGGCAAAGGGAAATACAAAGGTAAGGTTCCTCTAATATGTTTCTCTTGTGAAGAAATTGGACATATTGCTGTTAGGTGCCCAAATAAGAATAACAAAGATGAGAAGAAAGGTCACAAGTACAATGGCAAGAAAGACTTCAAATCATTCAAGGAAAAAGGTAAGAAAATATGTTTTATGGCTAATGATTCTAATGATTCTGATAATGGAGAAGAAGATAAAATTGTCTACATTACTGTGCAAGACGAGTCTAATAATGATGAGGAAATGGCACTCATTTCTCATATCAGAAAAAATGATACATGGATCATAGATAGTGGTTGTTCTCATCACATGACTGGTGATAAAACTAAGTTTGAATATTTTGAAGACTATGATGGTGGCAATGTAAGATTTGGTAACAATGAACCTTGTTGTATAAGAGGAAAAGGAAAAATCTCACTAACCAAGGAACTTGTATGTGATAATGCATATTCAGTAGAAGGACTAAAACACAATTTGTTGAGTGTGGCACAGCTACTTAATAATGGATTCAAAGTAGAATTTATGCATGGAAAAGAAAGATTGTTGGATGGCAAAGGAAAACTGATTGGATCAGGTACTCAAACAAAAGGTAACTTATTTTATCTTGAACTTGGTGAGTGTTCATGTTTCATTGCTCAAATTGAAGAAATTTGGTTATAGCATAGGAGGTTGAGTCATGTAAACTTTGACAACTTAATAAAAATATATAAATTCAGGAAAGTAAGAGGTATTCCTAACATAAAGAAACCTGAGGTTAGTTTATGCAAGAATTGTCAAATTGGTAAAATGGGAAAGACTAGTTTTAAAAGCCAGAACTATCAAACTGAAGAAGTTCTAGAAATTGTGCATACTGATTTGTGTGGACCTATTGGCATTGAAATTTATATTGGTGAAAAATTCTTCATTCTGTTTGTTGATGATTATTCAAGAATGATGACTATAATGTACCTTAGAGAGAAATTAGAAGCATTTGAAAAGTTCAAATGGTATTTGGCCAGAGTAGAAAAGGAAACAGGCAAAAGACTAAAATGGTTAAGGTCTGACAAAGGTGGTGAATTCATTTCACATGAGTTCGATAAATTTTGCATTGAAAGGGGAATCAAAAGACAGGTTTTAGCACCTAGAACTCCTAAACAAAATGGAATAGCAGAAAGAAGGAATAGATATATAATGGATTGTGCAAGAACCTTAATGATTGAGAAAGGCATTGTTATCAAATATTAGAAGGAAGCTATCAGCACTGCAGTTCATACCTTGAACTGAGTACGGTAGAAAAAGGACTCATTCAAAACACCCTATGAGTTGTGGTATGGCTACAAACCCAATGTAAGTTATCTAAAAGTATTTGGAAGCAAATGTTACATTTTGAAAGAATCTAGAAAAGGTAAATTTGATGTAAAAAGTGATGAAGGAATATTTTTGGGATACTCTTGCAAAAGCAAAGCATATAGATGTTTGAACTTATCTACTCACAAAGTTATAGAAAGTGCACATGTGAAAGTTGATGAGTTTGTAGAAAGAACAAAAGAAGAAAGCAAAAAGGAACCTAAAGACTATAGAAGATTTTTTTACATTGAACCTGATACAATGCCAAGTATACCTATTATTCAGGAATCCTCAACTCCAGAGCCTTCAGTTACTAAGTCACAGGAAGTTCAAACCGAGCTAATGCCTCCCAAGCTACAAGAACCTGAGTTGCAAACCGAAGCTACCAAGTTAGCATCTACCAAACTTGAACAACCAGAATTAGAACTAGAAATTGAGACACAGAAGGATAACAATGCAAGTCATTCAAAAGACAAGGAGCCTGTGTTAGCCAAGTATGTCAGAAAGCATCATGCACTAGATCAGATCATTGGTGATAAATCAGAAGGAACAATGACAAGAAGTAATTTGAAAGGCACTTGTTTACTTGCTGATTTTGAACCCAAAAATGTCAAGGATGCACTAGACAATGAAATTTGGATTGAAGCTATGAATGAAGAAATAGAACAGATAGAGAAAAACAAAACATGGACTCTTGCACCTAGACCCAAAGACAAGAATGTGATTGGAACAAAGTGGGTATTCAAAAACAAATTAAATGAAGATGGTAAGGTATCAAGGAAAAAAGCTAGATTAGTATGCAAAGGATACTCTAAAGAAGAATGTGTAGAGTATGGAGAAACTTTTGCTCCTGTTGCAAGACTGCAAGGTGTCAGAACCTTACTTGCATATGCTGCATTTAAATGATACAAATTTTACCAGATGGATGTCAAGTTAGCATTTTTCAGTGGCATCTTGGAGGAAGAAGTTCACATTGAGCAGGCTGAAGGTTTTGTTGATCCAAACAAGAAGGACATGGTCTACAAATTGCATAAAGCATTATATGGTCTTAAACAAGCCCCTAGAGCATGGTATGAAAGATTGCATAACTATCTTATTTAGATTGGTTTTCAAAGAACTAATGACAACAGTAGTTTGTACATAAAGGAAGGACCAGATAATAAGATTATTTTGGCAAAAATATTTGTAGATGATACTTTGTTCATAGGAAATGATGATCTTTGCAAAGAATTTTTAGAACAAATGAACAAGGAATTTGAAATGTCAATATTTGGTGAGATAAAATTCTTTGTTGGTCATCAAATTCAACAGAATAAGAATGGCATTTATATCACTCAATCTAAATACATCAAGGAGATATTGAAAAAGTTTGATATGGAAGATTGCAAACCAGTTGGGACTCCTATGTGTACTGAATTAAAACTAACCAAGGATGATGAATCAAAAGAAGTGGATCAAACATTGTATAGATCTATGATTAGAAAGTTGCAATATGTAGTGCACACAAGACCAGACATTGCCCTTGCAGTAGGGATTGTAGCAATATTCTTAGCAAAACCAAAAGAAAATCACATGATGGCAATCAAAAGGATCGTGAGATACTTAAAAGTAACTAAAGATTATGGATTATGGTATAAACTTGGAGGAAAACTAGATTTAAAGGTGTTCACTAATGTAGATTGGGTAGGAAATATTGATGATAGAAAGAGCACAAGTGGAGAAGCTTTTTTTCTCTAAAAAAGGTTGGTTTCTTGGACAAGCAAAAAGTAGAATTGTACATCTCAATCCATAGCAGAGGTTGAATATGTTGCAGTAGCAGTAAATAGCTCAAATATTGTATGGATTAAAAAATTATTGAAAGGTATGAAGCAAGAAATCATAGAACCAGTTGTTATGTTTTGTGATAACACTAGTACAATTAACATCTCCAAGAATCCAGTGATGCATTCAAAAACCAAGCATATTGCCATAAAATATCACTTTGTTAGAGAATTGGTGCAAGAAAAGGAAATAAGATTGGAATATGTGCATACAAAGGAAAAAATTGCTGACATATTCACAAAGCCTTTACCTAAGGATGCATTCTTGTATCTAAGAGGTAAGTTAGGGGTCATTCCCCTATCTAAAGCTCACTAAAATATAGTTTTAGTGATTCATCAACAGGAACAGAATTGAAGATCTATCAGTTGATGCAACAAACCAATGAAGACATTGCATATGAATCAATACATCAGGTACAATACTATTTAGTTGTTTTGAGTTGTCTTTGGCATGTGTTTTCAAAGAGGGAGAATATACTGTCATATCTTTCTAAAATTTGTAAATAATAAGAATTTGTGTAAGAGGGAGAGATTATTATGAAAGAGTGAGTTTTGTATTCTATCATTAAAAGACTTATTTTTAAATTTCATCTTGCTATGACATGTTGTGTTGCCATCAATGCCAAAGAGGGAGATTGTTGGATACAATTGTTCAATTGTGTGTTGTCTTTGATGTCACACAAATGTCATATCAATCATCAAATAGTGTTTATCGAGCTTAGAAGGTCGTCAAGGCAAAGGATAGTGTCTACCAAGCTCAGAAGGTCAGCAAGGCAAAGGACAGTGTCTACCGAGCTCAGAAGGTTAGCAAGGCAAAGCATAGTGTCTACCAAGCTCAAAAGGTCAGCAAGGCAAAGGACAATGTTTACCGAGCTTTCGAGGTAATCAAAGAAATTTAGTTCTTACCAAGCTCACTTAGTAATTGAAGAAAATGTGACAAAAGTAGTTCTTACCGAGCTCAATCAGTCATCAAAGGTAATTTGGTAGAAGCAATTCTTACCAAGCTCACTCGATCATCAAAGGTAATTTGGAAGAAGTCATTCTTGCTGAGGGATTCAATTCTTATAGAGCAAACTTGGTAGCCAAAGGATTTTAAGAATATTGCAATGTTAACCGAGTCAAGATGGTTAACTCAAGAAATTTCCAGAAGCAGTATTTACCGAGCAGGGTCAGCCCATAAAAGATTTCATTATTTTATGAGATAATGTTTATTTGTTTAGAGTAATATTTGTAGCCGACTTATGTATGGTTTATTGGTAAATGTAACATGTAAATGGGCCAAATTGACAATCTGAATGGTATAAGTAAGAGGTCAAGTTGCAAATTCTTAAATGTAAGTATGAAATGTGGAATTAATGTGATATGAAGATTGATTATTGTGGAAGCAGATTTGAAGGATGATCAGAGATCATTGAGGAGCAGTAGAGCCATATTTGATCAAGGTGGATCTAATGATGTTGAACAGAGACCTGTAACCAACAAATTCAATTGCATCTTATTTAGGTCAATTCATTGTTGCTTTCTAACCATTGTAGCAGTGATTTCAAATCTCTTAATAGAGTTCATTTAACAGCCATTTTTTAAATCCTCTAAGAAGGTGACAGTTCAGTTGAATTGTTCTAAAGATCTCTAGCAAGGCCACTCCTAATAGGGTGATTAAATCCTCTAACAAGGTCACACCTAATAGTGTGTATTGTAACCTTTAACAGGGTTGGATCCTAATAGGGCTCACTTCAAAAGAGTGAAAACTTGGTGACTAGTTACTTGGTGGTTTTTCTCATAGTGGGTTTCCACGTTAAAACCGATGTCTCTTGTATTCACTTTATTTTGAGTTACATGCATGAATGCTTGAAAAGAAAGTAATAGTTTAATTTACCAAGTTACAGCATTTGTTTACTAAGTATAAGTAGTAACTAGATCTTTAAGATATCTAAGAGATTTGTGGATTAATTTTTGTGAGTAACTGATTTACCCCCCCTCTTAGTTACTCTATCTTTGATCCCAACAAACCTTATCTTCCTCCTAGTTCACAAGTTTCAAGAAAACAAACTTGTTAGCTTAGATTTAGTGAATCTTTGATCTTTATCATAATGCAACAGCTCGGCATTATCATCCTTCTGATGCTCAGCACACACTATGTTTCACAGCATCAACTATAAAATTACTTGGCATCAAATAAAGGTTAGTGATGCTTGAAATCAACTAAACTTCACTTAGCATCAACTATCTTTCTCAGCATCTACTAGAATTTTCTTTTTCTTGCCTCCAACTAACTTTCTGGTCAGCTTGTACTAACTTTTCTCGGCACCTATTGTCCACTCGATCAAGCTTGGTAGACAAACTTTGTGTAAATTATTCTTCTAATCTTTCTAAGTTTAGCCAGCATTTGTAATATTAAGTAGATTATCAATTCATCATGCCATCACTGTCTTAACTGATCCTTGTACTTCATTACATAATCATAACTCAACCTTTCCTCTAGGTGTTATTGTTACATCTTATTGATCAAATCTTCTTCATCAATCAACTGATTGATAGTACTTGAATCTTATAAGTAGTTGTCTTACCAGAAAATAGAAGGTTTGACATCAGTGACAAAACAATGATTGAAACACATAGTCTACTTCAACAATCTCCCTCTTTCAATAATCTCTTTCAACAATGATCTTTTCAATTAGATTTCAAAATTATTAACCTTGCACTTTTGGGAGTATATTGTCAAATGGAGGAGATTTTGCATTTTACATTATAGGTACATTGGATATCTTTTGTATCTCACATTTTAATTGGAGATTATGTGGCATGCATATGTAATCTTGTATATTTATGTATATCCAACATCTTCTCAAGGGTAGTTTCTTAAGACAAATATTTGAGTCTAAACTCTTCCTTCTCTATTATAATTGGAATTTGATTCAAGCTTTTCTTTATGGTTCTTTCCCTAACAAGCCCTTGAACCAGTAATATATATTAATAAAATATTATTGATATGGTAATTTTATGAAAAAGAAGACCTTGTAATGAGTTTTCCACATGCAATGTATAGCTTTATCCAATTTGAGAATTAAAAACTTTCTCATGTTCATTTTTTAAAATTGAACTAATGTGACAATGGCTCTCCACCAGGATAGTTTTTTTCAATGTATATTGTATTTTTTTGCATTTTTGATATCATTAGAAATAAAGAATACTAAGAGGGGGGTGACTTTGTATTCCAAAAACTAAAAAAAAATTCCCAACTATGAATATCATTAACAATCTTTAAACTTTTATAGATGATCAAATTGAAAAGTAAACATAAGCATAACACAATGAAACTCATAATACCATTATTTTTTAACTAGGGAAACCCTGGCTAAGGTAAAACCCCATTGGGGATGATGGTAGCCACAAAATGATCCACTAATCAAAAGTATATTTTGAAAGATATTTACGAGTCCATTACATATGTATAGTATAGTTGTCCTTGTTAGAGGACTAGGCCTTGTTATAAGCCTCAACCCTATTAGGAGTTTTAATTACAAAAAAAATAGGGGATCACTACTCATACAAAGCATATAAAACTTTACAAGTTGTATAGAGTATTATGAAAACTTGACTGTTGTTGATATCTTCATTATCTACTCAGTCCTTCTTGTTCCTCTTCACAAAAAAATCATACTATTTATCTATTATGCTTTATACATCAAATTTGTACCTATACCATTCATACAAAGTGCTCATATAAACATTATATCATTACAATACAATGCCATACTTTGCTAAACAAAAAGATTAGTAATTTATATCAAAATCTTTGGTCCAACAGGGCTTGTACTACCTTGCACATTACCAAATCTTCAAATTAGGTTCTACCACATGTGGTTTAACATCTAGTATGTTTTCCCAACCTCGTTAAGTAATTATTATGGCAAGCCAAAATAATTCCTTAACCAAATCGTCTATACTCTATTATTTGCCTTGTTATGTCATATCATGCCTATCTATGGTAATCTTTCAATAACTCAATAAAAACTCAACATAACTTCCAGCGGTCTTGAACATATATTCTTTGGTGTCTATACTACCTTCCTCTATTTTTGTAACCTAATATGCTTTTAGTGAAGCTTGTTGAACAAAACTATCTACTTGTACCTTTTTTATTAGCATTATACTTAAATAGTTTTCTAAGTATACTAACTCCAAACTTATCCTTAATATTTTACATCCCAAGATAGATAATATGTTGCCATAATTCAAAACCTAATTAGCTTACCCTATCTAAATTTACAAAAAATTCCCCCTTTGACATTGATGCCAACATATAGAAAAAAATGGTTAAGTATGCAAAAATTGTGTTAAGTGTTCACAATGGTCTTTCAAAAATTCAAAGTGTGGATGATTTAAAATTTATACCATCATCAATATATATTGTTCTCCCCCTTATATTATGAGATTACATTTGATCTCCCAATTATAATATGCCCATTATGCATATGTATAGTATAATTCTTATGATTTTCCTTCTCATTACTCCCCCTTTGACATCAATGACAAAGGCAAGTCAAAAACTATATACAAATCAAGACTTTGGTACCTTCTTGTTCTTATTTAACTTGAATGTGTGCTCAAGAGTGTCATACAATAAGAAAAATTATTTTTTAGGTTTGCAAATTTTGTGTCCATGAAGTTCTAACTGCATCTACAATACTGACTACTCTGCATAATGCATAAGATGATACTTTTACTAAAACAAGACCAGCAAAGGAAAAATTTTAATATGAGGACTTATCCTCTAGTAATGTGTCTAGTTCTCCTTGCACTAATTTGATCTTATAACTTAATTGATCTCTATCTTGATTTAATCTCTTCAAGATTCTCTCTCTATCATTCTCCAACAATCTTAACTCATCACATGCCTTGTTAATCTTCTAATCAACTTGAGTAACCTTGGCATCACTCTTCTTAAATTCTTCTCAAGTTCTTCTTCTTTTTACTTAAAGGATTTATCAATGACATGGGTATTATTGTGTGCTAAGGCACATTAAACATATAGGTTCTTACCCTCTAAAATACATTTTCTCATTTCTTTAATGCAAACATCCAACACTATTAAATCATTTTTCATATTCTCACATAGTGTCCTAAAAAATTTTGTATCATGTTTTGTTTGCACTTTAATATTTTTTGCATCCTCAAGGGTGGAAAATTCATTATAAAATTATTCAATAATTCTTTCAGCTTTCTTCTCAATATCTTGCTCTATCAGCTGAATAGGAAATGGAAGTATACTTTGTAATCTCTTAGTTGCTCTTTCCAAAAATAGTTTGAGAATTCTTTCTCTATTTAATGGACTTCTCTACTATCTTAGAGAGTGAGAAAGTAGTTAACTAAATATACTTGTCCAAATCATGTCCTTTTCTATTAAATTTTTAGCATCACTTTTCATATTGGCAAATAGAGCTTCAAAAGATGATTTTGGAGTGCTTAGAGCATTCTTCCTAATTTGTTTTGTAGGATTTTGTAAAATTTGAATCTGATTATTTCTATCCTTTACTTTGTCTCATCACTTTGTGTTGTGGATGCCTCTTCCTTCTATTCATCATTATCTTTTTATTTTGTCTCTATTTGGGGGTGTTATCTTGGTGGAACTGATATTTATGAATCAAGTTTTTGTTCAGTAACCATGATATCTTTTTACTCCACTTACGGCCTTGATTTTGTGACTGGGAATTTCATAGTATTTTTTTCATCTACTCCTCTCTTATCTAGTACACTAGAGTCTATGCACATAGTAGATATACTTTGATGAGGCCAAGTCAATGATAGTTTCCTTGGTGTCTACTCATCTGGTGAAAATTTTAGGTCTTGGTGGCCTTTTTTAACTTCCAATTCTCCCTCATCACTAGTATAATCCTCTACATTTTCACTTACCAAATTTCCAACATTGAATTCATATTTATTTTCAAAGGGATTTTTAGCAATGCCAATAGTTATTTTAACTCCATCTATAGTTATAGAATTGTTATCAATTTGTTGTGTAGGTGTATCAAAAATAGTATTGTCCTTCGTTATTGTAGTTTACAAAATATGAGGTTGACTCAGTACTTATTGTACCACCTCTTTTTTTTAGCTCTAACTTCTTCGTGCTATCCTACCATTAGCTATATTGATCCCATATTTTTCTTCAAAATTATCTTTAATCTTTTGATAATTTCATCCATCTTCTCATCACTATCAATTACGCAAAACTAATAAATAGTGGTCTCTCTCAACTTTGTGTTTTCTTCAACAACCCTTAATCTTGAATTACTAAATCTATTGTTCATCTCTTCACATAAAGTTCCATGTGGGTTGATAAGGTATTTCTTGAATCTCAAAATGTATTTGGTAATAGGTATGTCAAGGTTCTTCTTCTAATTAGGATCATAGTTATCATGGTATTTCATTAATTGCTCAAGGTAGCCCTCATCCATAATCATTTGATTCATTTTGCCAATCTTGAGTTTCCAATTTCTCTTCTTCTTTCCACGATTAGGCTTGAGTTGATCTTGTGATTTTTTTATCTCCTCTCTCATCTTAGGCTTCTCTGTAGCAATAACTTTAGGCTCATCATGATTCTTTCTAACCTTATAAACAAGTTTAATCTTTGGCTTCTTATTAAGGCCTCAGCCTTGTGTCATTTCCTTTACCCTCTTAGTCCTTATAGGTGACTCTTACACTTTCTCTTGCTTTATCTCTATCTTCAGTATAACAGGTATCTCTATAACTATCACTAATGACTTAGTAGCTAGTACTAATGGTGAAGTTCTTATGGACCTCCTTGTAGATGCTTTGATGTAGATTTTGCATGAGTTATTCTTACTTCTTCTTTAGATGGTAACAAATGTTACTGATATGGTAGGTAATAAAGTGATAGTTATTGAAGAAGTACTAGATGTGGTTTCAATAACAAGTCATTTGACAAAATAATATCTAATTATCCACTGGCCTTCATCTAAAGTTTTGTCTACTTAGCTCCTTCATACTCTTGTCTTGTCATACTAGAGTCTTTGATTATTTGATCAATCTTTTTATCCATTTTCCTCTTACTATATTTTCTATATAGTTATTTTATTACTTCACTATACTTTTCTTCATAATTTCCCCATCTAGGTTACTCTTCATCTTTCTCTAATTTTAGGATAGCTTATGCATAAGTATCCAAAATCTTCTCTATCACTTCATAACCCATAAGTTTAATGAAAAATTGTCTAGTATCTACTACCTCCATACATGTTAAAACCATTTCTATTATAAAGTATATCTCATCCTTGTACTTCTCAACAATTGAAATAGAAATTCTTACTCTTTTCTTCATTTTAGACTAAAAGGATTTCATCATCTTAGCAATGTTCTTAGTGATCTTTCCTCTTTGCAATTTTTTGAACCATTGAGTAATTAAATTTATTGTTCATTTATTTTAATTCCACCCATAACCAGGCATGTCGAGAAATATCTTAATTACATGAAAGAAAAGATAGGTTATTAGTGATCCAAATCTAAATCCTATGTACTTTTCCTTCTTTATCCTTTGAATGTTGTCCAACAATTTTTGCTTTAGGATCTCACACATGTTCACTTTTACCTTCTTTATAGTCAACTTGTATGTAGCATGAATGAATTCAGTTGATATTTCATTGCCCCTTGATTTGTAATCCAATTTATATCCAATAATTTTTCTAATTAACCTCACATAAGTTTGTTTAATTTTATTTAACATTATTCATCTACCATTCCAACATGATTGAATATTCTAATGTACTTGTTTCTTTATATTCTTCTCATTTATTACTACAATTCCCTCATTTCTCAAACTGGCCACTTGGTGAATTAGGTTATTCTTTATCATGACTAGTATACCTCCAAACCAAAACATATCATAAATTTGGCTCAATATGATTCTAAATCATTCATCTTGATCAAATTCCTCACAAAATACCTATTTTGTTATGTTCAAATTATTTAGATTCTCATAACCTTGATTAAATGTCAAGTAATTTTTGTAAACCTTACTCATGTCTTCATGAATGTATTGACTCAAATTTGCAGTGAATATGCATGGATATCCTCCATATGTAAACCCTACCTAGAATTTGATAAAATGCTCATGTAGGATCATCTCCCAAAGATATGAAAGGATGTTTCTTAAATTGATGTCTTTATCTAACATAAAAATTAACTATAGTTGTCACTGTTATAGTTTAATTTCAAATTCAAAGCAATTAACAACCTCAATGATCGATTAAATACCTTTACTTCGCAAATTAAGACTTTTACAAAAATTTCTTCAAATTGCTTTCCAAATCTCCTTTGACTCTCCCTACTAGGTCTCTTCTCTCCTCAATCAATAAAATGGTGATCAAATGACTAGATTTCAACCCTTACATCCTTGAAAAAATAGATATACAATAAATGTGTAAGAGTGTACATGATTCAAAAAGATGTTCTTCAATGTAGTAAGCTTTAATTCTTTTGTGGCCTCTCATATGTGCACTTCATGTTCTATGATCTTAACCATAGTGTCAAGACATCCATTCTAAGATACCACTAACTACATTAACTCAGTTCCTCCATCTAGGGGTCTGATGAAATTTGGTGGAATATCCCATTTTAGGCTTGTAAGATTGATTGTTCATGTTGATGTAGGGGGTTAAGTACTTGGTATTGTTCTCATCTTGCTCTCAAATGTATATTTTTCATTTTCAATTCATACTTTAGTGTTTGTTGGTACTCTTAAAAATGTCTTATCAATGCTTTGTACTTACTTTCCCTTTACATTCTCATTCCTTCTTTTACTTTTGCTCATGATCCCTCTAGGATTAGGTGTTCTTATATTTTGTGATCTTAAATTATTGCCAAAATCACTTAATCTACAAAATCTTGTTGTATGTATGTTTTTGCAAGTATAACATGTGATGACTCTGCCTCCATATCTAGGTTTGAATTGATTAGTATGTAGTATGTAATCTCTAGTAATATGTTTGAAGTTGTTGCATTTGTAACACATAACTCCATTTATGATAATATTGGTTTCTCCCAAAGGTTTACTAACTATAGGGTTAATCCTTTTATGCATTCTATTATTAAATCTAGGTTTCCTACATTTTCTATATCTATGACCAAAAGTGAAATATTTATAACAATAACTAGAAATTGGTTTAGAATACTTACCTATGTAGTCCTTCATGTGTCCAATTTTGTTACATGCAAAGCATCTTCCATTGAACTACCTCTTTTGATCTCTAGATTGCCCAGGCTTATTAGGTACTTCATTAATCTGGTTTGAAGTTTAATTGGGATTTTATTTCTCACTCACCTTCAAAGTATCAAATTTTAATCATGTCTCCTACAAGCCTTTATGCCACAATTTGATCATCAAGTTTCACATAATTGGAACATAGATTCTCAAGTTTTTGTTTGGTTTGTATAATCTTTCCTTTTATCACACAACTATATTTCTCGAGTTTTAAATAATTCAATCTCGATGTTAGATAACTAGGGGGTTGTTGAGCTATCGTTTGACATGATGCTAAATAGCAAGAATTCTTGCGAACTCCTCTCTTGAAAAGTTGATCTTGTGAATCGACTTCAAAGTTTTGAGTGATCTTGAAACCTACTAGAACCCACCTAGTTGAAGATAAATGTGAATGTTCATGAGGAGGCCTTTTTTGGTTTGTTTTGATTTTGGATGGAATGTAGAATCTGCACACTATCTCAAAATAACACTAAAAGGAAACTATATTTTTGTATTTTATGTTTTTTATGAGTGCAATCTGACAATGCAACTTGTTACCTAGGGTTTTGAAACCCTAAGTATTTCCCTCCCACCCAACTATGTGAAAAGGTATTAAAAAAGAAAAAGAAAGCTTTTAAATTAATAATTTATTAATTATTTTTCTTTATATAATATTTGATGCGGGAGCATCTTGACCCTTCATACATTATGATGAATTTCATAATATTGTAATATTTAATTCATTTAGATTTTCCTATAACCATGTTGAAGAAATGGTTAAAATTCTTAACTTTTCATTGTGATGTATTAAAAACTAGAAAAAAAAATACATTTACATTGTAATGGGAGTGCTTAAAGAAGCACTGAAAAATGTACAAGGGTTAAAAGAATGTGTTGGGTTGGTTAAAAAGGTGGTTGGAAAGTTGTAAACCACCACAACCACTTTAAAATCATAGTATTGCTAGTTCCAAATAGAGAGGGGTGAATGAGAAGAAGAATAGATCATTTTGAAGCAATTGGTTTTCAAGAACTTGTCATTTTGATTGGTTTTAACTATTTTACTTCTGGTTCTAGGTATTGTACAGACATTTACAGCCTAGAACCCTTGTATTTTTTGTACATTTGAAGATTAGGATGAATAATCTTCTTTCTCTTTTTTGTTTGGAACAATTTGGTTAAGTTTTGAAGAAGTTATGCTAGTTTTTCTAAAAGTGGTTATTTTTAGATTTGAGGGTGCCCAGCTACAGTCAGATTTATATGTTTGGTATGGGCTTATTTGGATGAAATAGAAACTATAGTTATATTTTTTGGAAATATATATGAACTAGCTTTGATTTTAAATTGTTTTGAGTCATTTTCATTTAGATATGTGTTAGTTATGTTCATTTTAATGAAGACTATTTTTTAAGGATTTGTTTTGAAGTTACAGGAAATGATTGGAGCTTGTAGAACAATTTATGAATTGGAAAATTTAATGGCTTATATATTCAAAAACTAAACTCATGTAGGGTTTATTTAAAATTGGTTTGGTTTTATTTGGAGTCACTTTGAGAAATTTATTAGATGCCCAAGGAAGGGTTACTGGTTTTACTTCTAATTTATGACAGAGAAAATGGGTCTACATGCAAAGCCTATAATGTGTAATGGATTGATTGTTTTCGGCTCAGCTTTGAATATTTTTTATTATCCCTAATTTAGAACCAATAATCCAAAGGGTTTTGAAATAAAATGTCAGGATTCAAAGTTATGATTAATGTACTCGAATATAGCAGTCAGACCATGTGAATGGTAAAGTATTGTAAACTAGTGTTGGAAAGAGTTTTGTTTTGCCTCATGAGATATCTTTAAAATGGAATTTATTTCATGGATTTTTAAGGGATACACATGTATCCCAACATTTGGTTTTTCTCCATCGATGCTCTTTACATCAATATTTAATTCCTAAAAGAATTAAATATTAATATATTTAAATGCAAAATAATTAAATGTCAAATTAATTTTAAAAGAACATTAATTTCCCACAAACTAGTGAGTTAGTGGGAGTGGATTGAATTTGAAGAAAAATATAAAATAATTAATTCTTAATAGAATTAATTATTATTGTAATGTGCATAGTGATCTGTGAAATTGGAGTGGGGGATAAAGTTAAAAGTTAAAAATTAAATTAGTTCAGAAGAAGTTGGGGGTGGTTGAACTTCTTTGAAATTTATTTAATGGGTGAAGAAAAATTGTAATGTCTTCTTGTTCTTCTCAAGTTGGAAATTGTCTACACATTTTTCAAGAAAAGGGAAGGAATTTTGAGTTGGAAATTTTGTAACAGAGAAAAGAGAGATTTTTTTGTTTTACCATACTTTGATTTGATTTGCAGGAACTTTATATGTTAGATTTAGGAGATTGGATATGAATTTCTTAGACTAATGTTGATTATATAGTCACTTTTTTCATATCTAAGTTACATTTCTTGTATCATCATTTATTGTTTGTAAAACAAAGAAATTTTCCTTTCATTTTCTCTATAATAAGAAAGATTGGCAATGTAGTCTTGTCGCTGCTTGTTCATCTTTCTTCTTCTATGTAGTTTATAAATCTTGTAAATGCATTCATTTTATGTCTATAAATGAATGTCAGAAAACCTTAAGTACCTTCAGGTTAAAGGTACATCTTATCATTTAAATTCATTGCAAATCTGTAAACAAGGGAGCTTTACCTCTCAATTCAGAGGAAGATTATTAATAAAATGATAATCTCTCCAATTGTTAGTTCATTTTGTTCTTTTTCTGAAGCATATTGAGCCATTGTTTGCATTTCTATCTAAAGGACAAAGCTGTTTACTAATAGTTTTTGGTGACTTCATTGGGGAGAGAGCAAGTTCCAGTGCTTTTCTTTTCTTGGAAATCTGAAGGTTACCTCCCCGATGATGAAGGTTAGTGACTCTAATTGATTGTGGTGAAATAATTTTGGTGTTATGGCTTTGGTTGTAGCCTAGCCATGAGGGGTTTAGATTGGGCCATTTTCTTTATCTCAATACTCAGTTTTATCTAAGAATTCATTAGAATATCTCCCAAAGTTTTCTGGTGATGCAAACCAAGGCCCTGATGATCACATTAAAGAAATTACAGTCGCTTGTGGGATTCTTGGTGTGTAGGAGGAGAAGTTTTTTGTTAGATTATTTGTTGGAAGCCTCATTGGAAGTGCAATAGATTGGTTCTAGAATTTACCTAATAGTTGCATCACTTGCTAGAATGATCTTGAGGTAAAATTTCTACAAAGGTTTATGCCTATGGTTGATGTTTCTAAGATGTTATTAAATTTCTTTCAAATCAAGATCAAAGAAAGAGAAGTCGTGAGAGATTTTATTGATAGATTCAATAGGACTATTGGTAAGATACCCCTAACTAGCCAACCAACTGAAAATAATCAATTGTGTGCTTTTATTGCTTCCATGCAAATAGAAATTAAATTCTTGCTTCTTTGTTTAAAAGTGCAAACATTTCAAGATGCACAAAGGGAGGCTATTAGTTTAGAAGATGGCATGTTTCTAATTGGAATGAAGTGTAAAGAAATTGCACAGGTAGGAATTTATATTTGTGAACAACATAATTATCCTAAGAAAAATCCTAAATAGAAAAGACTCATTCTCAAAGTAGTTAAATCATAAACTCCTATTTATCAAAGTCTAACAGTCTTTAATGATGAAGATCTCCTAATCCCTCATGTGAGTGAAAGTACTCCCTATAGTATAGCTAGAGCCTACCATCTACATGTTGAGTCTAAGGACGAAAATGTCTCACAGTCATCTGACTCAACGATTGGCCTCAATGTACCTCCTAATGAACAAGGGTTGCAGGGTGGAAGATCAAATGAAAACCTATTAGAGGATGTTTCAAATGTAGAATTTGATTATTTTATATTTGAGACTTCTGATGATATTTCACCAAATGGTGTTGTTTGGGAAGCTATGAAGGATGAACATATGCAAGAAAGGATTAATGATGAATACTCTTCTAAAAGTATGGTTGATCACACAATGCAATATTTATCAACATGCTTAGATGGCTCTTCCTACGAGCATGAAGTTGATTATGAATTTTTCTTGTTTGATCTCTTGGAGATGACTAATAAAGAATTACTATAGCCTAAAACATCAAATGATTGCCCAGAAGCTGAAAAGGAAGAGAAAATGCTTGAAGAAAAAGAAACTGGTAGAATGGGATTGATGCAAGAAAAGGATATTGAAAGAGAACCAAATGATATCCAAGAAGTAGAAGAGGATCAATTTGTTTTGTGACACTCTATAGTTCTCTCCTCAATGTCACATTTGGAGGAATCAATGCAACAGTCAAAAGATCAAGGTATAGAAGAGTTTTTTGGAATTTCAAATATAGTGGTGAAAAATTCTATGCAAGACATTAGTTCCATATTTCACTCTAAATAAATTCATGTTATTCATGAGAATACTCTTGAATCTTTGTTCATTTTTCCACCCCTACCTTGCATTGTTAATGGGATAAACCTTACACTTTGGTTGTTTTCAGTTTACCTTTTGAAGAATCTAGTTCCATTATATCCAAAGTTGGTTTGAAATGGCTCATACTTTTTTCAACCTATAAATGGTCACATCTAAGTTCTTAGGATTTTCCCCTCTCCATTGTAAATGATCATTTCCTTTTGGAAAATTTGTGCTTATGTTTGTTTTTGTTTGGGTTGGTGTTTCCTTTCAATAAAGTTGCATCATCTTTGCATCTTTCCCTTCACTTGAGTCAATCCATGTTCTGAAGTTGTCCAACTTTAAATTCAAGGCTCAATTTTACATCTTAGCATGCAGTTTCAAAGCTCAAATTTAGATGCATAGTTCAAGCTTCATATTCAATTCAATTTCAGTAGGAGTGTGCATGAGTGAGTTTCAGAGATTCTCTTTGCATTATCTTTAGAAGTTGAGGTCTTGAGAAGAATTTGTGATGAGCAGCTTGCACTATAATCTCAATAGTAATATTTTATAATGGGATTGGCACATGGTCAAGATGCAGTTAAAATGAATATATATTGAAGAAAATGATGGATATCTCCAATAGCTCCATGGTTTTAAATAGAAAAGGATCCCTAAAGTAATAAAGTGAAAAAGTAAAAAGAAAAACAAACTACTTCATGACATGTTAGCGTAGGCATCAAATATATATTATCAATGCTACTAGGATGAAGAAGTTCATGTAATTCTCAAGATGTTCTAGGTGGTCAGCTATAGCAATAAATCTCATAGTCATGTATAGGAAGGAAGCCAATCTGCAAAATCAGAGTGCACTGCAAGTAGATAATATCCTTCAAAGTAGTCTACCATTAAGTTTTGGGCATTTGAATTGAATCCTAAGCAGCAACCAGAGTGAAGTTTCGAATAAGATAAATATATATATGTTTATCTCAGATGGTAATTGGGTCAAAACAAAACTTGCATGGGATAAATACAAAGTTCATGGAATATATAGCAATAAATCTTGTAAACATGCATAGGACAAAGATGTTCCAAACCATGGACACTGATAATAGTGGTACAATCACATACAAAGAGTTAAAGACTAGCCTTTCAAGATTAGGGTCTAGAATCTCTGACCCAGAAGTCAGGCAATTGATGAATGCTACAGATGTAGATAGGAATGGGACAATTGATTACCTTGAATTTATCATAGCCATAGTGCACATGAATAGAATGGACAAGGAAGACCATAAATATTCTACCTTTCAATATTTTGACAAAGATAACAATGGGTACATTACAAAAGAAGAATTGGAGCAAGCCCTAAAAAACTATGGATTAGGCAATGAAGATGCCATTAGGGATATAATTACCAAGGTACACACAGACCATGATGGATGAATTAACTATGATGAATTTTCTAGCATGATGAGGAGAGGTCAACAAGATTCCAATGTAAAAAGAAAACATGAAAAGCGCATCCCATCATGGGAATGATAACACATTCAATGCAAATGTAGGCTCAACATGAAAGGGTCTTACTGTCATGATATGTTATAATATGCTTCAGGGTTCATATTGCTTCGCAAAATGCTATGGTGCCATCACATGACAATTTAGAAGCTCCGAGTTGGAGGAAGGTTAGTTGAAGACTACGACAATCTCATATTCTAGTTGATCATTGCCCATGACATCCATTGTTATTTCTAAAAGTTTGTCAAGGAATACATAGAACCCTAAAGAACGATGGGCAAGATAGTTGGACTAGAATATATTAAAATAGAAATGCATTGAGACCACATTGTGAAATATAAACTTGCATCATTAAATTTTCTTGTGTTCAAACTAAAGTCAACATCAACAATCTTCCTATCACATTATTTTTGTCCTACTCATGTTACTAATGCACTAAAAGTAAAGACACATACTTATTTGCTAAAAGAGTGCAAGGTGGGATTGGCTAGGTGTATTGTGAATGATGCTTGTCTCCAAACATGTAATAATCATCCTAATGAGATAGAATGTCAGATTCACTATAGCAATATATTTGAGGATAGTGTAGTGGATCAATTCAAAGTTTCTCAAGAAAGATTTCAGTGGTAAGCCACACACAAGTAATGGCATGAATCAAAAATTTATCCATGAATTTTATCCACAACAAAGAATCCAAAGTTTGAAATGTTCAAAGGAGAAAAAGTTTCAAATAGATGGTTGGTTGAGGGCGTAATAGTGGTTGTTGAAGTTAGGATTGGAAGTGAAGGTTGCAATAATCACATATGTAACACATGGAATTGGAGAAGTCATTGTTAACCTCTTCACTAAACATGGACCCAAATTCATAATTGCAGATATTGCAAACGATGTTGGATACAAGTTTGCAAAATCTCTTTCACCATGGACAACTTATATTCACTATGATGTGAGCAAAGAAGAAGACATTAGGGCAGAAATAGATTTGGCCATGGAAAAGCATGACCATCTTGAGATTATGTTTAACAATGCAGGAAGGGTAGAAGACCTCAAGGAAGAACCACTCTTGAAGAAGAAATGCTTTGGGAGACAGCTATGCATGGTAGGACCTGCACTTTTAAAAGGTGAATTCTTATGATTGATATTAATCTAGGTAATGTGTGGGTCTACATAAACATGTTAGGGTTGAAAAATAATGGCTAAAGTCAAGAATCGATGCTACCTCATGGTAGTTGTGAGGAGGATTTATGATTCTCAACCACTATTTGATCAAGGATTCTTGCAAATTGGGAGCTTTCTATTATTCAATTACTTTTCTAAACTTCTAGAAGCTAGCGAGAGCATATTTAGAAACTTGGAAGCATAAGGCCTAGCTACATTTTTTGTGGAATGTCACAATAAAGTGTGAACCCTAATTTGGTTTACAAGTGTGAGTCGAGGAAGAGAACTCTGATCTGATTATTGCAAATATCAGTGGACACTTGGCATATTTGCACAATCACAAGAAATTGGAAATTGAAAGTGATATGGAGAGACTACAGAAGTTATGCAATGAGATATGTCCTTGGTGAAATAGCATTCATGATTAACATTGTTGGGATGCATATATTTTTTGTTGTTGGTTTCTTGTGTGAGGAAGATCATCACCTTTATGCATTAAATGACCCCTGTAATTATTCCTTGATGCTTACATGATTGAGTCAACATATGGTGAACAACTTCAAGTTGAAAGAAATATCCTCGTCTTTCATACACATTGTCATATCATTGTGTGGAAGGATGCTCATTCTGCATTTTCATTAGGTCTGGCATCAAGGGATTTCATTAATGCTTAATACGTATTGGGCAGCACATCATGAGCTCTATAATGTTCCCATTTCTAACCCTTCCTCAACAAAAAGGTCAAGTTGGACTACAAAGGAGAGTTTATTGATAATGACTCTACAGCCAATGGATGAAGCACTACACAATAGTAGATAGAGATTCTAGAGTTCTCTACATCCTGACACAGAATGCAACCCCTAGAGAGAGCCACTGTTACCTAGGGTTTTGAAACCCTAAGTATTTCCCTCCCACTCAACTATGTGAAAATGTATTAAAAAAGAAAAAGAAAGCTTTTAAATTAATAATTTATTAATTATTTTTATTTATATAATATTTAATTCCTAAAAGAATTAAATATTAATATATTTAAATGCAAAATAATTAAATGTCAAATTAATTTAAAAAGAACATTAATTTCCCACAAACTAGTGAGTTAGCAGGAGTGGATTGAATTTGAAGAAAAAGATAAAATAATTAATTCTTAATAGAATTAATTATTATTGTAATGTGCATAGTGATTTGTGAAATCGGAGTGGGGGATTGAGTAAAGAGTTAAAAATTAAATTAGTTCAGAAGAAATTGGGGGGTAGTTGAACTTCTTTGAAAATTATTTAATAAGTGAAGAGGAATTGTAACATCTTCTTGTTCTTCTCAGGTTGGAAATTGTCTACACATTTTTCAAGCAAAGGGAAGGAATTTTGTAACAGAGAAAAGAGAGATTTTTTTTTGTTTTACCATACTTTGATTTGATTTGTAGGAATAGGGTAATCCTACAGTTATATTGTTATGTATTTGAGATGTAGGAACTTTATATGTTAGATTTTGGAGTCTGGATATGAATTTCTTAGACTAATGTTGATTATATAGTCACTTTTGTCATATCTAAGATATGTTTCTTGTATCATCATTTATTGTTTGTAAAACAAAGAAATCTTCCTTTCATTTTCTCTGTAATAAGAAGGATTGGCCAAGTAGTCTTGTGGTTGCTTGTTCATCTTTCTTCTTCTATACAGTTTATAAATCTTGTAAATGCATTCATTTCATGTCTAGCCATGTGCTCCTATGAAATTTTATATTTTTCATCCATCTCTAAAAGATTCATCAATCTTATTTGTACCTTGTCAGCATCTTCAGCATACCCACTAATGAATTTCAATATAGGAATCCTGAGATTAAGTGGGTACACTAGTTCTTGTCCATAGACTAGAAAATATGGAGAAGTCCCCAAAGCATTTTTGACTCTCACTCGATCTGTCCATAAGACATATTTGAGTTGTGTATGCCAATCCCTAGGATTCTCCTTCAACAATTGTCTTATTACTATGATCAAGTTCTTGTTTGTAGATTTTGCCACCCCATTTCCTTGCAGGTAATAATTTGAAGAGAACTTGATGATGACTTTATTTTCAAATGCCCATTGGGTCAAGAATGTAGATGTGAAAGCAGACCCATTATCGCATACCAGGGTGAAGGGCATCCCAAATCTAGTAACAATGTGTTCTTCCAAGAAGTTTGTTACCACCTTAGCAGTGCAATTTCTAAATGTTTTTGCTTCCATCCATCATGTATAGTAATCCATAGCTGTGAGAATAAATGTGTGTCCAGTTGATGAAGTTGGATTGACCGAACCAATGAAATCTAGCCCCCACTTTGTGAATGGGTGTATCTCATGCATAGGTTGTAAGGGCATTTTTGGATTCCTTTCTCTAGTGGCATTGGTTTGACAGACATGGAAAGAGCACACATGCTCAAAAGTGTCTTTGAATATTAAGTGCGAAAAATAACCTGATCTTAGAATCATGTGAGTCATTTCTTCTACCGAACCATGTCTTGTACCATACTTGTCATGAAAGTGTTCCAAGACTTCCTTTGCTTCCTCATAGCCTAAACACTTTGGAAAAATCCCCTCATAGTTTCTCTTGTACAACTTGTTGTCATGTAGCATGTAGGATTCACACTTCATTTTAAGTCCCCTACGTTGTGATTTATTCATCCAACTAGGGTATTGGTCCTGTAGAAGATAATAAACAATGTCTTGATACCAAACATCTATCACCACACCTTGCCCAATATCAACTTGAGATACAATCTTTTTATTTTGATCATCCTCATTTTTTTCATTGTCAAACTTGAACTCCTTTTCATCTTTGTCCTAGTTATTAGCTATCATTCTTAACAACCCTTGACCTCAAAAAAATCTCATAGGTTGAATTTTGAGATCAAATTCTTGAAGTATGGCTATCCATTTACCTCTCCTTTCACCAAGTTTATTCTGCATCAAAAGTGTCTTTACTGCTGGATCAGGTACAATTTCATACACCTTACTTCTTAGTATGTAATGATAGAAATTCTTCACCACCTTGATTAATTCAAAAGATTGGTTATCGAGGTTTGAATAATTCAACTCTAAATTCTTCAAGGGGCAACTCATAAAGGCAATTAGTCTTTCATCTTCCTTTTCCTTCTTCTATGTCAAGATCCCTACAAAAGAGTATTCAAAAGCAAAAGAATAGATCTTAAAGGGAAACTTGTAATCAAGACTCACCAAAACTTGGGCCGTGGAAATGGCCATTTTGATATCTTCAAATGATTTCTTTATCTCTAGAACCCATTCTATCATAGCCCCCTTTTTGAGTAAATCATTAAATGGATGAACTATTTCTGCAAATCCACTTATGAATTTTCACACAAAATTTATCTTCCCAAAGAAAGACTTGAGTTCTTTTCAACTGTGGGGAGGTGACAATTTTAGAATAGCTTCAATTCTATCAGGGTTGACGGAGATTCTAGCCTCATAAATGATATAACCTAGGAGCTTTTTTTTAGTGATCCCAAATGAACATTTCTTGGGATTGTGGAATATGTCGTACCTATGACATCTATTGAATACCCACCTTAAATCAGCAATGTGAGTGCTTCAATCTTTTGAAAAGTAGGTTAAATCATCCATGTAGATGACTATACAATTATTTACCAATCCCTTAAAAGCTTCATCCATGGCTCGCTGAAATGTGTCCCTTGCATTAATCAATCTGAAAGGCATTCTCCTGTAGGAAAAAGTTCCCCATTTGGTTGTGAAAGCTTTCTTTAGTTGATCTTCTTCTTCAACCATCACTTGATTACATCCTGAATATCCATCTAGGAGAGACATCATTTTTGAACCATTTACAATTTTCAGAACCTCATCAAGTGAGGGTAGAGGATAATTGTCCTTTTGAGATGCTAGGTTCAAGTTACAAAAATCAACGCAAAGATGAATCTCTCTAGTATTTTTCTGCATAGGAACCAAATTAGCCACCCATGAAGAATGGAAAATGGGAAATATGATCTTTTCATCCAACAATTTCTTGACTTCCTTCAATATCAGGGGCTTGAGGATGGGATTAAGAGGCCTTTGTCTTTTCCAAAAAGGTTTGGCATCTAGTTTTAATGGAAAGTCATGAGTTATAATCTTAGGGTCATATGTCTTTAATTCTTCATAGCTCCAAGCAAGGACATCTTTATACTCAGTAAGCAACTTGAGCATTTTTTCCCTTTCTTGTGTATTGCATGTTTTCCCTATTTGGACCATCCTCAAATCTTCTTCAGTTCTTAGGTTGTATTCATCACACTCCTTGATACCCTTTTGTTGGATCATTCTTTTTTAAGTGTTGATTCATCATGGTCAAAAATGCATTCTAGCTCAACCATCCCCTTGGGAATAATGTCAGTCTTTAAATTCAAAATCCCATTTTCATCTTCTTGAGTTTGTTATCCTCAAGTTTTTCATTTGGATTGTCATCAATTTCTTTCCCTTTGAAGTGACATTACACATGATAAATTTGAGTATGTGTTAATCGTCCTGAAAGACTTGAGAGTTTGTAATATTGTCCAGAATAGAGGGGGCAACAACCAACTATACTGAAAATATTTTCAACTTTTTTCTTTCAACTAGTTGTAATGCACTTTCTACAATAGCGAGAGCATATGGCACCATGTTCTTCCTTCTTGGAATGGACCTTATGTTTAAAGCTTTAAAATCATCCAGCAAATCCCATACTCTCTTTTTGTAAGAAAGTAGCCTTTTGTCATTGCAGGAGTATAATGATTTTACTTGTTGAATAACCAACTGAGAATCTCCTTTGATTATGAGAGTTGTGATTCCTTTCTCAAGTGAAAAGAGAAGTCCTTAGATTAGTGCTTCATATTCTGTAGCATTGTTAGTACATCTAAACTGTAATAGATATGCTGCATAAAAAGACTTACCTTATGGATTAACCAATTCTATACCTACTCTAGCCCCTAATTTACATCTAGAACCATCATAGCGAAGTGTCCAAATCGGATCTTCCTTGGGCTTCTTAACCTTGTGTTTGTTTGTTCTCAACTTCTCTTGATTTGAGAATTGAAAGATTGTTTCTTGGGAACCCATTGCAACTTCTCATGGGGTGGACTTGATGATTCCCCATTGTAATCCATAGATAGAGGAAGTGTGTGTTTTTTCTTGTTTATCCTAGATTTTCCCTATCAATTCTTTGATTTCCTCAACTTTAGGTTCAAGATGAATGACTATTGAAGTCCACCCTTTACCTTTCACATATCATTTTCTTCTTTGGACTTTAATCATCCCTAGAGGAGAAGAAGACAAACCTCCCCCATCTGAAGAGGTATCACTATATGACAGATTTAGATCTTCAATTTCTTCTTCAATCTGCCCTACTAACTTAGTTGAGTTTATATTACTTTGATCTCCCATAGGTCCCTTTTCTAGAATGTGGTTATCCTTGCCTTGCATTATATGTGTTAACACCTTTGCAACTACTTCTTGGAATGATGAGCATTCAAACTCAGAGTGACTGACTTTGTATAATCGAAAAAATCTAGGGAGAAGTAAGATGTTGGGGTCAGCTTCTTCTCTCAAGCATTGCAAATTAGTCATCATATTATCTACGAATCGTGTCATGATCTCATCCTTTGGGATTGGTATCTTCAGTTCCTTATCCTGATCTTGGGATGCTTCGATTGGAATAGTGTCAAATTCCATCACCTCATATGAGCCCAAATCCAATTGTAAGAATGCTATCTCATTCAGGGCATTGTAGTTTGTAATCAGTGTTTTCAATTTGGGTTCTGTATCTATCTTGATTTGATTGTTCAACCCCTTCCATGGTAACCATAACTTAGTGAAATCAATAGAAAACCATCCTCTTAGGCATTTCTTCCATTCTGTACTTAGGAGTAACTCATATGTCTCTAGAATGTCTACCACATGTATATCAATGACATCTTGAATTGGGGGATCAACTATCAATTGTATCTGAACATCATTCAATACACTGATGACTTTCACCTCAGTCTTGTCCAATTGTATCACTATCTGATTAGAAGGTTGAGGATTTACCCCTAACCTTTGTGCTATTGATAGTGGCATGACATTACATGAGGCTCCTGAATTAGTAAAAAAATTATGGAAATTCTTTCCATATATCTTGATTTTGAGCATAAACAAGGGTACTTCAACATTGTCTTTAAACATAGCGAGCATTGCTTCTATTGCATTGACTTGTTGAGACATTGTCTTTTGAGGGATAGTATTTGTATTGTGGGATACCTTTGTATGATCCAAAGTCTTCATGAGTGCTTCTCACTGTTGTGGAAAATTTTGCAACATGTCAAACATAGACATATTTTCTTTGGTTCATTTCAAGTCTTCAATAGCACTATACTTCTCAGCAGACCAAGCGGGATTTTTCAATATCATTGGTACATTCACTGGGTTCTGATTCAGTTATCCTCCATACGGTGCCCTGACTAGTGCTAGATTGTTACTCACTCTCCTGATCGAGAGTAGTTGGTTGTAAACTTGGAGGAATCCCATCCATTAAAGGTTCCTTCCTATTTCTTAGATTATATGTATTTTGATTGTCATTACAAAAAGAAAACATCTCATCATGTTGAAGATCAGGTTCTTGACTGAATGGAAAAGAGAACTCTTTGCTAGCTAGTTGTTCTATCTGCACATTTTGTGTAGAATCATAGGATTCTAGTAACATAGCATTAAACTACATAGGAGGAGCATTATCATTCACTTGTGAACTTTGATCCATCTCTTGATTCCCATTGTAATACGAACCATCATTGTTGGGTGCATTCTAACTGTCGTCATACTAATTAATATTGGCATACTGAACATTTTTGTTGTTGTTGATAGGAATACTTACATTATTTGGCCAAGTATTCCACTATTGGTTCTATATTTGGAAGCCATTATTTCGATTAGGGGGATTGAAGTTGTTTCCCCCATTGTTGTTTCATGAATTGTTGTTGTTGTTTCCACCAAAGTTCCTATTATAATTCTAGCTATAATTGTTGTTGTAAGGGCTAGCATTGTTTCTTTGGAAGTTGTTGTTTTTTCCTTAAGACAACCTAAGAAAAGTTAGTTCATTATTCATTTGAGACATAGTATTTTTCATCTAACCAAATTTGGACACAAAACCATTCTCTGCTTTGGCGAGTATTGTTGTCTTTTTTCTCAAAGAAGGTAGCTTTCAAAGGTTCAAACATTGGATACATTAGAGTAGGAATTTGCGGAGTGCGTGCCTATTGTAATGGAATTGGGTTCATAGGTATGAACTGACTAGGCATCGTGGGTACTCTGGTAGGGTATGTTGGCATCGTTATAATAGCTAGAGCTGGAAGCATTAATCCTCCTCCATTAGGATTAGCTTACTTAGTGAAGGTAATTGCCTCTACAAAGACTTTATCCAATGTGTCGATATTTTTTGTAGGAATTCTTCTCAAAAAAATTACAATAAGATGGTCCATAGCATTCAGATAAATCTAAATGGCGGCTTCAACTAGTATAGTGTATGGCATCTCTAGCTTGCGATATGCCATATGAAAGTGATGGTTGAAGCGAGAAACTATCTCAGCTAGGTCTCTTTTGATTGATATGAATTTTTGATGTATCACAGCTAGGTTGATGAATATTTTGAATTGTTCGAGGAATAATTTTTCAAAAGTATTCCAATCTCCAATACATCTAGGTGGCAAATTGACATGCCAATGGAAGGCAATTTCCTCCAAAGAGTAGGGCAATAAACAAAAAACCACATCCTCATTAGAAACATGCTTGCGGTTGCAAATTTCCTTGAATACCTTAACATGATCCTCAGTAGTTCATGTCTCACCATAGATGAATCTTGGGAAAAACTTCTCAAGATTCTTAGGGAGTTCATGGAGTGCACCTCTCAATATTATTGGTGAGTCTACGGTGTTTGCAAAAAAGGCCATTGGAGGGTTTGGTGGACCTAACGATGGTTGTTGAGGAGTAGCTATTGGAATATCTGGTGGTCCACTAGGTGGTTGGAGTGGAGGTGGAGTTGAAGAAGATGATGAAAGTTTGAATGGAAGTGGTCAAATTCGAGGTATTCCCTTGTCACTACGTGGTTTGCAGAAGTGGGTAAGCTCAAGAAACTCATGTGCACTTGGCATTGACCTTAATGCTCACTAAAAAATGGATTTTGGATCAATATCCTCTATTTTGCATCAATTATGGAAAAAGTGCACCTCTGTAGAAGTACACTTTCTCACCTCTCTAAATTATATGCACCTGCAAGTGGATCTGTGGACCTATGTACCTATGGAGCTACATACCTACAAAGGTGCAAAGTTGCAGAGTTGAAGATATATGTGAATGTTCACAAGGAGGCCTTTTTTGGTTCATTTCCATTTTGGGTGGAATGTAGAATTTGCACACTGTCTCAAAATAACACTTAAAGGAAACTATATTTTTGTATTTTATATTTTTTTATGAATGCAATCTGACAATGCAACTAATATGAGTTCCTATTTTAACAAGGGGTTAGCAAAGAAAATAACAAAACTTGAAAGAAAATAACAAAGTTCAAAGCAAATAACATGAAATTGAAATCCTAACAGACATAAGCTATAGGAAACAACACACTGCGAGTTAAACTTTTGAAGAGATCGGTAGGTAACCAATGAAAATAGGAGAAATGCTTCCTAGATTCCACTGATGCAATCGTCGATGGGAAATTTTAATAACCAAATGATGTTTCACTCTTCATCAAATTGCAAGGCCATGGAAAGTGTGTTCATGTGAGACAAAGAGTTATGCAGGCACAATTTGGTGATTTCTTCTCAAGCTCAATACATTAGTGAAATTCATAAATTTGTAGCAAACACTAGAACTAAGAGATCACACAACCAGAAACACCACAATAAACATTTGGCTCAATCACAATCTCATGAACAAAATTCACAAAACAATGACACATTCAGGAAAGAATCACTACACTCCAAATGCAAGCACCAAAAGCATAATTCTATTGCATAATAATGGTAGCCCTTGTTACATATTACAATAGGGTATTTATTAGAAATCATCTCCTCAATTTTTTTTGACAGTGTGAGATATCTCCATGCAATAAAATGCCTTTTAAACATTGAAACAAACTAAATATATACAAACTAACAATTAATCTGGTGCTTAGTAGGACTCCATCCATATTTTATTCATTAATTGGATGCATGAGTCTTTACATGTCAAAAACAAAGAAAATATGAGAGAAGAAAGACAAGGAAAGCCTTCAGTCAAAATAAGAGTGTCTGGAAGTCCAAAAATTAGAAGCTCGTCCTTTACTAGGCATGTGTTGAAATTAAACTGCTATCAGAATGTGTTTCTGATGCATGGAAAATGTTATTTTTGGAACTAGCAGTTAACTATTAGCGCACCTCTAAATTGTGGAGCTGCAAAGCTACGAACCTTAACAGGGTCAAAAATCTCAAAATTTTATTGAGTGTCAAAATTGAAATTTTGGCATCTGGATTTTGTTCTTCTTTATCCCAAAGCTATGTTTGGATGTTTGCTCTTGAATTTCTCTATTATCTCAATGATTTTGGCCACATCTAGTAAATATAAAGCCTCATATTTTTCCTTTACCTTCTATTTGTAATTTTCTACCTCAATTCAAGTGTCACCAAAATCCCCAAGTTTGGTATCCAATTCTAACAATGCTTGTTCTGTCCTAAATGCTTGCCAAATATCCTCATCACTAGACACCTCCTCTAAGGTCTTCTTAAAATTTTGTACTGCTACCTCAACCGGCAATAGCTTCTCTCATTCCTCATCTTCAAAAATGTCCAAGCATGTAGATCTTCTCTACTTCAAAAAATTTCTCTCAACCTTGGTCCTTGAGCCGATGAATCTCCTTGTGTAATGTTCCCATTACCTTATTGTAATCTGCTATCTTTACTATCCAGTCTTTGATCATATCTAGCTCTTCTCCCATATATACATCAATCAAAATTTGGTAGCTTTGCCCCTTTATGGCCTATAGAGTCTAAAAATCCTTACTCCAGGCCTGTACTTCATCCATAATACTAGAGTCCTATTTTAAAATTGCTACGATCTTATTCATATTCTCCTGCATAGCATGCAGTAACTTCAAGTTTCTTGTAATTATTGTAACACCTTTATCTTCAAGGCTTTCTCATTACTCCTAACAAGCCTTCAAAAATGGATCAATTTGTATACCTCCCCCTTCTCTAAGTATAGTATTTAGAGTATGCTTGGGGTGCTCAAGATCTAGAGGACCAACAACTTCAGCTAGATATCTCTTTAGGATCTTGACCTGCCTTTGAAGTGTTTGGAGTTTGGCCTCCTCTTTCTCCATGTACCTAAGGACCTCTTTAACTCCCATGGTCATCATCAGTCAGGCTAAATCCTATGTAGGCCTTCCCAACATAACATCCTTCAATTCATAATCTTTGAGGCTAAGGTCTTCCAGATTTGTGCCTTCAGGAGGGAGAGCCACTTGTGCAAATAGTTCTTGCTTCCTTGTACTAGTGACAAATGCCAACGACACTACCTCATGTGATGGGGACTCAAGTTTATTTAGGATCTCTGCTATATCAAAAATTTCATCCTTTGAAACATGAAATTGAGGCTTAGTACTCCTCATTATTTCCTTTCAGATCCATCTAAGGATGTGTTTTTTTGACAACTTGACTCTTGATGATGAAGGGATGTGTTTTTCTACCTCCTTCCCCTTGTCACTTTTGCTTGGAGTCATCTCCTATTGTGAGGATTCCCCTTCTATAGCCTTAGTCTCTATGGATCTTGTAGCTTGCACCTTAGTGTCTTGGGAAGGTGGTTGAGAATATTCCACCATTTGTCCCTCCTTCGACACTTCATCAATTGCCATTTGTTCTAGTTGCTCCTATGATGATGGTTTCTTCTAAACTTGCTCTTCCTTTGAACTCTAAGGTGGAGGATTCACCAAGCCACTATCTACCACTATAATTTGTGGTGGAGATAGGGGGGTAAGATCAGGACCTTGTGTATCTAGCGGCATCTGCGTCCAATCTTCATGTTGAAGTTCACTAGTAGGGGTGTCCCCGATCTTATCCCTAATCAACTCTATACCTATGCGCATGAAATCAAAATTTGACATTGAGAAAATGTCATCACCCTCTTCACTTTTCTCATCCACCCACTTTTGTACTTCATCTTCTGAAGAAGAGAGTTCTAAGAGTTCTGCTTGGGTGGGTGGTGAGGTACCCATGGCACTCTTTCTCCTTTATAACTTTGTGGCTCTTGCTAGCCAAGTTCTTCCCTATAGGGGCACTTGTTCATCTTCCTTTTCTAATTCTTCTTCTTCTTCCTCTTCGTCCCTTTCCAAAATCATTTCAAGAATAGATGGGGAGGGCACCAATCTTTTGTTGATCCTTTGCCTCTTTTTCATCCAAATCTTAATCCTCTTCTTTTGTTTCTTGGAGGTAGAAGGAGAAGCTGGGTCTTCATGCGTAGGAGGAATCAAGGCCTATATAATCTCTCCCTCTTCTAGTTGGATAAGTACAATGGGAGGCAACTGAGGTTCATCCTAGACTTGAGTAGCTCCAGTATCTTCAGACCCTTGTAGACTTTGTTCTTACTGCTAGGGAGGCACCTGTTCTTCAGCCTATTCCACTTGAATCCTCTAAGGGGAAGTCCTCTTTCTTTTATTCTTTATCTTCCTCTCTATAGGGTGATATTATCCAATCGAGTGATCAAGCTAGTATACTATCTTTGGCCTAATAGGAGACTAGGCTGCAAAGGTAAGAATTGTTATCTTCTTTCCTCTACCTCTTTCTGGGTGGGCATGCGCATGAAAGATCACGATATCAGGAATTGGATCAAGTGGAAAGGCTTTTTGGTCCAATCCTTTGTAATCCTAATGACATGCCTTGTTCAATGATTAATATCATCACCCTCCTCCCTGTCAACCTTAGCATTCATAATGGGTCTTTCACCAATCTTGTCTGAGTTGAACAGGGGGTCCAGTAACTCCTTAGAACCTTATTACTTTATCTCCTCTGGGATGTTCAACTAGAGAGCCTTCTCTGCTAGATACAAATTCATCCTACAATAGTCCCTTATGTAGACATCGTATTCATTTGTGACATTCATCCAATGATCTTCAACCGCATCCTCATAATGGAAGTCCTTTCCTGCCAGACTCTCCACTCTCCCAATATTGTCAAAGTAAGGCCAAGGAGAGTTGTACTCTTCAAGCGGATAATTCTTCCACTCCCACTCGAAAGATAGAATATCCTTCTTTTGCTTCACTTGATATGGTCTTATGACCAATGGCCATGCCCAGCAAGGTCTTCGTTATCTCTTTATCTTTTCATAAGCTGACTCAATTTGACGAGAAATCTCCAATAGTACTAGTTTGTCACTTGGGTATCTTGGGAGCTTCTTAGGATTGATGGAGGCACCAACTACCTAAAGATATGTGAATTTCTTTAACTGGATGAAGTAGGCTCCAAGAACTATAATATGTGCTTTGGCTTCATCAGATAACCTCTTCCCATAATCTCCCTTAATGAATCAGATGATCATAAAGATGAATGCATCATTCACAATTATGTATTCTTTTCTCTGTGCTGAGAGCTTCTTCTTCACCAACTAAGGATAGACTATGTATGGTTAGGCATTAGGATCTTGCATGCTGCCTCTTCTATACAAACTAGGGTAGTTTTTTGCCCTTGCTAGGACCAGGCATACTATGTAAGAAGTCATGTAAAACTTCTTCTTGTCCTTCACCATCCTCAGTTGCTCACACAAGTTTTCACTTAGTCTGGTGGCCCAGTCCAATGGTATATTTTCCTATTGATGGTATCAATGAGGTTGACCGTGAAGGTGTTGAGGTGGCCTACTGTGGGTAGATCCATGACTCTACTTAAAAGAATGATAGAGTATACAATGTCCTCCTTCATGTATCCTCGATTCATGTCTACTTTTCCTAGTATCCTTCCCCTAGGAGGCTTCTTGATGAGGTAGGAGGATTGTATGATTTCAATCGCATCCTGTTAGTGTTCCCTATACCATCTCTCAGCTATTTCATATGAGAGCCTAATGAACTAGTCTTCTCTCGGAAGATGGAAGACCCTCTCAATATTTTTAGGTCGTAGATCCAACACAACCTCTCCTATGACACTTTTAATGACCCTTTCTTCAGGAAAAAAATGTTGTTCCAAGGCCATGATTAATTCAGTTGACTATACTCACATAGGATGCAACGTTGCATTCACCAACCTGGAATGGATCAATGAGGATACTAGTGTAGAACTCTTAGTGGGCTTATTGCAAATTCTTAAGAATTCTCCCAAATCTATGTTTTAGGTCAGTATCTCTAATTTCTACATGGTCATCATGAAATCTCAACTTTGAGGGTATGCCTTGGAACTTGAGTACAATGGGTTTGGGTGCTACTCTAGATGTGGACACCATCTGATCACCTGCACATCATAAAAAAAACTTGTCAGGTCAACGATAAAACTTAGAAAACAAAACATAAAAATATTTGAATTTTAAAACACCCAATTTGAGCACTTATATTTTTATTTTTATTTTAAATCTATTTCCTCTCTATTTCTATTTATTTTATTTTTAATTTTTATTTTATTTTATATTTTATATTTTTTTTAAACAAAAAAAATTCCAAGGGCATGTGCAAGGCTCCAGTGGCATTGACGGCGTGTAGGAACAGTTTTGAGTTCACGATGTGTAGCGAGGGTTTTGGTTGTGCTTGCAGTGGTGCTTTAAAGCACATGTGAGGGGTGTTGTAGGGCATGGTGGTGCATTTTATAGTGCATGGCATCGAATATGGGATGGAGGTGATGCAAAAGAGTGTGCATCACTGAAGGTCATGCCTGACACAAAAGAGGCATGTAGCGCCAAAGGCCACACGTAGCACGAAAGGTCACACCCAATGCTAAAGGCCACACCCAATGCCAAAGTGCAGGTAGCACAGTGCCAAAGCGAGCGCGGAGCTGAAAGGTGCATAATACTAAAGGGTACAGGCCACACCAAAGCGTGTGCAATGCCAACATGCACAGTTGCAGAGTAACAAAGGGCGCGTTTGGAAGAATTACCTCGAGTGCACAAAAGCTCATGAAACTTAGAGAAAGTTATGTGAAAATGAAATGAAAGGGGGTAGTTTTATAACCCCTTTGCTAGGTGGGGTGCACAGAGTGCCCCAGCACGGGCGCGCGGGTGCATGGTGTGTATCTCACCGATGCATGTGCTCACGTGGTGCAGGAATTTTATTTTAAAAAATTTGGGTTTTTTAATTTTATTTTTTTGACTCTAATATTTTCTTGGATCCCAAATTGCAAGTTCGGGAGCCCAAAAAAAAAACTAGGGGGTCCCCATTCCTAGTGAGGAATGGGGCGTGTGTTGTGAGACCACAACACGGGTGAATCAGTTATGTTCAGTTATCCTACAATCCCTTCAAACAATTTCAGTGCAAAACAATGTCAAAAACCTCATAAACAATCACTTAACTCCAGCACTTATATCTCATTATTCTATTTTAACCTACTAATAGTAATAAAACTTATTTATTACTGACCACTAACTTAGTTGTTATTGAGTTACAGTAAAATGAAAATAACATTAAAAAAAACTTGCAACATAACAACACTCACACATTAACACCAAGATTTTTAACATGGAAACCCTTTAAAGGGAAAAAAACACCTAGGACTAGCAACCCAAAATTTTCACTCTTCTGAAGTGAGCTTGGCTAAGATCCAAACTCGTTATAGGTTACATACACCACATTGTTAATGTGGCCTTGTTAGAGGATTTTAACCAAAATATCATCTAGCCCTTATCACTCCTTGATCCTTCTAAAATGTGGTCTACTCTAAAGGACTTACAAATATCACTAATTAATGCTACCATATAGAATTTCATAGACTTTTTAGATCCACTTGGACTATGATATTTTTTTCCAAAATGATTAGAAATTAACAGTATAAAATGATCTGTAGGTATAGAACTACATTTCTTGTGCATATCTCCTTTCTTCTCTTGTCTCTTTTTAATCTATGCCTTTTAATCTCTTTTATCTATTCTCTTGATTGGTTGAATGACACCTTCTTTCTTTCTCCTTCTTTTAACTATTCTTGTTTCACCTAGTTCAACTATCTTCTTCTCAAAATCCTTCAATAATTTGCTCCAAAGAGTTCTAGGTTGGTAATAGCAAACTTTGCTTTGACATTTGTGTCAAAGTCCTAAATAGCAAAAGCCATGTAACACCCTACCAAGGGATCCAAAAGAATTAACCTAAAGTTTTACTGAGTTTGCCAAACATTTTATTTTTTAAAGAAAGAATAACATACACATAAATCATAAAGTTGTGGAAGCAATATCATCCAATAATACATAAGCAACATAAAATATTACATTCCTTAAGGATCCCAAGACATTGAATCACATTTAAATTTAAATAATGCTAAGTCTAATAGATAACACATCCACATGAAAGTACAACTACAAGTCCATTCCACTTAAATAAATAAATAAAAATTCAAATGCCACTTGGCAATAAAATTCAGAGTGCTCAATCATCCACTACACATGTCATAAGGTATGAAAGGCTAAAAGAATATACATTTATAGAAATAGATTACATCATCCCTTTTGGATCCATGAAACAAAGTACAATAAGTGAAATCATCCATCATAAAGATATAAGTATCTATCATAATACACAAGATAAAATGTAAGGAAATGTAGACAAAGAACTCCAACTAGAGCATCAACAGATGGATTTCAATGATAAGAGTAAAAAGCACTACCACCCAACCACATGGTAACCCAAAAAAGGCCCACTCCCACCATGCTGAGGAGATAGTCTCAAGTCCCAAAGACGATATCAATCCAAAAATCACAAGTAATATCTATGTCTAGGAAACCCTAAAAGTAATTTAACTCAAAGTTTCCAAGATAATTCAACATCTAGACCCAGAGGCAAACATAGACACGTAGGGAGTCTACCATGCAAGCGGGCAAGTGTCATCGCATGAATCAATGTTAGAGTTTCCCTAGCATTGTAACTTGACCTTGGCCCCCTACTGACTCTATGCGGCACTAGTATCCTTTCGTACAGACAAAACATACTAATGATGCATGGTTGCAACCAAGTGTTCTCTCTACTCCCATCCTAGTCTATACTAGCACTCGAGGCATGGGTGAGAACATACAAAGACTCTTATTAGGTTCATTTTACTCTCATTTAGTGTAGTGTTTTCACTTACTAAACATCTTACAATGGATTACCCTGGCAGTCACTTTGGGCCCTAGCCTCCATTGCAAGCCACTTCCCGACATTACATATAGATAACCTACCCTAAGCTCATAAAAGTATAAATCAAAGAATCACAAATTTCACCTCATCCCTATACAAGTGACTAGAAAGAATCAAAAGATAATTCACAATAACACCTCAGTAGTTGACAAGCAACTAGAAAACATCCCAAAAATAACTAATCAAATACACAAAAAGGTTAAGTCAAATATATCATAACATCCATCTAGTTATCCCATAATAACACTAACAACAATAACAAGCATTATAACCAAACTCATCATAGAGCATACCAAGAACATTACCATGGCTGAGTTTAAAAGATCAAGATCAATTCATCACAACATCACAAACACACAACTCCCAAGCCTCTGGTAGACGTCCTAATCTGGTCAACACTCTAGTCAACCTAAAACCCAAAGCACAGGCAACATACAGATAACAATGTAGTTCGTAGTTTGGATTGATTTTGAAAGCACATAGTTTTGTGTTAATAGTAAGGTAAAGTTTTCTTTTCAATGTATGTTTTCAAGTAGATAAGATTCACTGTTTACCCTACAATTTAACCCATTCTTATATTCGAATAAAATGCATAGTTACCCCTATTTGATTTTAAGTCAATTTTTCCAAAATAATTTAAGGGTAATTATTTATTTAAATTATTAAAACAATAATTATTGATCTTTTGATTAAATAATTTTAGTTTTATTAAAGTCAATAAAATAAATTTAAAACTCCATTAAATAACTTCTATTTATTAATTAAACTTAATTAAATTACATTTAATTAAATTAATTAATAATTATAAAAATTAAAAATATATTAACATTCATTAATTAATTATTAAAATTATTAATTATTAATAAAATTTATTAATAAAATTAATAATTAATAATTAAAATTATTAATATTTAATAAAGAAACCTTTTAATAAAATTATTAATTAATAATAAAATATTAATAAACAACTTTATATATATAACCGTGTATTTTTAAAAAGCCCGTCAGCTTTTGTTGTCATGGCAGTAGCTCTGTTGTGCGGCTTTAATTATCGCGAATAGCCTAGCTATCGTAGTCGGGATAAGAAGAAGGGGGAGGTGTGGATTTGGTGGCCCCGCCTCCTCCCTATTTTTTTTTTTTTTTTAAATTTATAACTTTTTAATCAAAAATGCTCCCCCTCCCATATTATAATTTTTTAATAATTAATTTTTTTATAAAAGTTCTAGCAATACCTTGATAGGGAAAATATGGCCAACCAGTCAAATTTTCAATTTAAATTTTCCTTTCCAATTCAAAACCCTTCTCTAATTAAATTTCAAATTTGTAAAATTACTGAATGAGGGTTCTATGATATTTTAATTTGCACATATATAGAAGAACTTACATGCATTCTAGTAAATCCAAAGTATAATATTGAAAGTTTCATCATAAAGAAGTTCAGATAAGTAATTCACAGTCATGAAGAAGACATGAATATAACGTAATTAACTGGGTGAATCAAAACACAAGAATCTACCTGGTTCTAATGCTAAAATCACAAACACCCAAAAGATTTATGAGAGAATTTTCTTCTCTCAAAACCTTCTCTCTGAAAATCCTTCTCCAAAATTTGCAGTCCCTCGAAAATGAACCCTCAATTGTTGATAAGGAGTTCTCTCCTAAATTCAGGCACTAATTATGCAATCACCCAAGAGGGCTCCTTGCTCATAACTCTTTAACTCTTTATTAACTTTTCTTTTACATTTTCACATGCTTTATGTAATTAAATATTTTTATTACTTGCTTTATCTTTTTAATTAATTTATTATATTTTAATCTCATGCATACTTTATGCAATTTTAAATAACTTTAATAAATTAATAACTTTTCAACTCTTTAATTTATTTTTGAACCGTTTAATTGATAAAATATTGATCAACTCAAGTAATAATAATATTTAGCATTTATTTGAAAATGATCTCCTAAATATATTATTACTAAAGTAAATAAATATTATTACGCTCTAAAATTAAACTATAATTTTCTCTTTAAATTTAATTCTTTTTATTTAATTAATTTTCTAATTAATTAAATATAATTAAATATTAAAAATATTAGAACAATTTTCCATTAAATTAAATCATTAATTTAATCATTTAATTTGACTTAATTAATAGAAAAAACACCAAAGACTTATAAGACAAAATACAAAAACCCGTCATAAAATACCACATACAAGATCAAGCTAAAGGCTTATAATCACAAATTTACATCAGACAACGCATTAGGAAGGTAATCATCTCAAATACTTGTCCTAATTTTCTAGGACAAATGGGCTTAAAGGTTAGGATTTGGAGTCAAGAATTTATCTCCCCTCTCTTACCATTGAGATAATGCGTTAGGGTACGCTCATCCTAGCAATTTAGGGAAGTTGATATTGAGTACTTGCAATTTGCATAAAATCCATGCATGTACAAACACATATATACTAAACTAAATTGGCAATGGCAGGAAGTGGTGCATCGTGTAGATCCCGAATAGTAGGTGATTACGACTCCCTTCCTTAACCACATCAGAAACATCATACATAAAGAAAATATACACACACACCATACACATGCAGTATGGGGTAAGTATCCATAAGAAAACACGTATAATAATTCATCTAACTAATCATCATCAAATAACTGAAATCACTGTAATAATCATCATCATGCATACATGACGTAAATAGTACCAAGTAGTCTCATCATAAAATCAACTGAATATGAAACAATATCTGATAATCTGAAAGATAGTGCTACTAATCATCAAGAAAAAACTGGCCTAAATAGTTTGGCAATAATAACAAAAATGTAAACTAGGGCAGGCACTATAACATGCATCTTCACCTAGTGAATTTTGGATAGGGGTAGGATATTCAATTTACCTCTTAGATACTCAAAAGCATCCTTGGGTAATGTCTTAGTAAATATGTCTACAATTTGTTCTTTAGACTTCACATATTCAACCCTCACTTGTTTCTCTTGTACTTATTCTCTCAAATAGTGATACTTGATTGATATGTGCTTTTTTTTGCATGCATCACCAATATTTTTGAAATATTTATTGCACTAGTGTTATCACAATAAATAGTAACTGAATCGATTATCTCTTCTTTCATACCTTCCAATAGTTGCTTAATCCATACAATATTTGAACAATCGATTGTAACATCAATATATTAAGTTTCAACAATAGATTTTGAAATACAACTATGTTTCTTTCTTATCCATGGTATCAATCCTCCTCCTAAAAATAAAGCTCCACCACTTGTTCTTTTCCTATCATCAAAACTACTAACCAAATGAGCATCTATATAGAATTAAATATTAAAGTCATCATCTTGTTTATACCATAGGCCACAATCTTTAGTTACTTTTAGATATTTGAATATCCTCTTTACAATAGTCATGTGGGTCTCCTTTTGAATAGATGAAAACCCTACAACTATTCCAACAACATGTGCAATATATGGTCTACTATGTAGAACATACTATAACTTACCAATCATAGATATGTATTGTGTCTCATTACCTCTCCAACAATGTCTTCCTTTAATAGTTTCACTCCAATCACCATATGTGTACCGACTAGCTTAGACTCATCCATCCCAAATATCTTCAAGATTTCTTTCACATACTTAGATTGAGTCACATATATACCTTTTCTTGTTTGATGAACATGTAATCCAATACATTTTTATATTTCACCAAACATTGACATCTCAAATTTTGCACTCATATCATCAACAAATGTCTTACATAACATGTCATTTCCTCCAAAAATAATATCATCCACAAATACCTTAGCAATCAATGCCATACTTTCAAATCCACATTTCAAATATAGATTAATGTTTTCACTTGTTCTAGCAAATCCAATCTTTAACCAAATTAGGATGTGACCTTTCATACCATGCTCTTGGTGCTTGTTTTATTCCATACAATGCCTTGCTCACCTTATAAGCCATATTCATTTGATTAGGTTCAATGAATCCTTCAAGTTGTTTAATAGATACTTCCTCTTTAAGAATTCTATTTAGAAATGCATATTTGACATCTACTTGATACACTTTAAAATTCTTATAGGGCGCATAAACCAAAAATATTCTTACTCCTTCTAATCTTGTGACAAGTGCAAAAGTCTTACCGTAATCTATTCCTTCTTCTTGTGCATAACCTTTGCAAACCAATATTGCATGTTTCATACCACTTCTCTATTCTCATTCAGCTTGTTTCTAAAACTTCATTTGGTTCCTATCACATTCTTGTCATTAGGTCTCGATACTAGTGTCCATGTATTGTTCTTCTCTATCTGATCAATCTCCCCATTCATAACATTAACCCAATCTTCATTGTCCGATGCAACCTTAATTGCTCTAGGTTCAAAATCAGCAATCAAATAGGTACTATCTCTTAGCTCACTTCCTGTTTGTACTCCAACACTTCTAGCAAGAATAATTTGTTCATAAGAATGATTATTTCTCACATATTTTTCCAATACATGTTTGATTATTTCATTGTCAACATTTTCTCCACTGGGTAGAGGTTGAACTTCTTGCTTGGGTTGTGCTATCTAATGCTCAAGTAAAGTGTTTTATAACTCAGGAGATATTGACTTATACTTGGTGGATCATTGTTGTAACTTGGGCAGTGTATCAATTGTCTCTTCATAGACATATACAAAATTTTTGTAATCTTCAAGTTCCTTTTTCTTTCCATGTCATTCTTCTTTGCAAACTTGTCAAACCTTATATTTATACTTTCAATCATCTTGTTCGTAGCTTTGTTAAAACATTTATGAGCTTTTCTCTTAGATGAATAACCAAGTAATATACCTTCATCTCCTTTAACATCAAATTTACCATTCCTTGCATCCTTATGAATATAAGACCTACTTCCAAAGACTTTGAAATAATTTACATTTGGAATATGAGCATACTAAAGTTCATAGGGTGTCTTGTTTGTTCCTTTCTTCAATTGAACTTGATTGAGAGTGTAGACAACATTGCTAACAAATTCTCTCTAGAATATCTTAGCAACATCTTTTTGCAATCATCAATGTCCTTGCCTAATCCACAACTGATATGTTCCTTGTCTCAATAATCTTATTTTGTTATGGTGTCATCGATGAAGATAATTGTCTTTGAATATTATTCTCAACACAAAATTTAATAAACTTAATTTTAATAAGCTCACCACCTCTATCAAATCTTAAGCATTTCAAATATTTGCTAGTTTCTATCTCAACTCTAGTTTAATACCATTTGAACATGTCAAAATTATGTGATTTCACCTTCATAAACATAACAATCATTGTTCTAGAATAAGTCATCAACAAACAATATGAAATATATGTCACCATAGTAATTGTCAATGCCTATTGGACCACATAGATCAGTATGCACCAATTCTAGGATATCATTTGAAGTGTGTGCTTTTCTTGAAAAACCAGACTTTTTCATCTTACCAAGCTGACATTCTTTACACAACATTTTTTGGGTTTTGTAGATTTGGTAAGCCTCTTAGTCTTTTCTTTCTATTTACTTTTACCATGTTCTCAAAGTCTACATGACACAACCTTTTATGCCATAACCATACATCCTCAAATTTATAAAATAAGCATGGCTCAATAGTAGGATTGGGATAAAATAAGTTACCTCTTGTTTACATTCCATCCCTAATCAAATTATCGTCATCATCAAAGATCTTAAATTTTCTATTCTAAAATTCCAACTTGTGACTTGAATTATTCAACTGAGCAACACTCAAAAGATTATACTTTAGTCCTTATACCCATATGCATCATCACATTTGATATTATCATCCAACATTAGTGATCATCTACCTTTCATCGAACATGGAACATCATTACCTAGCTTAAGAGTTCAACCATCATCAATTTCTTCAAATTTATCAAATTTACTTAGATCACCAGTCATGTGATGTATGTGTCCACTGTCTATAATCTAAAAATCATTCCTGCTAACATGTGAAATAAGGAAAGTTTCACTTTCACACCTTTCTCCATTCGGATCTTCCTTGATTGCAACATATACCATCTCAACTATTTCCTTGTCATCATTAGAACTAGACTTAGTGTTCTCTTCCTTAGCAAAGTAGCATGACTTCTTCCCTTTGTCTTTATAATCCATATTTTTTCTGCACTCTATCACTCTTACTTCTATTAGGACATTTAGGAGCAAAGTGACCAACCTCATTACATTTGAAACAAATCAAGGGCAATTTACCTTTGTATTTACCTTTACCTCTAGATGATCATCTTGCAAGAAATGCTTCATCTAGATTATCCTTAGATTCAAATTCACTTTCTTCCTTAGTTTTATTTTCCCTCTTCCAACTTCCAATGGTTAGTGAAGATTTAAAATCATTTCCAATTGCAACCATACTATTTTTATAATTGCTCAATTAAAATGCAATCAAATAACCAACTAAATTGTCAAGTGTCATTATATTACTAGGAATATCTCTCACTTCTTAAATTGTAGAAACTTTGATAGCATAAATATGAAGAAGATTCATGAGAACTTTGCTTACGATTTCATAGTCACTAGTAGCACCTCTAGTAGCTTTGATTGTGCTCACAACTTATTTGATTCAATTTACATATTGTGCAACATTCTCACCTTATTTCATTCTCATGTCATCCTACTTTTCTCTAAGACTTTCAGCTTTAGCTCTTCTTACATTATCATCCCCTCCATGTATAAGTGTCAAATTGTCTCACATTTATTTGGTAGTAGTGAAATCTTTGATATCATCAAACTCAACATCATTGAGTGCAGATGCAATCTCAATCATCAAGTTATTGTGATTCTTCTTCTCATTCATTTGCTCCACAGTCAAAGGGCCAGCAAGGGTAGTGTATTCATGTTCCAACCAGTGTGTGACATTATCTACAATTCTAGATAGATGCATCTTCATTCTATCTTTCCATGGTGAAAGTTTACTTTGTTCATTCTTGGTACCTCTCGCTTATACATCTTGTGATCTTTTGCTTAAGTTCCTTTAAACTTCTTTCTCCAAGCATTGTGATTTGACACCAATTATTAGATAATTGAGAGGGCAGGAGGGCATGAATAAGTTATGTTCAATTATCCTATAGTTCCTTTTAACAATTGAAGTACCAAACAACATCATAAACTTCATAAGTAATCACTTCACTCCAAACTTCTATCTCACTATAACTAACTAACAATAATAAAACTTAGTTATTATCAGCCATTAACATAATTGTTATTGAGTTGCAGTAAAATAAAAATAAGATAAAAATTAACTTGAAACATAACAACATTCACACTATTAACACCAAAAAATTTAACGTGGAAATCTTGTAAAGTGAAAAACCCACTTAGGACTGACAACCCAAACTTTTCACTCTTCTAAAGTGATATCAACTAGAGCCAACCTTGTTATAGGTTACATACACATTGTTAATGTGACCTTGTTAGAGAATTTTAACCAAAATACCATCTAGACTTTATCACTCGTTGATCTTGTCTTAAGAGTGGCATGCTCTAAAGGACTTAAAAACATCACTAATCAATTTTACTATATAGGATTTCATAGACTTGTTAATTCCACTTGGTCTACAAGATATTATGTTACAATGATTAGAAAGTAATATTATAAAATTATATGTCATGGATAGCACTACCTTTCTTGTTTAGATCTCCTTTGTGCTCTTGTCTATTTATGATCTTTATATTCTGATATCTTTTCTCTATTATATTGACTGGCTAAACCACACGTTCTCTCTTTCTCCTTCTTTTAACTCTGCTTAGTTCACCTAGCTTGACTATCTTCTTCTCAAACTCCTTCAATAATTCACATTCACAAAAACATGATTAGCTTCCAACCAACATTCAACTAGCAACAAAAATTGTCTTGAACATCTCCTTAAATATTCATCTTTGTACTTCCAAATTCTTCCATTTATTTTTTCTTAATCACAATCGTCGATCTCAAATACATTGAATTTAACCATAAAGAAAATATAATTTTGTGCTCATACTTATCCTTATTCAATCTCCATCATCAATTCCTTATTAACTTTTCTCATTCATTAATCTTGTAACAAAATTTGACTCATACTTCAAACCATCTCAAAAATTATATATCTTCATCAAAAGTCAACCTTATATTCCATCTTCTTCTTTTTTTCTTCCAATTATTACTCGATAAACATAAAATTTCACTCGGGTAATATAGAACTCATTCACTACTAGACTTCCTCAAAAAATACTAAGTTTCCAACTCAACTTTGTCAACTGCTTAGCTAACACTGTAGTCACTTGGTGAATATCGTCTTCCTTCTTTAACCTTGTCACTCAGTTAAGCTTGTGTAGCTCAATACATTATATGATTACATGATTATAAAACAATCAAACCAACATTACATTATCACTGTCCAACTCATTCAAGTGCTAATTGAATACAATACTTATCAATTATCTTCAACATACTTTCTTCAAATCCTCTTCATCAATCTAATGATATGGCACTCTATTGAATTAGCATAATATTCAACCTACGAAGACTTGACATCAATGAAAACATAACAACTAATATGACTCATTTGCATACATTCATAGCACTAATAGTTACATTATTAGTTGGGGCTAAGACTTGAATCTTCAAGTTAGAATGTTACTTTTGAAAGTTATGATTTTAGATTTAGATTCTTAGACCTTATATATATATATATATATATATATATATATATATATATATATATATATATATATATATATATATATATATATATATATATATATATATATATATATATATATATATATATATATATATATATCCACTTTCATCTGATATCAAACTCATCTTCAATTAGGTCATCTCAAGTTCATGCCTTTGAATTACATTTTCCTTCTTGAGATTTGAAGTTGATTCACAATCCTTGATCTGGTCATGTAGCTCCTTCTTTTTCACTCTAGAGCTCCCAAATTTTTCTTTCTATTTCTAAATGAAATCCTATGCAACCCTAAGCTTGATCTTCATTTTTTTCTCTCTCATTAATAAATGTATCAAGTTCCTCAAGAGATGCTTCAAAATTATTTTGCAAGCACTCAAAATCCATATTGATCTTCCTGAAGCTATTAAGGCTTCCCTGAGTAACCAGTAACCATTCTCTAATACCAATTGTTAGACACAAGGATTTTGTGGGGGGTGGGGGGGTGGGTGTGAGTACGGGCTAGTAAATCAATATTCTACAAACTTTTCTTTTTTCCCCAACTATGGATATCACTAGCAATATTTAAACTTTTATAGATGATCAAACTAAAAAATAAACATAAGCATAACACAATGAAACTCATAACACCATTTTTTGTTGATTAGGAAAACCACGATGGGGATGCTACCCACAAAATGATCCACTAATCAAAAGTATCTTGTGAAAGATATTGACCCTATTAGGAGTCAATTACATCTGTGTAGTGTATTTTTCATTGTTATAGGACTAAGCCTTGTTAAAAGCGTCAACCATATTAGGAGCTATGATTATAGTACACAATAGGAGCTCACTTCTTATACAAAGCATATAAAACTTTACAAGTTATATAGAGTAATACCAAAACTTGACTATTGTTGATATCTTCAATATTTGGCTACTCCTTATTCCTCTTCATAAAAAATCATACTACTACTTTGTTCTTTCTCTATACATAAAATTAACATCTATACTATTCATACAAAGTGTCCATATAAACATTATATCAATACAATATAATGCCATAGTTTGCTAAATAAAAAGATAAGTCATTTATATCAAAAAAATTGGTCTAGTCAGCCTTGTACTACCTTGCTTTTTATCAAATCTTCAAATTAGGTTCTATCACATGTGTGTCAACATCTAGGATGTCATCCCAATCTTTTGAAGTAATTATTTTGACAAGCCAAAATAATTCCTTAACCAACATGTCAATACTCTGTTGTTTACTCTATCTTGTCTTGTCACACCTGTCTCTAGTAATCTTTTCATGACTCGCTCAAAACTCAACATAACTTTCAATAGTCTTAAAAATATACTTTATATTTTCCATGTTACCTTCCTCTAAGTCTTCATAACCTAATATGCTTCCAGTGAATCTCATTAAAAATAACATCTATGCCAGGGTTTTGAAATGCATTATGACTCTTTCTCTAAATTCATCTCTAATTTTGCACCTATCGTATCAAATTTATTGTGGGAGTACTATGAGTGTTTATTATGGTTTTGGCCAAATTTAGCCCAGTAGCTAATACTAGTGCTATATTTCTTGCAATAGATGCTCATGGCTCCTCCGTAAAATAAATGTCCTCCCAAATTTCTCTAAAAGTGTTTCACAAGGTAAGGCCTCCCCTAATATTGTTCTCAACATTCAGGATCTTTATAATGCATGTGATTGGTTAGAGAAGCATACTTTGATAGGATATTTTGTGGGAAGAATCCCTCTTGAAAGCATGCTTGAAAGAATGGGTTTCCAAGTCCTGGCCTCCCCATGTTCCTACTTGAGTGTTCAAAGCCTTTCCAAGCAAATTTTCTTGTTTTGGTTTTCTAACCCTTCCCAAACTGATGCAGTTTTTAACCATGGGCTTTGGACACTAAGGTCCTCATTGTTGGTTTTCAAGTGATGGTCAAGCGACTTCTTTGTCTCAGATGACAAGAAGCTAAAGGTCCCTATTTGCATTGAGATTTAAATTCTTCTCATGCCTTGCTGATATTTTATCTAGGCCATTGCTCAAGCCTTAGGTAAAGTTGTTTGCATGGAACCTAAAAAAAATTTCAATGCCCATCCCCAAATAAGGTTTTTCATTGAAGTTGACATTTCCTATGACCTTAAAGAAACTATTGATATCTAGATTAGGGATCACACCTTCACTCAAAAGGTTCTCTATTTGAATTCATCAAATACTACAATTAGTATCAATTAGATGAGTATAATATCAAGGATTTCTCATTCGTTGTTCCTTGCAAGTTGCCTCCTAACAAGGATTCACAAGACAAATTTTTCAATAATGGAAAGAAAGATTATTGGAAAACTACTGTTCGTAAGGGTAAAACTTCCTTTCCACCCAAATAACCAACATCTTCCTCTGCTTAGCCTTCACTAGAGATTGTTCCACTTACTATTGTTGTCTTACCAATTATGTTGATGGTGACACTACACATTTTAAACCATGTTTCCCAGGAGACTGGGCATTTGAGGGTGTCTCTCAGCCCACTTAGATCCGCACTCCACAAGTGACCTCCATGATATTTTCCTAGCCTTTATGGAGGTCTTGCAACCTAGATGGCTATGGAGATGATCCATATGATGATTCTAAGAAGTTAAGAATTATCTCTAGCAGAGATTCTTCTCCCACCTTCACCACCAGTTCCTTCTTGCATAATTGTTTCTCCTCTCTTATGGATGAGGATGTCATGCAAGATTTTTTGTCATGAACTTGCTCTAATGGAATGTGGAGGGTCTCACAGACCTTCCTCAAAAATATTATGTGTGAGACACCAGACATCAGCTTGGTATCTTAGATATTTCATGTCTCCAGGAAGTAAAATTTTTAGGGTTTTTTTCTCAATGCTACTTGTTGTATTATTTGGCCTAACATCACTATTTTTTCTTCCCAGCATGAAACTGGTTGAGGTGGTGTAGTTACTCTTCTCTTGGCTTGTTTAATTTCTTCAATTATTTCTCATGGCTCTAACCCCATGCATAGGACTGTATGGATTTTGTTATCTATCAATAAGCATTCCTTTGGCATTGTTAATATTAATGCTCCCAATGATGTTGTTAATAAGTCATAGCTATGGCATTATATGATGGATTCTCTGCTACCTTCCACTTGGGTTGTATGCAGGGACTTTAATATGGTTGAGTTAGCCTCTAACAAAGATGATATTTTACCCTTTCACTAAAAAGTTGGGAAAAGAGAAACCTAGTACTACATGCATAATAAATTAGTCCTTTTTTATCCTAATGTCCATCACTACCATTTTGGTGGAGTTTGTCATATTTGGTCTAAATTTAGAGTTGGATCTAACAAGATTTTTAAGAGGCTTGATCATGCAATAATTACTACACAATCATTTTTCTCTTTATCTAAAGATAGGGAATTACCTTTCATTCTTCTACAAGATGTGACCTTGTGAGCCACTAGACTATTCTTTTTACTATTATCTGGAAAACAACTCAAAAGCATCATTCTAAAACACAATTTTACCTTAATACATCACTCTTGAGTCATGATCCCAGTATGGCTCATATTTTGCATGCCTAGATTTTAGAGCCTTGGCCCAACATCCACATTGGTTGGATTTAATGGTGGAATGATGTCATTTTCCATATGGATAAATTTATTCACATCTATGACATGCAACTTCCTTTATACCACAGGCCAAGCCAAAGTTGTAAATCTAAAGCCAAGACAAATTTGTAGAGCTTATCACACCTCGATAGGGATTTAAAAAATCAAGGAAGTTTAGCATATATTCTTTGACCTACCTGACATTATTCAAGTCTTTTTTCCTTGGTATGAGAAGGTCTTCACTACACTAGGTAATTCTATGGAAAGGGATCAAACTTTGAAGGAACACACTATTCTTACTGCTAACCAACTTGTAGTTCAACAATTTACTTTCTACAAGAAAATGCTCACCATTAATGACCTCCAGGAAGATACCTTCTCCATGGTAGATGACAAGACCCCTAGGTGTAAAGACTTTCCTTGTGAATTTTACAAAGCTTTAAGGGATTCCATTGGACTAGATTTGAACAAAATTCTTCCTTGAAGTATTCTATTCTAAATCATTAGGTGGTTTCATTAACAAAGGAAACATTAAATTCATACCTAAAGTCGGTAACCCTGAAGATAGCTACAACTAGAGACCTATCATTCTATTGAATGTCTCCTACAAGATCATAGCTAAAGCTCTGGGTTTCAAAATATGATATCTTCTATCTTTGATTGTTCACCCTAAGCAGACTGGCTGCATCAAATCTAGAGACATCCTTGAGAACATTATTGTTGTCTAGGAGGGTATGAAATGGGCCCGTCTATATAAGAAACAAACTCTTTTTCTCAAGATTAAATTTGCCAAGGATTATGACCATATCGAATGGCCTTTCATTATTCCTATGCTTCAAGCCTTAGGATTTGGTTCAATTTTCTTTCAATCTGTAGAAATGCTCTTTGTGACACTTCTACTTGCATCACAATCAATGGCAAGAAATTTGAGGGCTTTGGTCTCTTCAAGTCCATTTGCCAGGGATGTCCTCTGGCTCCTACTTTTTATGTTCTTATTACTAAAGGGTTTGGTTATTTTCTTTCCAATGCCATCTCCTCTAGTCATATTAGGGGCATTTCCCTATTCTAGTCTACTACTCATCTTGTCAATGGAAACTTTGTTGATGATTCCTTCCTCATGCTTATTTAGGATGAGGATAATGGATGGAATGCCCTTCAATGTCTTCACACCTTCTATTTGGATTTTAGATTTGTCATCCAATGACACAAAACTTTGTGTTACATGCAATTAATTCATCAGCTCCACATTGGCTTGGCCACTACTAGTGGAAATGGATTCAACATGGTGAGATCTTTCACTTTCTAGATATTCCCTTTTCTTGTCAAGCTCCAGTCATTGATCTTTGGAATTTTTTGCTTGCCAAGATTTCTAAGAAGCTAGAATATTGGCTCACCAAGCCTCTTTCTTTGGCCAATAAAATTGAGATATGTTCCAAGGTCTTGGCGGCTATCCATGTTTATTATTCTTCCTATTGGGCACCCTCTAAAGCCTCTTATCTCAAACTAGAAAACCTCCTCAAAGATTTTCTCTAGGCTTTTGGAGCTGACCACCATGGATTTCATAGAGTCACTTGGGATTATTATTGTTTTCTTGAGAAGTCTAGAGGCCTTGGTCTCATTTCCACTCGAAAATAGGATATTGATTTATGTGCTAGATGGGTCATTTAGTCCCTCACTGTAGATGAATCCTATAAAATCCTTCATAGGCATTGCATTCCTCCAGACTCCTAGTTGAAAGACCCACTTGGAAGGGCATATGGTTTCAAACCCTTCTCATCATGCCAGAGCTAGTGCAAATTTGGAATTATTTTCTTGTAAAAAGTATATGAAAAGCATGGGAAGCCATCAAGGCATGGCTTCATTAGGCTGGTGATGGATTTAGGTATGGACTCTCTATGAATAAACATAATCTTTGGTGGTCACCCTTATTGTTTATTTAAGGTGTGCTCCTTTCCAAGATTCAGGGTGCCAATGCACTACATTTTTTCAAACATGACATCAAGACTCCCAAAGATATTTTTTTCCAAAGTTACCATGAGCCTTAGATCATGGGAAGCTATGTAGGTCTATTTTTTACCATCCTATCCAAATTGGCAAACTTTTGACCTATTGGTCTCCTCTTTGCCACCCTATATGCTTCACAAGTTGGGTATCCAACTTGTCAAACCATGGTGAAAAGACTAGAAGTGGTATCCATGTACTCCTATTTTCAATTACAAGCCCAAGATGGGATACCTTTGGTTGGTGGTTCACTTGCCTATGGTTGATTCTCTCAACCAGCATTGGCACCTCTAGTCTTCGCAACAAAATTGCAGATATAGATTTAACACTATTTGGAATGCCATCACTAAGCCAAAGATTTCATACTTTTCCTAGAGTGTCATCTTCTAGGGATTGCCTCTAGGTCCTCAACTCAAGAATTTGGGTGTTTCTAATCCATGTCCTTTTGGTGGGCAACCTAAGTCTTTCCTACACATCTTTTGGTTCTCTTGTAAAGCTCAACAACATTGTCTCTGGATTCATGATTTTTTAAAGCCTTTTAGGCAAGAGCCCTTTTCTTGGCATATGGTTCTACTAGGTAATTCCCCTAAGATCCCTTTCAAGTATACCAATATTTGGCATGCTTTCAGGAACGAGATTATTTTCAGTCTTTGGAACGATAGGAATGCAGTTTTATTCACTCATATATTTCTTAATATAAATGTATCTATACACACTAAAGCTTGCATATGTAATAATGTGATGATGTAGATTTAAGTACAAGCTAGCAAGCTGGATCTTGAGATAGCCCACCTATAGGAGTTCCTCAGTCACTAGGGCAATGCATCTTCTATGGTCGCCCGAGTACCATCAAATTCCTCTTCGATGGATTAGACTCCACCTCATGGTTGTAGTTCTTCAGTCCACCACTTGTAGACATCACATTCCCAAGCTCCTTGTCACTCTCCTAGTGGCAATTGTGATGTCCATCATTGTCACTCTACCTCCCCATGGCAAGATTTTGGTTGGTCCCTAGTTGCTCCTCCTCCTACCCTTGCTTCCTTTAATTAGCCTACTACAAGTTCTGATCCTAAATGGTCATTCCCTCTTCTGGATCTGGTGATTTTTCCTCCTAGGGTAGAGGGAGAAGGAGAAAGAGAGAAAGATTTTGTTGATGATGATGAATGGACTCCTCTCAAGCCATCCTCCAACCTCACTTATTGGGGTTTTTATGATCATCAAGTTCCTCCTCACTGGGTTGGCACTACTTTAGTCGCTTGAGGGTACTATAGATATATATATATATATATATATATATATATATATATATATAAATAATTATTTGGTTCCCAGCTCTGCCATGTGAACTCTCATGGGGTGATCTTGTATCCCCTAACCCTTTGGTGAATATATAACTTTAATATTTAATTAATAGAGAAAGGATTATTCATAAAAATAAAATAAAAATTTATCCTTAAGATCTTCCATTTCAAGATAAGTAATGTATTCACATAAATGACAACCTTATCAACTTACCCTATAAAGAACTTCAATAGGTATAACTATCTCTTTTCTTCACTAAGGATTTTATTTCATGTGTTCATTAGTATAAGTAACATTAATTATGGTCTAGTAAATGGTAGGTGTATCCCCAAATGAGATGACTTAGCTCCCAACAAATAACCACACAACGAAAGAATAGCAGTAACTCACATATTTAGATCAACTAAAATACATAGTCTCATAATATAATAATCATATTTACATCCAACATGCCTAACTATAAGGCCTTCTAGGTTACAACCAAATACATAAGAAATTACAATAATAGTTATGCAAGTGCTCGCAAGATCAAAAACCAAGCTAGCCCAGGCCAAAAATCTAGTAGAAACCCCAAGAAGAATCTAAACTTGTGCTCACAAGCCACCAAGAAACCTTCTTTTTTCCACCTACTCTTAGCTACTCACTCTACTAAACTTCACTCCTCTTACCTACTCCATCTTCTCCATGCTAAAGATAAAGGACTCTAGACATCACAAGACCCTCTACTTATACTAAACCAAGCCACAGTTTGACCTAGTAAGTGACATTAAATAAAAAATCACATAAAATATGCAATCAAGCCATAAGTCAACCTAACAGATAGAATTAATAAATGCTTAGGATAAGTCCCAAGGTTACAATGCATAACTAGCTCATATGAAAACATAAAGTACATGTCCTTAGGCATAGGTCCATGTACTACCCAATGATCCAAATCCAAGAGTGCAAAAGATAACTCGCACAAATCAAAGCCTACCCATAAAATAGGAACACATTACTAGCAACCACCAAAAATGCTCTAACTCCAACAGATCACTCCAATCCTTATGCACACATAGGGAAAGGTCCACCAGTATGTCTTGAATATAACACTAACCACATGAAACATAAGTCCACATATCTGAGCTCAATTCTCCTACATATATGATCATTGACTATCCTAAGATGCTCCTATAACAAATTAGATGATTAGGGATCACAAAAACTATAACTTTGTCATACCAATATCATTTTTTTACTATGATGGCATTGCATTAGGATATCTCCCATGTGATATGCTCTTGGTGTGATCAATGTATGTTTATTTCATCCTCCTTTTAGGTTATCTTCATTATAACCATCACGATAACATCCCTTCTCTACAAGCTACTAGTTTTATCACTTTAACAATATACATCACAACAATATTCTTTTGGGCATCACGGTAAGTCAAACTTTATTACTATGTTGTATATAATTACTACAATAGGTTCATCATTATATTTTACTCTAATATTATCACTTGACCCTATTAGTATATGCTAGTCCAATCTTACTTCTTCTCAATAGCCTTTTGATCTTGTATTGTCATATTTCACTCTGATGTCTTTATCAAGTATCATTGGGACTCAAATTACCTCATTCTAACTGCATTAGTTATCTTGAATATTGGCAAGACCTTCACTGATATATGATCATATATTCTTTATCCATATTATATATTGATATGGATTACTTTGATGAGTCTATTAGAGGTTGATATAACTTTATTTAAAATACTCTAATGGTACTAGTTATCTAATGATAATCATCAATGCAACTTTTGTTGATAGTCTTCTTCCTTTTGAATCCCTATTGGTATGAGCTTTTTAAATATTCTTATCAGATATCAATGAGACACAAAATTTATTTCATTATTAGTGTGTGTCTTACTAATTAAACCTATCAGTATATGTTATGTTGATCAATGATACTTTATTTTCTAAAGTAATTGACATACATTTGGTCAATAGTTCCCACTTTAGTACTTGATCAACATATAATATTATGTTTGTTTATTCTTCATTTGGAAGACTTCCACTTATCATTCAAATATCCATCAGTATAATCATAACTTAACTTTACTCTATCAATCTAATTATGAAGCCAAGATCATGGTTTTACTACTTTGTATTAATTCCTACCATTAGTGCTCCAATATATGGTCAATTTTCTAGAGCTAGGTCACATATGGTTTGTCTAGTTAATACTTTCTCCTTCATTCCAATATTGCACATCACAATCCAGCAGTAACTATTCTCATGATATAACCAACATGTATATATAAAGTATTCTCAAGATTTATAGATTAAGGATGTGAAGAATAGAATAAACTCGCAAAGATTCACCAAAATATAAGCTTAAAATATACTATATGGAGGTAAAATCAAAATGGCATTTTGTGTACTCTTAGAGAGTACCCTTCATCACTCTTTAACTAGTATTTAACCCATGTGGGCCTTCGAATAAGAGGTCAAACTATTAAATTAGGCCTCAAAACCTCTCCACAATGTGGATATTCTCTTTGGTCGACACCTTTAAATTTGAAACTTGTATTTATGGTAGCCTGAAGTTATGGTCAAAACTAATTTGAGCTATGTGTTCACTTCCTAGATTTATAGAACCAATTAATGAGTAAATTTTAATTTTAAAATTAAAACTTTCTCACTTGTTGATTGTAACCAAAGCTCTCCAATAAAATACATCATGTTTCAACCTACCCCAAAAGTCATATACTCAAATTCTGACAAAACTCACCCTTGTTGAATTGGTGATCTTCAAGATCATATCATTACTCCTTAGTTTCATGTTTTATGTCACCAATCTTAGATATCTATGTATGTCTCTTTCTAAAATTTATTATCATATTTTTGTTTCTATACATTGGAAGGCTTTCATTTTTTGTTCTTATTGTTATATAACTATCATCACTCGTTCTAATTGTAACACTTTTTTTTTGTGCATGAGATATTTTGTTACAAAATTAGTAGCATCTCCTTTGCCTTTAAATGGTCATGATATTAATCCATACCCTAATATGAAGTTTTGAAAGCTTCCAGTTTATATTCATAGCTCTATCATCTTTGTATAATAATATTATTAATGCAATGTCTATAATTATGGCTTATCATTCCACTATTGTTCATACTAATTTGGTAGTAATAGCACTATCTTTATCTTGTACTCTTTAGAACACTATCGTTATACTGTTGAAAATCTGATTGAAAAGATCATTATTGATAGAGGGAGGTTGTTGCAAAAAGGGAGATTGTTGATAAAGAATGTTTTCAATCATTTTTTTGTCACTGATGTCAAACCTGCTATTTGTTGGAATGAAAATTTCTTATAAGATCCAAGTACTATCACTTAGTTGGTTGATGAAGGGGATTTAATCAATAAGATGTAAAAAAAAGTACCTAAGGGAAAGGTTGAGTTATAGTTTTGTAATGAAGAACAAGGATCAATTAAGACAATGGTAAAATGATGCATTGACAATAAACTTGAAGATACAAAGGTTGGCCACACTTAGAAACTCTAGAAGAATAAGTTGCAACAAAGCTGTCTACAAAACTTGACTAAATTCATTAGTGGGTGTTGAGCAAGCTAGTTCATGCTGAGCAGATTTTCAATAGGAGTCGAGCAAATGTAAAATCTAGTGTGTGCCAAGTTAGATAGAAGGAGTCGGGCAATTAATATGTGCCAAGAAAAAGTCAAACTTAGTTGATGTCGAATGAATCCATAGTAAGTGTCAAGCATCAACAAAACATATTTGGTACTGAGTAACACAGTATGTGTCAAGCATCAAAAACTCAATAGTGTTGACCTACTGCATTATTTGAAAAGTCAAAGATTCACCAGATCTGAGCTTACAAGTTTGTTGCCTTGAATTTTGTAAACTAGATGGAAGATAAGGATGATGAGCTGGTGGCACAGAATTTTAGGTAAACTCTTTTTGGGTGAATTCAGGAGGATTCTTTATGATGTTTCTAGAAGAAACAAGATAAAGGGTAGATTCATTCAATCCTACCTAATCCATTCAAACTAAAATTAAAAGTAGGAAGATTTGAGAGGGAAAAGTATTCCAGACTTCTATTTAAGGAGTTACAGGTCAAGAAGCAAGAGTTGTTGAGCTGCCAAGTTGTTGAAGTGATTGGAAGGATGTCAAGGTGAAGGCATTGAGAAGGAAGAACAAAGTACAAAAACTCTGCTTTGATAAGTGGCCATATAGGAGATTACATTGGTACATCAAACATGGAGATTCAAGGAGATGAAGCTTGAAAGGAGGACAAGCTGTCAGAGTTGTAGAGACTAAAAGCCAGGAAAATTTGAGAGTTGAACTGAGATCTAAAATCTGAAAGTTAAATTGTGAGTTGTATCTGATCAAAAGCCCTTGTTGTTACTCTCTAACAATTGTATCAGTTAGGGTAAAATCCTATGGACTTAGGTTGGTTTAATAGCCATTTGTAAATCCTTTAACAAGGTGGCATTCCAAGTGAATGTTCTAAAGTTCTCTAACTAGGCCCACTTCTAACAAGGTGGTTGAAATCCTTTAACCAGGTCAGGCCCTTCACAGGGCATCACTTTAGAAGAGTGAGAATTGAGTAGCAAGTTACTAGTGGTTTTTCCCAAATGGGTTTCCATGTAAATCATCGTGTTATGTGTTAATCTTTCATGTCTTATTCTTGCATGTTGATTTTATAATAACTTGCTAAGATAAATATTTAGCTTGGATGCATGATTATTTTAATTGGGCTCACTATACATGGTGAAAAAAAGTTTTTTGAGGACATTTTGACCTTGAATAACTGATTCACCCCCTTCTTAGTTATTCTAAAGCATTTCTAATAATTGGCATCAGAGCCATCTGCTGATTTAGTTTAAAAGTACTAGAAGCAGGAAGATCAAGATGTCCAAAAGAGAAGTTCTCAAGCTCAACAGAGATAACTTCACTACATGGTAAAGTTTAATGAAGTTGCACCTTGGATCAATAGTTGATCATGCAAAAATGTCAATTGAAGTGGAACATGTTGATCCAGCTGGAGTCTCTACTGCAGAAGATTTAAATAAAAAGAAGGAGAACAATCAAGCAATGTTGGAGATTGCCTCTACCCTCAACTATGTTGAATTTGATGACATCAAGGGATGTGATTCTACATTCAAGATGTGGAAAGTCTTGACTAATATCTATGGAGGAGATCAAAATTTCCAAAGAACAAAAAGAGAAAACCTTAGAGGAAAGTATGATGACATGAGAATGGAGGAAAGTGAGAACATTGCTCAATATGTCTCTAGAATGAAGGAAATAGTAAGTGCAATAAGAAGTTTGGGTGATCATTTAGATGATGATACTATTAATAGCAAATTCTTAAGGACCTTGCTTCCCATCTATGCTATTAGAGTTTCAGCCATCCAAGAGTTAAGATGTGTACCAAGAAACAATCTAACTCTTGAAGGTATAGTGGGAAGACTTACTGCATTTGAGTTATCCAACTTTGATAACTACAGACCTGAGAATCTTGAATCTGCTTTCAAGGCCAAGATATCATTGAAAGATACTAAGGAGGAAAAACCAAAAAAGAATAAGAAAAATGTAAAATATGCATCCAGTAATAGCAGCACAGATGAAGAAGATGTGGAACAATTGGAAGCATTGTTGGCCAGAAGATTTCACAGAGGCAAAGGTAAATTTAAAGGTAAGTTGCCTATCATTTGTTTTAATTGTAATGAAGTAGGACATATTGCTGCAAGGGGTACATAGAAGAAGAACTATAGAGAAGGCAAAAAGCATAAGAACAGAAGAGAAGATGATAGCAGAGATTACAAAGACAAAGGCAAAAAGTGCTACATTGTTGAAGAAGAGGATTTTGATGAAAATGATGATGAGGTAGTCTACATAGCCATGAAGGATGAATCAAATGAAGATGAGGCAACAACAATGGTAACCTATGTGAACAAAAATGACAAGTGGATCATAGACATTGGATGCTCACATCACATGACAAGAGACAAAAGTAAGTTTATTTCCTTTACTCAATATGATGGAAATAGTGTTAGATTTGGAAATGATGCTCCATGTCTAATCAAAGGAAAAGGTTCCATTAAGCTTACAGAGAAAATTTCATGTGATAATGCATATTATGTTGAAGGATTGAACTACAATTTGTTGAGTGTGTCACAATTAAGCAATGTAGGTTGCAAAGTAGAATTTGAAAACAAAACTGCCAAAATCTATGACATTGATAGAAATCTAATAGGAAAAGGAGACCAAACTAGGAGTAATCTATTTTACCTAGATATGGAAAATGCAACTTGTCTTATTGTAAAACTTGATGATGTGTGGCTATGGCATAAAAAGTTATGTCATTTTAACTTTGATAATCTAATTAGCATCAGCAAAATGAAGAGAGTTAGAGGATTGCCTAAACTAAAGAAGCCTGACAATAAAATGTGCAAACAATGTTAGCTAGGAAATATGACCAAGTCAATTTTCAAAAGTAAAACCTACACTTCCAAAGAAGTATTAGAGTTAGTCCATACAAACTTGTGTGGCCCAATAGAAGTTCAAAGCTACAAAGGAGATAGATATATAATGTTGTTGGTGGATGACTACTCTAGGATGATGACTATCATGTTCTTAAAGCAAAAATCTATTGCATTTCAAATGTTTAAGTGGCATTTGGCCAGGGTTGAGAAGGAAACACAAAAGAGTCTAAAGTTCTTGAGATCAGACAGAGGAGGAGAGTTCACATCTAAAGAATTTGAGACATTTTACAATAACAAAGGAATTAAGTGACAAACATCAGTACCAAGAACTCCCCCACAGAATGGCATTGCAAAAAGGAGGAATAGATCAGTGATAGACTATGCAAGAAATTAATGATGGAAATGAATGTTGCACTAAAGTATTGGAGAGAAGTTGTTAGTACTATTGTTTACACCCTGAGTTGAGTACAAGTCAAGAAAGGTACAAATGCAACACATTTTTGAATTATGGTATGGTCAGTCACCCAATGTAAAATATTTCAAAGTATTTGGTTGTAAATGCTATATTCTTAAAGATACTAGAAATGACAAGTTTGATGCAAAGAGTGATGAAGGCATATTCCTTGGATACTCTAATAGAAGTAAAGCATATAAGTGTTTGAATACTAACATTAATAAAATTGTGGAGAGTACAAATGTAAATTTTGATGAGCATGCAGAAGTTCAAGTTGATGAAATCAAGAAACCAAAAGAGTACAGATCCTTTCTATATTTCAATGAAGAAATACCTATTGAAAAAGAAGCTACCAATCAAGTTGGGAATCAACAACAAACTTTAGTATCAACTAAGTCACAACTAGTGAATGTTGAGTTGTATTTAGAAGCCAAGTTACAGAATGAAGAAAATGTACATTCTAATTCTAAAATCAGTACACATGAAAGAGATCAAGAAATACCTAAAAGAGATGTGCACAATAACTCTGAAGCTAAAAGACCAAACATGGAAATAAGGAAAGAATCAAGGCTATCCAAGTATGTGAGAAGACATCACCCTACAAAAAAAATCATTGGTGACAAGGAAGCCAAACCAATGACAAGGAATAGACTAAGAAATGAATCATGTCTGCTGAGCAAGATTAAACCCAAAATAGTAAAAGATGAACTACAAGATGATAATTGGTGTAAAGCTATGGAAGAAGAAATCAAGCAGATTGAGAAGAACAAAACCTGGACCTTAGTTCCAAGACCAGCTAATAAGAATGTGATTGGTACCAAGTGGGTTTTTAGGAACAAGCTTGATGAGAATGGTGAGATCACAAGAAATAATCTAGACTAGTTTGCAAAGGTTATGCACAAGAAGAAGAACTAGACTATGGGGAAATAGTTGCCCCTGTTGCAAGGATGGAAGTAGTAAGAACTCTACTTGCATATGTTGCTTACAAAGGTTTCAAAGTCTACCAAATGGATGTAAAGTTTTGTTTTCTGAATGTTATACTAGAAGAAGTCTATATAGGACAACCAAAGGGATTTATTGATGACAAACACAAGAATATGATTTGCAAACTACATAAAGCACTCTATGGTTAAAGCAAGCACCTAGAGCATGGTATGAGAAACTACACAAATATATTTTGAAGATAGGATTTGAGAGAATAGATGACAACAACAACTTGTATATCAAGGCAGAAAAAGGTAAAGACATTTTGATATCTGAGATCTTTGTTGATGACATAATATTTGGAGAAAAAGATGCCCTATGCAAAGATTTTGCTGATCAAATGAAACATGAGTTTGAGATGTCAATATTTAGAGAAATCAAATTCTTTGTTGGATTTCAAGTACATCAACTAAAACATGGTATATTTGTGACTCAATCAAAATATATCAAGGAGATAGTCAAGACATTTGGCCTAGAGGATTCAAAACCAGTCAGTACGCCAATGGTAACAGGACATAGGTTATCAAAAAATAATAGGTCAGTTGAGGTAAATCAAACAATGTATAGATCAATGATTGGAAAGTTGTAGTATGTTGTACATAGTAGACCAGACATTGCATTAGTTGTTGGAATAGTGGCAAGATTTTCTTCCAATCGAAGAGAAAATCATCTTATGGCAGTTAAAAGAATATTGAGGTACATAAAAGGAATAGATGACTTTGGCTTATACTACAAGAGGAGTGAAAAGTTTGAGTTGAAAGCCTACATTGATGTAGATTAGAGAGGTAATATTGATGACAGAAAAAGTACCAGTGGAGGAGAACTTTTCTTAGGTAAAAGATTAGTCAATTGGACTAGCAAAAAGAAAAGTTGTACCTCACAATCCAAAGTTGAAGCTGAGTATGTTGCTGTTGCTATCAACTGCTCCAATATTGTATGGATCAAACATCTGTTGCAAGGTATGAAGGAAGAGATGACTGAACATGTAATACTCTATTGTGATAACACAAGTGCCATCAACATATCAAAGAATCCTATGATGCATGCTAAAACAAAACACACTACAATTAAGTATCACTATTTAAGAAAATTGGTGGAAGACAAGCAAGTGAGGATGGAATATGTTAGCTCAAAGGAATAAATTGCTGACATCTTCACAAAAGTACAACCTAAAGATGCATTTGAGTATCTTAGAGGTAAGTTAGGGGTGATACCCCTATCCAAGGTTGTTTGAGCAACAACAAGATTGCCCTGCATCAAATGAGTTGTTTGCTGAAATCTTATAAATTGATGGAAAGAATACTTTAGGTATTACCTGAAGTATTCAAAGTATTGAAATGCCAAATAAGTCATAAGCAAGGTGATAGAGGAAGAAATTGAAGTTCCTACTATATATGAGCAATGTTAGTATGCTAATAGAAACCAAATTTAAATAAAGCTTCTACAAACTAAACAAAATTCATAAACTTCAAGATAGACTAAGATGAGCTCTCAATTGAGAATATGAGCCATTAATGGGCTCTCTCAATGAGAAGCTCTCTTGTTGAGTAGCTTTGTCTAAATAGATAGGATGTATGCTCAAGCTTATGCTTCAAAAAGGGCTTCAAATGGAGTTGGAATTTGGGTGTGAGTGTATGGTTTTGATGCAAAATGGCTTCTTAAAATGGAATTATGACTTTACTTCATGGATTGTGTTATTTTTCAAAGGGGAAGGATCCAATTTATAGGCAAGAGGCTTGAGGGATTGAGGGCTAAGATGCAAGGATGGGAAAAAGCTCATGGAGGGCTCGATTGCATGAGAGGAGAGCACATGGATTGTGCTTTCTTATAGCCAATCAAGGAGTGACACATGTCACATGGTGAGAGGATGGAGGAAAGGGGAAGGATGAGTCAACAAAGGAGGCTCAAGGGATAAAATCTTCATAAAGAGCCTCATAATGACTTGTAAGAGCAATAAAAGGGCTTGAAAGAGTCATTTATGGCCTAGCGGGCTTCATAAAGTTTTATGGTTGAGATATTTTAAGGGAGATGAGAGCAATTTCGACTTGGGCTTGATTAGGAGGGTTTTAAGCTTGCTTAGGCTTGTGCAAATGATTAGAGGATGGATTAGGATGGTTTAGGATTAGCTTAGGGATAGGCAAGTGGATGGCATTTAATGAGGGTGGGTGAAGGAGGAGATATTTGTTAACTTTGGCTTGGGTTAGTAAGTCTTAACCCATGTTTAGGGAATGTGACAAGGTTAGGAGGGGATTAGGATTAGGTTTAAAGACATCTTCTAGAAGAGTCTAGACTTTGGATGAGGATAAAGACTTCTAGAATAGTCTAGAATTCCCTAGGATGAGGATGAAGACTTTCTAGAAGAGTCTAGAACTTCTTAGGATGAGGATAAATTAGATTTTTAGGAAATAAATAAAGTTTTATTTATTTCAAGGGTTTGGGTTGAGGAGATATTTATTAAAACTTTTTTAATAAACATGAGGATTAATATTTGATCTTAATTAAATATTTTGAGTTGGGATTAGGGGTAGGAAATGATGGAATTAGCCTTTAATTAAAATTAAAGAAGGATTAGAAGATTTTGGAAGAGGTTAGTGGTCTTAAGGAAATTGACCAAGTTTTGGGCAAAAAATAATTTTTTTATTTATTTTGGGTTTTTTGGTCAATTTATTAATTAAATAATTAATAAATAAGGAAATAATGTTTAAATAAGATTTAAACATTTTTGGGAGGGATTCCTTAATTAAATATTTTTAATTAAGATAAAGGGATTTAATGGCATAAAAATAAATTAATTAATTAAGTAATTAATTAATTAATAAATGATGATGTCATCAGGAATTTTTCAGAAAATAAAAATACTTTATTTTCTAAAAGTTTTTAGGTGTCTACATTTTGCCCCTCTTTGATGTGATGCCACAAGTGGCATGGCATCAAAGATAAGAAAATAAGATGCCCAAGGCTAGAGCAGAAGAGGAGAGAATGGACTGTGAGATGCCCCCTCAAGAAGGTAGCGGGGAGAGAAAGCGAGGCTCGATGGCTTCTTGAAAAGTACAAGAATCTCGGATGAGCAAGGAAGCTCAGATTGGCAAAGAGAAGGGGCTGAATTAGCTCAAACTCTCACTATGGGAGAATTATAAAGGAGAATCAGATGCACAAGAGGAAGCAAGCTTAAGACTTTAGGGAAGGTGGAGGATAAAGGAGCGGAGTGCTATAAAAAGGAATCCAGGATAGGGAGATGGATGAGGGGATTATAAAAGCTGATGCAATAGGATTTCAAAGAGTTAGATTGGCAGAAGATGGGTTTCAGAGATCCCTAGGACTAGGATTGTGGATCGCGAAAGATGAGGCTTGGTGGATTGATTTGGATTGGTGGATCCCTAAGACTAAGATTGTGGATCCCTAAAGCTAAGAGTGATGATTGATTCAAAAAGATATAGTTGCACAAGCTAGGGAAGGAGAGACAGATGCTGGAGATGGATGGGGGATAACGGAGATAAAGGGATTCCATTGAAGCTTTTTGAGCAGGGGGATACTTCAAAGAGAAGTACCACCATGTAGTTGAGCACTAGATTTGCTATAGGACTGTTGGTTAAAATCCAAGGTTACCAAGAACATCAAGGCCTTTTCACCAACCTTCCAGAGGACTGACGAACTGACTCAAAAAAAACACGCAAGGATTGCCCCAACATCACACATGAATCCTAGAGGAAGCAGCGTGGAAACGACACTGGAGAACCCACAAGAAGAAAAGAAAAAAAAATGAAAGACCTGATCAAGACCTTACGCTCTAATTGCCCCATTCACAACATACCATGATATGGAAGATCGTGGCAACCTTGAGGAGGGAACAAGGAGATTGCTTGGAAAAGATACTTCAAGACCCAAAAGGGAAGATTCCAAATCAAAAGAAAGTGAAAATCCAAAACAGAGTCATTTGCCAACAAGATGGGTAGGATGAGGTATTAACGAACCAAGATCAGACATGAGGAAAGCTATATCCTGCAAGGACCTATCGGAGAGCACCTAAGCTAATGGATCTGGAGGAGTGATGCGTCTGGCAAGCTGAACTAAAAAGGATAACACTTTGGTGACAGGAGATCTAGCTAAAGGATGCATTGGAATAGCTAACCAAGGGTTGTGCGATGTGTGCAAGATGCTGATCAAGGAGGAACTAACACGAAAGCTGGATAGATACAATGGTACTAAGCTAAAGAGGATGTACAAGCTAACTGACCAAGATATGTTACAAATGTACAAGTTTGTTCATGTTTTGGTTTTTTTGAGATGGAAATGTTTGTGAAGGATGGGATGTCTATAATAGGTGATAGGTGGATAGGTAGATGGTTTAAAAGCTTAAGTGAAAATGGGGTTTTGTGTGTGCACGTGATAGTATACAAGCTAGGATACAAGATTATTTATAGGCTGGAATATGGTACAAACTTTGGACAAGATTCAGATATACAAGGTATGGTACAAGATTTAAAAGGTATAATACAAGCCTTGGTACAAGATTTTACAAGCTGAGGTACAAGATTTTACAAGCTATACAGGAGGTATTTACAAGCTCCATTAGATTTTGGATATTTGGTTGGAACACCAAGGGAACAAGCAAGTGTTTTATGGGATGGTGGGTGAATGGATGAGGGATAGGATAGTGATAGATAATGGATTAGTCTTAGTACCCAAGGCGCCTGAATTACCAAGTTTTCACCAAGGTACCTATCCAAGGAGCTTGAATTGCCAAGTTTTCACCATTGGACACTTATTTCTCTTTACTATTTTTTTTTATTTTTCAAAAGCTAGGTATACCAAGGATCTTCAAGCATAGAACTTCTTGAGATGAATGATGTTAGTAGGATCATTCAAGAGTTCTCCTTCCGGTGCAGATAGCTGATAGGCTCCGGAGCCAAAGGAAGCAGTAACAACATAAGGACCAAGCCATGTAGGTTCAAACTTGCCTTTCTTTTCTCGATCTGCTTGGACTTTCATGTTTTCTTTGAGGACCATGTCACCTGGCTGAAAGTGTCATGGAAGAACCTTCTTGTTGAAATTCCTTTTGAGACGAGTTTGATAGACTGTGAGATGATCATAGGTTGCTTGTCACTTCTCGTCTAAGAGATCTAGCTGGGTGAGCCGAGCTACTCTGTATTCTTCATCTGATATTTATCCTTGCAAAGATATGCGCAAGGAGGGAAGTTCAACCTCTATAGGTAGTATCGCTTCGGCACCATAGACTAGGGAGTATGGAGTTGTGCCTGTGGATGTACGAAAGGAAGTTCGATAGGCCCATAGGGCTAGATTTATTTGTAGGTGCCAATCACGGCCGGAATCATTGACAACTTTCTTTAGGATTTTGAGGAGGGTTTTGTTAGTTGCCTCTGCCTGGCCGTTACCTTGTGGGAAATATGGGCTAGAAAAGTGGTGATGGATGTAGAGGGAAGTGCATAATTCTTCCATGTTGAGATTTTCAAAGTTACCTCCGCAGTCAGTGAAGATGGTGGATGGGATGCCGAAGCGGCAAACAATGTGGTACAAGATGAACTTGGAGACCTGAACTCCTGTAGCTGAGACTAGGGGGACTGCTTCCACCCATTTAGTGAAATAGTCTGTAGCTATTATTATCCATTTATGTTCATTAGATGAGAGGGGTGTGATAGTTTCAACTAGATCAAGGCCCCAACAAGCGAAAGGCCAAGGTGGTGCAATAGGCTGTAGATCCTGTGCTGGAGCATGCACAAGATTTGCATGCTGCTGACATGGGAGACACTTTCTGACAAAGTCACAGGAGTCTTCTTTAATGGTAGGCCAATAGTAGCCTGCTCTAAGGATTTGTCGTGCTAGGACAATACCACTCGTGTGGGCACCGCAAAGTCTAGAGTGTATTTCCTTTAACACCATCACGGCCTCGTTTTGGTCTAAACATCAAGAGAGAGAGTATCATGATAACCCCGACGATATAGGGTATTGGCTATGATAACATAGCGGCATGATTTTTGGATGAGGTTCTAGCGTTGGGTACGTGTGAGGTGAGGGGATATGATACCATCGTTAAGGTAAGCGTAAATCTCATGGTACCAAGGGGATTGGGGCCCAACCAAGATACAAACATGGTTTGAATCCTCATTCGCATAGGCGGGTGTGAGCAGCTGTTCCACTAAAAACTCATACTATGTAGATGCTTGGGGAATTTCCAAGAGTGAGCCTATAGTAGCCATAGCATCTACTGCTTTGTTCTGTATTCGAGGCACTTGTGTAAACTGAAGCTTTGTAAAATGCTAGGTCAGCTGATCAACTAGCTCTTTGTAGGGTAATAGATTTTCATCTTTGGTTTGATATTCATTTAGGGCTTGCTTGATGATGAGCTGAGAATCGCCAAAGATTTGTAGCTCAGTGATGTTCCATTCGACTACTATCTTTAATCCTATTATGAGAGCCTCATATTCTGCTATATTGTTGGTACTAGGGAATTGTAGCTTGAAGGCTTTTGGAATGTAATCTCCTTGAGGTGTGACCAACAATATTCCTGCCCCTGATCCATGAAATGTGTATGAGACTTGACCAAGATATCATCCACATAATCCTCCAAAATGCTATGGATGAGATCATGAAAAATGGCTGTCATAGCTCTTTGATAGGTAGCCCCAGCATTCTTTAGGCCAAAAGGCATCATGTTGTAGCAAAAGGTTCCCCAAGGGGTAGTGAATGTTGTCTTATGCTGATCCTCTTCTGCAATCTTGATTTGATTATACCCAGAAAATCCATCCATGAGGGACAAAATTTCATGTCCAGCTGTAAGATCTACAATCATATCTATGTTGGGCAAGGGAAAATCATCTTTTGGACAAGCTTTGTTAAGATCTCTGAAATCAGTGCAGAGTCTAATGTCACCAGAAGGCTTAGTGACGGGGACCATGTTGGAGATCCACTCTGAATAGTCGATAGGTCAAATAACCTTAGCAGCTAACATTCTTTCTAATTCAGCTTTGACCAATAATGCCACCTTGGGGTGCATTTTTCTAAGCTTTTGTCTGACGGGCTTGATCTTTGGATTAACTGCAAGATGATGAACTACAAGCTTTGGATCAAGCCCTGGCATGTCCTAATATGACCATGCAAATCAACCAATGTTTTCTCTTAAGACTTCAAAGAGGAGATCAACTTGGTCTTGTGATAGGGATGTAGCAATGTGAACAAGTCTAGGGATCTCTAAAGAACCAATGTTGACTTCTTGAGTATCCTCAATTAGAATAGAAGACACCTCTGGTCGATTATCTTGAGAAGGCAATGCTAAATCCTCATGTTCTTCTTGTGGCTCTGGATTTTCTTGCTGAGGGGTTCTCTTCGCTGCCTTAGCTAGTCCTGGATTCACCTTAGTTTCAGTTTTGGGTGTATCGGAACTAGGTTGGGGATTTTCTCCAAAATACCCCTTGGGATCTAGCTTGTAGATATAGGCAGAATTTGGCTTTGTTTTCTTGTGAGGTGTTTCAGCTCCCATGAATCTCAGAAGTGCTTCCTCTGATGTGAACTCATCAATGTGTACGATGCTTGGTTGGTCCCAATCTATAAGTTTTGGATGGGCGAGTGGTAGGTTAATGAGGTGGATGGATAGTTCTTGGAGAACATAGTCTTTGAGGGAGATTTGTTCTAGGATATCGTCGTAGGCTCTCTTTTCAACTTTCTTAGGAATGTCTTCAATTTTGACAAGGTCACGGTGAATGTTTGAAAAAGCATGACCATTCTCATTGGTGCCCCCAGTTGTGGGTATGCCAAAGCCAAGACCTGACTTTGATTCCCACTTGTGTGCGTTGATGGGGCACTACATGCCTCTTTCTTCTGGTCCTAGACCACCACCTTGATAGTTCCATTTGTCAGTGATGAGCTTATGTTCTTGGGGATACTTTTGGCTAAATTGATCAAGGCACGCTTGATTTCTTTGAGGAGGATCCTTATGTAACCAATTGTTGATATCCGAAGTGAGCTCCTCATGAAGAGGGATTTTCGAGGATACAAAGGTTGTTGGCCCAAACTATTTGTATCGAGGAGGTGGAATCTCCTTAGCTTTGTGATATGTCGGTCTTCCATGGGCATGTGGATCAAGTGGGAGTGCCCCGACAACAAAGGCATCTAATAGACTATACTCTCCACAGCCTTTGTTATTGATCTTCACGGTAGATAGGGTGGAGGCGAGGATGGTTTCTAGGTCATTACAAGTGTGGGATGAGCTGGCGATGGTTGTGCCGATATCAATTCCAGGGCAATGGTTTGTATATGAGGCTTCAACCGCATTGCAGTAAGCAAAGGGTTCTCGATCGACATGGATTGTTACCTCAATGCCTTGATGCGAAAATTTGACACACTGATGGTAAGTGGATGGAACGGCTTTCATGGCATGAATCCATGGGCGACTGAGGAGGATGTTGAATGGTAGGTTTAGATCAATAAAATGGCAGAGTGTTTCTTGGATGACTGGCCCAACCTTGATTGGCAGCAAAATAGTTCCTTCTGTGGTTCTTTCCAAGTTGTCATAAGCTTTGATGGTGATAACCTCACTGATGATATCTGCCTCAGTATACCTAGCTTTTTTTATGAATTTTAGGGTGCAAATATTCAAGGCTGATCCATTATCTATCATTACTCTTTTCATGGTAAAATTGGATACCATGATGGCTATGCAAAGCGGAAGGGTGTGATATGGCTCGACCACAGGTATGTCGGTGGGTTTGAAAGATAGGGCACATGAGGATGAAAGGTGTCCAACAAGATTACGAAAATTAGTAGCATTGATATCAAAAGGGACACGGGATTCTATGAGAGCACTGTCAAGGATGTTCTTGTACATAGGACTAGTGCGAAGAAGGTCTAAAATGGAGATTTGGGCTGGCATGTTCCCAAGGTGTTCCAAGATATTATACTAGCTTTTTGACGGAGCTGATGGTGCTGGTGAAATTGGTGGGCCTGCAATGTTAAATCACGCTCTTTGAGTGGTGACTGCACACTCATTGTTTGGTCCTTGGATATTGATAACATTGATAGAAGGCTCTTTCTTGGATATACAACCTATAAGGCTACCATAGTTTATATAGGATGAAGTGTGGTCATTGTTCTTCCCATGTTGTTGGTTTGGCTGACGGTTGTTGGTGTTGTTATTGTTGGTTTGGATAGGTGCTTTTCCAAGATTTTGGTTGTTGTGTGGAGGAAAAGCATTTTGATAGATCTGTAAGCCTGCATTAGGAGAGGTTTGGGCACCAACAGTGATTTCCTTCCTATCAATGAGATCCTGCACATAGTCTTTTAGTTTCATGCATCTGAGGGTAGTGTGACCTTTTACCCTATGAAATTTGCAGTACTCATTATCTTTGTACCATGCAGCTTTAGATTGGCTTGGGTCGATTTGCTGGGTAGGAGGAAATTTGACGAGGTTTTCCTTGACTAATTTCTCAAAAATGACATCCAAAGGTTCACCAAGGGGTGTATAATTTCTAGGTGCAGGTTGGAATCTGGGCTTTTGTCCTGCAGCTACATTGATGACATTAGCTTGATTGCTAGACCCTTGAAAGTTGGGTCTTGGATTGTGGTTTTGATAGCTTTGGTGATTATGTTGTTGGTATTTGATAGCTTGTTGATTGTTTGGTTGATATGGTGGGTTGGACAGGTTTTGAGAAGGACCAACAATATTCACATGTCTGGTGTCAGTGACGCCATCTGTTGCAACGTGCTTGTTTTTGTTCCAATACCTAGACTTGTCATTGGAATGTGATTGATTTTAGTTGGCTTCCTTGTAAATCTTGACCACACCATATTTAATGAGTCCTTGCTCAAGGATCATTCCTTTCTCTTTGATATCTTTTTAGGTCTGCAAACAGTTCATGGTCATGTGGTAAGCCAAGCTAGGATGGGCATTATCAATAAACATTTTCACCACATGGTGCTCTGGCAAGGTGCAGGATATGCGGGTGGTAAGGGTTTGCCATCTTTGCAGGTATTCAGCAAGGCTTTCTCCACCTTTTTGCTTAATGTGGACAAGGTCAACTATTGATAGCTCTGTTTCAACAAGATGGGCATATTGGCCTACGAATGCCTCAGATAATTCAGCAAAGTTTTTAATTGTTCCATAGGGGATTCTATAAAACCATTCAAGAGCTGCTCCATCCAAGCTTTTGGGAAAAAGGCGCAAGAGGAAGACATCATTGTATGCTACATCCTGGCAGTGCATGTAAAATTCTTTGATATGTGTGACAGGGTCTCCTTTTCCTCTGAATTTGTCAAATTTGGGTACGTCAAAGTGTTTGGGAAATGGTGTCATGGTAATGGCTCTGTCAAATGGTTAAGGACACACATTCTCAAACTTGAATGTCTTTGGATCATTCCCTTCTTGGATGGCTTTCAAAGCTATCTTCATTTGCTCCCATTCTAAATTGATAGGTGATGGCTGGGGTGCCCCCAATGTAGGAGTGCCTTGAGGTAGGTATGCGCTAGATGGGGCCACTAAATATGGATGGCTATGAGGGATTTGCTGATAGGGATTGTACATTGTTTGGGCAACTGCATGGTGGATGACGGGTTGTTGAGGGGGAGGTGACGCATATTGCTGCATGTGCTGCGAGGCTTGCTGTTGATATGGGATTTGAGGTTGGGATTGAGGAATATAAGCTGACTGTGGGATAAATGAATGGCTTTGTGGAGGTAAGGTATAAGATGGCTGTGAAGCTTGGGGAAAGGATCGAGGGGCTTGTGGGGTTTGACCAAGGTATGTGGATTGTGCCCCCATTTGTGATGGTACCTGCAAATAATTGGTGGTTGGCTGGATTGGTGGATTACCTCCTAAAAGTGGCATTGAAAAGTAGTTGGTAATAGGAGGTAATGGATTAGTTAGTGGTGGAGGTGGTGGGAATTGAAAGCTTGGGAATGGAACTGATGGGGTTTGATAGCTTGGTGGTTGGATTTGAAAGCTTGGTAGAGTGGTGGCGGGAGCTGGGGTTACTTGGGAGCTTGGTAGAAAATTGGTAGTAGCTTGAGGGGTTTGATAGATTTTTGGAGTGAGGGTAGTAGCTTGTGGATTTGTGGCTGATGGCACTGAGCTCCCAAGACCTAATGGAAATGATGGGATTGTGCTTTGGGCTGTAGTGAACAAGTTGGGGGTGATGAAAGGTTGATTACTTGGCCCCATGGGTGGCATCCCTATTGTATATTGCTGAGGTTGGCCAAAGATGTTAGCATTGATTTGGGAGATGGGTGGATTTGGAAGGCTGGGTTGGGGAGCAGCAGTAGCAATAGTGAAGGGGGTGAACGGTGAGGTGTTTTGGGTAAAGGGGGTTTGGAGCGGAGAGGTATGAACCAAGGATGGAGTGGTGGTGGTTGGGTTGGCTTGCGGCATGGAGATTTCAACTTGGGTGGATGATGGTATGTTTGGGTCTGTTGGATCATATGGATTGGCTGGAGGCTCTTCTTTTGGCATATATTGAGGATAATTTGGATCATAAGAGCCTATGGGTGGTGGTAGCTTCCCAAACAATGGGAGAGATGGATCTGATAATGGATGGGGTCTTCCAAATTCAAAGGTTCCTACATTGTCCCTTTGAAAATTAGCCATGATTGTCTCTTTGTTCTTGTCTATAATGGCATTTACCAATACTGCATTTCTTGGTTGGTTCATGAAAGCTTTAATGTCAGTAGATGATGGCATAGCTTTCTCTGGGTTGAAGGATGGCTGAGTGCTCAAGGGGGGTGAGGCTGTTCGATCCAAATGATAGGGCTCCATTGTTTCTTTCTTCTTGGCTAAGCGAGTGATGGGTGGCATGAAAAATGCTCCTAGGGATGAGATGCAATAATGTTGATGGATGCAAAAGGGGGAAGGCTTCTTTATGCAAATGATTTCCTAGGTTAAGGCAAAGCTATATGAAAAAACCTAAGGAGGATTGGGTTGGAGATTCTAACTTCAAAGATATGTTGCCAAAGCACGAAAGGTCTGCTTTCCAATGTGCAAGCTTGGTGCTGATTGTGTCAACTTAAGGATAGACTGATGATCCTTTAGGAAGAACACGAGATTGACCACTTATGGATCCCAACCTTTAGCTCAAGGTGATGAGGGATAACAAGTGACAAAGTTGGATTACCCTAGACAAAGCTCTGTCAAAGGGATAACCTTGGTGAGATTGAAGGATTTGGAAGATTTTAGGAGTGGCAAACTTTTGGCAAAAGTGACAACAATTTTGAAGGCTTAGATGTGAGGTTTTGATTGTTGGCTAGATAGTTTGGTTCTAAATGAAATGAATGAGCTAATAATACTTAAGGGGATAACCTAAAATGGCTGGCTTTTCTACAAAGATGACTCTAAAGTGAAGCTTATCCAAGAAGATGTGGAGAAACAAGGGGGTCTAATCATAGAAATCATGCCTAGTTGGTAAGGCATAAGCAGGATTAACTCCTAGATTTTGGCTAAATTTGCTGGTGCGCTCTAACCAGGCCTCTTGAAGTGCTTTGTCGACAGCTTTGTCCTTTACTTTGTGGAGTTTGACAATTCGAGGACTTGGTGTTAGTTCCCTTCTCTTGGCTGAAAGTTCTTGGTATGCCTGAGATGGTTTGAGTTTAACTTTGTGGAACTTCTGTTTGGGTTTGGGTTGCTCTAACATCAATTCTTGAATCTGCTTGGCTTTAAGAGACCTCGGTTATTTTGCTTCAACTTGTTCAACTTCTGGGATAGGCAATGACTATGCTAAGTGTACCCTAAGCTAGGATTGACCAAGTTTGGCAAACATGCATTCAATAAGTAAAAGACCAAGCAATAGATAGAAACAACAAGATAGAAGTTTTGATTCCCAGAATGTGATACTGGCACCAAGGAGTGTGTGTGTTCTAAAAATGTTTCGATCAGTCACTTCAAACACATTAACATCCTAGATGGTTGTCTACAAGGCTGACAGTTGTTTTAGCTAGGGAGTCCTCAATATACCCAAAGGTATGTGAGGCCCAAATAAGTAGATGAAACCAAAAATATGTCACACAGCCAAGAGGAGCGGTAACCCACTTCTCCTCTTTCACTTCTTAAGGGTATAAAGTTCCTTGAGGCTTAGCTCGAGTGACAAAAATCTTGATTCCAAGAGAGGTGTCTTTGGATTCACCTCCCGATCTTTATAATCCACTGGAACGCTAGAGTTGAGGTCATCCCAAGGGGTGATGAAATCCCCAAGCAGGCCTCCTAAAAAGAAACAAGGTTTTGGATCCTAATCTTATGCACCCAAGATGGCCTCGAAAGATGACAAGGGGAGAGAAGACTTGGATGACCTTGGGCTAAAAAACATGCTTGTTCTTTTACCAAATGACTCTTATGTGTGTTGATCTAGACTTTGCAAGAACTCGTGTTTAAGAGACAATGTTCAATTCCAACTTGAAGCGCCAACAAAACAAAATCGAGCGAAGAATGAATACAAGAAGAGCAGTTAGGGTCAACAAAAAAGTAAACCCGCGCGCCCAGAGGCCCTCCATATCAAGTATCGATTAATTTCCTTTTAAAGCATTCAAGAGTTGGTGTGATTTTGTTTTAAAGCCCAAAGCAAAGATGTGTGAGACTCGATTTGTCAAGCGCGCGCCCGGAGGCCCTCCACATCAATAGTTGTTCAATTTTATTGCCCAAACTTGAAGTGTGATCGATTTAATCTAGAGTTTTGATCATTTAAGAATTTTGATAAAGTTAAAGAAAACGTTCAAAGACCAAGTGAGTGAGTTAGATTGTGGAACATTTAACACCTTTTTCAAGTAGACCCATCCCCATAAATGGCGTTGAGATTGCAACCAATGGTTGAATTGACGGGTGATTAGAAAAGAGGTGAGTCCAAGGAACTACTCAAATTGATTTTTGCAAATTTGTATTTAACTTAACAAAGTTTCTTAAATGTCCAAAAATCAAACTTTACCTAGATTGCATGTGGAAAAGAGATTTGTTTTGTTCAATTTTAGAAGCTCCAAATCAAGTGTTTGATATTGCAATGGTTAATTGATCTTTGGCATTCAAGATTGGATTTGTTATTTTAATCATGCATTCAAGGAAAATTTTATTTTAATCCATGGCATTCAAGAGTGTGTTTAGCGACATGCATTCAAAGACAAGTGATTAAACATTCAAGTTTTTTACCTTTGAGCATTCAAGATTGAGATTTTGTGTGTTGTTTTAAGAACTTTGAAGTGCTTTGTTTTAACCTTAGATCATTCAAGATTTTTTTGGACTCAAAAGTGAAAATGACTCTTTGGACTTTGGTTTTCATTCAAGATTTTTTGTTCTAGTTTGCATATTTTAAGCCCAAAAATGATATTCCTAGATTGTTTTGATGCATGAAAAACCTAAGAAACATTCAAGATTTTGCAACAAGACATTTGTTTGGAACAAATAACAAAGCTTTTAGGACAATTTTTGGCAACCATCTAGGATCCTTAGTTTTCATGAGATTTTTAAAAAAACTTTAAAATATTTGCAAATGAGGTTCATTTTATCCTTGATTGATGCTTTGAGTTTGACTTAGATTTTAGTGTGCACTTAGTGTTGATTTTGAACCTTTTGAAATGGAAACTTGAAGTTCTTTTTAAATTCCCAAAAATGAAGTGTTCCTAACTTTGCATGAATTCATCTAAAACCTTGATGTTTCAAGGATGCAAATGATTGGATTGGTTTAGTTTCACTTGTTAAAATGCTTTTCTTTTTTTTTCTTTTTTTTGCAAATTTTCAGTTTTTAATGGATTTAAGTATGATTTAGGGGTTCATTTTAAGCACTAAAAAGAAGTGTGTATGATTTTGCTTCCTTAAAAAACAAATGGCCAAGATCTCGCATAAGAAGAAGAAGAAGAAGTAGATGGAATAAGAAGAATATAGACAAGAAGAGGAAGAAGAATTCCAAGTGCTTTGTCCACCTATAAGCTTGAAAAATCTGCAAACACTATGAGATTGACTATGAGTTCCTTTGTCTCTTTCATGCTCATGTGGACCTACAAAACCAATTTATACAATCCTACCAATCACAAAAACAAGCAAAATTAGTCAAAATTAGCAAATGACATACAAAACTTGACTAAAAAAGCTAATGAAGATGACCCATGCGAGGTCCCACCGGGCATGCCAAAATGTATATGAGCAATGTTAGTATGCTAATAGAAACCAAATTTAAATAAAGCTTCTACAAACTAAACAAAATTCATAAACTTCAAGATAGACTAAGATGAGCTCTCAATTGAGAATATGAGCCATTAATGGGCTCTCTCAATGAGAAGCTCTCTTGTTGAGTAGCTTTGTCTAAATAGATAGGATGTATGCTCAAGCTTATGCTTCAAAAAGGGCTTCAAATGGAGTTGGAATTTGAGTGTGAGTGTATGGTTTTGATGTAAAATGGCTTCTTAAAATAGAATTATGACTTTACTTCATGGATTGTGTTATTTTGCAAAGGGGAAGGATCCAATTTATAGGCAAGAGGCTTGAGGGATTGAGGGCTAAGATGCAAGGATGGGAAAAAGCTCATGGAGGGCTCAGATTGCATGAGAGGAGAGCACATGGATTGTGCTTTCTTATAGCCAATCAAGAAGTGACACATGTCACATGGTGAGAGGATGGAGGAAAGGGGAAGGATGAGTCAACAAAGGAGGCTCAAGGGATAAAATCTTCATAAAGAGCCTCATAATGACTTGTAAGAGCAATAAAAGGGCTTGGAAGAGTCATTTATGGCCTAGTGGGCTTCATAAAGTTTTATGGTTGAGATATTTTGAGGGAGATGAGAGCAATTTCGACTTGGGCTTGATTAGGAGGGTTTTAAGCTTGCTTAGGCTTGTGCAAATGATTAGAGGATGGATTAGGATGGTTTAGGATTAGCTTAGGGATAGGCAAGTGGATGGCATTTAATGAGGGTGGGTGAAGGAGGAGATATTTGTTAACTTTGGCTTGGGTTAGTAAGTCTTAACCCATGTTTAGGGAATGTGACAAGGTTAGGAGGGGATTAGGATTAGGTTTAAAGACATCTTCTAGAAGAGTCTAGACTTTGGATGAGGATAAAGACTTTCTAGAATAGTCTAGAATTTCCTAGGATGAGGATGAAGACTTTCTAGAAGAGTCTAGAACTTCTTAGGATGAGGATAAATTAGATTTTTAGGAAATAAATAAAGTTTTATTTATTTCAAGGGTTTGGGTTGAGGAGATATTTATTAAAAAAAATTTAATAAACATGAGGATTAATATTTAATCTTAATTAAATATTTTGAGTTGGGATTAGGGGTAGGAAATGATGGGATTAGCTTTTAATTAAAATTAAAGAAGGATTAGAAGATTTTGGAAGAGGTTAGTGGTCTTAAGGAAATTGGCCAAGTTTTGGGCAAAAAATAAATTTTTTATTTATTTTGGGTTTTTTGGTCAATTTATTAATTAAATAATTAATAAATAAGGAAATAATGTTTAAATAAGATTTAAACATTTTTGGGAGGGATTCCTTAATTAAATATTTTAATTAAGATAAAGGGATTTAATGGCATAAAAATAAATTAATTAATTAAATAATTAATTAATTAATAAATAATGATGTCATCAGGAATTTTTCAGAAAATAAAAATACTTTATTTTCTAAAGGTTTTTAGGTGTCTACACCTACAAATGCTATACTCGCATGACAAGATGTTGAAATAGTATGTCTTTGGCATTGTTGTCAAAGAGGGAGAAATAATAGAAACTGATCAATGCATATAGAGGGAGAAATAATGTGCAGAGGGAGAAACGGAACATTTAAAGGAACAAAATACAAGAGGGAGAAATAGTGGTTAAGAGAAAGAGCCAAGAGAAGAACTAATCAAAACAAGATAAGCCATAGAAAAGAGGGAGCCATACAGAAATTCATCAAATATGTAGAAGGAGAAATAGCATAAATGAAAGAGAAAGGAAACAACAGTTAAGCGGGAGAAGCATAAGCAAAGAAATTAGGATAGCAGATCAAAGAGGGAGTAGAACAAAAGGAGAAGACGATGTATCAACAAAATATAATATCCCTAATAGTTTGAAAGAGGGAGTTATTTACAAAATTCAGAGGGAGTCCCAAGCTAGTTCATGTTGCTAATAGAATGAACATTTTTGGACAAAGTTTTCTTTTTGGCATTTGATTTACTATTTTAACCTAGTTAGCATTTTGATAACTTGGTTGATCAGTTTGGTTTGTCATCAATGCCAAAGAGGGAGATTGTTGAAAATTTGATTGAAAAGATCATTATTGAAAGAGGGAGGTTTTTGCGAAAAGGGGTATTGTTGATAAAGAATGTTTTTAATCATTGTTTTGTCACTAATGTCAAACTTGCTATTTTCTAGAATGACAATTGCTTATAAGATCCAAGTACTATCACTTAGTTGATTGATGAAGGGGATGTAATCAATAAGATGTAACAAAAGTACCTAAGGGAAAGGTTGAGTTATGGTTTTGTAATAAAGAATAAGGATCAGTTAAGACAATGGTAAAATGATGTATTGACAATACACTTGAAGATACAAAGGTTGGCCACACTTAGAAACTCTAGAAGAATAAGTTGCAACAAAGTTGTCTGCAAAGCTTGACTAAATTCATTAGTGGGTGTCGAGCAAGCTAGTTCATGCTGAGTAGATTTTCAATAGGAGCCGAGCAAATGTAAAATCTAGTGTGTGCCAAGTTAGATAGAAGGAGTTGAGCAAGTAATAGGTGTCGAGCAAAAGTTAGACTTAGTTGATGTCGAGTGAATACACAGTAAGTGCCAAGCATCAGTAAAACATAGTTGGTGCCAAGTAACATAGTATGTGTCAAGCATTAGAAATTTGATAGTGCCAAGCTAATGCATTATTTGAAAAGTCAAAGATTCACTAGATTTGAGCTAACAAGTTTTCTACCTTGAATTTTGTAAACCAAATGGAAGATAAGGATGATGAGCTAGTGGCACAAAATTTTAGGTAAACCATTTTTGGGCAAATTCAAGAGGATTCTTCATGATGTTTCTAGAAGAAACAAGATAAGGGGTAGATAAATTCAATCCTACCTAATCCATTTGAACTAAAATTAAAAGCGAGAAGATTCGAGAGGGAAAAGTATTCTAGACTTCTATTTAAGGAGTTATAGATCAAGAAACAAGAGTTCTTGAGTTGCCAAGTTATTGAAGTGGTTGGAAGGATGTCAGGGTGAAGGCATTGAGAAGGAAGAACAAAGTACATAGACTCTACCTCAATAAGTGGCCATATAGGAGATTGCACTGGTACATTGAGCATGGAGACTCAAGGAGATGAAGCTTGAAAGGAGGACAAGTTGTCAGAGCTGCAGAGACTAAAAGCCAAGCAAATTTGAGAGCTGAAATCTACAAGCTAAGTTGTGAGTTGTATCAAATCAAAAGCCCTTATTGTTACTCTCTAAAAATTGTATCAGTTAGGGTAAAATTCTATGGATTTAGTTTGTTTTAACAGTCATTTGTAAATTTTTTAACAGGGTGACATTCCAAGTGAATTTTCTAAAGTCCTCTAACCAGGGCCACTTCTAACAAGGTGGTTGAAATCCTTTAACTAGGTCACATTTAACAGTGTGTTGTAGCCTCTAACAAGGTAGGCCTTTCACAGGGCATCACTTTAGAAGAGTGAGAATTGAGTAGCATTTTACTGGTGGTTTTTCCCAAATTGGGTTTCCACATAAATCATTGTGTTATGTGTTGATCTTTCATGTCTCATTCTTGCATGTTGATTTTACAGTAACTTGCTAAGATAAATGTTTAGCTTGGATGCATGATTAGTTTAATTGGGCTCACTATACTTGGTGAAAAAAAATTTTATCAAGACATTTGGACCTTGAATAATTGATTCACCCCCCTCCCTCTCAGTTATTCTAAAGCATTTCTAACATATACAACATGATCTTATTTATTTCATGTTATTCCTTGATTTCATTCAAATATTCTTATAGATAATTTTTCTTCCTCATTATCATGACATTATTTTCTTACTATTCTCTTGTACTTGAATAAATCACTTTTGTTTTAGTTTGATTCTGTTAAAATTGTCCTTTCACCTTATAGTGTGTATATCAAATTCATGGGCCAATAAAATAGTTACTATCAAGGTCATTAAGAGTTGTAGAAAAAATTTGAAACAATTAAAAACTCAAAGATACTACCAAGAAACTCTCCAATCATGCCAAAACTTAAACAACATTCCTAGGATCTTGCATTATTTCTTAATATCATCCTTCTTAACAATAAAGTATTATTACTTTATATCTTAAATATGAAAAATTAGTCAGCTTAAAGGATTAAAAATCATCACTAATAGAATATTTAAAGCCACTACATTAAATGGAAATTTACTTATCACTTCTTTAAATAAAAATTTGGGTGAGGTTTTAAAGCGAGAAACTAAATTTAAATTGATAGTCTTTTAAATCAAGAAATTAATATTTTCTATTAAAGTACTTTAAATATGCAACATGGTTCATTTGATAAAACTCCACATTTGAAAACTATTGAACATTATCAAACATTAAACATAACATTATAGTCAAACTAAACCCTTGAAAAATAATTTCAACCTTAGCCATTAGATATTTCTTGTATGAATGTTTACGTGTGCTATTTTTTCTTGATGTGGGTTATTATGTGGGTTTAAGTTGGCTATAGGGTTGCACACAAAGGTTTGGGAAGAAGTTGTTTTTTATGATGGTTTTAATGTTAAGCAGTTATGTGATATTTTTAGTCATAATTATTCCTTCCTAACCAATTTTCTAAGCTCATGTGTTATGTGATAGTTTGAGGACCTATATTCTTTGTTATATTTTGGTTTAAGGACCAATCTTAACTCATGAGAATTATGGTTTGAGGGCTCAAGTGTATGATAATTTTGGTTTGAGGACTAATGTGTATGTTCTAGTTTACCTTCTTATGGAACCATACTTGATTATCATTTGATTTATGAGAGTCTAAATATTTTATGAGCTTAGGGTAAGTTATCTAGATGTATGGATGGGGGTGGATTGCAATAAGAATTGAGGCCCATAAGTTGCTGCCAAGATCACTTATTGCAAGTAATTTAATAAAGTGGTAACTTAATAAAACTTATTAGGATAAAAATATTAACAAAACATGTTACTTTCCCATGCATTAGTACTTTATTGAGGTATTGACTAGGATAGGAGTGGGAGAAGATTCTTGATCGATGTCTTGAATGGTTGGTAGTTTTGTCCATACAAGAGGTTTACTAATGTTGTGTATGGTCACTTGAGTGTTGAGTTCTAGAGAGACTACCTAGAAAAAACTTAATGGTTAGATTTATAGATGACACTTCCCCATATACATTTTAGGTTTCTTACATGTGTTGTTGCCTTTGGTTTGGTGTATACTACCTATATAGTTAAATATTGACCTTGAGGTTAGATAGCTTTTAAAAATTTTATCCTTGATCTATATGATTGGTTTTCTAGTTGATACCTATTTGGAGACTATTGTTATCTCCTCATCATCAAGGGAGTGGGCCTTCTTTGGGTTTGACAAAGTTGGGTAGTAGTGTAACCTTTACTATTGAGATATGTTATGACTTTCTATACTAGTGCTAGATGATCCTAGTAGCAATTGTGTTGTCATGATTTATCGTTGGAGATTTATTATATCTTATTCTTGCAGTTTGATTAGTGCATTTATTATGACACTTTTATAAGATGTAAATGTAATTTGGTTTGTATCTTATACCCTATGACATGTGCAGTGGATGTATAGTTCTATGTATTTAGATATTGTATCAGTTAGATTTTTTTAATCTCATATGTGATGATTGTCTTAGTCTTTTATCCATATTATGCAAGTTTTACTTTACTAATTGTACTTAGTTGATTTTAAAAATGTACATAATTATATGCTATGGAACCCTTGATATTTGTAATCTATGTTTTGAGTTGTATTATATGTACATGTACTATCTTATTGTTACTTGCTTTTTCTTTGATGTTACATTGTTATTACATTATTATTTATAAACTCTTAAGAAAATATCTCTAGTAAACTTAGTTGCATTATTTAGGTTAATCTCTCATGGGTTCCCTATTGGGGCATTATACTATGCTATAGCTCCTCCACCTGTTCCCACCTCCTTTTTCTTAAATTTCTCCTAGATTTTGGCTTGATCCTCATCAATCCACCTAGAATCGTATTTCATTTTTTCAAGCCTTCATCAAGGAACCATATCATGACCACTATTTTCATAGAAAATCAACCTTTCCAAGTCTCTATAAACCTTCTTTTCTAAACCTCTAATAAAAACACCACACAATATATGTGTACTTCATGCTCTCAATCTTCTCAAGACCACTCTGTTTATCTCCCAAATTTATTCCTAATCCTATAATGGATTTCACTAAAATATCATCAAATCCTCCTACTACCTCTCAAGGGACAATTATTTCCATAATCATGGAGTAAATGTCCATGTTGGTTATGTGGTGATTCTTAACTAAGTGGAACATTTTCACTAGTAGAATTAAGACACTCTCTATGAGGTTTTTAGCATCAAGTTAACATTTTATCCAACCTTAACCTTTTTCTTTGACCATAAAATAGGTTTTGTTAGTGCAAGTGAGAGTGAAGGAGGTTTCCATCCCTTCAAATTGTACATAAAATTAGGAATGAGGATGAAATGACCAAAAAAGAACTCTCGTCAAGTTTTTTATTCTTGGAGACAAATAAAAGAATCATTTTGTTAAGAATAAAATTTCACATTGTTGATATATGATTGAAAAGATCATTTGAGAAGAAAAATTGTTGAAGAAGTGTTTCAATCATTATTTTTTCACTGATGTCAAACCTGCTACATGTTGGTAAGACAATCGCTTATATGTTTCAAGCACTATCACTAAGTTGATTGATGAGGAGGATTTGATCAACAAGATGTAAAAAAAGTACCTAGAGGAAAGGTTGAGTTATAATCATGTATTGAAGTGCAAGAATCAATTAAGAGAATGATAACATAACATATTGATGATCTACTTGAGGTTACAAAATGATTAGCTACACTTAGAAAGTTCAGAAGAATAAGGTTGAACAAAGTTCATTTGCTAAACTTGACCAAGTTGATAGGTGTCGAGCAAAGTTAGTGCAAGGCGAGCAAAAATTCAGTTGGAGCCAAGTGAAAGCAATTTCTAGTGGATGCCAAGCAAGTTAGTAGATGTCGAGTAATTTTTAGTTGATGCTGAGCACCAATAAAATCTAGTTGATGTTGAGTGATTTTACAGTAGATGTCGAGTAACATAGTATGTGTTGAGTATCAGTAGATTGATAATGTCGAGCTATTGCATTATAAAAAAGATCGAAGATTTGACGATTAAAAGTTGACAAGTTTGTTTTCTTGGAACTTTTGAGTTTGGAGGAAGATAAGATTGATGAGCTGGAGACACAGAATCTTATATAAACTATTTTGGAGGAGAATTCAAATGGATTCTAGGAAAAGTTTCTAGAGAAGACAAGATATGGGTTAGATGCATTGTACCCTACCTAATCCATCAAAAACCCTAATTTTTGTGATGGATAATAATCAAGAAAAGAGTTCTAATTTCCTATATGTAGGGATGTCTGGTCATGAAGTAAAGGGGTTAGAGAGTTTTGGATGCAAAAATTTGACAAGGAGAAGGAAGAGGGTTTGCTTCATCAAGTGACCCAAGAAAAGAAGTTTGCAATGAAAAACTAAGCAAGAAGGCTTAAAGAAGATGAATTCTCGAAGGGTGAACAAGCTATTAGAGCTACAAAGATTAGAAGCCAAGCAGAATTGAGGACTGAATAGAGATCTATAATCTACAAGTAAGGTTGTAAGTTGTGTCAGATCAAATCTCTACTATTACTTTCTAACAATTGTATCAACATAGGGTAAATCCTTTGGAGAAGGGTTGACTTAACAGTCATTAGAAAATCCTTTAATAGGGTGGCATTCTAAGTGAATGACCTAAAGTCCTCTAACAAGGCTCACTTTTAACAGGGTGACTAAAATCCCTTAACCGAGTCACATTTAACAGTGTGTGTTGTAACCTTTAACAAGGTCAGCCTTTAATAGGGCATCACTTCAGAAGAGTGAAAAAGGAGTAGCATGTTACTGGTGGTTTTTCCCAAATTGGGTTTCCACATTAAATCATTGTGTCAAGTGTGTTGATGGATATGTTGTGTTTAATGTTTTACATTTCTACATGTTGATTTTACAGTAATATATTAGTTTTGGTTAACACACAATGAATGCATGCATGGTTAAGAATGTTTTATGGGTTCACTGAATTATGAAAAGTTTTATTTGTACATCTGGACCTTGAATAACTGATTCACCCCACCCCCCCTCCCCCCCTGCCCCTCTCAGTTATTCTAAAATATTTTCTAACAATTGGTATCAGAGTGCAGTTGCTTAAGAGGATTAGTTTTAAGGTACTAAAAGCATAAAGATCAAGATGTCAAAAAGAGAGGTACCCAAACTCAACGGAGATAATTTTCCTACATGGAAAAGTTTGATGAAGCTACAACTTGGAAGACTTGGAGACTATGCACAATCTTGCATTTAAGTAGAACATGTTGATCTAGTAGGAGCCCTAACTGCTAAAGATTTGAAGAAAAAGAAAGAACACAATCAGGCAATGTTGGAGATTGCCTCTGGCCTCAGCTATGCTGAATTTGATGATATTAAAGGCCTTAAAAATGCAAAGAAAATGTGGGATGACCTAGACACCATCTATGGAGGAGACAAAAATGTTCAAAGAGCCAAGTCAGAGAGCCTCAGAGGTAAGCTTGATGACATGAGAATGGAAGAAGGTGAAAACATTGCTCAATATGTTTCTAGAATAAAATAAGTTTCTAGTGCAATAAAAGGTGCTACTGGTAAAATAGATGATGATATTGTGCTAAGTAAAGTCTTGAGTACATTGTTGCTTGTGTATTTCATTAGAGTGTCTGCAATCCAAGAGTTAAGATGTATATTAGGAAATGATCCAACCCTTGAAGGTATGGTCGATAGACTCATTGCTTTTGAGTTATCTAATTTTGACAACTACAGACCAAAGAGTATTGAATCAGCTTTCAAAAAAAAATTGTTACTAAAGGATTCTGAGGAGGTAAAGCCAAAGAAGAAGAAAAGAAAGATAAAGTATGCATCCAGTGACATCGGTACAGATGAGGAAGACATTGAACAATTGGAAGCATTGCTGGCAAGAAGATTTCATAGAAGAAAAGGTAAATTCAAATGTAAGCTTCCTATCATTTGTTTTAATTGAAATGAAGTCGGTCATATTGCAACAAGATGCACATGGAAGAAATTTAGAGAAGGGAACAAGCACAAAAACAAAAGAGAAGATGATGGAAGAGACTATAGAGATAAAGGCAAGAAGTCATGCTACATTGTTGATGAACATGACTCCAATGAAAATGGTGATGAAGTGGTATGTGTTGCAATGAAGGATGAATCATATAAGGATGAGGCAACTACACTTATGAATTGTGTGAACAAGAATGACAAATAGATCATTGACATTGGATGCTCAAATCACATGACTGGAGACAAAAGTAAGTTCATTACCTTAACCTACTATGATGAAAATAGTGTAAGATTTGGTAATGATGCACCATGTTTGATAAAAGGAAAAGGGTCTATCAAGCTCACAAGCAAGATTTCATGTGACAATTCTTATTATGTTGAAGGATTGAATTATAACTTGTTAAGTGTGTCACAATTGAATAATTTGGGGTGCAAAGTTGAGTTTGAAAACAAATCAGCCAAGATATAAATGGAAACTTGATTGGAAAAGGTGATCAAACTAGGAGTAATTTGTTCTATTTGGATATAGAAGATGCTACTTGTCTTATTACAAAATTTGATGATGTATGGCTTTGGCATAAGATATTATGTCATGTTAACTTTGATAATCTAATTACTATCAATAGCATGAAAATACTTAGAGCTTTGCCTAAGTTGAAGAAATTAGAAAATATAATGTGCAAACAATGTCAACTAGGCAAGATGACAAAGTCAAGCTTCAAAAGTAAAGCTTGTACCTCTAAGGAAATACTTGAAATTATTCATACTAACTTGTGTGGACCTATTGAAGTGCAAAGCTACAAAGGAGATAGGTATATAATGTTGTTTGTTGATGATTACTCTAGAATGATGACAGTAATGTTTCAAAAACAAAAATTGGATGCTTTTCAAATGTTTAAATGGTACTTGGCAAGAGTGGGAAAAGAAACAAGTAAAAGTTTGAAATGCTTGAGATCAGACAGAGGAGGTGAATTCACTTCACATGAGTTTGAGATGTTCTGCAATGATAGAGGAATCAAGAGAGACATTTGCACCTAGGACCCCTCCACAAAATGGAATTGATGAAAGAAGAAATAGATCTATAATGGACAGTGCCAAAACACTCATGATGGAGAAAAATGTTGCTCTAAAATACTGGAGAGAAGCTGTAAGTACTATTGTATACACCTTGAATCATGTGCAAGTAAAGAAAGGTACTCACTTAACACCTTTTGAACTATGGTATGGTCATCCACCTAATATGAAATATTTTAAGGTATTTGGAAGCAAATGCTATATTCCTTAAGATGTTAGCAATGGAAATTTTGATGCAAAGAGCGAAGAAGGTATATTCCTTGGTTACTCTACAAGAAGTAAAGCTTACAAGTGTTTAAATACTAACACTAACAAAATTATGGAAAGTGAAAATGTGAATTTTGATGAGTTTACAGAAGCACATGAAGTTGAACCTAAAAAAGAACCAGAAGATTACAAGTCATTTGTATACTACTATGAAAGAATTCCTACTAAAGAAGATGCTATAAATCATGCAACAAATCAACAGCAAGTCTCAACAATTGTCAAGTCACATCCTATAAATGTCAAGTTGCATTTAGATGTCGAGTTGCAAAATGAGAAAAATGCACAATCTGACTCTGAGATTAGCACACATGAAAGAGATGCTAAAACACGTAACAGAGATGTACACAGTGACACTGAAGCTGAGAGACAAAATGCAACCACAAGAACTGAGCCTAGACTATCCAAATATGTCAAAAGACACCATCCTACAGATCAAATCATTGGAGACAAAGATGTAAGGCCAATGACAAGAAATAGATTGAGAAGTGAATCATTTTTGTTAAGCATGAAGGAACCTAAGATAGTGAGAGATGCATTGGAAGATGATGACTAGTACAAGACTATGGAAGAAGAAATTTAGCAGATAGAAGAGAACAAGACTTGGAGTCTAGTTCCTAGACCAGAAGACAAGAATGTGATTGGCACAAAATGGGTATTTAGAAACAAGCTAGATGAGAATGGTGAAGTGACAAGAAACAAAGCAAGACTAGTTTGCAAAGGGTATGCACAAGAAGAAGGAATTGACTATGGTGAAACATTTGCCCCTATTGCAAGAATGGAAGGAGTAAGAATTCGACTTGCTTATGTTGCATATAAAGGTTTCAGTGTTTATCATATGGATGTTAAGTCTGTATTTCTGAATGGCATATTAGAAGAAGAAATCTACATAGAATAGCCAAAAGGTTTTGTTGATAAGAATAACAAGAACATGGTATGTAGACTACACAAAGCCCTATACATATTGAAACAAGCACCAAGAGCATGGTATGAGAGACTTCATACTTATCTTGTTAAGATTGGACTTGAAAGGATAGATGATAACAACAATTTGTACATGAAGACAGATAAAGAAAAAGGTATATTGTTATCTAAAATATTTGTTGATGACATAATATTTGGAGGACAAGATGCTTTGTGTAAAGATTTTGCAAATCAGATGAAGCAAGAATTTGAAATGTCAGTGTTTGGTGAGATCAAATTCTTTGTGGGATTACAAGTCTATCAAATGAAATATGGTGTATATATCACTCAGTCAAAATATGTCAAGGAGATATTGAAGACATTTGGACTTGAGGATTCAAAACTAGCAAGTACACCTATGGTAACAACACTCAAGCTATCAAAGAATGATGATTCAACTAAGCTCAATCAAACATTATATAGATCCATGATTGGCAAATTGTAATATGCAGTACACAATAGACCTAATATTGCATTAGTTGTGGGGATAGTTGCTAGATTCTCTAGTAACCCTAGAGAGAATCACTTGATGCCCATGAAAAGAATAATGAGATACTTGAAAGGAACAAAAGAGTATGTTTTATACTATAAGAAGAATGAAAAGTTTGAACTGAAAGTCTACACTGAAGTTGATTGGGCTGGAAATATTGATGATAGAAAGAGCACCAGTGGAGGAGCATTCTTCTTAGGCAGAAGACTTGTTACATGGACAAGCAAGAAGCAGAGTTATACTTCCCAATCTATTGTTGAAGCAGAGTATGTTGCTGGTGCTATTAATTGCACAAACATTGTATGGATCAAACAATTACTTAAGGGAATGAAGGAAGAAATCACAGAACCAATGACACTTTATTGTGATAATACAAGTGTTATAAATATATCAAAGATTCTTGTAATGCATACAAAAACAAAGCACATTGCAATAAAGTATCATTATGTAAAGGAGTTGGTTCAAGACAAAGAGGTGAAGATGGAATATATCAACACAAAGGAGCAAATTGTTGATATCTTCACCAAAACATTACCTAAGGATCCTTATGAGTATCTGAGAGGTAAACTAGGGGTGATACCCCTATCAAAGGCTATGTAAAAGATAGAGGGAGTACCCTGCATCAAACAAGCTGACATTCATTTCATACATTGATGTAGTGGACCTTACTTTAGGAACTGCCTAAAGTAATCACAGAGCTGGAATTTCAAATCACTCACAAGCAAGGTGACAGAGGGAGAAAATTGAAGAGCCTGCAAAAGCCTATGTCTATATTATCAAGATGCCAAGTGTTGAGTATATGTCTTTGACATTATTTTCAAAGAGGGAGAAAGTATAGTAAACTGATCAAGTGCATACTGATCAAGGGAGATGATCAAGGGAAAAAGTACATTAGAAGTTTAGTTTTGTAAGAAAGAAAGAGGGAGAAAGTAGAAAGCACTTAGAGAAAGGATCAAAATAGAGTTTTATTTTGTAACCTAATTAGACAAGGGAGTTGCATAATAGAGGGAGAAGTTTTATTCACAAACTTTCTTTTTGGTATTGCCTTACTATTTTAACCTAGTTAGTTTATCATTTGTTTGACTGGTTGATCAGTTTGGTTTGCCATCAATGCCAAAAAGGGAGATTGTTGATATATGATTGAAAAGATCATTTGAGTAGAAAAATTGTTGAAGAAGTGTTTCAATCATTGTTTTGTCACTGATGTCAAACCTGCTACATGCTAGTAAGACAATTTCTTATATGTTTCAAGTACTATCACTTAGTTGATTGATGAGGAGGATTTCATCAACAAGATGTAAGAAAAGTACCTAGAGGAAAGGTTGAGTTATGATTATGTATTGAAGTGCAAGAATTAGTTAAGACAATGATAACATAGTGTATTGATGATCTACTTGAGGTTACAAAATGATTGGCTACACTTACAAAGTTTAGAAGAATAAGGTTGAACAAAGTTCATTTGCTAAGCTTGACCAAGATGATAGAAGGTGTCGAGCAAAGTTAGTGCAAGCCAAGAAAAAAGTCAATTGCAGTTGAGTGAAAGCAATTTCTAGTGGATGCCGAGCAAGTTAATAGATGCTAAGTGATTTTCAGTTGATGCTAAGCACCAGTAAAATCCAGTTGATGCCAAGTGATTTTACAGTAGATACTGAGTAACACAGTATGTGTCGAGCATCAATAAATTAATAATGTCGAGTTGCTGCATTATGAAAAAGATCGAAGATTCGCCAATTAAAATTTGACAAGTTTATTTTCTTGGAACTTGTGAATTAGGAGGAAGATAAGATTGATGAGCTAGAGACATAGAATCTTATGTAAACCATTTTGGAGGCGAATTCAAATGGATTCTAGGAGAAGTTTATAGAGAAGACAAGATATGTGGTAGATACATTGTACCCTACCTAATCCATCAAAAACCCTAATTTTTGTGATGGATAATGAGTAGGAAAAGAGTTATAATTTCCTATATGTAGGGATGTTTGGTCATGAAGTAAAGAGGTTAGAGAGTTTTGGATGCAAAAATCTGACAAGGAGAAGGAAAAGGGTTTGCTTCATCAAGTGACCCAAGAGAAGAAGTCTGCAATGGCAAACTAAGCAAGAAGGCTTAAAGAAGATGAATGCTTAAAGGGTGAACAAGTTGTCAGAGCTGGAAAGATTGGAAGCCAAGCAAAGTTGAGGACTGAAAAGAGATTTGTAATCTGTAAGGTTGTAAGTTGTATCAGATCAAAGCTCTATTGTTATTTTCTAACAATTGTATCAACATAGGGTAAATCCTTTGGAGAAAGGTTGACTTAACAGTCATTGAAAAATCGTTTAACGAGGTGGCATTCCAAGTGAATGGCCTAAAGTCCTCTAACAAGGCTCACTTTTAACAAGGTGATTGAAATCCCTTAATCAGGTCACATTTAAAAGTGTGTGTTGTAACCTTTAATAGGGTTGGCCTTTAATAGGGCATCACTTTAGAAGTGTTGGCGCTAAAAATTGCATGGTCAATTTTGAGCACCATTGAAGAAATTGAGCCCTATAAACACTTTTTGATGAGTTTGTACCTGGTTGTCAGTATGAGGCCTAAAAGGTGCTCAATGTTTCTAACACCTTTCATTTAGCCCGTCTACCTATCCCATGAAGTTAAATCATCATACTGAGTCATTTGGCGAAGTCTTGCTTTCAGAAATTGTCAATCTTGCTTTTTCACCTAACTGTCAAACAGCGACAGGAGGTTGTGTTTGCAATTGAATATCTCGCACCCAAAAATGTTTTGTGATTCACTGCTTTGGGAGTGTCTAGTTTCCATACCCAAAAACCTATGTTTCAAATTTTGAGTTGTTTCAAATCCGTTTGGCTAGGTTTTGAATCCCTCAAAGTTGGTAGTTTATTGTTTTCACACATTTGCAATTTTCACACAAATTTTGGGAAGCCCTGTTTGATGAGTAATAACTTTTGACCAATTGATCCAAATGTTGAAATTCCTATTGCATTGCATTGTAGGCATTAGAGACTTGTCATGTTTCAAGTTTTGGCTCTTGACGAATCCGTTTGATCAGTTTTCAAACATAATTCCAAATGGAATTTCTAAAGTTTTACTGGTGTCAGTATTTGCAGATTGATTGGAACCCCTGTTCATGACATCATATCTCCTAATCCGTGATGGGTGAGATTGAATGGTCTATTTCCCTATATTCTATACTGAAAATACTACAAGTGTGCCAGTTTTCAAATCTTGACGAATCCGTTTGCACTTTTTTCCAGGGTCATTCCATTTGCAAAAATCGCTTTTCAGACATTGTTTCCAGTCAATAATTCTAAGAAGCCTACTTTGAACATCCACCATTTGCATCCAGTTATTTTTCATGAGCCTAAATCATAGATCTATAATGTCCTCATGATAGAGAATGAGTGTCCCAATTTTCATTTTTCCATGTGCTCATTTGCCTAGTTTTCCAAGCCGATTCCAGAGCCAATTTGTTGTTTCCTGACGTGTTTGCTTGCAGGTAATTCTGAGAAGGCAAATTTGATGGTCAATATCTTTTGACTGGGAATTCATCATGAGACGAGATCTGAACACGTTAAAAATGTGCAGAACAGAGAATCAGTGTGTTCAATTTTAGGACCTGGTCAGAGGTTTGAGTCAGTTTTTAAGGCCAATCAACGAACCTCCTAATGCAAAAGTGATAGTTTGCAGAAAAGGATAAGATGAGTTTTTTAACAATCAGTCAATGAATCAAATTCGATTCTAATCATTTCAAGATGATGAATAGGCTGGTTTGAGAAGTCAAGTGTTTGAAAACAAAAAAAAATTTAGTCAGACCCACTTGGGCCTGACTAATTCCACTGGTTTTGAAAGCAATAGTGAAATGACTTTTACTCATTATGATTCCTTTATATGCACATTTGGGTTCAAGGACCAAATGGGATAAAATGAACGTACATAATGTTTCCCGATCAGGTTGATTTTTGACCTATAGGCTTTCATGTAATGAAAACATTAGAGACAACATTCTAAATAGAATGTGTGTTGCTAGTAACAAAGAAAGAATGTCTAAGGGTTCAATTGAAATGCTCTCCTTTTAAGACTTCACAAGAAGAAGGTAACTGATCTACAAAAAACTCTTGAATGGTTGTCGTGAGGTGTGGGATCTGTTGAATTTCATGGATGAGTGTGATATAAATCTCCAAGCTAATGAAATATGCCTATTTGAAGATCTTAATAAAGAAACATATCAAATTTATATGGTTGTAGAAAGGGAGTTCTATAAACTACAAATGGAGTTCAAAAAATATTGATCCCTATTTGTGAAGATTTAGATGTGCCAGAGGCAAGCGAAGTTACTACCCATCCTATACCTGATGCATGTATACCTTGTGCTCTAGTTTCTCCATTTTGTTGTCACGTCCCAGCTAATCAACATAAGTAGCGATAACAAATAAGGAAACATACCTTTGAATGGAAGGTACCATTAAATTTAGAGAGAAACTTGCAAATGAAAATGATTTCTTATTTTAAAAAGAGAAGACTCGTGGCTGGATGGAGTAGATGTCAAAGGCGCTGAGATTTATTAGAACCAAGTCCCTTTTTCAAATGCATTTACTCTACTGCAAGACACATGAATTGTTTCTCTTTGGTGATATAATACCTGATAGGGCTGCCAAGGCTTGGGCTATTTTGAAAGGAAAAATCCTCACGCAAGGAAGAGCAGCTAAAATGGAGAGGGATCCTGGATTAAAAGTAAAAAAGAAGCTGCAATTACCAAAGGAGTCAACACATTAAATGAAGGAAGACACCAGCATTTAAAAGGAGATCCAACGCATAGAAAAGAGGAGGATTCACAATTTTTTCTTAAAAAATAGGACAGGGGAAAATAGAGGCAACAATAGAGTCACCATAGTTCTCTCATATGCACGTTCAGACATATGAGAGAAATAGGTTAAATGTGAAGACTCTGCCTATTGGCTCCTAATCCAAAGAGAGGTGCTTCTGCGTGATTCCATGTTTTGTGTTGCATGCGGTTCATCTTAGAAGAAAAGAGGTGTTTCTGCGTGATTCAAAGAAGGCCCACTCATTGATAGAAGAAAGCCGCACATCGTGCCTAGCATAGGGTAGAAAATGATTGACCATCATAGGAAGAAGACATAAGCTCCGCATCTGAGAACAGAGGAGAATCGCATGAGAAGAACAGAGGACGATGTCTGAAAGACTTCACGCAGGAGCAGTCACATGCATTACAAGAAGAAACAATCACCATATTGGATCAAGCAATGTCAATGATGAAGAATGTTATAAAACCAATGTCCCACATTCGTTGTGGGTTAAACAATTTAAGATTTTAAATATCTTTTTACACAAAGCGCTAAATGCAAAGAGAAAGGGCCTTTTGAAAGGCAAGGGTGTGTGACAAGGTGGGCCCATTACGTGCTTGATGATGTTAGCCATGCAGTGATTGATAAATTTTGAATGACCTCACAAGCACACTGATGTGGAGGTGGGAGCTTGCAATTGTGACACGTGGCCACATCTGATGACGTGCACATTCTCACATTTCCAAGGTGCTCACAAGATAAATATTGCGGGAATACAAAATTTTGCCATGTGGCAGTGCGAGTCCTAGATGCAATGACATGGCAGGGACATGCAAGTTCGGGTGGGTGCACAGGATCACGCCACGTGGTAAGATCGGACGAATGGTGTAATCTCGCATTATGAAGATGCACATTACTTTAAAAATGCGAGAAAGCGAGATTTTGCCACGTGTCACTGGGCCCAGAGTAGATGGTGATGTGGTAGATGAAGCGGAGGTGAATGAATCAGTAAGTGGCACGTGTCACTCGATCAAACCTAGTTTGACCTCGAATTTGGAGGGTGGGGAAATAGTGCAGAGTAAAAAAAATTTACTTTTACTATAAAGTTTTGTTTACAAAATGATTTTTAATCATTATGAAGATGCACATCAGGTTTTTTGAATTTCAAAAGGGGATATTATTTCTAAAGTTTTAACTTTAGAGTTTTTAAAAATTTTCAAATAAATTTAAAAAACAAAGATGTGCAGACCATGGTTTTCTAGCAGAGGAGCTTTTTTCAAATTGACTTTCTGGGTGTTTTTAGGAGGCTAGATATGCACTCCAATATACCATCGGAACCAGGAAGATCTAAATTTTCTAAATATGAGGTCAATTTTTGTGCAGGTAGTAGTTTGTTTGAGCTACAAGAGGATTTGTCTCAGGTACCTAAATTGCAACAATATTTAGGTATGGAAGTTTAGATTTAATTTCTAGCATGGAAATGACCTGAATATGGTTAAAAGGTAGTGAAAATGAGGTTTGAGGCAATTTTAAGCATTTTCAAATCAGTTGAATCTCAATTTCATCAGTATTTCATTGAGGCAAATCAGATATTTTAGTGAATCAAAAGGCTTTCATCATTTGAACAGAGATATTGTCCAATTAGTTAGAGTGTAATGATGAAACAAGATCATATCATAATGGGAGATGGAAGGAAGAAATTATTCAATTACAGAGGATTGCATTTCAAATGGACACTTGTCACTTGAAGATCAGATCTGACATTCTTTCCTTTGCTATATCTTTCTATTTTTCATTCTTTCTAGGGGTTCCAGTTTTTGTTACTGAGAAACCAGTTGGTTCCAGTCTTTTAGAGAAAAATCTGCACATTACTATGATACCAAGGTTTTGGATCCAGTTTTGGTTGCATTCCCATGACTGTGACACCATTTTCTTTAGCATTTTTCTCTCATGTGAATAGCAAGTGTAAAGATAATACAGATAGTTCTGATACGTTAGGTTGTTTCATGTTTTGATTTCATGCATTTGGTTGTATTATTTCAAGGAAATAAATACATATGAACAGTAATTTCACTAGTTTCATTCTGGTTCTTCTCTCCTGTCTCGGTAATTTGTAGTCTTATGTGGTCTTGGAACAAAGAGCTGAGATCCATTTGCTTCCCCTTCAGGTTATATGTCTGATATATCTTGCTGTTGGAACAAAGTGCCAAGTAAATGCTTGATGTGTTTGATAGGATTGTTGGTTATCTTGAGAAGGATATTTCATAAGAATGAGATCTGAATGAACATTAATGTCTGAATCACAAGGTGATTAGATAAATCTGATGTCTAGGTATACATAATATGTCCTAATGTCACAGATGTATGTTTTGAATTCATGAAATTGCCCAATGGATTAGGCACTGATCAGTTATAGGATCACTTGTTATATTGTTGCATGTTTGAGGATTTGTTGAAAATCACCATCAATAATCAAACACTTTTCCCCTTTCATGTTGAAGAGCTATAATAGAATGCTCTCACTCAGCTTATGAGGTTCCTAGATCTGCATTTAGCTACTATAGATTGATATTATTTCATGAGCTACTAGGAGATATAAGGGTTTTTATCTGCTTAATATTAGATTCAGTGTATGCTTTGATAATTGGTACCATATAAAGAATCTATAGGTCTACCTGCCTAAGTTTTGCAAAGCCTGAAGAAGAAGAAGGGTCGTTCCTTATAGTTGGCCTAGTGTCTGAATGGGCATGTTGAGAATGGGAGTTAGCTGCCCCTAGATATGTTTTGTTCTCATCAGGGTAATTGGAAATGGGTAATGCTTTCAAACACCAACAAGAAGAGTGAAAAAGGAGTAGCATGTTACTGGTGGTTTTTACCAAATTAGGTTTCCATGTTAAATCATTGTGTCATGTGTACTGGTGGATATGTTGTGTTTAATGTTTTACATTTATGCATGTTGATTTTATAGTAACATATCAGTTTTGGCTAACACACAATGAATGCATGCATGGTTAAGAATGTCTTATGGGTTCACTGAATTGTGAAAAGTTTTTTTGCATCTAGACCTTGAATAACCCATTCACCCCCCCCACCCCCCCTCTCAGTTATTCTAAAAGATTTTCCAACAAACACACCATATTTACAAGTAGGGGGAGGGAGGGGGTTGGGGGGGTGAATCATTTGTGAAAAAGTATAATTAAATCTAAACTTGTAAAACTGATCACCAACAATTAAAACAATAAAGGACAACAATAAGAAACCATACACCATAGTACACTAATTTTTGTTTACTAAAGAAACCCTTGATCATAGGGAAAAACTCAACAAGGATGATACCCATGAAATAGTGTACTAATATGTAAGTTCCTTGTGAGAGGATGTGACCCTATTAGGAGCCAAATATAACATATTTAGTATAACAGTCCCTATTAAAGGAAAAATCCTTGTTAGGAGAGTTTTAACTCTTGTTAGAAGGTTCTAACCCTATTAAGGTTGTTTATAACAAGTAAACTCACTATCACAATGCTTTAAGAAAAGTGAAAGATAGATCTTCAAGATAACATATCTAATAAGCGTGAACTGATTGATCTACAACTTACTTGCCAAAACAATTCCTTTAGATTCCACTTATACCTATTCAAAAGTATCTAAAAAAAATTTCTACTCCATTTTGATAATCTATCATCAAGACTCACATCTATACATACCATACATACATCTCTTATAAGGATAATAAATTGTCTTTATACCCATTACAAATAATTAATTTGGTCAACCTATTGGGGGTTCCCCAATGTACAATTAATTACATAGGACCATGTTAAGGCATATATGCTTTCATAAGAATATAAACAAATATTACATGAATTCTCCCACATGATACAATAAGAATATAACATTTCCAATGATAATTTGCATGCTACAATCTAGTCATCTACCAATAAAATGCATCACACACTACACATCAGTGACCTTTCCAAAGTAAGACATGACTCATAGATTTCAACATACTCATGCAAACATGTCTTTTATCATCTTCTATGCTTTCCAACAATAATTTTTACTCACCAACATTAATTCATTCTCACTATCAAGATATGGCAAAAATACTATAACTGACTAGGTCATTACATACTAGTTTACTACCAGTCTTTGGGAGATAAACCCTAACTCAACCATAATATCTCATAAAGTAAAACAAACATAGGGTTTATGTCTCCACACATTCTCCTATACAAATATAAGCTTAGATACCTAACTTTATCAACCATCAATGTCCATACTTAACTGATAAGTAGCATGTGATATACATAATTTGAGTCTATCATGATCCAACGAACATATGTTAACATCAATGAAAAAAGAATTCATCAATACATCTCTACAACACTCCCAAGTACCAATAATATCTTCTATTTCCAACACATATCCCATCATAATCAGTTTGATTATCAATGTTTACTTGTCAAGCACAACAAAACTCATAATGTACTCCCATTACATCTTCCTCATCACTTGCATGCTACATTAATTGGTTCTAGTTGTTTGTGGACAAAAGAGAGTTGTATTTATTACAAAGAATTTTCCACATCCATCCCTGGGTCTTGGAAATCATTGAGTTTAATTTTGTGCATGTTGAGAGTTGAGGCCCAATTTGACAATGTGTTGGCTTCTTTATTGCCTTGCCTTCTTACACATGCTAATTTAAAATCCTCCAAACAGGCTAATTTCGTAATAATTTGGTTGATGTGATTTAGCAGGTACCAAGCATTCATGTCACCTTTAATAATTGCATTAACAATGATTTATGAATCATCTTCCATGTAGTTTCTGACACCTAACTTATTGGTTGCGTGTACTACTGGTAAAGATGCTTCTTCTTCAACAACATTATTAGTTCAATCCAATAAGTATTTTCCTCCTCAAGAAATAAGATCACCATTTGAATCTCGAATGATAAATCCTACTTGTGAAGGTCCAGGATTACCCTTTGAAGCACCATAAAAATCATAAATTACACCAATAGATGGATTAACCAATCCCCACCCATTCATAAGCCAAAGAGTTTGTGGTGACTAGGTGAGATTCAAACATGAGCTGATGTGTAGCACTAGGATTATTAGTCCAACACTACGCCTTATGACTCACTTTCACACCAACTCGGCTACATGTACGCTCTTCATTTTAAATAAATTTTATTATGCTATTAAATTACACAATTTTAATATATATGATTAAAATAAACTAAGCAAAAATCCATCATTACTTTCAATCACAATTAGCATTGAATATGATTATGCATAAAATTAAAAATAATTTAATATTATAAATATTATTTACCAAAGAATATAAAATAATAATATATAATATCATGGATGACTTGACTTTATTTTAGGGTTACAAAATCTTATTAAAAATAATAAAGATTAAAATATTAATACATAATATAAAATTTCTAAAGGTTATATACAAATTAAGTTTTGGTTTTTAACAAGACTAAGTTTATAATAAGTAGAAAAATAGTATTATATTTTATTAAGGAATACATGGCTTATAGGGACCAAATGCCCAAGTTTACAATAAAAATAAATAAACAGTATAACCAATAGTCAACTAACAACAAGCACTATGTCAAGCTAGAAAAATAATAAATAGGGGATAACACCCAAACAAGCTATATTTCTTAACTATATCTACATTCTTTTTAATAAACTCAATGTTTATGCTCCCAACCTTGCTAACAAGATATCCACCTTATCATTGATGTAAAACTTTAACATTCCAAGATATACATTGTTAGTAAAGCAAGACGTAGCACTAACAATACTCATAAACCATAACAAGTGTCCCCCTACCAAACCACTTCATATGATCATTCAAGGAACAATTGGTGCAAGAAAATGTTACTTGCTCACTTGCATAATAAATGCACTTAAAATAATCTACACCTCCAAAAAAAAGTCAATTGCTCATACTATCTCCTACAAGAGTTATCACATTCAACAACATACATCTGTTGAGTATACATTCAATGCTTATTATTCCTATTAGAGAAATGTAGTGGTTGCAAGGACAATCTTTGAAAATATTCTAAGAAGAATTAAAGGACGTAAGGTACATCTTTATTGACGAAGTGAGATTCATACACCCAAAGTGGAGTAGAGTCCCCAAATTATATCAAAAATGTGTTACTTATAAGTGCACAAATCTACTCTCCACCAATACAACCTAGGGCTCCACAATAGTTCCCAAACCCCACACTACCTAGACTAGATCAAATTCAAACTCTAGAACACCTCCTTAAGGCATAACAAGACACAAACTCAAGACCAAATATTTTAGGGATGGAATATGGTCTTCTTCAACACTAAGATACAATTCCCAAATATTTGAAACACAAACTCCACAATATTTTTTTTGGAAAATCAAACTACACACCTAAACCTCCACATAGGGCTACAAGGAGAAATTTTGGATTTATGAAGGAAACCTTCTTGGAAATCCACCACAAAAAGTATTAATCACCTTTGGACACTTCAATCCTTTAATTAACAACTCTCACCAAGTTAGGATCCTTGATCAATCCCCTAACTCTAGTTGCTCACAATTCTTTCCTAGGCCTAATAGGGCTAATTAGGTCACTTTTACAAAGAAATTACAAGAATTTAAATCAATCTTCCAACCAAACCTATTGGAACACTTTATGAACATGCCAAAACATCTAAATCCAAAAACTTAGATTTCTATTCCACCCCTAGGCCAAGTTGTGCCTCAAAATCTCAAAACTGGACAGTCACAGGTAGATGGATGTCCAAAGGGTTTAGTATTTACTCCCCACATCTTCTACCTCCTAGTATGAGACCCAAAATTTATCATAGTACATCTTTCGCCCTTTCTTTTCACAAAGGTTTAGATTTTTTCCCACAGTGGAATCTTTGGGAAAGAGAGATTTTCTCTCAAAACCCTAGTTAGGGCCTTCATGGGACCAACAAGCAGACAAAAATAGATTTCTCTTAACCAATCTAACTTGAATACTTCAAACCACTTGAAAATCCTTCATATGAAATTCATTAAACTTTTTCAATCCTTTAGAGATTCATATTAATCCATACAAATTGGTACAAATGAAGTTTCAGACAGTTTTAGTAGGAAAACAATAGATTTTATTGATTTCAATGCCAAAGATACATTAAATTCTTCTCTTCTATGTTGAGAAAGGTTTCTCAACCTTATTTATCACATTCTCAATTAGTTCCAACCGATAAAGGTGGTTGTGAATGTTGGGATTCAAATCTTGCATTTTTGCACAAAAGTTGCATTATGCAATATTGATCACTTTTTGAAAAAGTTGTCAAATGTCATCAAACTCTTCTAAACTTTAATCCTAGACTCTACCTAGGAACTTAGAAAGGTTATGATCATAATATAATCATTATTCAACCTTCTAAATTAATTTTTCCTATTTCTACCTAGAAATTACCCATAAAATTGAAGGACTTGATCAAAACAAATCCACAAAGCCCGACGAATACCTGCATGTAAAAACATGTCATAGGGAAGGAAAAAACAAGAGGAGGCAAGTATTTACTCTGAAAATTATGTATTCTCAAAAAAAGAAAAGATGTAAGATAATTTACAAACGATCTAACCCTATAGTAGGAGATTGAAACCTGAAAAGGGTAACCTAAAAGGAAAATGTTATTTAATAATTACTAAATAACTATTAAATAAGAATGCAAAAGGTGCATAAAGTGAAATCTTAAGAAGGGAGAAAAGGTAATTTAATTAATGAAATTAAATTAACCTTTTTCTCTAACACCCACCCTTAAGATGAGCAATAATGCAACTACAAACAATGCAAGGAAACTACAATGCTGAAAACAAACTTGGATCCTGGAAACAAAGCCTAATAAGGTACCTAATCACAATCAAATCTCTATGAAATAGAGAAATAGAGAAAACCTAGTGGGAAAAACTCTACTCCAAAAAGAGATAGAAAAAAGATGCACAAATGAAACATCTCAAGAGAATCTCTCAAGACCATAAGTACAGTGATAGCCTCCATGATAGAAGCTTGAGACTCCATAGCCGCCCCCCCTCCCCCCCCCCCAATCTAAAGGAAACAAAGGCAGTGGACAAGGATGATAAAACCCATGTATGTAAGGTGTAGCTAGAAGTCCTAGCTAATGCTCAAAAGAGAAAACATGAGAATCATGAAATAGAATCTCCAATGGAGGTGGGATAACAAGTGTGCTAAATCTGTCATCTAAGAGGAGTTGTGTGTCCTCTAACATATCGCGAACAACTACAATAGATGGCTTGATGACTAGAGCTGTAATAGTAGGAAATGTTGAAGAGTGATCTTGTGCAAGAGATGGAATCTGAATAGGAGGTGGAGGTGTAGAAGTCACAATAGTGGTCTCAAGAACAACACATGAGTTCAAGAAACCTAACTTCACCTCAGTTGACTCTTGTGAAAAAAGAGAGTGAGTCTCCAATAGTGGAGATGGTGGAGAAAAATGTGAGAAGTAATATAAGTAGGAAGCATGATCAACAGTCCCTATAGCAATAATATTTCTTGTCTCACTATCTCTAATGTGCACTAAATCCTATGCAAACTCAACAGTCTTCCTTGTCCCACTGTGTATAATTTGATAAATGGAGAGAAGGTTAGTGTAATGAAATAACTTTCACAATAGAAGAAATAATATGAAAAATTATATAAATACTTGATAATGACTGAGAGTAATAGGCCACTTCGAGGGGGCAACCTCCAAATATCTCCAATGAGAACACACTTCACAATATGATGATGAAATAAGACTCACAACCTCCTATATATACCTAATTATGCTTAAGTTGAATAGACACAATCCTACATAACACCTAGGCCTACCTACCTACCTAAATAACAATATAATAATGATAACATGACTATATTAAGTTGACTACTCATAACTCTATATACACCAATATTAAGGGTGTAGCATGCCCCCATCTTGAAAGAAGCATTGTCCTCAATGCCAACCAAGTGTGGATTCTTTTGAAAAAACTCCTCATCCTCCTATGTGGCCTCTTCAACTAGTAAATTCTTTCATTGGATGAGATACTAAGTCAGGGTTCTATTCCTTAGCTTCTTCGTGTCTGTTTGAAGAATGCACTCTGGTTCTAAAATCATTCTTCCTTCTTCATCAAGTTCTCATAGTACTGTTTGAATAGGAATATTTTGCCCAATTACCTTCTTTAAACAAGAAACATGAAAAATTGGATGTATATTTGTTGTTGGTAGCAACTCATGCTTTTAGGCAACACTACCAATCTTTTGCATGACTATAATATCTTGGAGACAACTTATTATTCTTTTTTTGTTGCTTCATTGAGATTTGTTTATAATGCTACAATCTCAAGAAAACTCAGCCCCCAACTTCAAAATTTCTTTCACTATGATGTTGGTCCACTTGTTGTTTCATTTGATTTTGTACCATAGCTAAATTCTCCTTAAGTCCTAAAAGTACTTGTTGTTAATGAAGCAAGTGGGCCTCTACTGCCTAAACTCTTGGCGACACCTTTAATGATGATGTGATGGAAGGAGGATGATATCCATAAAGTTCCAAAAATGGAAACATTTTTGATGAGCTATGAAAAGTAGTGTGCCACCATTCTGCAAGAGGTAGCCAATCTACCATTGAGGTTGTTTTTCTAAAGTGAAACAACGTAGATATCCTTCCAAATATTTATTAACCACCTCAGTTTGCCCATCTAATTGAGGATGGTATGAAGAACTATGAGCCAATTGAGAACCCAAACATGAGAATAAATCTTTCCAAAAGTGACTAGTAAAGATAGGATCACGATCACCAACAATAACCTTAGGTGTACCATGTAGCTTTTGGATATTCTCCAAGAAAATTGTTGCCACTATACTTGTTGTAAAAGGATGTGATAATACAATGAAATTTGCATATTTAGTGAGGCGATCAACTATTACCATGATGACATTATCACCTTTAGGTTTGGGAAGCCCTATGATGAAGTCCATAGATACCTCTTTCCAACATTGGCTAGGAATAGATAAAGGTTGCAAGAGACCTGGTGTATTAATTGTTTCCCCCTTATTTCTTTGACAAACCAAACATTCAGCCACAAGTTTTTGAACATCACCTTTTAGAACTTCCCAAAAAAAATCTTGCTTGACTTGATGATATGTCTTCAAAATTCTTGAATGACCACCAATTGGGGACACATGTAGTTCTTTGAGAATCTTGTGTTTATGAGTGGAATTCTTGCAGAGATACAAGCACTCTTTATACCAAAGAATATCCCCCTTTAAACAAAACTTATCAAAACTACTAGGGTCACTTTTTATTTGTTGGATGAGATTACTTGTTGCAACATCATTTTGCCACTCTTCTTTGGCTTTTACCACCCAATTTTCTTGTAATATTGAAAGGGAACACAATAAGCCTTCATCTTTTTCATCCTTCTTAGAAAGTGCATCAACCACAATATTTTCCTTCTCTTTCTTGTATACAATTTCAAAGTCATACCCCAACATCTTAGTGACCCATTTTTGTTTATCTTCTGATAATAGTCTTTGTTCCAAAAAATATTTTAGGCTACCATGATCTATCTTAACCTTGAAGTGTCGACCCCTTAAATAAGGCCTCCATTTTTTAATTGTATGAAGAATTGCTAACATTTCATTCTTGTAAATAGGTTTGAGTTGATTTTTACCTTTTAATTGACAACTCTCAAAAGCAATTGGTCGACCTTCTTGCATGAGAATTACTCCTATCCCATTTCTAGAAGCATCACATTCCATAATGAATTCCTTGGTGAAGTCTGGAGAAGCAAGCACTGGAGTTGTATGCATAACCTTCTTCAATTGCTCAAATGATAAATTAGCAGATTCATTCCAATGAAAAGAATGCTTCTTCAATAGAGTTGCAAGGGGTGCTGCTATATGACCATAATTCTTCACAAATCTTCTATAGTATCCTGTCAATTTCAAGAAACCCCTCAACTTCTTAATAGTTTTTAGAATAGTCCATTCCATAATAGCCTTAATTTTGTTAGGGTCCACCTTTACTCCTTCATGTGAAGCTATGTGTCCCAAATACTCCACCTCCTTAAGACCAAAAGCACACTTGGATGGCTTAGCATAGAGTTGATGATCTTCAAGTAATTATAATGCTTGATCTACATGCTGCAAATGTTCTTCTTAAGTCTTGCTATAAATTAATATATCATCAAAAAACACTAACATAAACTTGCTCAAGAACTTCTTAAAAATGGAATTCATCAAACTTTGGAATGTAGATGGTGCTATTGAAGACTGAATGGCATCACCAAACATTCATCATGACCCTCATGACTTCAAAATGTTGTCTTACAAATATCTTCCTCCTTAATTCGAATTTGGTGATAATTCAATCTAAGATCTAACTTGGTAAAATTCATAG